>CM031626.1:42094200-42189200 GCA_018398815.1 Conus ventricosus | reverse complement strand
TTTCTATCCAATTTTAAACGCAAAGTTCTTCGCTTGGACGGCATCTTGGATAACGAAATTTATATGTATAAAAAGAGCGAAATGCCAGCTTTTCATTCATTACAAAAATATTTCATGCTGTTCAGCATTTTTCATCGAAATAGAGGAAAATATGACGTAAGCTCGTTAAAAGTGGGTTCATTCTCGGACTTTAATCACCAATAACGTTACACAGCCACAGAATAGTCAAATATGGCTTATTGCATTTTATTCCTTGGGTTCTGAGGTTTTCATCAATATCAAATATGTTTGGATACTTTGAACGTACAGCGAGCTAGACAACGCAGAAGCTGTGACAGATAGCAGAGATTTTGTCATTTGCTGTCTCGCGAGGCTCATTTTGAGTGCGGCGCTGCGTTGTCTTCTTTGCGGTCCGGTCAAGCTGTATTTTTATTTTTTTTTTTTAATAATATTTTTTTCGTACTTTTTTTGGTTGTTTTTTTGCTGTCCCAACCTCTGCGCTACCTCAGAGGCAGTGCACCCACGCCGCTCATTCCGACACCCCGTCCACAGCCATAGCCCGGCTGGCCCCGCCGCAGCCCCGACACCAGCAATCCACAGTGAGCAGTCAATGTCAAGTCGTCATGAGGCAACCCACCGGAGGAGACACTGCACTGCTGCCGAGTCACTTCGGTGGTGTTCAGTGGCGCCTGTTCTGATCTAACATACGCAGGACACCACCTACTAAGCCCCCTACTGACGACAATAATTGCTTAGTCGCAGAGCCGGCGTGAGTGAGCTCTCCCTCCGGAGGGCGCCACCACGTCCGTCCAACGACAGCCCCCATGGACTCGCCGATACCGGTGACCCCGACGGAACCAAACCAAGGCCACAGACGCGGAGAGGACATCGAAACTGAGGTCACCATGAGAGCAGGGCATGAAGGGCCACAGAATTTGAGACTTTTTTTTTAATGCTGATCAATGGGAATGAGGATGATTAAGATGATGCTATGGATTTCCATTTCGGTCTGAGATTACATGACAGGGCTGTACTCTACGCTTCCTTTCATAATATATCCTGGCGTCAACCAGGCCCGAGAGATACAGGCACCTGTAGTGTTGGTCAGGAAATTTGAGCAACACTCTCAGAAATGCATCCATTAAGTGGATGAAACTCGACTGTGTGGTCCCAGTCTTCCCAACTGAGTCCGCAGCAAACTCAAATCTGGGTAGGAGCCCGTCGGGGCAAAAAAAACCCACATGACTCTGATGGGATTCGAACCCACGACCTCCCAGCCGGGAGTCCGCGACGCTAACCACTTCGCCACGGCGGCTGGTGGTCAAGCTGTATATAACCGGGAGCGCGATCAGTGTTAGTTGGTGTAGGCGATCGGCGCGAAAGAAGAAATAAAGGAAGGAAAATTAAATAATTTTTTTTAAAAATTGCTATACGGAATTCTGTATCAATATGGAATGTCTCGCACCTCTGAGTTATCTATAATAATGCACACTCTTGCAGCACTGGTTGAACAATCTCCAGCAGGCCCTCCAGCTGGACAGTTCTCGAAATAGTGATACACTGATGCCTTCAGGTGGTTCAGACTCGTATTCAGTCTTTGAGTCGGTCTCAACATCAACGTCCCGACTCTCGTCGTTGCCTGGCCAATCATCCCAGTGTGGAGCAGGATTCTCGTTGTCCATCCACTGACTCCTGTCGTTGTCTGGCAAATCATCCCAGTGTGGAGTAGGATTCTGGTTGTCCATCCATTCATAGATTGCCGTCCTAAAGGTCTCGGCACGTCATCCAGTGTGGAGTAGGATTGTCGTTGTCCATCCATTCATAGATTGCCGTCCTAAAGGTCTCGGCACGTCATCCCAGTGTGGAGTAGGATTGTCGTTGTCCATCCATTCATAGATTGCCGTCCTAAAGGTCTCGGCACGTCATCCCAGTGTGGAGTAGGATTGTCGTTGTCCATCCATTCATAGATTGCCGTCCTAAAGGTCTCGGCACGTCATCCCAGTGTGGAGTAGGATTGTCGTTGTTCATCCATTCATAGATTGCCGTCCTAAAGGTCTCGGCACGTCATCCCAGTGTGGAGTAGGATTGTCGTTGTCCATCCATTCATAGATTGCCGTCCTAAAGGTCTCGGCACGTCATCCCAGTGTGGAGTAGGATTCTGGTTGTCCATCCATTCATAGATTGCCGTCCTAAAGGTCTCGGCACGTCATCCCAGTGTGGAGTAGGATTCTGGTTGTCCATCCATTTATAGATTGCCGTCTTAAGGGTCTCGGCACGTCATCCCAGTGTGGAGTAGCGAGTGTCCATCCATTCATTGATTGCCGTCCTAAAGGTCTCGGCACGTTATCCCAGTGTGGAGTAGGATTCTGGTTGTCCATCCATTCATTGATTGCCGTCCTAAAGATCTCAGCACGTCTCCTGTGATCCTAGCCCAATTCTCTCATACTTTTTGTGAAATCAAGAATTATTTACAGTTTGTTCGTCGGACAATTCAAAATGGCGCCAAGATTAATTTGGTCGAAATACCGGTTTTAGGAAAAATATGGGCTTCTCAGTCCAACACGATTGTAAATGAATAGAATACACTATTTTTTGTGACTTCAGCGACGTATATACAACTATGTAGGTTCTGAGGTATTCACGATTTAAAGAATTTCCACAATAAAAATGAGATTCAACCAAGGGAGGTAAGGGGGGGGGGGGATAACTCATGAACAAAATATCTCGTTTACGACGGGTGACCAAGAAATGTACACTGACTGTTAGTACTCGGCTACATCCCCCATTACTCTGTTACAAACAGCGTCCTCGCTGACACAACAATGACAAGTTACCAAGTATGGGTACAACAAATGAATCGAGGAAAAAAATGGAGCTTTAGCCATCAAGTCTTTAGAGGCATGGCTACTCCCAAAACAAAACACTAACATCAATGTATCAAAACATCAAAGCGTCAAAACATCTTATCTCTCTCATTGTTTGTGTTCATATTATTCCAACTACCAGGCGCTTTCTGTTTTAATCAAAGTTTCTGGAAGTCAGCAGCAGATTCGCATCAATTGAAATGAGGATATTGACTAGAATGGACATGTATTTTAAACAAAAATTCCAAAAAGTCAAATACAAAATGACTACAAGGGATTCCTTTCATGAACAAAACCCGGACTTTGGGTACATAAGTGACTAAACTGGACTTTGCTATTTAAAACAAAATTCCAAGAGGTCAGACATCAGAAATCATTAGGAAGAATGCGTTAAAACCCAAAGCACTGGGTAGGTACCAATTCACAATAGTGGATTAATCTTAAATAAATGTTAGCGAACCGCCCAGAGAACGTGGACAAACGAGTCACAAGACAAAACACAACGCGTTTCGACCTCTTAGGTCTTCGTCAGGTGATGTATAAACGAATAAAACAACGAGAATTCACTTAGCTTTGATCGCATCAGATCGCTCAGGGTTCAGCGCAAGGAAGAAGGCGTTGAATCAACGCCTTCTTCCTTGCGCTGAACCCTGAGCGATCTGATGCGATCAAAGCTAAGTGAATTCTCGTTGTTTTATTCGTTTATACATCACCTGACGAAGACCTAAGAGGTCGAAACGCGTTGTGTTTTGTCTTGTGACTCGTTTGTCCACGTTCTCTGGGCGGTTCGCTAACATTTATTTAAGATTTGTTTAGATTTCCGCTTGCAGTCGTCTCGCTTTGCAACTAGATCAATAGTGGATTAGTAATTTGAAAAAAAAAAAAAAAAAATGTCGGATACCAAAATGACTTGAAAGAATTTGTTATTTAAACAGAATTCAAAAAGTCAGATGCCAGAAATGACTGGGAAGACAAATTCATGAAGATCCAAAACACTGGGTGGGTACCGGGTGACAATAATGGACTTGTTATTTAAACAAAATCCAAAGATGTCAGGTACTAAAATGACTTGGCAAGGATTTGTTATTTTAAACATTCCAAGAAGGTCAAATACAAAATATACTTGGGAAGGGTTTTGAGTCAAGTCCTCAGGAGGTTATAAATTTGGACGGGTTATAGCACTTTGGGGCAGAATCTCAGCAAATGTCACTCGACTTAGTTCTCTTTTACCACTATGGTTGGCTTTTTGAAAAACAAGGGCATACATCATTTTCCAACATAAAGAACAATCAACATATACTAGCTTGTGCAAAAAAAAATAAACACATGAACAAATGATTGTTTAACAAACAGTCCGCAACACCTCTTCCCAACAGTATTTAATCATAAATCAGTCCTGGAGTATAATTTACCGTAACATCCGACTAGGTTATCTATGCAAAAACTCCTGATCATCCCTGCTGTCACTATCATACCTTTTCACTAGTTTCACTGCCAGACAGGAAGTTCGTTGTGGGGCTGGCACGGGTGGATCGACAGCACGTACCAGAGGCGGAACACGAGTGGCCACGGCTCTGGGTTTAGGCTGTGGGAACATCTGCCGGTCTGTCTTGGAGTCTGGTGGCGGTTCCAGCTTCCATCTCCTCCAGTCAGGTGGTACAGATGACGGCAGGGCGTCACTTCTGTCAGGCAATGAAGTTGTCTGACAGGGCCAGACCCGTTGTCTGGAGGCCACAGCAGCCTGTGGTGGCCTGGGTTCTGGCGCACGGTCTGATGGCATGGAGGCACTGGCAGTCTGATTGACCATGCAGGGTCGACACTTGGCTAGTGCTGCTCCAGATCCCGGCACATACCAGGCCAGTAGACCTGGGGTCGCAGCATCTCTGCAGCACGCTGGTAGCCCTGGTGACCCTCGCGGTTGTAGACTAATGACAAAACCTTGGGGCGGAGCGATGTGGGAAGGAGCAGCTGCTCACATACCCCAAGTTTAGGGTCCACCATTTGCCGATAGAGCACCCCCTGTCGGCAGATGAGTCGACCGTGCTGCTGAATGAGGGCCTGTAGCTCGCCATTCTTATCAGCAGCAGGCTTCCTTGGCCAGCAGGACAAAATTGGCCCAATGGATGAGTCCTCCTGCTGAAGTCTGTGCCACTCTCCTGGTGACAGCTGAGGCAAAATGGAGTCTGCCTGTTGCCTGGGTGCTGCTGGGCCTTGTCGCTTGTCAGCATTCTGGCTGCTGACAGTGGCAGAGGACTGGGGTTTGTCCCCAGTTTTTCATAGGTGGAAACTTCCGTCGCCTCTGCCTGGGCCGTCGTCCCGAGTGCTGCGCATTTGCCATGCAGCTGCGGATCTGCAGTGGTAGCCATGCAGCTGGTGGCTGCTGCAATTCCTGGCTCAAGCTAGCGACTGTGGCCGTGAGTGCCTCTAGCTGAGTTTGAAGCGAGGCGACAGTCGCAGTGCCAATCGAGTGGAGGAGGATGTCGCCGTCGGCACTGCGGTTCTGCATCCACCTTTGGGCTTCCTTCCTAGCCTCTTCAAAGGTGGTGGTAGGATGGTTCCTGACGAAATACCGGACATCCTTGCGGAGTGCTGCTTGTCATAAGCCACGGGTGAAGGTGTCCCGGAGTATGCTGTCTGGCAATATTCCATCCCCAGCCTGGTTGACCTTCCTCCAGAGGTACTGGAGATGGGACCCATACTCAGAGATGGTCTCGTCCTGGCCTTGCTGCCTGGTGAAGAACGCTGTGGCCAGGGTGACCCCATCACGCTGCTCTCCCCAGTTCTCCTCCAAGATCGTCAAGATCTTAGCTGGGGAGTCTACCTCTGTCGATGGCAGCCTGATCACCTCCTGGCGAGCTCGGCCATCCAAGGCGGCAATCAGCCAGAGGGCGGCTGTCTTGTCATCCAGGGGCTGCAGGTGTAGGGCAAGCCTGGCCTCCCGGATGAAGCTGTCCACTTCCCTGCTGCTCTCGTTACCAGTGAATTTCGGAAGCTGGTGTAGATGCAGAGGGTGCAGAGGTAGGGGCAGTTGGCTGTCCATGGTGTCCTGTGTTCTTCTTGGGCTGTGTCTTCTTCTTGGTCCCTTCTGTCTTCAATCCTGCTCGCAGCGCCAGTTGTGATGGTGTGGAGGGGTAAGGGGTGTGCAGGTGTGAAGACAGGCAGATGGTGATAGGTGCAGGAACCAAGGGACAGCAGCCAGTCAAGAAGACACAGAGGACGAAGTGGAGTTTTTCTCCTTTTATTTGCCTTCCATAATAAGCTCAAACCAGGAACGCAGCCCTGGCAGCAGTCTCTCTCTCTCTCTCTCTCTCTCTCTCTCTCTCTCTCTCTCTCTCTCTCTCTCTCTCTCTCTCTCTCTCTCTCTCTCAGACTCAGCGCACTGAGCACTTTCTCGGGACACACCACTCTATGCAACACTCAAGGCAAAATCAAAAGCTGCAGTGGGCCAAGTCTTTTAATAGAAATCGGTGGTTGGTGGCACCGGGGCATCTGAAAAATGAAAGTCAATGGTTACAGTGGATGAACCTGTAAGCAATAAATCAGTAACCCCAACTGAACAAATCTTGAGAAGAAAATCAGTGGCTGCAATGAGTGAACTTGAAAAAGTCTTTATCAGCTAAAGCAGCATGGTGAGTCTGGAACTGGACATTAGTGGTTGCAGTGAGGCGAATCATGCTAACAGAAGTCAGTGACAGCAGTGGGGTCAGCTTTTTAATGACTACAGTGGGGCGATTCTTGGAAACAGAAATCAGTGGGATCAGTTTCTTTTTTTTAAACCTACATTGGGCGAGTCTTGGAAACAGAAGTCAATGACTGCAGCAAAGTCAGTCTTTAAAATGAAAATCAGTGTTAGCAGAGGGGCAAGTCTTGAAACCTTCTCTCTCGGTGTGTGTGTGTGTGTGTGTGTGTGTGTGTGTGTGTGTGTGTGTGTGTGTGTGTGTGTGTGTGTGTGTGTGTGTTTCTCAGGGCTGGTCTCACTTCCTGGTGTGTGTTGTGTGTGTGTGTGTGTGTGTGTGTGTGTGTGTGTGTGTGTGTGTGTGTGTGTGTGTGTGTTTCTCAGGGCTGGTCTCACTTCCCTGGTGTGTGTGTGTGTGTGTGTGTGTGTGTGTGTGTGTGTGTGTGTGTGTGTGTGTGTGTGTGTGGTGTGTGTTTGTGTGTGCGCATGCGCGCGCGCGCGCGTGTGTGTGTGAACTGATGACATATATAGACATAACACTGAAATACATAACATTTTCCGGCAGAATTTCCTGGGAGTCTAGACGTCAACACGTTAAAATGAGCTGCCGAAGTAGCATGTGTGTGTGTGTGTGTGTGTGTGTGTGTGTGTGGTTGTGTGTGTGTGTGTGTGTGTGTGTGTGTGTGTGTGTGTGTGTGTGTGTGTGTGTGTTGTGGTGTGTGTGTTGTGTTGTTGTTGTTTGTTGTTGTTTTGTTTTACGTCTTTCCACATTACGTGATGTTAGACGAAAAAAAAAATCGGGGCCGGGGAAAAAAAGGTTAACACAACGAGTAAAAAAAAAGTGACTTATCTACAACTATAACACAAAAATAGAAAATCCACATAATCACTAGACTCCCAGGACATTCCGCCGGAAAATGTTATGTATTTCAATGTTATGTCTGTATATGTCATCAGTTCACACACACACACACACACACACACACACACACACACGGCGCCGTCAGTCATTTCGTATAGTCGCAAGCTTGTACGGAAAAGATCATAGGCATGCGATATACGAAATGAAAGCTTATGGACTTTACTTTCAATGTGCATTCATGGATTCTTTGGATTCTCTTACTTTTTATGAAATCAAGAATTATTCACGGTTTGTTCGTCGTACAATTCAAAATGGCGCCAAGATTAATTTGGTCGAAATACCAGTTTTAGGGAAAATATGGGCTTCTCAGTCCAGCACGATTGTAATGAATAGAATACATTAATCTTTGTGACTTCAGCGACGTATACACAACTATGTAGGTTCTGAGGTATTCATGATTTAAAGAATTTACACAATAAAATGAGATCAATCAATCAAGGGAGGTAAGGGGAAGATAACTCGTGAACAAAATATCTTGTCCGAGACGGGTGTCCAAGGAATATACACTCTTAGCACCCGGCTACAGATGAGGTAAAAGCCAACATTAAAATAAAAGTTGCTATATATGTAGCTTGCAATCTTATGTATCAACCGTGCAAAACACCGTGTTCTTCAATAGATAAACGTTTGTATTCTTGCTGTATAGAAATTATGGTTGATGGTGAATACTTCAACATTTTGAACTGTTATTATCCAGATGGAGTGTATAATAAAGGTGAAGCTGACTGGATAATGGATTTAGATGCTCTAGACAGTGGGTTATTCTTGGCGATTTTAATTCCCACCACGCTTTGGGGTCCGAAAATCCTAATAATATTGTTAACAACAACGAATACCTTGCCAGTAAGTTACAATAATCAACGCCAATTTAACCATTTTAAATGACGGCTCTATAACAACAATTGCTGATCGATCAGATCAACGTTGCTCATCGATAGATTTGTCTTTAGTTTCCCCAGACATAAACTCTTTGTGTACTTGGCAGGTTCATCAAATACCGTTAGGCAGTGATCATCTCCCCATTGAAATCCAACTTCTAGTGAGCCCTGAAAAAACAATCTACAATTCTGAATGCACTAAATATAGGCAAATGAAGATAAGGCTAATTGGGCGCTTTTCAATCAAATTTTGACAGCAGGTTCGTCTCTTCTAAATTTCAATCAAAATAAAGTGTTAGAGAAAGGTTTGGAAAATTGTTATTTTGAATTAAGAAAACTTAATGGCTGCAGATTCTGCAATCCCAAAAGTCAAATTAAAGAATCGTCCAAAGAAAGCATCAAACCCATGGTGGAATATTGCGTGTGAAGTCGCCGTGGGTGCGAAAAACTAAGGCCTTCAAAAGCTGGATGATAAGCCGTCATTACGCAGCCTAAAAGTAGAGTGGAACAGTTACACGCTGAATACAAAAAAAGCTAACACCAATAGTAACAAAGTTGTTGCTTTTGCAAAGCAGCAATATTACAAAAACTTAGTCATCAACTGTTCCAAACACCCAAACGATAGCGCTTTACTTTGGAAAGAAATTAGAAAATCTAAAGGCTCTTTTCATCTCCCAGATCCTGTCTTGATCGAAAACGATAAATCTATAAAACAAACGAGGAGAAAGTTGAATTAGTTTCTGACACTTTTGCAGCAATGAGTCGACTGAACATCTGCCTAAAGAAGAGCAAGAACGAAGAAGAACTATTGAAAACGAAGGGAGAAACATTGAACCACATGACAATGACAACACGTTACATGTTGATAAAAATCTAACAATGGAGGAGCTTCTGTACTCACTTCGCCGTCTAAAATCTGGTAAAATTGCGACAGGATTTGATCCCATTTTTTACAACATGATTAAGCATTTTCCACAATGCTTTTTGAAAAAAATTATTAGAGTTCTTCCAATTATGCTGGAATTCTGGAAAGCTGCCAATGGCTTGGAAGAAAGCAACAGTTGTACCTATCCATAAACAAGGAAAATCAAAAAGAAAATCTTCTAATTTTCGACCCATTTCTTTGGCTCCTCACATTGGAAAACTTTTTGAGAGGATAATGAAATTCAGGTAAGAACATTTCCTTGAAAAGAATGGGATTTTGCCAATATTTCAAGCTGGTTTCAGGAAAGGGAGGGGTGTCACTGATCATGTTAGTCTTTTAGCTTCACACGTCAAAAAAGCCTTGGCTAAGCGACACTCCACTTTAGCCACGTTTTTTTTTATATTCATAGAGTGTACGATTCCGTTAGGCATTTTAAATTATTGTCCAAGGCTCATGAAATTGGGATTAAAGGTCATTTCCACATGTTTTTACAATCATTTTTATCTGGAAGAACGCTACAAGTAAAACTAAACGGTGTGCTGTCAAGTACAAGATATGTTAACATGGGTGCCCCTCAAGGAAGTGTAATTTCTCCAATCTCTTCTCATTGATGCTTTATGATCTTAACCAGATTGACACGAAAGGGGCAACTTTAGCTGCTTATGCAGACGATATTGGAATGTTGAAAAATGTAAATTGTAATTTTACAAAAAACAAAATCAAGCCTAATAAAATTGTTGAACAGTTTCAATTTGTGGTCAGTAAACTTGTTAATTATTTGAATTCAAACGGTTTTAACTTATCAACGGACAAATCGGTTTTTTATTATATTTACAAAGAAAAATATCGATTTTGAAGGTAGGGACGCTGTAAAAGTAAAAATAGGTGATTCTTTAATTTTCCCAAGTAAGGAAGTAAAATTTCTAGGCGTTATTTTTCACTATAAATTATTTTGGTGTAAACATATAAATCACCTCGTGGAAAAGGCAAGAAAGAAAATTGCGTTACTGCGAGTCCTAACTGGAATCCCTCTAATAAATTATGGATCTAATCTTATCCATGTCGCCTTAGGGACAGTTCGTTCGATTGTAAGTTATGGTCAAGAAGTATTTTTTACTGCACCAAAGACAGATTTACATAAGTTAACTAGTATTGATTCCTTAGCACTTAAAATTGCTTTGGGGCTTCCGAGATGGGCATCAATTGATATGACTTACAGAGAGGCAGGACTTTTGCCTTTAAACGAACATAGGATGCTCTGTGCTTGTAGCTACTCAGCACGAGCAAAAACAGTCCCTAAACTCAGTTACTTCTGAACTTG
Organism: Conus ventricosus; assembly: GCA_018398815.1. NCBI lineage: Eukaryota > Metazoa > Mollusca > Gastropoda > Neogastropoda > Conidae > Conus > Conus ventricosus. The sequence continues at coordinate 42,178,614 of CM031626.1, read as the reverse complement.
ATGAAAGCACCTACGTTTCTAGAGAGATACGGAATAAAAAAACATATACTTCATTGTCTGATTATGTATTTCCTCTTTTACATACATGCGACTTTTCGCTTGACAACATTGTTAAAATGACCAAATACCCTTTCCCCTTTGGCTGATGAAGCAAGCAGATATTTTCTATTCCTATGGTAATATTACTAAAATGAGAATCCACTTTTGCTTGCTTCTCTTGTTAAAGAATTGATTTACACTGAATATGAATCGTATCTGCATATTTTCACTGATGGTTCAGTTTCGTGTACTTCTGAGGTTGGTGCTGCTTTCGTGATACCTTCCCTTAACATTGAACAAAGATTTCATATTACCAAAGGTTGTTCTATTTTCACTGCTGAGTTATTTGCTTTTATGAAAGCTATTAATTTCATTCTTAATATGCAAGTCTTACCCTAGAAAGAATACTGATTTTGTCAGATTCCAAGTCTGCTTTAACGGCTTCACACCTTCAAAAATACATCAAGTCGTCCTGATCTCGTCAGTGAAATTTTATTTTCAATTCACCAGTTATGATGCGAGGTTCTAAAATAACATTATTATGGGTACCCGGTCACTGCAATCTTAGAGGGAATGAACTGGCTGATACCTGTGCAAAAGAGGCTTCAATGTACAAATCGAATACAGTTTTAAGTGGTATTCCTTATTCGGTTCTTGAAATAAACAATATTCTGACGAAAGCACTCTGGGACCAGAGAAGAACACAGTACCTTGAAGCTGCCATTCAGAAGAACAGATGGGATCTTTCTGCCCCAGCAGTCATTGTATAAGTCCGCCAGGTTCTACAATGTATTCCGAATCGAAATTTATTGCACAGAATACAGGTGGATGGTTGGTTAGGCAGGTTTTTAAAACCATCTCGATTTTTGTGTGTCTGTGGTCAAAACCTTAATGTATCTCATTTTTTACTTGAATGTTCATTAACAAAAGCGTATTTTCAATGTCTTCATGAAAACATTTTGTCTAAAAATCTAATTTAACATTGCATAGTGTTGTTTTTTTTTGTCCCAACCCAGAAAATGGGTGGATGTCTAGCCAATTTGGCTGTAAATCTGCTCAAGTCTCATCCACTTGGCAGATTTTTCTAACGGATTTAAAAAAAAATAAATATTTGTTTCTTTTTTGGTTTAGTGGTCTGATGTACACGTAGAGCAAAGAATTTGTTACATGACATAGCTGTCCGACTCTCACGTGTAGGCCTACTAGGTCGCATTATTCCATTTACGAAACTTTTGCATAGACTGTGCGCGCGCTAGAGAGAGAGAGAGAGAGAGAGAGAGAGAGAGAGAGAGAGGAGAGAGAGAGAGAGAGAGAGAGAGAGAGTGAGAGAGAGAAAGGGGGGGGGGGAGAGAAAGGGGGGGGGGGGGGGAAGAGAACTTGGTTTTGTTTATATGTGAGTGCATGTTGTGCGTACGTCTAATACAGAGAGAGAGAGAGAGAGAGAGGGGGGGGGGGGGGAGAACTTGGTTTTGTTTATATGTGAGTGCATGTTGTGCGTACGTCTATAGGCCTACGTTTTTTGTGTGGATAGGCCCATGTTTTGAGTGTGTGTAGGGGAGGGGGCGGTGGGTGTGTGTGTGTGTGTGTGTGTGTGTGTGTGTGTGTGTGTGTGTGTGTGTGTGTGTGCGCGCGTGCGAGGGGAGAGAGTTTTGGTTTTTATTTGTTTGTCTGTGAGTGAATATATGTGCGTGCTCGCATACACGTGAGTAGGGGGAAGGGGGAAGCGTGGTTTTTGTGGGGTGTGGTGTGTGTGTCTGTGAGTGTGTGGTGTGGTGTGTGTGTGTGGGGTGTGTGTATGTGTGTGTGTGTGTGTGTGGTGTGTGCTTTTGTGTGCATGTGTTAATGGGGGGGGGGGGGGGTGTCTTTCTTTTTTTCTTCTTTTTTTTTATGGGGTTCTGAGAGAGAGAGAGAGAGAGAGAGAGAGGAAGAGAGAGAGAGAGAGAGAGAAGAGAGAGAGGAGAGAGAGAGAGAGATTTTTGATTTTCAATACAGTTAAGATGTAATTTGCTTTATTGTTACAATTTCTGATTTTTATTATGTTACTTACAAATGTTAAATGTTTCCCTGTTAATTTTCCTTTATGATTTTTTTATGTCATTCAGAGTATTATTTTCGTTTTCTCATTAATTCATTAAGGTTTTTCTTTTTAAAATGCCAGTTCAACACTATGTTAATCTGATAGTAAATGGTTTCAGTCAGTCAGTGTGTGGTGTGTGTGTTGTGTGTGTGTGTGTGTGTGTGTGTGTGTTAGACATAAAAGGAATTCTACCTTGTGACGTTTGGCAATAACCTCAGTACTCTACCATCGAGGGAACCGGGCACTTGCAATGGACAGGCTAAAGAACTTGAATCGGTAGGCCTTGCCTTTTCTTCGCGCCAACCAGGCCAAGGGAGATCAATCTCATGGAACTGGCAATTTGCACGGACGTCGGAATTGTTTCCTAAATACTTTCTCGTGTGTAAAAATATGTGATAGATTAGTGACTGAATTGATGATAGTAATCTTTGTTACAGTTATTAGACGGTTACTTTCTGTTGTACTACAATACTTGCTTGTATAGGTGCGATTGTATTACCAGTCCTTGTGAGCGTTGCTCTTGATTCGTAATTATCGTTCTCCAAACTGACGAATTGCTCAGTGGATAGATTAACGGTCCGACTGAAATTTTTTGCATCTCGGCTGGTTTGACTGTAGTTAGTTAGATCTTGGCTTCGGAAACGTGAATTGGAATATTTCAAGGGGACGCATCAACAAAATAAGCCTTACTCTCTTGATAGTTTTTATTGTAGCACAAATGATGAATAGCCCAAGTATATAGAATAATTGCATATGATGCAAATACATCAGTATACGATCCTATTTTAGCGGCGCAAAACATTTTACGGTTAGGGTTAGGGTTTGTTGATACCGATAGGTGTTAGGGTTAGGGTTTGTTGATACCGATAGGGTTAGGGTTAGGGTTTGTTGATACCGGATACTTTTGGTTACTTTGGGTTTGCGTTTGGCACGCAAGTTTATCGCGCATCGGGGCTCAAATGTTTTGCGCCGCTAAAATAGGATTTAACCCAGTAGACTTTATAAAACGTCACAACAGGAACTTGAGGAAGAGATTAGAGCACAGAATGCTTGTAATGCACGTTGTCTTAAACTGGAATTTGTATTTCAGTGATTCAAAGTGTAAAATTACGCACATCTATATAAAGAATCATTGTATCATAGCACAATTTACAAAAATAAATTAGGGGTTATCATTTAAGATTGATAAGATTGAGAGATCTCCCTTAAGATTGATCATCAAACCAATAAATAGCACATGGGGGGAAAAGCATCGTTGTATTACAGAAAGAACATTTTCATTCATAAGCAGACACATTTCTCAGTATGTGCTAAGAAGTACTCAAACCTTTTAGTGTATGGCAGCATGATCCATTTGGTATCCACATTTGAAAATGCTGTGAATCTTGATTGAGAAATGAGGAAGAAGACAGACAGACACAGAGAGAGGGAGAGAGAGAGAGAGAGAGGAGAGAGAGAGAGAGAGAGAGAGAGAGAGAGAGAGAGAGAGAGAAGCAAAAAACGAAACAATCAGAAGCCAAAAACCAAACAAACATTACAATCTAAAAAAAAGGAGTAACATTATTCAAACAGAGATGTGCAGAAGGATCCTTCATTACCTATTTTAAAGGGTAGAGGAATAAACCTTTCAAACTGACTTTTAAGATTTTCAAACTCAAACTGGTCATGCCATTGTGATCCAAGGTCTGTGTTCTTCCCAGGTCTGTCTGTACCCAGGTCTAATTAATCCCCTCTCAGATCTGTGTTCAACTCTCCTCATACTCTCATCCAGGTCCCTCCCCCCCTCCCCGCCTCTGTATTATACAAACAGTCAGCTGTAGGTTCCCCAAAGTTTCTGTTCCCATCAGATCAATGTTTCTACACTTCTTTGTTCATCCAGGTCTATGTTAACCCAGTTTTATATTCCATCTGGATCATGTTCCTCTAGGTCTTCAGTTCAGTTCATAGTGTTTGTAGCTCAGCCAGCTGTAAGGGACCATGTCAGAGCTGTTATCTTGTCAGTCACTTCCTTACACAGATGGTGAAGACAAAAAACCAAAACAAAACAAAAAACACCAAACACCCACAACTCATCAAAACTGGGTTTCTGAAACACATGAACATTGCTTAAAATCTTTCTTTCGTTAAATCTTTAGATGACATCACGTCTGGTGGAACAATTCTGAACAAGATTTTTATGGGGTCTGCTGCGAAGTGTTTACATGCAACATCTTGTGAGTCCCAAAAAGTGTATAGAAATATGCTTAATAGTCAGCAGTATATCACGTGGAAAACAACTCAGAGCTTCTACACCTTACGAGTGGGCACAAAAAGAATGGCTGTGTGTAAGCTGCAGATGGTAAAAAAACTTCTATAAGGTTCGAACCGAATTGAAAGTATTTATCTGTCTGCATGTCCCAGTCCTCTTGCCAGAAGTCTTCGACTTGTGTCTGAAGTTTCAGGTTGGTGTTGGAGACGGAAAATGTGCTTGGTTCTTTATTTGTGTCATTCTTAGCAGGTCGGTCAGCCTTTTCATTGCCTTGAATGCTCGATGTCCAGGAACCCAGGCAAAGCCTATGTTGTAGCCATCAGATTTCAGAGAGGCGTACACTTAAAAAAACATACAGGAATTGAGGGAGCATGAGGTTACAACCAGCATGGTCCCCAGAGCAGAGAATGAATTAGACAAAATGAGAATCTGTTTTGTTTTGTTTTGTTTTGATTTAAAGACCAAAGTGCCAGGACCTGTTTCTCTGATTCATTTAGATCCATGTCTTTGTCACCCTCAGGTCTCCATAAATGTAGATCTGTTACCCTCATTTATTATGATTACCCAGGTCTGTGTTCCCCTCAGATCTATGTCCCCTCCCAAACTGCCTCCCCCATCCCCGGCCCCATATCACAGTTTAAAAAGTTGTGACTCCATGCAGGACAGCTGATCTGGATCCAGGTCAAGTGGTCCAGGATGGAAGATTGCAACCCAGATAAAGGTTAGATGTGTTGTGACCCATAACTGGTCCACTGACCCGCGTTCAGTTTTGGGACTCAGAACAGGTCAAAGTGTCATAACAAATTAAAAATTAAGTGGCTCAAAATGGATCACAGTGATCTTAAAAATTAAGTAAATCAAAATGGATCACAGTGATCTTAAAAATAAAGTAAATCAAAATGGATCACAGAGGATCCAGAATTAGGTTTAAAGGTCAGATCTACAGTGTGTTGAGGTGACTCGGAATGTGTCGGACTTACAGAGTGCTGGTAGTAGTTTTATGCCCCAGAATGTTTCACAATGACACATCCCTGAATTGAAAGATCAAGCGACTCAACAGGATATCGTAACTGATCTTGATAGAAGGCTGGGTGACCTGCAATGGGCAGCTGATCTCGGTCCAGATTATGAAGGCCTGGCTGACCCAGTTTTGATCATGGTGATCCAGAGTGAAGTTAAGGTTAAAGATTGAAATGTCAAGTGATCCCATAATTGGGTATTCCATTCCAGACTGAGTGCAAGGTTGTTGTTGTTGTTGTTGTTGTCGTACCCTGGCTAAAAGACTCCAGGGATCATCCAAACAGCCGAAGTACTTGAACACTATGGTACAAATGCATCAGCTGGGGATGAGAACATTACGTGTGTGACCGTTTTTGATTACCCCGCCACATGGGCAGCCACACTCCGACTTCGGGGGATTTTAGAGACTGATAATGTTATGCTAGGAGCTTGTCACAACTGAAGACAATCCCGCATAACTATGCAGAGCATAACAACATTTTGATGTAGCCTTGGTGTTCTAGCCTATGTCAATTAGCCTGACACAGCCTTAAGCCAAGGCAGAGTGCAAGGTTGATTCACAGTGCATTGTGTTGACCCGGGTCAACTCTAAAGGTCAGATGATCCAGAATTCTTATAGCAACTAACCCTTAGGGTTAAAGTCAAACAACCATCCCCAAATGGGATGTGACCCAATGTGAGGTTTAAGACTGAGTGACCCTAAATGGGTCATAGGGATTCAGAGGGATGCCAAATGTTAACCTTGAATGTGTCATTGTTAACCTCATTTTGTTTAAATGTCAAGTGACTCAGAGCAGATCATGGGCACAGACCTTGGAAAACATAAGTCTGGACTATCAGAGATCTGCTTCTTTCTGAAATGTTTCTGTAATATAAAAGGCTTCTTCCATTTATCAAATTATGATTAAACAAGGAAAGTGCAGACAGTTATGTAATATAATAGTACTAACACAAGAATGTTTTGATTTTCGACTGCAGGTTATGGAACAAACTTCCTACTAACATCAAAGTAGCACAAAATGTTAACATCTTAAAAAATCTGATTGATCAGTGGAATCACTAAAAGAACATGAAATATGAATATGACAAATGAGACGTTACAACACTCGGGGCTTATTGGTGATAAGGTTTGATATTCCCATTCAAATCAAGCCATACAGATGGGACTTTGACTGCTAGGTTTATCTTCAGTCATTATTATTTGATTCTGATTTCTGTCAAGGATCCATAAAAGTTCGATGTGTAGGTTTGCTTACACCACGCCATGTCTGCCAAGTGTGGGCCAGTTATGTACGTAGAGGACTGACAGAAAAGAGTAAAAGGAGAGACCAAAGGTCGCACAGCTAGTCATAGAGTGGTGGTGCAGTGTGCGCAATTACAGGGAAAACAATAGTTCCGTTAGTCTGCTCAAACAGAGTCTTGATGGGGTTCACCATCCTGGATTGAATCAGTGAAATGAAAATGTCACTGGTAGAATTTTTTTTTTTTGGTCTAGCTTTCTAGTTTTTGCTTTTTCAAAGTTTTGTGCTTTTCTGTGATGGCAGATTGGAGTTTGTGAACAAGTGACAGCTAACTTCACAGAGCTGCAGAGGGAATGGAAGTTGTTACAACAAACTGTTCAGCAATCGGTCAATGTGAAAAAAGTAAGAATTCTGGAAGAAAGGGTTGTTGTTTTTTCTGTGTCCCTGCCTCATTTTGTTTTCTTGCCTATGTCTCAATCTGTACACCTGCATGTCCTTAATTTGTCTCAGTTTCTCTTTCCTTCTCCAAGCGTATCCATCTGTGTATTTGTCTCACTCTGTTTTGTGTCTACTCTGTGTGTGTGTGGTGTGTGTGTGTGTGTGTGTGTGTGTGTGTGTGTGTGGTGTGTCCCTGTCTATCCCGCCAGTCTCTTTCTCTAGATCTCTTTTTTTGTGTATGTTTGTATGTATGTTCAGTCTGTCTTACATGTCGCTCTGTCACTGGGCCTCTCCCACACCATGTATACTCGGGGTGTGTGTGTGTGTGTGTGTGTGTGTGTGTGTGTGTGTGTGTGTGTGTGTGTGTGTGTGATGACTCATGTTTGTTTTAGTACTGAAAGAAACCCAACTCATTTTGCTTACTTTTACACCACGTCGCATCTTTCTAATTCTGATCGATGTTGTACTCTTCCTCTCCAAACGTGTTTCCAGTGACACTACAGTTAATCAATATCTTTGCATGTCCATATGTTATATCACTTTAGGGTGTAGACCCTAGCCAGAGCGAAGACTGGATGCACAAAAAAACATGAGTACTTGATTATTATCTCGTCTTCCCCCCCCCCCCCTGCTCTATTTTTTGCTGTTGTTTATCCTATTGTCTTTGCCACTGGAGCGACAGTCGCTTGCTGCTCTTCTTGGCTGCTCCCTATGCAGCCACACTCAGACATGTACTGTGGAAGCACACAGAACAACAGTCTACAGAGTCATCAGTATCAAGTCATCTGGAGGACACCCTCCCGAGGAGACGCTACAGCGTTGTCGAGTAACCACGGTGGTGTTCGGTGTGTGGTGCCTGTTAGATCCAACAAATGCGAGATACCACGAGGAAGTTCCCTCCTGACAATGATAGCATAGTCATGGAGCTAGTGTGAGTGAATGTTCCCATTCATGTGGTCCATCGATCTACAATCCCTGTCAAAAGGGATGACTTTGACACAAGCTGTCAGTAGTGTGGATGTGGAGACTAAATCAAAATTGAGTCACCCTGAGATTAGGGTATAAGGTCTGGAGGATCAGAGGAAAGGCCTGGTCTGGGAAAAAGATCAGGGGAAGATAATGCTTGTGTTTCCGTTTTAAACAGAGTTAGTTTTTCTCAGTTTATGGGTCAAACATATGGATCCGGAAAGTCAAATATTTGATCAGAAGTGCATACCAGACTAGCAATTGAGATATGGACTGTCTGCATTACAGTTGCCCCAGGTGTGAATTTTCTCATGCATGTTTATGCATTTTTTTTCTGTCCAATTGAACTGTTAAGCTGACAGATTGGATAAGATTACTTTTTGGAATGCCTACCAATGTCATCTGACCCATGAAAACAACAGGGTCACTTTCCACAAGCAGGAGTTCTAATTGCATACTTCCCTTGCAGATTTCCTATCGTCTTTGGAAGACTTTTTTTAAAAATTTGTTAATGATGATCAAAGAGACTAATGAAGATGATGTTATGGAGTTCTGTTTGGTTTGCAAATACATGCAGGACTGACTCTTTGGCGTGCTTTCCTGCATATTCCAGCATCAAAATAAACATGCACACCTGCTGCAGTGGTCAGGAAATTTGAGCAATACTCTCAGAGGCACATCCATTTAAACTGGAAGAAACTCGGGTGTGTGGTTCCAGTCTTTTCATTCGAGCCCACAGCACGCTCAATTCTAGACGGGAGCTTTCTGGGGCTTCTTCTTCTTTCTTTCTTCTTTTTTCTTTTATGCCCACAATCATCATGTTGATCATTCTGACACTTTTGTATGTATGACCATTTTTTATTCCGCCATTAAGGCAGCCATACACCAGCTTCAGGGAAGGTGCATGCTATGTGTAATGTGTCATCCATACCAACGGCCAAAGTGGCCTTCTCTTCCGAAAGTTGGTGATGGGATTTTACGTGTGTGCAAGATGTTGTGCATGCGTTCACGCACAGAACCTCAGTTATAGTAGCATTCGAAGGACTGTGGGGGGAATGGAGTCAGAACCAATGTTAACTCCGAGGGAAAAATCCCCCTGTACCGAAACGGCCCGGCGGAGATGCAAACCCGCAACCCCAGGATTGCGAGTACGATGCTCTATCAACTGAAAGTTCTTAGAAATACATCAATGACAGTGAAAAGAATCAAACTCGTGACAGTCCAGCTTTAAAGCCCGTGACACTAACGGTACACCATGGCCGCTGGTAGAAATTAGAATGCTCGCAGACTTATTTTAAACTGAAAAAAGGAAGTGTTTATTGAGGTGTTCGTTTACTGCTTGGAGCAAGAGTAAGGGCCTGTTAGCATAGCGGGTGAGGTGGCAGAATGTTGTTTGAAAGTCTGGGGTTCAATTCCCACTTGACGGCCATTTTTCCTCTGAAAGGTGGAACAGGATTTAACATGCATACAAGATTTTTGTCATGCATGCATTCAAACTTCAAACACCTCATTCAATAGAATAGAAGGTGACTGGAGTCTGAACGAGAAAATCTCTTTCAGCCTAACAGTATCAAGAGGGAGTCAAACCCTGGGCCTCAGGAGAGGAGTCTGATGCTTCACCACCAAACAAAGGAGCCCCATACTTTTGTTACAAGGTCCAGGTTTTGACTTGCGCTCAAGAGGATCAGCGAAAAAGAGATACTTTCTTCTGAGTTAACACCTGTGTAGAGTCCAACCCTTTCCTAGTCTTTTGGATGTTGTTGTTGTTGTTGTCGTATCCTGGCTAAAAGACTCCAGGGATCATCTGAACAGCTGAAACACTTGAATACTATGGTACAAATGCATCAGCTAAGGATGAGAACATTACGTGTGTGACCGTTTTTGATTACCCGCCACATGGGCAGCCACACTCTGGGGGATTTTGGAGACTGATAATGTTATGCTACGAGCTTGTCACAACTGAAGACAATCCCCGCATAACTATGCAGAGCATAACAACATGTTGATGTAGCCTTGGTGTTCTAGCCTATGTCAGTTGGTTTGACACAGCATAACATTTTGATGTAGCCTTGGTGTTCTAGCCTATGTCAGTTGGCCTGACACAGTCTAAAGCCAAGGCAGAGTCTTTTGGATGAGGTTGAGGTCTTATGCATGAACTCACACGTGTTTGTGTGTGTGTGCATGTGTGTGTATGATATGTGTGAGTGTGTGTTTGTGCGTGTGTGTGTAATATGTGTGTGTGTGTGTATGTGTGCGTGCGTGTGTGTGTATATATGTGTGTGTGTGTGTGTGTGTGTGTGTGTGTGTGTGTGTGTGTGTGTGTGTGTACTTACGTGCGTTTCTGGTGTGGAGGTGAGGGGAGTTATACACAGGGATGTGCGTGTTACGAGCGACTGTACCCATATGTGTGGCAAAGACTGACAAGAGTGGAGAGAAAAGAGTGAAGGGGTTGGGGGCAAGGGGGATGTCGCGAGAGAAGGGGGGCATAACAGGCATGGTGAGGGAAGATAGGGAATGCAGAGAGGGTGGTGTCAGGAGAGCTGAGGACATAATGAGCTAGTGCCATTGTATGACCATGCATTGGACTGATACTGCATCATCAAAGTGTGTAGATATGTCAGCCTGCCTAGGCTTAGGCTGTGTCAGACCAATTGACATAGGCTAGAACACTGAGGCTACATTAAAATGTTGTTATGCTCTGCATAGTTATGCGGGGATTGCCTTCAGTCATGACAAGCTCCTAGCATTACATTATCAGTCTCTAAAATCCCTGGACGTCGGAGAGTGGTTGCCCACGTGGCGGGGTAATCAAAAACGGTCACACACGTCATGTTCTCATCCCCAGCTGATGCATTTGTACCATAGCGTTCAAGTAGTTCGGCTGTTTGGATGATCCCTGGAGTCTTTTAGCCCGGGTACAGCAACAAGAACAGTGATGCCAGGAAATGATGTATGCTTGTCCCACTGGTATCATCATGTTGGAGAGTTTTCACTGCATTCTGTCGTCTGTCATTTGACACGCTCAGCAGACGCACGGACAGTCCGATGGAGTGACGGTGGCCAGAGAGACAGTGCAGCGGTTGAAGGCAGTGACAACCAACCTACAGCATGTGTTGCCTGCAGTGTTACGCAGTGGGTTGACTGCCGCCAAGACTGTGGTGTCACTGCAGCATGGTACATGACATACATGTGTGTGTTTATTCGTGTCGTGTGTGGTGTGTGTGTGTGTGTGTGTGTGTGTGTGGTGTGTGTGTGTGTGTGTGTGTGTATTTGTGCATGTGTATGTGTGTGTGTATGTGTGTGTGTGTGTGTGTGTGTGTGTGTGTGTGTGTGTGTGTGTGTGTGATTGTCCGTGCATTGTTGCTCTGTGCATGTGTGTGTGTGAGATAATGTTGCTTATATTATCTCACACACACACATGCACAGTGCAACTCTGTGTGTGTGTGTGTGTGTTGTGTGTGTGTGTGTGTGTGTGTGTGTGTGTGTAATTAGTGACTTGCTGGCAGCAAAGTGTGCAGTATTGTGATGGTCATAGAGTGTATTATTATGTTTCTGTTTTGTTTCTGGGTATCCATCTCACTTTGTTCCCATACAGTTCTCTTTCCCTTTTTGTCCATCTCTTTAGTCTCTGTCTCTTTTCCCCTGTGTATCTAGGCCTGACTGTCTGTCTCTTTGTCTCACACTTTGTCTTTGTATCAGTGTTTCTGTCACTCTGACTTTGTTTATATATCTGAGTTTCTCTTTCAGCCCCTCTTTCCCACTTCTCGCCCCTCCCCTCCACCTCCTCTTCCTGTCTCTGGCCTGTCTGCTTGTCACTTTCCCCACCTCCCCTTCCTGTGTACAACCAGTGCTGTGTTGCTGTCTGGTGCTTTTTGCAATCCATTTCTGTCAAAATAATGAGTTTGTGGAATTTGGGGGGTCAGTCAAACGAAGCGGTTGATAAGATTTTTATGATGATGAGGATGGCTATGATAGGGGGTTCTAATGATGGTGATAGTGATGGTGATGATAATGAAATAGTTGTGATAATGATGGTGATGATGATAGTCACTGACTGTGAAAGTATAACAACAAGGATCATAGAGTTTCTCTGGAATGTGCTCAGACATTAAGGGGTACCGCTCCAAAAGGTTAACCAATAAAGGAATCACCTGCAAGGCAATTCCTGGAAGACAGCACACCAGCAGTTTCCAGGTAAGACTGGAGTCCAGCCTGGCTGTTGGACATTCTGTTTCCTGTTTCTATGGGTCATTGACTGGGTCATGACGACCACAACAGCACAGAGGAGAAACAGAATCCAGTGGACATTCATGACCATCCTGGATGACCCGGACTTTGCATTAATCTAACCTTTACCGGGCTTCCTGGGTCTGCCATGACCCAGTGACTCAATAAAAACATCATATTGTGTGAACGAATAGAGCTATGCTCACAAAATCTTAGGAGTTTGTCAACGATCTTAATAGACGTTGGTCACAGAAGTTTCATGTATGGGCACAATCAGTTATCAGCATAATTAGTCGTGGTTCCCCCAGGTCCCATACATCGGGTTGCACATGAACCGTGCCATCAGGTGAGGAATAAGCTGCTGAACCACTCTTTATCGGGTGTGGGTCTTACAAGACCCCCGTGATCTGAATAGGGATACGCAATAGGGATACCAGCATGCAACAGCCTCTACAAAATGTGTGGATCTTGGGCGACCTGCACAATCGGGTCTGTGTAGTCGAGAACATCATCGGGAAAAGGTTAACATTCATCCAAGGTTCTGATGATCAGTACACTCAGATTAATCCAATTAGTTTGAAGGGGTGCGCTGTTGACGAGGTTGGAACATCCATCTTACCTGGGCACTGTCATTGACGAGCGGGGCGGCACAGACATGGAAGTCCCAACAGGAATCGGCAAGGCAAGAGCAGCATTCTCTTAGCTCATAAACATTGGGAGTTATAAACATGTAGACCGCCGTACAAAGGCAGCTGTTCAGTTGCAGAATGAAGTCAGTCTAACTGTATGTAGCAGGTACTTGGGGAAAACGACGGAGAAAACCAACGTGACCATTGAGAGAGTGCAAACATTCATCGGCAGCTGCCTCTGAAGAGTTCTCCAGATCCACTGGCCAGACACCATCAGTGGGCAGCCGTAAAGAAGAAACAGTTTTGTGCCGTTTACATACAAGTCACTCCTTTTACACCCATTCTTATCTTTTAAAAGGTGAAGAGGCTCCGTGGTGCATTCCATGTCATGTTCCATTCACCGCCTTGGCTTAAGGTTGTGTCAGGCCAATTGACATAGGCTAGAAGTAGAACATCAAGGCTACATCAAAATGTTGTTATGCTCTGCATAGTTATGCGGGATTGTCTTCAGTCTTGACAAGCTCCTAGCATAACATTATCAGTCTCTAAAATCCCTCCAAGTCGGAGTGTGGCTGCCCATGTGGCAGGGTAATCAAACACGGTCACACACGTAATGTTCTCATCCCCAGCTGATGCATTTGTACCATAGTGTTCAAGTACTTCGGCTGTTTGGATGATCCCTGGAGTCTTTTAGCCAGGGTACGACAACAACAACATGTTTCATTCACAGTGAAACATATTCTTGTTGAGTGTTAAGACTTGAATTTTGTGAGACATAAACACTTTACAGCAGACACCATGAAAACCTTGTTCAGAGATGTCCCACCTGATGTGATTTTTTTTTATTCCTGAAAGAGATTAACATTTTTCATCTGATGTAAGATTTTATAGAGGAAAGATTTTCAACAAAATTTCCAGTGTGTGTTTAGAAGGTATGTTTTAAAGGGTTGTGTGAATTTTTTTTTTTTTCAATAATGACTTGTGAGTTGACTTCAATGCGGTGACAGCCCTAATAGGGCCCTTTGCAGCTGGCTGGGTTATAAGCAACATTACCTTACCTTGCTGGTCGCTCTAGTGGGCGATGGAATGTTTCCGTGATCCAGGGACCCTGGGTTCAGTCCTTACCGGAGACAGCTAGGTCAGATTTTTTCTCTTTCCAAGTCACCATCTCCTTAGATGTTCCCATCTTCTCTTAGTCCATTGGATGAAACTTTAAGCTGGGGTCGGTGTGTAAACGTTAACATGAAACAACAACTTGCATGTGTGTTAAATCTCATTCCATGGTTTGCACAAGAATAGGCTGTTGTGTGCCAGTTGGACACCTGTGCACATGCGCTCGCCACACACACACACACACACACACACACACACACACACACACACACACAGGAGAACCAATATCAAATCATCATAAAGCAACCCACCAACGGAGGCACTGCACTGTTGCTGTGTCATCTCGGCGGTGTTCAGTGGTGCCTGTTCAGATCCAGCATTCCTAGGACACCACATACTCAGGCCCCTAACTGACGACAGTCATTATTTGGTCATGGCACCAGTCTGAATGAACATCCCCCATCAGAAAGTTCACCACATCCGTCCACTGACAACCCATGAACTCGCGAATACCAGCAACCACGACATGAACTCACAAAGGCCATAACAGAAGAAGTTGAAACAGAGGACGCCATGAGAGCAGGACAAGAAGAGCCACAGAATGAAAGATTTTATGCTGATCGATGAGGATGAGGATGATGAAGATCATGACGATGTGTGTTGTTGTGGGTATATAAATGATGATGATGATGATACTGGTATTGATGAGGAGGAGGAGGAGGATACCACTGCTTCATAATGATGTGTGTTGTTGTGGGTATATAAATGATGATGATGATGATACTGGTATTGATGAGGGGGAGGATGAGGATGATGAAGATCATGACGATGTGTGTTGTGGGTATATAAATGATGATGATGATGATACTGGTATTGATGAGGGGAGGATGAAGATGATGAAGATCATGACGATGTGTGTTGTTGTGGGATATAAATGATGATGATATGATACTGGTATTGATGATGAGGAGGAGGAGGAGGATACCACTGCTTCATAATGATGTGTGTTTGTTATGGGTATATAAATGATGATGATGATGATACTGGTATTGATGAGGGGAGGAGGAGGCAGAGGATACCACTGCTTCATAATGATGTGTGTAGATGTCGGCATGAGTCAGAAGAAGACGGCGAACTGGCAGCGGAGTGCCTACAATGGAAGAACAAGTTTGCTGCCATGTCTTCCGACTGCCAGAAAGAAAAAAGAGTGAACGACCAGTTTATTGGTGTGAGTAATGTCTAATTTCCTTTTATCCTCCGTTCTTCTTAGTTTCTCTTTTCCTTTTTTTGTTCTCACTTTTATTCAGTCGTTCTTCTTTCCTTCCTGTCTTTGATTTTTATTTTTTTTATTTTTCTGTCTTCATTCGGTGATCTTTGTTTTTGGTTTGTTTATTTTTTCCTTTTGTAACTCCGTAATTGTAAGGATGTTAAAGGGACACAACAAAGTGGGGTGATAGCGAGAAAAATGAAAACAATACTCACAAAATATTGTTCAAAGTTTCAGCTTATTCTACTTCTTTTATAGCTTAACAGCCAGCAGCAGTGTCCGACTTCATGTGTTTCCCTCCTGCAGTTGCAAAAAACAAGTTTCCAGTGACTGATGGATGAATATGCCGTTATGCCAGTTTGGGACATGCACATTTGTGGAGATCGGAGGGTGACGGTGAGGGCTGGATAATGTTTGGTGCCTCTCTGGTCCTAGCAGAATAGCCCCCCAGGACTGTTTTGTCACTTAGCATCAAGACCAAATTCCTTCCTTCTTGAAATATAGTTCTATGCATCTAAGACCCGCAGTGTACAGATCGTTTCAGAATTATTTGTGGCACTATAAATTCTAAACCATATACACCATACACAACTGTCATTCCTCAGACTAAATTTACAACTGTTGGTAATTTGGGCAGTTTTTCTCCAGAGTGATTCTTAGTCTTCAACAGAAGTCAATGCATTCCAAAGAAAAAGTCTAGCACCTGACCATAAATAGTCTGGCAGTGGCATAGGCACCTGACTTTGTAATATTCTTACACATTTACTAATAATACAGTCATCCAGCACTCTGCACTGGTAATATCTTTAGATGTTACGACTCTTGAAAATAGAGCCATTTTGGAGTAGTTTGCAATGTGTTTGTGTTTTTGTTTGTTGTTTTTTTTTAGTTTTCCAACCAGCATATATCAAGGGTTTGAAGTACTTCCTAATGTGGAGCATAGGAAATCTTGAAAAGGAAACACATGTCTCCGTTCGCACTTGGCACATGACAATGATATTAATTCATTAACGTAGACGACTGATGCCAGATTGCTGAAAATCATATTACCATTGAGGGCGCTAAGTGATGAATAAAATTGGTAACAAAACAGGACTCACTGTCGCCCTTTGTAAAATTGTTGTGTGTAGTGTGAGTGTTGTGTGTGTGTGTGTGTGTGTGAGTGGTGTGTGTGTGTGTGTGTGGTGTGTGTGATTTCTTCTTGAAATTGCTCCGGATATCTGTGTCCTGACCCCCATTAAGAAGATGAAGAATGTTATGATCATGATGATGATAATACCAGAGGGTAAGCAGGGGTCTGAGAACAGACAATTCTCCGAATTTGACAGTGACAAGCTTGACAGAAAATCTCCAAGGCTGTGTAACCCAGGTTCCTAAACGCACAGACCCAGACCACAAATAACCAAAACTCTTGACACTACGATTATACTCCAGTTTTTATTAACAATTAAATAGACAAAAAATCCAAACAACAATATTAACCTAAAACATGGACTGATTCAATTTTAATGCGATTAGTGACAAAAGAACTTTAGGTTGTGACAGAGAGAAGAAAGAAAGCGTAGGCACCAAAAAGGGCACTGGATTAGCACCCCCAAGCCACACACAGCGTTTCCCCAACCTGTCTGACTCAAAACATTTGCAGAAGAGACCAGTCAACAGGAAGTGGCCAAGCAGTAAAAAATAAAAAGTGTCCTTAATACTAAAACGGCTAAATAACAAGACATATAGAACCAACAATACTAGTGGAAAGCAGTATATGTCTTTACCTCAAAATATTACAATCACTAATGAAAGTTTTTATTTTTTATTTTTTTTAAACATACTAAAACTGCTTAACACCTTAGTAACCTGTGAATTCTGACAGGTTACAGCTGTCTGCTTTGATGACAGATAATACACTGGGAGGAGAGAGTAAGGGGAGCAGAGCTGCAGGATCAGACGCCAAGCGCTGACATAATGTGGCAGAGCTGAGAACTGGGAGTCGGTGACAATCACATTGAAAAGGCACCCAACAGTGATAAAGATCTCAGTGGATGTATCTGATGCTCAGAGGACTTAACCTGTATTCCACTCAATTAGTTGGGTTCTTATGCCAAAGGGAGTGAACTGTGCACCACACTGTCAAGACTGTGAAAGTCTGCAGGAAATGAAGAAGGAAGTGTGACTTGTCTCAAGAGCGCTTCAGACCAGGACCTGTGCAGCAGGGCTGGGAGATGGCCAGGTTCATGGCCTGTGCTGTCCACAGGAGATGGCCAGGTTCATGGCCTGTGCTGTCCACAGGAGATGGCCAGGTTCATGGCCTGTGCTGTCCACAGGAGATGGCCAGCTTCATGGCCTGTGCTGCCCACAGGAGATGGCCAGGTTCATGGCCTGTGCTGTCCACAGGAGATGGCCAGGTTCATGGCCTGTGC
Organism: Conus ventricosus; assembly: GCA_018398815.1. NCBI lineage: Eukaryota > Metazoa > Mollusca > Gastropoda > Neogastropoda > Conidae > Conus > Conus ventricosus. Next base: position 42,160,935 of record CM031626.1, on the reverse strand, counting down.
TGCCCACAGGAGATGGCCAGGTTCATGGCCTGTGCTGTCCACAGGAGATGGCCAGCTTCATGGCCTGTGCTGCCCACAGGAGATGGCCAGGTTCATGGCCTGTGCTGCCCACAGGAGATGGCCAGGTTCATGGCCTGTGCTGTCCACAGGAGAAGATGGCCAGGTTCATGGCCTGTACTGTCCACAGGAGATGGCCAGGTTCATGGCCTGTGCTGTCCACAGGAGATGGCCAGGTTCATGGCCTGTGCTGTCCACAGGAGATGGCCAGGTTCATGGCCTGTGCTGTCCACAGGAGGAGATGGCCAGGTTCATGGCCTGTGCTGTCCACAGGAGGAGATGGCCAGGTTCATGGCCTGTGCTTTCCACAGGAGAAGATGGCCAGGTTCATGGCCTGTGCTGTCCACAGGAGGAGATGGCCAGGTTCATGGCCTGTGCTGCCCCACAGAAGATGGCCAGGTTCATGGCCTGTGCTGTCCACAGGAGATGGCCAGGTTCATGGCCTGTGCTGTCCACAGGAGAAGATGGCCAGGTTCATGGCCTGTGCTGTCCACAAGAGATGGCCAGGTTCATGGCCTGTGCTGTCCACAGAAGATGGCCAGGTTCATGGCCTGTGCTGTCCACAAGAGATGGCCAGGTTCATGGCCTGTGCTGTCCACAGGAGAAGATGGCCAGGTTCATGGCCTGTGCTGTCCACAGAAGATGGCCAGGTTCATGGCCTGTGCTGTCCACAAGAGATGGCCAGGTTCATGGCCTGTGCTGTCCACAGAAGATGGCCAGGTTCATGGCCTGTGCTGTCCACAAGAGATGGCCAGGTTCATGGCCTGTGCTGTCCACAGGAGATGGCCAGGTTCATGGCCTGTGCTGTCCACAGGAGGAGATGGCCAGGTTCATGGCCTGTGCTGTCCACAGGAGATGGCCAGGTTCATGGCCTGTGCTGTCCACAGGAGATGGCCAGGTTCATGGCCTGTGCTGTCCACAGGAGATGGCCAGGTTCATGGCCTGTGCTGTCCACAGGAGAAGATGGCCAGGTTCATGGCCTGTGCTGTCCACAGGAGGAGATGGCCAGGTTCATGGCCTGTGCTGTCCACAGGAGAAGATGGCCAGGTTCATGGCCTGTGCTGTCCACAGGAGATGGCCAGGTTCATGGCCTGTGCTGCCCACAGGAGGAGATGGCCAGGTTCATGGCCTGTGCTGTCCACAGGAGATGGCCAGGTTCATGGCCTGTACTGTCCACAGGAGATGGCCAGGTTCATGGCCTGTGCTGTCCACAAGAGATGGCCAGGTTCATGGCCTGTGCTGTCCACAGGAGATGGCCAGGTTCATGGCCTGTGCTGTCCACAGGAGATGGCCAGGTTCATGGCCTGTGCTGTCCACAGGAGATGGCCAGGTTCATGGCCTGTGCTGTCCACAGGAGATGGCCAGGTTCATGGCCTGTGCTGTCCACAGGAGAAGATGGCCAGGTTCATGGCCTGTGCTGTCCACAGGAGGAGATGGCCAGGTTCATGGCCTGTGCTGTCCACAAGAGATGGCCAGGTTCATGGCCTGTGCTGTCCACAGGAGATGGCCAGGTTCATGGCCTGTACTGTCCACAGGAGATGGCCAGGTTCATGGCCTGTACTGTCCACAGGAGATGGCCAGGTTCATGGCCTGTACTGTCCACAGGAGATGGCCAGGTTCATGGCCTGTGCTGTCCACAGGAGATGGCCAGGTTCATGGCCTGTGCTGTCCACAGGAGAAGATTTATCAACAAACTCTGTCCTCCTCAGCTCTCTGCTTGGCCTTCATTTCTCTTTCCTGGATCCAACGAAGATAATGATAACTAAATTTTGATACCAGAAACTAACCTCTCAGTATGATGTCGGTGTCAGTAAGAACCCCAGTGATATCTCTCTCTCCGGGCCTGAATGGTAACAGTAGCAAAGTAAACACCGTTGAAGGCGAGGATGATGGTGATGGTGATGGTGAGGATGATGGTGATGGTGATGCCCTCTTCTGGCAGGAGGTGAGCGAGCTGCAGAAAGAAGTGGCCCAGCTGTGGGACCAGCTGAACCAGCAGTCGGAGTTTGGTTCGAGTCTAGGTGCGGCCACTGCCACACTGCTTTGGAGGGTATCACGCAACCAAGACTCCATCGCTGCCCTTTTGGGAGGGGTACGTCTCTGTCTGCCAGCCTGTTGGCTAGTGTGTGGGAAGGGGGAGGAGAAGGAAGGGAAAATGTGTGTGTCAACATGGTTGTTATCATCTTCATTATCATAGAACACTGCTTATGATCGTTGTTATCATCTTCGTTGTTACAGAACGCTGCTTATTATCGTTGATCCGATCTTCATAATTACAGGACAGTTGAACTGCGTAAACAGCGAACGAGGAGTAAGCGGTACAGAGCACACAGCAATGAAATAGAAGTGATTTGTAAACAACGAGAGTGAATGAAGAGCAACACACAACAAGCAAGCAGAATTTGACTGTTGAAGTGAATAGTGAAGACTGAAACAGAGAAGTATTCCATAGGTAATGAACAAGAAGTAAAAAAGCTAACAAAGAGAAGTAAACAGTATAACAGACTAATTCAGAATTTGTAAACAGAGAGAAGTATACAGTATGACAGACTAATTCAGAATTTATAAACAGAGAGAAGTAAACAGTATGACAGACTAATTCAGAATTTATAAACAGAGAGAAGTAAACAGTATAACAGACTAATTCAGAATTTATAAACAGAGAGAAGTAAACAGTATAACAGACTAATTCAGAATTTATAAACAGAGAGAAGTAAACAGTATAACAGACTAATTCAGAATTTATAAACAGAGAGAAGTAAACAGTATGACAGACTAATTCAGAATTTATAAACAGAGAGAAGTAAAAATATGACAGACTAATTCAGAATTTATAAACAGAGAGAAGTAAAAATATGACAGACTAATTCAGAATTTATAAACAGAGAGAAGTAAACAGTATAACAGACTAATTCAGAATTTATAAACAGAGAGAAGTAAACAGTATGACAGACTAATTCAGAATTTATAAACAGAGAGAAGTAAACAGTATGACAGACTAATTCAGAATTTATAAACAGAGAGAAGTAAACAGTATGACAGACTAATTCAGAATTTATAAACAGAGAGAAGTATACAGTATGACAGACTAATTTAAAATTTATAAACAGAGAGAAGTAAACAGGTAATAGAAAAGCAAGCAGGTAATAGAAAAGTAAACAGTGAATAATAAACACTAATTAAACAATAAATACGTAAGTAACGTAACGTAATGTTGCTTATAGCCCAGCCGACCGCAAAGGGCCATATCAGGGCTGTCACCACGTTAAAATCAACTCACAAGAAATACATAAGTGAGCAAAGAGGAAAACAGATGATACAGTGAATAACAAGCAAAGAGAAGTAAACCATTTCCATAGAGATAAACACAAACAATAAACAGAAAGAAAACAGTGATAAAAGAAAACAACTAAACAGTTTATAATAGATAAAGTGTAAGTAATATACAATGAAAAGTAAACAATAAACAATGAGCAAAAACAATACAGTAAACATTAAGTAATAAACAAGAATTAAACATAGAGAAGTGAACAGAGAAATGAACAGTAAATAGATTTTAAAAAAAAAGTTCCCCGAAGATGGAGTATGGCTGCCTTAATGGCAGGATAAAAAACGGTCATGCACACAAAACTCCACTCCCTTTGTAGGGTAGATGGGATTAATACTTGCCTGTCCATATAGGGAGTGTCCGCAGGAGTATCAGCCAGCGTACACAGTAGTAGAAGAAGAAGATGAAGAAGTAAACAATGAACTAGGAACACTAAATGATAAACAAGATGGGGGAAAAGTAAACAAGGAGAAGGAACAATAGAAAAAGGAAACCAAACGGTAAATAATGAACGAAAGATAAACAGGGAGTCAGGGTTGGTAGTGGAGGGACTTGGTGACACCCTCTGGCAGGGGAGCTCACTCACACCGGCTCCACGACTAAACAGATGTCATCGTCACTGGGGGCTTAGTAGGTGGTGGGGTCTTGTGCTCGTTGGACCAGAACAGGCACCACCAACCCCTCCACGGTGACTCGGCAGCAATGCGTGTCTCCTCTGGTGGGTTGCCTCATGACGACTTGACAGCAACCGCTCCCTGTGGATTGCCAGCGCCAGAATGAGCGGAATGGGAGTCATAATTTAGAGAAGAATGACGCTGACTGCTTGCAGTATTGCATCGTGTTGCAAAAGAGGATGACAGCGAGGATGTGTGATTGTGGTCATGTCGCAGAGAAGGATGAGGCTGACTTTGTGTACTTGTGGGTCATAGTGTAGAGAAGGATGATGCTGAATATATGCAATATTGTGTCGTGTTATAGAGAAGGATGATGCTGAATATATGCGATATTGTGTCGTGTTATAGAGGAGAATGATGCTGAATATATGCAATATTGTGTCGTGTTATAGAGAAGGATGATGCTGAATATATGCGATATTGGGTCGTGTTGTAGAGAAGGATGATGCTGAATATATGCGATATTGGGTCGTGTTGTAGAGAAGAATGTTGCTGAATATATGTGATTTTGGGTTGTGTTGTAGAGAAGAATGTTGCTGAATATATGTGATTTTGGGTCGTGTTGTAGAGGAGGATGCTGATTGTATGCAATACTGGGTCGTGTTTCAGAAAAGGATGACACAGACAATATGTAACATTAGGTCGTGTTTCAGAGACGAAAGACACTGACTGTATGTAATGGCAGGTCATGTTTCAGAGAAGGATGACACTGACTGTATGTAATCGCAGGTCGTGTTTCAGAGACGAAAGACACTGACTGTATGTAATCGCAGGTCATGTTTCAGAGAAGGACAACACTGACTGTATATAATCGCAGGTCATGTTTCAGAGAAGGACAACACTGACTGTATGTAATGGTAGGTCGTGTTTCAGAGACGAAAGACACTGACTGTATGTAATGGTAGGTCGTGTTTCAGAGACGAAAGACACTGACTGTATGTAATGGTAGGTGGGTTTCAGAGAAGGACAACACTGACTGTATGTAATGGTAGGTGGTGTTTCAGAGAAGGATGACACTGACTGTATGTAATGGTAGGTGGTGTTTCAGAGAAGGATGACACTGACTGTATGTAATGGTAGGTGGTTTTCAGAGAAGGATGACACTGACTGTATGTAATGGTAGGTGGTGTTTCAGAGAAGGATGACACTGACTGTATGTAATGGTAGGTGGTGTTTCAGAGAAGGATGATACTGACTGTATGTAATGGTAGGTGGTGTTTCAGAGAAGGATGACACTGACTATGTAATGGTAGGTGGTGTTTCAGAGAAGGATGACACTGACTGTATGTAATGGTAGGTGGTGTTTCAGAGAAGGATGATACTGACTGTATGTAATGGTAGGTGGTGTTTCAGAGAAGGATGATACTGACTGTATGTAATGGTAGGTGGTGTTTCAGAGAAGGATGATACTGACTGTATGTAATGGTAGGTGGTGTTTCAGAGAAGGATGATACTGACTGTATGTATAGGTAGGTGGTGTTTCAGAGAAGGATGACGCTGTATGTAATGGTAGGTGGTGTTTCAGAGAAGGATGACGCTGTATGTATAGGTAGGTGGTGTTTCAGAGAAGGATGACGCTGTATGTATAGGTAGGTGGTGTTTCAGAGAAGGATGACGCTGTATGTATAGGTAGTGGTGTTTCAGAGAAGGATGACACTGGTTGTATGTATAGGTAGGTGGTGTTTCAGAGAAGGATGACACTGTATGTATAGGTAGGTGGTGTTTCAGAGAAGGATGGCACTGTGTGTATAGGTAGGTGGTGTTTCAGAGAAGGATGACGCTGTATGTATAGGTAGGTGATGTTTCAGAGAAGGATGACACTGTATGTATAGGTAGGTGGTGTTTTCAGAGAAGGATGACACTGTATGTATAGGTAGGTGGTGTTTCAGAGAAGGATGACACTGTATGTTAGGTAGGTGGTGTTTCAGAGAAGGATGACACTCACTGTGTGTGACGGTGGTCTGTGTCGCAGAGCCAGTGGAAGAGTTCCTCTCCCTGACTGCAGCACCATCAACAGCTACGTGGAGGCCTACCACAACGACTGGCCCTGCCCAGACACCGACGAGTACGGCTGTCATTTGGCCCTCTGTGGCACCATCATAGTTAGTGCCTGTGTGTGTGTGTAGAGGGGGGGGGGGGGGGGGGGGGGGGGGGGGGGGGATGGTGGTAGAAAGTGGGTGGTGGGTGAAGGAGGCAGGCAATGGTCCTTTTAGCTGGTTTACTTACCGAGTCTCTAGAACACTCATTTGAGGATTTTTAGCGAGTCTTCATGAGATTTTGATTGGTTTAACAAAGTCAGCTGAGGCCACAGGAAACCTTTTTCTTTTTACTGTGTTGCTTCCGACAGCTTTCTATAAAGGGAGATAAAGCTTGAAGTGGAAACTTAACTTTTAGCTGATGTGCTGTGCAAAAACTGGTCAGCCCAACGTGTTCAGATTTTGAACAGTGATGTAGGTTATTACATTTAACTTTTTTTTTTCCAATTTTTTTTTCAGTCAAAGAAGGTTTGCACACACAATATATCATCATTCTTTCTATACATGGGGTTGATCATTATAACATTTCATAGAGGCTCCGGCCATCAGTTGTGCCAGGAATCAGTGCCAAACACAGTGTTGAAGTGCTTTGCTGTCCAGAGCTCAGCTTCGTTTGTTTCAACAAAACCACAAGCAGCTGACGGTTTTGAAAACATTTGTTGACACGATGATACGCTTGGACTACACATGTACAAAAGTCAAATCTACATGGACATACGAATCACAGCGCAGGTTGCTCGGAAGCGCTTGTCTCTTTGAGAAGTTTTTCTTCTCTTTTAGATGAAGATGTTAAACCCAGCAGTGGTCTTTGTGACTTTTTCGGTTCATTCAGACACAAGTTCCACACACAGAAAGAAATGCCTCCGAAGCTGACAGTCTAAAATGAAAAGATGATTTTACCGGGTGATTACCGGAAAAATGGCCGTTTTAAACCTGGGGAATGGTTTTAAAAAAAAGCTGTTGCAATGTGTCCTTGAGATTGTTTCTTTTAAAGGATGGGAAAAAAACTTTTTGTTTGAGAAGGTGACGGGGCCAAGTAGAATGGTTAGAAAAGGAATGAACTTGGGTTTGGAATGGTTTGGGCGTGGTTGATTTTGGTTTAAACCCCCCTCCCTGATTAGATATGTACCCCTGTTTACAAACATCCTGGTTTTTTGGTTTCCTTAAAGTCACCCACTTGTTCTGGGAATTCTGGGGTGGGGCTGGGGCCATTTAAAATTGAAGTATTCCTACTGTGTTTCTGATTGTATTAATTTGAGTTTATGTTTAGAAACAGTGTTTGGGGCTTTTTTTATGGGAAAATCGAAGAATTTTTTGATTGTTGTTTAATTAATGTTGGGGGGCAGAGGACAGGTCTTTTTGTGTTGGGGGGCTTTTTGTAAAAGGGAAAGTGAAAAGTTGTCAGGGCATCCCCCGGGCGTTTCAGACTGTATACTTACACTGGATGCCCGACGTACGACTGTTTAAGGCCCCTGGATTTTCAGCACTGCCCCCAGCGGGCGGGTGGGATACTGACACTGGATGCCCGGCTTTCGGGCTGTTTTGACACTGGATTTCCCGAGTACAGACGAAAAATGCATGGATGCCAGGTACAGGGGCGGGATAATGCATGGAAGACGACGTACGATGTATACTGCAATGGTTGTCAGCACTCACCAGAGTACCGATGTATTTCTGAACCCCGGATGCCCGAGGTTTCAGAATGTATAGCCCTTTGGGTGCCCCGACGTACGTTTTATTCTGACATTTGGGTGCCAGACGTACAGACTGGGATTCTTACACTGGATGCGACGTTTCCCGACTGTTTTACTGACACTGGAGGGCAGCACTGCACCGGGGTTTCAGACTGTATACTGGGCACTGGGATGCCGAAGTTAAAAACTGTATACTGACACTGGTTTCCCGAAGTACAGATGTTTCTGACACTGGATGCCAGAGACGATGTATACTGACATTGATGTCAGCATGCAACGACGTCAGACTGTTTATGACCTTTGGGTGCCCGACGTACAGAATGTATACCTTTTTCTGGTTTAAGGGCGTTTATAATGACACTGGATTTGGGGGGACGTACAGATGTATTTCTTTTCCCCTGGATTTCCGGGCCTTCAGGCTGGAACTGACCCCTGGATGCCCGCGTACAGGGCTGTATACTGACACTGGGCCAGACGTTCAGATTTTATACTGGACAAAGGAGGACGTTACAGAAGGGTTTCTGAAATGGGGGTGCCGACGTAACAGACTGTATAATGACCTGGGGTGCCCGACGTACGACTTTATACTTACCTGGATGAGAAGTACAGAATGTATACTGCACGGGTGCCCGCAAAGCACCGACGTACAGAATGTATACTTACACTGGATGCCAGAAGTACGAATGTTTTACTGACCCCTGGATGTCAGACTGCAAACCCGACGTACAGGGTGTATACTTACACTGGATGCCAGACGTTTCGACTGTATACTGAAACTGGATGAGAAGTTTCGACTGTATACCTCCTGGATTTCCAAAACGGAAAAGCTGTTTTGGGAATGGTTTTAAACAAATGCCCCGGGCGTTCAGGGCTGTTTTCTGAAATGGGGTGCCCGAGTACCCCGAGGGATTTCGGGGCAAAGGGGGGCCAGACGTACGAATGTATTCCCGACACTGGATGTCAGCCCGCCCAGACGTACAGTCTGTATACTGACAATGGGGTGCCAGAGTACAGGGTGTATACTTTCACTGGATGTCGCAAAAACCCCCGAAGTACTGGCTGTATACTTTTAATGGATGTCAGACGTTTCAGGACTGTTTATGACCTGGATTTTCAGACTGCACCAGACGTTTCGACCCGTATAATGGACACTGGATGCCCAAGAAAGTACCCGGGGATGTATACTGACACTGGAAGCCAGACGTACAGACTGTTTACTGACCCTTGGTTCCCCAGGCCCCCCGGACTGTTACTGACCTGGATGCCAGCGTAAAGCTGTATAAGGAACCCGGGGGCCCGACGTAAGGACTGTATAATGAAATGGATGCCCGCTCTGACTGTCGGTTCCCGAGTAATTAAATGACATGGGGTGCCAGGGGTTCAGAGATACTTACACTGGATGAAACACTCACCAGGTTAAGACTGTTTTACTTTCAATGGTTTTTCATACCCCTCACCAGACGTACGACTGTATATTTAACGGATTTTCAAAACTGGGGGACGAGAAAAAGTTTAAAATGGGGAAATGTATACTTACCTGGATGCCAGACGGGACAGACTTATAATGACAATGGATGCAGAGTACGGGCTGTAACTTTTCCCCTGGAATTTTCAGCACGCCCAAAGGGCGTTTCAGACTGTATATTGGGGCCTGGATGCCCGAGTTCAGAATGGGGGTTTTAAAGGGGGCCCGCGTTTCGACTGGATTTTTTTACATGGATGCCAAATTCGTTTCAGACTGTTTTAATGTCTCTGGATGTCAAACCCCTGCCCCCCGACGTACAGAATGTAAAAATGACACTGGATGCCAAAACGTACAGACCCGTATACTGACATGGATTCCAGAAGTACGACTGTATACTGACCTGGGTGCCCGAGTACTGACTGTTCTTTACAAATGGATGTCGCACTGCACAGATTACAGCTGTATTCTGACACTGGTGCCAGAGTACAGACTGTATACGCCCCTGGATGCCAGCACTGCACCAGAGTTTCAGCTGTATACTTAATGGATGCCCGACGTACAGGGCTGTATACTGGGCCTGGGTGCCCGACGTAAGGGGCTGTATAATTAAACTGGATGCCCGGGGTTTTCAGGGCTGGATTTCTGACAATGGATGCCCGCATGCACCGAGTTAAAAATGTATACTTACACTGGTGCCGGTACGACTGATTCTTACATGGTTTCCGAGGATTCAGACTGTATACTGACATGGTTTTCAGCACTTTCACCCGACGGGACTGACTGTATACTTTACTGGATGCCCGAGTTTCAGACTGTATATGAACTGGATTTCCCGACGTTTTCAGCTGTTTACTTAAAACTGGGGGTGCCCGCACTTTCACCCCGGGCGTTTTCAGCTGTATATGACAATGGATGAAACCCTTTTTTCGACTGTTTAAAGACACTGGAGGCCCGGTACAGACGTTTACTGAAAATGGATGCCAGGGACCCACACCCGAGTTTAAAAAATGTTTACTGACCTGGATTTCCCGCACTGCACCCGACGTGGGAGATGTTTTACTTACACTGGTTTCAGCTTTCAGGTTTTTTTCTGACATGGTGCCGGTTCAGACGGGATACTTAAAACTGGATTTCCGAGTTTTGACTGTATACTTACACTTTGGGTGCCCGCAATACACCAGAAGTTTCAGGGCTGTTTACTGAAAAAGGGTGCCGACGTTTTTTTACTGTATATGACATGGATGTCGCCTGCACCAGGGGTACAGACTGTTTTCTGGGCATGGATGTAAGAAGTTAAAACTGTTTACTGCCCCTGGATGGGCCCCACGTACGCTGTATACTGAAACTGGATTTTAAACACGGGACCGGGGCGTACAGATGATTCTTACACTGGATGCCGACGTACGATGTTTTCTGACAAATGGAGTCAGAAGTTCAGACTGTTTACTGAACTGGATGTCGACGTAAAGAGTATTTTGAAATGGGGGGCCAGGTACAGACTGTTTTTCTGCACGGATGCCGAGTTTCGGGCTGTTATTTACAAGGGTTTCCGACGTACAGAATGGTTTTCTTAATGGTTTCCGAAGTTTCGCTGTTTTCTGGGGCATGGATGCCAGGGAAAGTTTCAGAATTTTTATTTGAAAATGGATTTCAGCACTGCACCAAAACGTACAGCTGTTTTTCTGACATGGATGCCCGGGCGTACAGACTGTTTAATGACACTGGATGCCGGGGTAAGACGGGTTTTTGACAATGGATGTCGCATACCCCGAGTACGGGCTGATACTTACACTGGGTTTTCGACGTACCCTGTATTAAATGACACTGGATGTCAGCACTGCACCCGAGTTCAGACTTTATTCGAAACTGGTGCCCCGAAGTACAGATGTATTCTGACACTGGATGTCAGAAATCCCACCAGAGTACAGGGGGTTTACTGACACTGGAGGGCCCGAAGTACAGACTGTTTATGACACTGGATGTCGCACTGCACCGAAGTACAGGCCCGTTTTACGGCATGGTTCCCGCGACAGGGCTGTATACTGGGCATGGAGGGAGACGTTCAGACTGTATACTTCACTGGATGCCCGCACTAAAACCCGACCCTACGACTGTATTCTTCACCCGGATTCAACCCCGGAGGACGTTTGAATGTATACTTAAAACTGGTTGCCGTCGTTTTAAAAACTGTTTTACTGGGCACGGTTTCAAAAGGTTTAAAAACTTTTATACTGACCGGTTTCCAGGTCGATGTTACTGACAATGGATGCCGGGGTAAGACTGTTTTCTTTCACTGGTGGTTTAGCCTGCACCAGATGTAAAAGACGGGTTTTTGACACTGGAGCCCGAAGTTTTGGCTATTTACTGACACTTTATGTCGCATGCAAAAGGGCGTTCAGGGGTGAATTTTTCCTGGAGCCAGAAGTTCCCGAATTATACTTTCACTGGTTTCCGCGTTTTCGACTGTATATTTACATGGATGCCAGCATACACCGACGTACGGGTGTATACTGAACTGGATGCAGACGTCAGACTGTATATTGACACGGATGGGCCGCGTACAGACTGGATTTCTGGACCTGGTTTCCCGAAGTTAGACTGTATTTCGACCCCTGGTTCCCGACGTACGAAGTTTTTGACAAATGGAAAGCCAAAACGTTCAACTGTTTTAGGGCATTGGGTTTCCAGACGTACGGGGCTGTATACTGCACTGGAAAGCCGACGGGGAGCTGTATAACACTGGGTGCCAGACGTACAGCTGTATTTTCTGGAAATTGGGGTGGCCCGCGTAAAGAATGTTTTAATGACACTGGATGCCAGACGTACAGACTGGATACTGACCTTTGGGGCCGACGTATAGCTGTTTTTTTACCTTTGGGGCCAGACGTAAGATGGGATATGAAACTGGATTCCGGGGTTTCAGGCTGTTTATGACATGGATGCCAGACCTAAAGAAATGTATATTTCAATGGTTTCCAGACGTAAAATTCTGAACTGGATTGGGCCGACGTAAAGACTGTATAATTTCACTGGATGGGCCCGACGTACAAAACTGGGTTTTTTTACATGGATGCCAGGTACAGATGTATACTGAACTGGGTGCCAGGTACAGACTGTATACTTACATGGGGTGCCAGACGTACGGGCTGTATACTGACCCCCGGATGCCGACGTTTTTCCCCCGGGGGGCTGTATTAAATTACAATGGATGCCAGAGTTTAAGGGGCTGTATATTTCCTGGGCCGACGTTTCAGGGGCTGTATCTGCCCCGGAATTTTCCAGCACTGCACCCGACGTACAGACTGGTTTTACTTACTTGGGGTGCCAGAAATACAGAAATGTATATGGGCACGGTTTTCAGCACGCCAAAAGACGTAAAGACGTATATTTCCCTGGATTTCCAGACGTACAGACTGTATACTGGAAACTGGAGGGCGAAGTACAGGGGGTTTTATAATGAAACTGGATTTTCCCGACGTAAGGAAAGTATACTGACAGGATGTAGGCGTACAGACTGTATACTGACATGGATGCGAAAGTAAAGGGCTGTATACTGACACTGGATGCCAGACGTACAAATTTTATACTGAAATGGATTTCCGGGCGTAACTGTATAATTAAATGGATGCCGTGTACGGGGTTGGGATTACTGACACTGGGTGCCGACGTACTGGGGGGTATACTGGGGCCCCGGGTTTTCAGCCGCACCCGACGTACAGCTGTATACTGACACTGGATGCAGAAGTTAAGGGCTGTATACGACATTTGGGTGCCCGACGTACAAGGGGCTGTATACTGACAAGGAAGTCAGCACTGGGAACCCGACGTACGATGTTTTACTTACATGGTGTCGACGTACAGGGCGTTTTAGGGCACTGGTTTTCAGCACTGCACCGACGTACAGACTGTATTTTGGACAGGGGGCCAGAGTACAGGGGTTCTGCACGGGGGTCAGGCACTGCACCGCGTAACGACTGTTTACTGACCCCTGGATTGCCAGAGTACAGACTGTATACTGACACTGGATGTCAGCACTGCACCAGACGTTCGGGGAAATTTTATGACCTTTGGGTGCCAGACTTTCGGACTGTTTTATACACTGGGATGCCAGCGTACCCGACTGTTTTCTGACCGGATTTTCGCCCTGCACCAGACGTCGAAATGGGATACTTACACTGGATTTCCAGTCGGGACAGAAGGTTTTTCTTAAAACTGGATGCCAACAAAACCCAGAGTACAGGATGTAACTTACCAGGATGTCAAAAAATGCCCCCCGGGGGCGTACAGATGTAGGGTTACCTGGATGCCAGAGTACAGACTGTTTATGACAAAAGGATTTCCAGATGAAAAAATGTTTCTGACAATGGGTTTCCCGCCCTCGACTGTATACGACACTGGTTTCCCGACGTACAGACTGTTTTTACTTACCTTTGGGTGTCAGCACGGGACCAGATGTACAGAATGTTTTATTACACTGGATGCCCGTCCCTTTACAAATACTGACATGGATGTCAGCACCCGCACCCGACGTACAGAAAGTATACTTAAATGGATGCCAGCGTACAGCTGTATACTTACAATGGATGCAGACGTAACCCGAATGTTTCTGACCCGGATGCCGCCCCACACCCGGCGTTCAGAATTTTATACGACACTGGATTTCCAGGTACAGGCCCGTATTTTCACTGGATGCCGACGTTCAGCTGTTTCTGCCGGATGGGCCCGACGTAAAGACTGTATACTGACACTGGTTGCCAGACCCTTTCAGGGCTGGATTTTGACAAATGGTTCCAAAACGTTCAGACTGTTTACGGGCACTGGATGGGCCCGACAGGGTGTATACTGAACTGGATGCCCGCGTCAGGGCTGGATTTCCCCTGGATGCCAGACGTAAAAGACTGTATTTTCTGACACTGGTTGCCGACTTCGATGTTTACTGACACTGGGGTGCCAGCGTTAGACTGTTTTTTTTAAAATGGTTTCCGATGTAAGGGCGTATTCTGAAAACCCGGATGCCCGACGTACCGGGCTGTATTACTGACACTGGATTGCCCGACGTTTCGTCTTTTATATGACATGGATTTCCGCCGTACAGACTTATACTGAACCCGGTTTCCACCTGCACCAGAATTCGGGCATACTGACACTGGATGCCGACGTTTTCGACTGTATACTGTCACTGGATGCCCGCGGACAGGGCTGGGATATGACATGGATTTCCCGAGTTTAAAATATAATGACCCCCTGGTTTGCCAGCAATACCCAGACGGTTAGGGGCCGGGAATTTTGGTAAACTGGGATTTGGGGACGTAAGAATGTATACTGACACTGGTTCAGCACTTGGCCCCAAGTTAAAACCCTACCTCCCTTACAGATTTCAGAACGTTAATCATCAGTAAGAACTCTTGTCACTCATTTCAGTTGGTGTTTTGTGTCTGCTGAAGTGTCTTCAAGAGCGGGAGTTTGATTCTGTGTTGTAACTATCCTGCAAGGGGTGTTGACTGGACCTCCTGTCAGTAATGGGAATTTTCTCTCTAGTTAAACATATTTTCTCTCGTTTGTAGAACAACAGCAGAAGAACGGAGCTCTTTTTCTTTATGATTATAAGATACATAGCCCTGCCAGTCACAGAATACCTTTTTCAAGGTTGGAGCTCTTTTTCTTTATGATTATAAGATACATAGCCCTGCCAGTCACAGAATACCTTTTTCAAGGTTGGAGCTCTTTTTCTTTATGATTATAAGATACATAGCCCTGCCAGTCACAGAATACCTTTTTCAAGGTTACTGAAGGGGAGGAGTGAGTCAGGGAGGGAGGGAGGGGAGGATAGATCCCATTTTGAAAGAGAAACAAACAGCACAAAAAGTATTTTCATATGTACGGCAAATAATAATGAGATAACGGTTGACATCCTTGGTAGACAGACAGGAGAATGGACAGTGGAATCAAGAAATGGAACTGTTTGGAAAAAAGATCAGGGAAAGATAATGCCTGTCTTTCTCTTGCAAATTGAGTTACCCTCTATTACTTTATTAGTCAAACAAATGATTTCAAGAGTCAAATATTTGATTTGATGCATGCACCAAGATAATGATCAGAATGTTAGCTGTGTATTCTAGGCGTACCGTTTCACACTCATTTTTTGGCTTCTTTTTTTTTGTATTTGATTGAGCTGTTAAGCTCACAGATGGGGGGCAACATCGCTTTAGGCGCGCCCACCAGTGGCATCTGACCAGTGAAATCATTGAATCACTCTCACTGAACGTGAGCTGTAACACCATTTACCTGTCCTGCTCATTTCTGAACATGGTCTATTGCATGGTCAGACACATTATATCGTTAACAAACCACCCAGTCTTTCGTTCGTCTTCTTTCTGTTTAAAACCCGCTTCTTCTTTGATACAGACAGGAGCAATGTTGTGTTTAGGGGCTAGAACAGAGCTGTTCACCCACATGATTCCGCTGTGTTTATATAACAATGAATACAGTGAACTAAAATATAACACTTTGAAAAGACAAAATTCTGAAGACGAGCTCCTTGTGTGGTATTGCCCTTGCAAATGTAACCACAACAGGGGCTTTGACAACTCTAGCTAACTTTTGTACGCAAAATCGCATCAGGCTGTGTCTGCTTTATTGACAGTATGGTCTGAAATATTAAAAAGGTCAGCGATGGAGCATGAGTTTAGGCCAAAGTATGCTGATGAATCAGGTTTGATAGTAACTGGTGTCAGAAAGAACCTGCTTTTACCATAGTTTATGCAAGAGCAGGTGGTTACTAGCTGGAAGAAGCCTCTACAGTGAGATGACAGGTGGGGGAAAAAAGAAAAAGAAAGACCTTCCCTGCTGTCCCGTGCTTTTTACAGAAATTTGGAATTTCGTACACACTCTATGCAGAAAATATGTTCATTTTGGTTGAGAAGCAGACCAAGAACAGTTCTAAGGTAAAGAAGTCTGTTATGTTCATTTTGGTTGAGATGTACACCAAGAACAGTTCTAAGGTAAAGAAGTCTGTTATGTTCATTTTGGTTGAGATGTACACCAAGAACAGTTCTAAGGTAAAGAAGTCTGCTATGTTCATTTTGGTTGAGATGTACGCAAAGAACAGTTTTAAGGCGAAGAAGTCTGGTAGAAGTTAGAAGAAAATCTTTTTCTGACTGTGTACTGTTACTGTGTTTTTTCTTCATGCACCATGGACACTGCATGTCTTTCTGACAGCTCCTTTAACTTTTGTGCCCTGGTCATGCTCTGACAGATGTGGCAGCCTCCTCGTACGGACGTGATTACCTGATGGGCAGTGAGAATGGCAAACGACTGGTGGACGCTTTCTTAGCCTTCCTGTCCCAGGCTCCCCTCCACAAAAGCGCCAAAATCAAAAGGTGGGTGAAAAAAAAATAGAGAAGAATGAAAAGGACTATTTCCACCTTTCCTCCCTGTTTCATTCTGCGTATGAACATGTGCCTGTAGCTTTGACAGACACTCTCACG
Source organism: Conus ventricosus (assembly GCA_018398815.1). NCBI lineage: Eukaryota > Metazoa > Mollusca > Gastropoda > Neogastropoda > Conidae > Conus > Conus ventricosus. The sequence continues at coordinate 42,144,194 of CM031626.1, read as the reverse complement.
TTGGGGTAGGTTTCCCTGCATCTGCTGCGGCATTTGTTGTGATACTGGTATCGTGGTTTTTAATGGCAGGTGTGCAAGGTTTTGTGCACCCTGCAGAAGAGATGAGGGTTGCAGCTCATTGCTTCTGTGTTATCGTTGGTCTGATTCATTTGTTTGGAGGTGTAGTAACCAAACATTTTCTGTGTTATCGTTGGTCTGATTCATTTGTTTGGAGGTGTAGTAAGCAAACATCTTCTGTGTTATCGTTGGTCTGATTCATTTGTTTGGAGGTGTAGTAAGCAAACACCTTCTGTGTTATCGTTGGTCTGATTCATTTGTTAGGAGGTGTAGTAAGCAAACATTTTCTGTGTTATCATTGGTTTGTTTCATTTGATTCAATGCCTTCTTCCTTGCGCTGAACCCTAAGCCATCTGAAGCGATCAAAGCTAAGTGAATTTTCGTTGTTTTATTCGTTTACGTCTCACCTGAGGAAGACCTAGGAGGTCGAAACGCGTTGTGTTTTGTCTTGTGACTCGTTTGTCCACGTTCTCTGGGTGGTTCGCTAACATTTATTTAAGATTTGTTTAGATTTCCGCCTGCAGTCGTCTCGCTTTGCAACTAGATTTGTTTCATTTGTTTGGAGGTGTAGTAAGCAAACATTTTCTTTTATTGCTCATGTTTTAGAACATTGTTAAAAGTTTGGTCAATAGTGTTGCTGTCATAGAACAAAAGATCTCTTTTTTTTTTGTTTTTGGGTAACTGTCGCTCAGCATCTCACTGCACAACCATGGAATACATTCCCACCCACTCACACACACACACACACACAGAGATAAAGATCGATAGATGGACAGATACAGATACAGACAGATAGACAAATATACATATATGTGTGTGTGTATATATATATAGAGAGAGATAAGTTATGTGTACTTAATATTAAGTCTTTCGTGAACTGGGAACTCAAGCTACATACTGCAGTAGATTGGGAAATCGTATTGAAAATTGCGAGAAAAATAAAAGAAATAAAATTCAGGTGGTTCCAATTGAAAATTTGTCATAGAATTCTTGTATCCAATATCATACTAAACAGAATGGGTTTGAGGGATAGCGATAGATGCAGTTTTTGTCAAATTGAGAGAGATAGTATACATCACTATTTGTGGTACTGCACTACTTCACAAGAATTCTGGAAAGAATTAGAAAACTACATGAAAACAACGTGTGAAAATAGTATCAGATTGTCATTTAATGTTGAGCTGGTTTTGTTTGGAACCGATGAAAACACGAAAACAGACCAATCATTTGATCTCATTTTATTGTCGGCGAAATATTTTGTTTACACTTGCAGAATTAATAGTGTTAAACCCAGATTATCAGGGTTTAAAATTGAACTTAAGCATCGATACAATATAGAAAAGTATGCACATATGACAGAAATGCGTTATCATGTCTTTTTGAAAAATTGGCTACCCTACCTTGCTCTATGCGAAACACTATAACAGTCTTTCATTGTTGACATGACACCTTGTAAAATGGTAAAGACACACATACCAAAAAAAAAAGAAGAAGAAAAAAAAAAAAAAACGATGCTCCTGTAATGGATCGACACAAGCCATGAAATTTGAGCGAGCAATATTTTGTGAACATGAAATTGTTTTTGTTTTGTTTTGCTTCTTCTTCCCCCCCCCCCCCCCCCCCCCCCCCCCCCCCCATCCCACCATGCCCGAGGCACCAAGCACCCACCCTTTCAGGGGTGTGGTGTGGGGGCTATTGGTTCCCTCCCTTGTTCGTTTTTTTTTAAATTTTTTTTTATTTTCATAGCCTTTGTTTATATATTGTAATTGGTATATACCCTTGCAGCTTTTTAATATTTCATTTAATAATAATTGATATAGTGTAATAAGTTTACATTGTAACATGCGAATTATGACTTTTGAATTATGACACTTTTGTATGATCTTGACAGCACTAGTTAAACATTGTATGTAAATGTATTGTTGATGTAACATGTGTATTGTATTGTTGATGTAACATGTGTAATGTATTGTTGATGTAACATGTGTATTGAATAGAAATATAACCTTCAGTGCAAGGGGGAAAAAAAAAAGAAAAAAAAGAGAGAGAGAGAGAGATGTAGCCGGGTGCTAACAGTACATTTCTTGGTTACCTGTCGTAGACAGAATGTTTTGTTCAAGTGTTACCTTCCCACTTACCTCCCTTGATTGATGAATCTCATTTTTTGTGTAAACTCTTTAAAATATGAATACCTCAGAACCTACATAGTTGTATATAGGTTACTGAAGTCACAAAAATTACTGTATTTTATTCATTACAACCGTACTGCACTGAGAAGCTCATATTTACTCTAAACTGGGATTTTGCACAATACTTTTGGTGCCATTTTCAATTGTCCATCGAACAAACATTGAATAATTCTTAATTTCACAAAAGTATGAGAAAAACCGAAGAATCCAAAAATGCACATTAAAAGGTAAGTCCATGAGCTCTTGTTTTGTATATCGCGTGCCAATGATCTTTTCTGCACAGGCTTGTGACTATACAAAATGACTGATGGCACCGGCTTCCTTGAGCAAGTCACCTTCTTTGTCCATTGTTCGAGTTTTGATCCAAATTACCATTCTATGAAATTCAGACTTCCCGATTGAAATCTTGCTAATGACTCCATTTCTGTTATGAATATAACTGAAAATGTATAGAAATTATTATCCAACAGTCCATTTTTACAAAGCATTTTTTAGTTGAAAATCGTATCAAGAGCACGCGCCAACAGCCCGGCGAAGAGAAAAGTCAGTTGTGTTTTCTACCAGTTTTCAAAAACAAAGTTCTCTGCTTAGACATCGTCTTGGATTATGAAATAATGTATGATAAGGCGAAATGCCAGCTATTCATTCATTACAAAACTATTTCATGCTGTTTGGTATTTCTTATTGAAATAGAGAAAAATATGACGCAAACGCGTTAGAAGTGGGTTTACTCCCGGACATTAATCAACAGTAATTTTACATAGCCACAAAATTGTCAAGTGTGACTTACTGCATTTCATTCCTTGGGTTGAGGTTTTCATTAATATCAAATATGTTTGAATACTTTGCATGAACGGCGAGCCAGACAACACTGAAGCTGCGATAGGTAGCAAAAATTTCTGTCGGTTCCCATCTCGTGAGGTTTTTTGACTGCAGCAGTGTGTCGCTGGCTTTGCAGTCTGGCTTGTGCTGTATATATAGAGGCGGTGTGTGTGTTCATTGTGCTCAGTGTGCACAGTGAGAGTGTTTCCAGGACAGTGTTCCTGGTTTGAGATCCTTGTTATGGAGGGGGAATAAACGTGAGAAAACCTCCACATCGTCCTCTTCATCTTCTTGACTGGCTGCTGTCCCTTGGCTCCTGAACATACCTACTATCATCTGCCTGTCTTCACCTGCACACCCCCTTACCACTCCAGACCATCACACATATATGTATATAAATATATATATACTTTTTTTTTTGAGAGCAAGAGAGAGAGAGAAGTCCAGACCAACAAGTTTAAGGTTTTCACAATCTCAGGTTTAATGCCTTCAAGCTGAGTATGTTGTTCAGGAGTAAAGCTGCTTCATCATCAGCTCTCACTCCATCACTACTCGAACATAAATCGAAGAAACCTGCTGTAAGGCAGAGGTACATTACTGAGAAACAAGCAACACACCACAGCAGTCTTCATTCACTTACTTTATATCCTTCTACTGACTCCAGCTCAGGACCTGTGGCAGGAAACTGGAGTCTTCAAACGCCAGTACGTGTGAATGAACTGTCAGAGTCAGTCTTGGAGCCAGTCGAGGGTTTTTCTGAGTCTCTCACACTACCTCTTGACAATCTTTTTGTAGTTGTGATGAGTCCCTTGACAACTCCACCTGATCGGTCCCAACCATCCTGTTGTACAAGCTGTACAAACACATGCACACACACCCCCTTTTCTCTCCCCCTGTGTTTCACACAAAGCAGTATAGATTTCAAATCCCCCCCCCCCTTTCCTTCCCCTCTCAGCCCCCTCCCCCCCCCCCCCCCCTTCCGTCCCCTCTCAAACTCTCGCCCCCTCACTATCCCTGCTGTCTGTCAGAAACTCTTTGAAACCAGCCGACAGCCTGGGTACAACACTGACAAAAAAAAGGTTACATCAATTTTAAAGTCTCTCGCCCGTCTCTTCCCCCCTCCCCTTCTCTCTTATTCACCACCAGCACGCAGTTGCACGCGGGGCCTGGCAAACGATGCTTCTTCTTCTTCAGCGTTCCAGTATCTGGTAGCGTGTTAACTCGTTTTACCCTGTTGGGATACTCACACTGTACTCGAGAGTATGGTCAGTTCACTCCAACTTCGTTGAGTGCAGAAATTTGTGGGAAGAGGTTGTGGAAAAAGATAGATAAAAGATATGGTAGACAGCAAGGACAGTAGACGACAGTACAGCAAAGGAGGAGACAGAGTTACTGAGAGTGAAAGGAAAAGGGGACGTTACTGGCACAGAATGTCCAGAAGGAGGGGGAACTATTTGTACAAAAGGCTCCCCGGTATCCCCACAGGGGATGGCAAATGATGCAGTTATGTTAAACCATGCTTTGTCAGTTAGCATGCATTGATTTAGGTGCTACAACACAAGCGTACTTTCACACGTTGGAAACTGGTCAATTCCACGGTAAGGGATGGGGGATGACAGACCCCCTCCCACCAACCCCCTTTTCTCTGTCTTGAGTGACACACTGTCCACCGGAACAGAAACTGGACTTGACAGTTTAGCAAACGGAAAGGGGACACCGAGTCCTTCCCACGCACTGATTCCTCGGACCCGCTGTAGATCAACACAGTACAGCATGAAAGACAGCAGGGGTAAACCCTGAGAGAGAGTGCACGGTCAGCTCACTTGATCTGAACTCCTGGTCTAAGCTTCACTGATCTCCCAGAAATACCTGGGACCCTGCCTACCCTGGGCAAGACAGGTTGTGAAGACACACCACAGTCCAGCACTTTAGCAGCCGGTCTATACAAGTGGATCAGTCGCCAGCAACAAAAGGAAGATCAACTGTCCTCTCCGACATCACATAAGTTCTGATATTCCAAGTGGACTCCAACTCGACTCATCCACAACTTTCCCTCGCTTCATGACGAAACAGTGAGAACCAAAACTCAGCTTGAACGAACTGATTTTTCTATTGTGAAATAGCTTTAAATATTTCACCATTGTGAAAACAAGTAAAGTTGATATGTTAAAGTACGCTTAACATGTGTCAGTTCTTTGTTGTTCAATCCGTATTGAATGTTTGAACTTCTCTCTAATTCTGTCTCTCGGAGCTACAAGTACTTTTAAGAGTACAATCCTAAGAAAACTTATCCCTGCGCCACATTGAGTATTTTAACAGCCCCGAGAAGAAAAAAAAATCTTTCGATGACTAGTACTGGAAAGTTGCAGCTTCTATCACTAGTAAGAGAGAGGGTGGAGGTGAAATGTTAACATAACTCTGGTAAGAAAACATTCCAAGTCCTTCCTCTAGAGGACACACCGACCCCCCCCCCCCCCCCCCCCCCCCCCCCAGCTCTGGTCACAGTAGTTAGGATTGAGTTTTTCTATATCCCTAAGTCTGTGTCTTTCTTTTCATGTGGTTACATCTTTCTCTGTCTCACAGACTGTCCCCCAAATTCTGGGTCTTTTTTATGTAGTTACGTCTGTCTCTGCCTCTTGGACTATCCCTGAATTTGTGTCGTCATCGTTTTTCAGTGGCTAGGTCTTTCTCCACCTCCTTTCTGACCACTCCTGTTTCTTTGTTGTTTCCAACTAGCACATTTGTGAAAAAAACAACAACAAAACAAACAGACAACCTGGGGCATGTCATACCATATGTGTGTGTGTGTGTGTGTGTGCGATCGTGTGTGTGTATGTGTACAGGCGTGCATGTGTGTGTGTGTGTGTGTGTGTGGTGTGTCGTGTGTGTGTGTGTGTGTGTGTGTGTGTGCGTGGGTGCATGCGTGTGGTGTGTGTGTGTGTGTGGCGTGTGTGTGCGCGTGTGTGGCGTATGTTTATATGTCTGTGTGTGTGCGCAGCCTTATGTTGATGGGGATGTACAACATCAGCATCAATCAGAAAGGGGTCCAGTACTTGATGAACAAACCTGGCACTCTCTCCCTCTTGGCCTGGCATCTCAAAGGTGGGATGGCACAGTTTTTCTTGAATTTCAGAGTTTGTTTTTCTGTCACAACTCTTGTGTGTGTGTGTGTTGTGTGTGTGTGTGTGTGTGTGTGTGTAAGTTTGTGTGTGTGGTGTGTCTGTATGCGTGTGTGTGTGTCTGTATGCGTGTGTGTGTGTATGTATGTGTGTCTGTATGCGTGTGTATGTGTATGTGTGTGTGAGAGCGCATGGAAGGGGTCTGTTTTCATAGTGGATGTGGATAACATTGCCTCAGGTCTCAGAACATGTGATGTTGACAGCAAAAGAGCAGAACACAAAGATTGAACACTCCCCAGAACAAAGCAACAAATCATAATTTGTACATCGCATAGCTTTTGAGATGTGTTGAATACAATGGTCGTTCATTTATATCTTTCTTTCAGATATTATCTTTGAAGAAATGTATAATCTGAAAAACACTTCTGGAAAAAATTGTATTTGTTAGCATTCAGTCGCTGGCAAATGGTTTGCCGCAGGAGTTTTATTTTCATAGCAGTCAACTGGCTTAACTCGGTGACTGGACTGATTAGCTGTGCTGGGAGAGGCAAGGGTTGACACAGATCTTAACAAGAGGCAAGGGTTGACACAGGCCTTGATGAGAGGCAAGGATCTTAATGAGAGGCAAGGGTCTAAATGAGAGGCAAGGGTTGACATAGGCCTTAATGGAAAGCAAGGGTTGCCACAGGCGTTAGTGAGAGGCAAGGTTCACATTGGCCTTAATGGGAGGCAAAGGTTGAGATAGGCTTTAATGAGAGGCAAAGGTTGACATTGGCCTTGATGAGAGACAAGGGTTGACATAGGTCACAGTGAGAAGCAAGGGTGATATAGACCTTAATGAGGGGCAAGGGTGACACAGGCCTTAATGAGAGACAAGGGTTGACATAGGTCACAGTGAGAAGCAAGGGTGATATAGACCTTAATGAGGGGCAAGGGTTGACATAGGCCTTAATGAGAGACAAGGGTTGACATAGGTCACAGTGAGAAGCAAGGGTGATATAGACCTTAATGAGGGGCAAGGGTTGACATAGGTCATAGTGAGAAGCAAGGGTGATATAGACCTTAATGAGGGGCAAGGGTTGACATTGGCCTTGATGAGAGACAAGGGTTGACATAGGCCTTAATGAGAGCAAGGGTTGACATTGGCCTTGATGAGAGACAAGGGTTGACATAGGCCTTAATGAGGGGCAAGGGTTGACATAGGTCACAGTGAGAAGCAAGGGTGATATAGACCTTAATGAGGGGCAAGGGTTGACATAGGCCTTAATGAGAGACAAGGGTTGACATAGGTCACAGTGAGAAGCAAGGGTGATATAGACCTTAATGAGGGGCAAGGGTTGACATAGGCCTTAATGAGAGACAAGGGTTGACATAGGTCATAGTGAGAAGCAAGGGTGATATAGACCTTAATGAGGGGCAAGGGTTGACATTGGCCTTGATGAGAGACAAGGGTTGACATAGGTCACAGTGAGAAGCAAGGGTGACATAGACCTTAATGAGGGGCAAGGGTTGACATAGGTCATAGTGAGAAGCAAGGGTGATATAGACCTTAATGAGGGGCAAGGGTTGACATTGGCCTTGATGAGAGACAAGGGTTGACATAGGCCTTAATGAGGGGCAAGGGTTGACATTGGCCTTGATGAGAGACAAGGGTTGACATAGGCCTTAATGAGAGGCAAGGGTTGACATTGGCCTTGATGAGAGACAAGGGTTGACATAGGCCTTAATGAGGGGCAAGGGTTGACATAGGTCACAGTGAGAAGCAAGGGTGATATAGACCTTAATGAGGGGCAAGGGTTAACATAGGCCTTAATGAGAGGCAAGGGTTGACATAGGCCTTAATGAGAGGCAAGGGTTGACGTAGGCCTTAATGAGAGGCAAGGGTTGACATAGGCCTTAATGAGAGGCAAGGGTTGACATAGGTCATAGTCAGAAGCAAGGGTGATATAGGCCTTAATGAGAGGCAAGGGTTGACATAGGCCTTAATGAGAGGCAAGGGTTGACATAGGCCTTAATGAGGGGCAAGGGTTGACATAGGCCTTAATGAGGGCAAGGGTTGACATAGGTCACAGTGAGAAGCAAGGGTGATATAGACCTTAATGAGGGGCAAGGGTTGACATAGGCCTTAATGAGAGGCAAGGGTTGACATAGGCCTTAATGAGGGGCAAGGGTTGGCATAGGTCATAGTGAGAAGCAAGGGTGATATAGACCTTAATGAGGGGCAAGGGTTGACATAGGCCTTAATGAGAGGCAAGGGTTGACATAGGCCTTAATGAGGGGCAAGGGTTGACATAGGCCTTAATGAGGGGCAAGGGTTGACATAGGTCACAGTGAGAAGCAAGGGTGATATAGACCTTAATGAGGGGCAAGGGTTGACATAGGCCTTAATGAGAGGCAAGGGTTGACATAGGCCTTAATGAGGGGCAAGGGTTGGCATAGGCCTTAATGAGGGGCTAGGGTTGACATTGGCCTTAATGAGAGGCAAGGGTTGCCATAGGCCTTAATGAGAGGCAAGGGTTGACATAGGCCTTAATGAGGGGCAAGGGTTGACATAGGCCTTAATGAGAGGCAAGGGTTGACATAGGCCTCAATGAGGGGCAAGGGTTGACATAGGCCTTAATGAGAGGCAAGGTTGACCCAGGCTTTAATCAAAGGCAATGGATGATATCGTCCTCAGAGAAAGGTGAAGGTTGACATTGGCCATAGTGAGAATCAAGGCTACAACAGAGCCCATGAATACAAGCAATGTCGAAACAGTTTTCAGCAAGAGTTTGTACCTATGTTCAGCTGAAGGTTCCTTATTTTTCCATTGACCTTGATTGTGACAAGCTGTCCTGATTATAGAAAACTTTCTTTCAGTTTTGATATGATTGTTTTTGTACATATGATTGTTTTTGTACATATGATTGTTTTTGTACATAGTTTACCCTCCATGGTTCTCGCCTGCAACACTGTGTGTATGTGTTCTTGTAATTGTTTGTTTTGAATGTTTGTTGACGGGATGGCAGTGCACATGAGACATTACACAATTGATATTTGAACTGTTTTTTAGTTGCAGATTATTTCTTACCAATCATAATTGTTCTTATCGTTCAGAGGAGACCAATGGAGAAAATCGAGTCAACACCCTGCGTCTTTTGCAGTCGATAGTAGCAGAATGCGACACAAGTACGCCGGCCCAGTTTCTGCAACCGGTACGTTTTTATTTTTTTCAGGAGAGAGAAAGGGAAATAAGGAGATGGAGAGGAGAAAGAGGTTGGGGGGGGGGGGGGGGGGGGGGGGGAGAGAAGATATAGAAAACGTGGTTGAAGGTAATAAGGAGAGAAAGACAGAATCTATCTACATATATAAGAGGATGTGGCAAGCAGTGATATGCAAGCTTCCTCTTAAATCTGTGCAGCCAGTTGCAGTTGAATCTCCTGCGAATGCAGACTTGAGCATCTATAGTGTTAATGCATTTTGTACGCCAACTGACCAGTAAGAAAAAGCAATACTTAGAGTACGTAAGAACATGCTAAACAAAAAAAAGGGTCATGTTCAGTCAAACTGATTTGCAAAATTGTTTAGCTGCTGTGTGTATAGCCCATCACTCACATTTGTTAGTCTAACAGAATCTCTCTTTGCTTCAACAGTAGCGGCCATGATGGCAGCAAACTTCAAGTGAAGAAAACACAAGTTACCCAAAATTAGAATAAAAGAAACAGAATGTTGAAAAAAAAAGAATTCAGTCATGCCGTTTGCGTCGTCAGATGTCTGATGCATGTTCTGACTTGCTAGAGGTGATCTCCATGTGTGACAATATAACGGTCCAACATGACACTGTGACAGCTGGAATCATTTAAATTTGAATAATCCACATCTATGACACTCTTACCATGAAGTATGCTAGTTTTTTCCACCAATACCCCAGATTCCAGGAAATAATAATACAGCTGAAAATTTAGGATTCCCGGGTCTTCATAGGCATATTTGAAACTTGAATTCAGGATATTTCTTAAGTAACAGGTAACAGACTATGTAAGGTCTTCATTGCTTCATGTTCAGACAGTAGACTGCATAAAGTCTGCATTGCTGCATGTTCAGACAATGGACTTTATCAAATTTGCACTGCTACACAAAGTCTGATTTAAACAGCAGACTGTAGAAAGTCTTCATTGCTTCACATTCAGACAGTAGACTATAGAAAGTCTGCATTGCTGCATATTCAGACAGTAGACTTCATCAAATGTGCATTGGTACACAAAGTCTGATTCAGACAACAGACTGCAGAAAGTCTGCATTGCTGCATATTCAGACAATGGACTTTATCAAATTTGCACTGCTACACAAAGTCTGATTCAGACAGGAGACTATATAAAGTCTTCATTGCTGCATATTCAGACAGTAGACTATAGAAAGTCTGCATTGCTGCATATTCAGACAGTAGACTTCATCAAATGTGCATTGGTACACAAAGTCCATCTACTCTCTGAATGTGAAACAGTGCAGACTTTACGCGATCAGCCGTCTGAATTGGACTTTGTGTAGCAATGCAGATTTGATATAGTCGGCATCTGTTGAATTTTCAGAAAGTATAAACTGTATTAAGAAATTGATGCATGCAGACATTAGACTATATGAAAATCTGCATTGCTACACAAGAAAAGATTCAGACAGTAGACAGCATAAAAACATTGCTACACAAGAAAAATTCAGACAGTAGCTGCATAAAATATGCATTGCACACAGGAAAAGATTCAGACAGTAGGAGCATTAGATACAAACATTGCTACACAAAAAAAGATTCAGACAGTAGACTTGCATAAAATATGCATTGCACACAAGGAAAGATTCAGACGGTAGGCTGTATGAAATATGTATTGCTACACAGGGAAAGATTCAGACGGTAAACTAAAAGGTCACCATTGATACACTAGGTCAAAACGTTAAAGGCACGCGGGTAACTTGAAGCTCTGTGTCAGTCACTTAATATCGCACTGGCATCTATCTTGATACACCAAATTAGTGTTTACCACATTACATCACATTGCGTCTGTCACATCTAATCGCATTCGTGTCTCTCAGATCACATCAAATCATATCAGTGTCTGTTGGTTTACATCTAACCACGTCACATCACACAAGTGAATTGATCGCCTCTGTCACCGCATTTGTCCCCTCATTTCAGATCCCACGTGACGTCCTGAAGAGCTGAGCAGCGACCGCAACAAGCAGATTGCCGACCTGGCCTTTGACCTTATCTCCGACCTTGGTGCCATCTCTGCAGAACACTAAGTAGATCATCCTGGCTGTTTGTTGTTCACGTCACCCTCCCTACACCTCCGTCCTGTCTTGTCGCTCTTTATCGATTTCCCATTTGGTACATGCAGGGGATTATCAAAGAGGGTGTTGTGGGCCTCGTGGGTAACCCACTGGTCCCTTTATTGAAGGATGCTTGGTTCAGTCCCAGAGTGAGATGGACAGATCAGAGTAGATTTTCTCTTTATGGTCAGTTATCAGTGCTGAATCCAGACCCCTCCAAGTTGATTGAAGAGAGCTTAAACAGACATTGTGTGTGTAGAGCTGCTACCGATTCAGAAATTCATACCAAAGTGATTTTTTTTGGTGGTGGTCAGTACTGTTGTTTTTTAACCAGGATTTTCACACCAGTGCATGCTTAACTTATGCCAACATGTATCATTCATTTAGATACTTTCCGGATTCCCCTCCCCTCTCTCTCTCTCTCTCACACACACACCAGACACACTACAGACACACACACACACACCACACACACACACACACACACACACATAAACAAAGTGAAAAGAGATTTTGGCAACTTTAATTTCAGTCCAAGTACGAAAACAGGTTGTGTGTGTGTCTCTTTGTGTATTTCACAAATGGCATAATAAAGTGAACTCTGCATACAATAAAAACTGATTTAAAGTACCAGTCTGCACATAATGCAGACCTAGAAAGAAAAAGAACAAGATTAAAGGCATCATGCTTTGCTAATTTTACACCAGAACGAGAAATGAGATGTATATGAGCAATGACTTTGTGACAAGGCTGAGGACTTCACAACTGCCCATCAGTTGTACAGACAGGGGACAAGGCTGAGGACTTCACAACTGCCCATCAGTTGTACAGACAGGGTCTCACAAGGCTGAGGACTTCACAACTGCCCATCAGTTGAACAGACAGGGGACAAGGCTGAGGACTTCACAACTGCCCATCAGTTGAACAGACAGGTCTGACAAGGCTGAGGACATCACAACTGCCCATCAGTTGAACAGACAGGGGACTAGGCTGAGGACTTCACAACTGCCCATCAGTTGTACAGACAGGGTCTGACAAGGCTGAGGACTTCACAACTGCCCATCAGTTGTACAGACAGGGTCTGTCAAGGCCAGTGTGTTCCCAGGTGACTGTGACCATGTAGCATCTCTTGAAACTGGCGTACACAGCAGACCTGTTTGCTGCATTTTGTACACATGTATAGCGAAAATTACATGAATATGACTAACTGAAAAAAAAGAAAAACAAACAAACCAACCCAAAACAAAACAACCCAGTGACGAAAGTTCTTGAGCGTTGATTGCATTTGTGGTTTGTAACCATTGCATTAGTGTGCTAAGACTGAAGAGCGATGACTCTCGGAAACTGTTGAGCGTAGAATCATGTTTGTCTGCGTCTGTGTCTTTTGATGACATGCTGACACGTTTGAACAAGAGTGGGGTCTTATATATATATATATCTATTTGTATGTATATATGCATAGTGTGTGTGTGTTAACCAGATGAGAGAGCCTGAACCTGAGTTAGGGTATGCTGTTGAATGAGGTTTGTAAACAGTTTGTGTCAGAAGAAACTGTTTTTATGTTAGATGCTGGAAGATCCGGTGTCCCTCTACTTCCTACTGTTCTGATGAATGAGGTTTGTAAACAGTTTGTGTCAGAAGAAACTGTTTTTATGTTAGATGCTGGAAGATCGGGTGTCCCTCTACCTCCTGTTCGATTCCAGTGATGGAAGATGTAAACGAAATCTTCCCATTTCCAACTCCTGTTAAAAACGTGGAAGACGTCTATACCCACTTAGTAGAAAATATGCTCATTGCAGCTGAAAAGGACACCAATAGCAGTGTTAGAATAAACAGCTCTGCCAGAGAGTCTTTGCTGAAAGGTCTACCCTGATCATACTGCAGCTGCATCCACTAGCCATAGCAGTCCATTTTAGGGGCTCGTTATCCTCCACACAGACATTATGCCTTGCATGGAGAACGCTAGGATGGTACATCTCTTGAACCAGACATGTAATATCTAGCGTGTAATGTTATGTACACAATTATCTCTTGTGTGATGTTATACTGCACCTTTTGTGTGGTGGTATATGAACGTATCTTATGTTTTCTGTAACTCTTGTGAAATGTTTATACCAACATATTTATCTTTTACAAATTTGATTTCGCGTCTTCCAGTTTCTCCATCAGCTTGAACTTGTTTAGGTGAGTCTTTCAACCTGTTACCAGCTTGTTGTTTTACTTTGCTATGTTGTGGGGCAGATTTCGCTGAATACAGTACATCTTACGTGGATGGGACAATATGTGGTTCTAACAGCCACACCGGTTGTGGGATTTAACTAGTTCCTGAAACCCAGCGTTACAGGAGGTGCCATAATCAGCCACACCGGTTGTGGGATTTAACTAGTTCCTGAAACCCAGCGTTAGAGGAGGTGCCATAATCAGCCACACCAGTTGTGGGATTAATTAGTTCCTGAAACCCAGTGTTACAGGAGGTGCCATAATCAGCCACACCAGTTGTGGGATTTCTTCTTCTTCTTCTTCCGTAGAGCGACCACAATCAACATTCTGATTCTTTTGTCGCTATATTAGGAAGGGGCCCACGGGTCAGCGTTCAGTGTTAAAAAAAAAAGAAGAAAAAAAAAAGGAATTTTCATTAGCATAGCCAGTCTTGCTGCCACCAAGACACATCCTCAAGTCCTCAGTGGGTCTCCTCTCACAAGATCCCTCCACACACATAGCCAGTCTTGCTGCCACCAAGACACCCAATTCAGTCTTTTGCTTTTGGGAATCCCCTCTCACAGGATCCACTCCAGATTTTGCCTTGTGAAACTTTCCCTTTTTCATTCCCCTTTTTCTATCCCTCTCCTCCTTCCTCTCCCCTCCCTTCTCTTCCTTCCTTACTTTCTACTAGATATTTGCTCTGCCATTTCATCTCCCCTGGGCCCCCCAGAGTTAATCCCCAGAATGACCCAGGTGAGCCAGGCTGAGCCTTTAGAACTAAATCTTATGTATTTACCTCCCCCGCCCTCTCCCTCCCCTCTTCCCCACCCCTCTCTACATATGACTCATAACAGTTTTTGCTGGCAGCCCCTAGCGAGACCATCCAGGAGAGTGTCTTTCAGGTGGTTATTTATTTTGATCCTGAATGTTTCCATGGACTCGGCGTTAACAATGCACTGTGGCAGCTGGTCCCATTCCCGAATGGTGCGTGGCAGGAACAAGAAATGCCTGTATCTGTTGGCACCCTGAGACGAGATATGTTCGAACTGCTGGTTATTTCGCTCTGGGAGAGGTATCAGCTTGGTTTTATCGACTCGAGCCAGGTCATGGTGTATTTTATACAGCATGGCGAGTCGTGCTGCCTGTCTTCGTCGCTGCAGAGATGGCCATCCCAGTCTTCCCAACATTTGTGTCACACTTGTTGTTCTGTGGTAGCGGTTGGTGACAAATATGGCTGCTCTCCTTTGAACGGCTTCTATCTTGTTTATGTCACCCTCAAGGTAGGGGTCCCAGACTGAGCAAGCATATTCCAGGAGCGGTCGCACAAAAACAAGATACGCTTTCTCTCTGAGCCTGATAGAGGCTATCTTAAGGTTTTGACGGAGGAATCCTAGGGTGCGTCCTGCCTTTGCCACTATGTTGTCTACATGTTTGTCCCATTCCATGTTTGCTTGGAGGGTGACTCCTAGGTAATTTGCTGACTGCAGTCGCTAGGGTGTGGCCATGGAGTGTATACTCGCTAAGAACAGGGTGTTCGTTTCTTGTTTAACTAGTTCCTGAAACCCAGCGTTACAGGAGGTGCCATAATCAGCCACAGCCTGTAAAGAACCGTTCTAAAAACGTGTCTACATTGAAACCAATCATAATGCCAGCTCCCATCACCTGTTAATTGTTGACAGGACTATTTTTTGATTGAAGCATTTTGTTTTTGCTGTTGGTGCTTTTTCTTTTTTTTCTGTTTTGTTTTGTTTGAAATCCTGGGTGTGGTATTGTTGCAATCAGACAGGTACTATTGACATTGTGGCCAGTTCATGCCATGTCGAGTTCCTCTCTCTCTCTCTCTCTCCGTCGATGTATGGCGATGTGAGGAAGTCTTGAAAGGCCTGGTGTTTATGTGGTAATGTGGGCACTCTTTATGTTTTCAGTATTCAGCTGTCTATGTTCCACCATGTTCAAGAAACCGTGGAAGCTGTATCTTTTTTTTCTTTTTCCTCACCTCTGTTTCTTGAGTTACCATACTCTGACGCAGTCGCCACCAGTAGACAGAGGGGTTCCATAGAAGAAAAGAAAAGAAAAATTGCTCAGTTCTGTGGGGGTTCAACAAGCATGCGTTCCCGGCCCCACAAACGTTATGAGGCTTCTTTGAAATTGGTGCAGTTTGATGAACATCGGAGCGTCACATGGTGCATCACCCACCTCTCTGTCCACCCACAACCAGGTCCCTTCACTCCTACAGCTTTCGTCTAATGTTTTCGCTTCTGCCGAGTCTTAACAATGCTCGACATCAAAACGCAGTATGATTTTGCTTTCATCCTGGTCGACAAAGTGGTGACTATTCATCGTTTCGAACAGGTTTACATTTATCCCTGTAGGCAAAAAGCGGTGCCCACCTTGCGAAGAAGTTTACATGAGACTTTGTAACAGTATTGTCTCCCAGCGAAATTTGCAGGCAAGTGAGAGCCTTGATACAAAGAGAGACAAGCAAGGAAGCCACTGTGTTCCACCTGTCGACACGTGCTGTCCAAACTGGCAGCGCTGTGTAAGCTGAACAGCACGTTTGACATGGAGCAAGCACAGTTGAAAACTGAAATGGCAGCGAGTCGCCCAGACTGAAATTATGGAAACATGACCGCATGTCTTGGCAGCTTTATATTTCACTTACTGATACATGCTGATAAGTTTGTATACTAAGATTCTCTCCAGAGAACTGTCAAACTGTTTTGTACTGCGTGCCTGCTTTGTTAGATGATATTCAGACTCTTTCGTCTCTTGAATCTCACGGTCAGCTGCCTTACAGTAAACGCCGCCATGTCGTCCTAAAGATAACCCCAGCATGCTAGGATCGTCTTGAAATAGTTACAGAGAAGCATGTCAAGGGAGTTAACTGGAAATGACACAGCACATGTCCACAGCAGTGATGGCACTTTCATTCTTGTGTGTGCGTTGCTGTCACACATGGTGGGGTGGAAGGTTTTTTTGTTGTTGTTGTTGTTCGCTTTTGTTGTTGTTTGTTGTTTGCTGGTATGAGCCGTCATCTCAACAGTACAGGCTGGAAAAATGGAATGGCACCTTCACTGATTGAGAGATTTTTAGTGATGAAGGTGGAACACAACTCCGTGGTAGGCTTTGAACTAATTTCAGCACACATTGTTGCATACACTGATGCATCTTCATTCATTCTGGCTATTCATTTTGCTTGCAGTCAATCATTAGAGTCCGTTTGTGAACTGGAAGAGTTGTTGGAGAGTTTTCTGATTGAGATTTTTTTCTGTAAAAGTTATTAAAATGTTTGGAAATTTGATGTAAATTTGATGTGCACTAGCATGATAGCAGATTGAAAGTGTATGTGTGGGGATGTGTACTACAAAGATTGATACAAACAAATGAACATTAATGCATATGTTTAACAGCATACTAGCTGTTTGAGAAAGAATGTGTTTGGGAGGAAGGAGGAGAGGAAGTGATTGTGCAGATTGATACTGGCAACATATACACAAACCCATCATAGTTACACAGATGTAAGTTTCGAAACACACAATTCCAAAGTTGTCTTAGGTTTAGATATAAATACATATCTGTGTGTGCGTATGTGTGTGTGTACAAGACTCTGCAAGTGAAAATCATAAGGGTTTACGAGGTTATAATTTCATCAATAGAAATAAGTCTTAAACGCTAAAGCAAGCGGTTCATTTAGTAGTCTTTGAGATGTGACCATTTTACTTCCATGATGACAGTTACTAAACGCTGGGTAAAATCCAGTCACAATTTAAACAGTGGGTGGCAGCTCTGTGACTTTAGCATGCAGTGTGTTGCTTATATACAATGTAAACTGGTTTGCATTCACGAGAAATAAAAAGCTACAGAGGAAAGGGGACAACAAAAAGCAGAGAATGAAATGCACACACAAAAACACACTTACATTCTCTCTCTCTCTCACTTGAACCATACCTACAAAAACACACACAGACGCAAAACCACACTGCTTTAATAATCTGTTTTTCTGGTAAGAAGCCTGTGCATGTACAAAAACGATGCCAGCAACGGACAAAAAAGCTGTTCACCAAATATTGTAGCAACACACATAACTACGTTCATCAGAAATAACATGCGTACAAAAATAGTCATCACCAGCTCTGGTCAATCGGATTTAAAAGGACAGCAATTTGGAAACGCCATTCAAAAACACATTCAACACTCTCATCAAGAATATATTTACAACAACATTTTAAAAAGAATTAAGGAAAAAAGCTGCAACTAGCTAAAACTAAACGAACCAAACGGGAACAGGACGTATCAGCACCGTTCTCTCCAAATGTGGGAAGTCAAACACAACAGAATGGAAATGAATAGAACGCTGTGCTGGGCTGGTTCATCAGCGCTTTTTTTTCTCCCTTCGTGCCCGTTAAGTTCAGGATTTACAAAGAATAAAAGTAAAACATCTGATTTGGGAATGTGCGATGAATAGGAGCACAAACTGATAACTGGAATGTATGTCGCTCTTGGTAGCTTTTGGTTTGAGATTAAATCAACCCAGTGTCTGGGCCTCCCCTTTCCCCTTCCTCCCCCCCCCCCCCCCCCTCCACCCATACACACACACATATCCAGCCCCAAACCATCCAAAACATTCATGTATACTACACATGTAAGAGAAATTTTGATTCATCACTACTTTCAAATGTGACATGATTTTCACTTTTTAAAAAAAAATTGTGCATTACTGATTACTCACGAAAAACAAAAACTAACAAAAAAAACAACAAGCGGCAGCGAGAAATGTTTTTAACACTGGAAAGTTTGTGGCCGGGGGTCCATGGCGGCCACTTAAGGCCCCTGGTGGGCAGCAGGAGCAATGTCCTGCTGGAGGCTTTGCCCCCCAGACGCCGACACAAACTCGACATTCAAAGACAGTTTACTGCGTCCTCCTTTGACACAAGCCCTGAATGTCATACTTCTCAGTACAATATAGTTCAAACTATTTCCAAGTAAAAAAACATGGATCGGAGAACCAGCGCGCACGCATCCATCGAAGTGCAAATGTGGAAAGAAAATCGCCTAAACGGAAATCCGTATAATACGGAACTACTCCCAGCCATGAAAATGTAAACAATGACCGAAAATCCATGGTAACTTGGTGCACAATGGCTGATAATATGTTTCATGTCTGGTACACAATGACCGTTAGTATGTTACGTGTCATAACAACAGCCTGGAAGTCGAGTCCGAAACAGAGCCTGACTACTTGTCACCAGGAATAGTGAATACACTTGTGCTGTCCTTTTCTGCTCAAGTGGTGGTGTTAAGCTCTTTGAGAATTAGTTCCCTTTGATAGTCCTACATGCCGGAGCAAAAGCTGACTTCTGCTCAACTCTGTTGTAAGAACAGCACAGAGACGACGAACACCGTGCAAACTGACATGTAGACAGAACGATGATGGAAACCAAGGCACATCTATTATTCTCAAGACCCCCACTCTCTCTCGCCCCCATCAATGAGTCGCCACACTTCATGCCTTCTTGTCACACACCAATTCAAGGTAAATGCTTTTCTGAACATGTCAGTCAACTGCCTACAAACTTATGGCAAAAGCTGTCAGAAATGCCCCCTTTGAGTGTACAAGCGTCACAAGACCTGTGACACACAGCAGCCGCTGCTTTGTTGACCACCACTGACAAGAGGGGTGGGGAACCAAAACTGCACAGCGGTTGGGTTTCATAGGTCATGTGTAATCGATGCAAATGAATCGGCTCCCTGACTGAAGTGTGTTTGAACACTCGTCTTCAGCTGAGTAATTCTCAGGACAAAATTGGAACTTATGAATATGAAGAAGGGCTTCTGGGGAAGGGGGAGGGGAGGGGGCAATCAAGAGGTTAGGTCTAATGTCCACTCAACATGCTTCTTGACCCTGAAGAACAAACAAACAACAAATACCTATACCAGTCAAGATCCAGAAAAACAAAATTACATCAGGAAACAAAACAAACAGCCAAAGGTTACAAAGAAGATGAAGCTGCTGCCTGACATGGTATGAACACACGCACACTCGCACACAAATACAAAGCGCATGCCCTCGCTAACTACATAGCGTTACAAATCTGGCCAACACGAGAAGTCAATATGGCAAGAAGAGATTCCAAGGAGACCAGCAAAACTCTTTCATACTTTCTTACACCTACTTTTTTGTTTGACACTACACATGAAAATGGCCTTTATGACAAAAAAGCAAGCCCTCGGAGTCACATAACACGTTCAATAAACACACAGCAAACGCCAATGACTGCAGAGTTTGAGGCAGAATCGTAGTTTGCAAGACATCAGTAGACAACTTAAAGCTGCTGAGAAATATGCCATCTCTGTTTCTAATATCATGTACAACTGTTCACATCAAGGCATTAGACCAAAGATAAAAAACAAGAAGGAGAAAACTAAAATTGACAGTCGTTGCAAAATCTACGCTGCTCATCTAAAGACCAGCTTATGAGAAGTGGGTGTGCGTGTTAAGATTTAAAAAAAAAACACACGAAAAAGCAAATCACTGGAAGACAAGACATTTGGAGAAACAGAAAAGGCAACACAAGACAATCAAGATATAAGATGGCTGCCGGCTCTGGAAGCACTTTCTGGTCAATGTTGTCTTCAGAATAAAGTCAGGAATTGATCTTGCAGTTAAATTCGTTATAGTAACACATGAAAGACAAAGAGACAGGGCTGCCAACCCTCCTGAATTTAACAAAAAATAAAAATGCAGGGTTATTTTTGACTAGGGATGATAAAAGTGTCGCAGAACAAGCCTTAGTGATGGTATGTGGATGTTGGCAATTATATGTACGGAATATGCATTTTCTTTTTAAATCCACATTTGTCAACTGAAACACAACATTGAGGAGGCCGAAGGAGTGAGTGTGAAATGTTTTCAGTCAAAAAAAAAAAAAAATCCCTTCTCTGCACTCCCTTTCATCCCCTGAATGTTGACTCCAGAAGGTTGGCAGCTACATTGTGTTTCTGCACACGTCCTACCTCAGCACCTGTCACATTCAAATATGCTTTTCATTTCAGTTTTATTATCGCTCAGCCAAGCAAACCAGCAGAGGCCCTCTTAAAGGGCCATCACCCAGTGGGGGGAAAGGTGCTGCCATAACTGTACTGTTGCTAACTGTTCGACTGGCTTAAGCCTTTGCCTCTTGAGGAGACAGCCATCTCTGTACTGAGTCAGAGCCTTTGCTTCTTAAGGAGACAGCCTCTGTACTAAGTCGGAGCCTTCACCTCTTAAGGAGACAGCCATCTCTGTACTGAGTCAGAGCCTTCGCCTCTTCAGGAGACAGCCATCTCTGTACTAAGTCAGAGCCTTCGCCTCTTAAGGAGACAGCCATCTCTGTACTGAGTCAGAGCCTTCACCTCTTGAGGAGACAGCCATCTCTGCACTAAGTCAGAGCCTTTGCCTCTTGAGGAGACAGCCATCTCTGTACTGAGTCAGAGCCTTCACCTCTTGAGGAGACAGCCACCTCTGTACTGAGTCAGAGCCTTCACCTCTTGAGGAGACAGCCACCTCTGTACTGAGTCAGAGCCTTTGCCTCTTGAGGAGACAGCCACCTCTGTACTGAGTCAGAGCCTTGCCTCTTGAGGAGACAGCCAGTACTGAGTCAGAGCCTTCACCTCTTGAGGAGACAGCCACCTCTGTACTGAGTCAGAGCCTTTGCCTCTTGAGGAGACGGCCATCTCAGTACTGAGTCAGAGCCTTTGCCTCTTGAGGAGACAGCCACCTCTGTACTGAGTCAGAGCCTTCGCCTCTTAAGGAGACAGCCACCTCTGTACCGAGTCAGAGCCTTCACCTCTTGAGGAGACAGCCACCTCTACCGATTCTTTCAAGAACCCTCTCTCATTCTTGGTTCAACTTTCATCTTGCTTGCTTACACATGGGGCTTATCAGGTGTAAAAACACATGTTAGTGCTTTGTAAATAAAGAACTTTGTCCTCCTTGACTTTATTAATATCCCACGATCTGTACTCCTGTCTGTCTTGACCAGAATCTGAAGAATGTTAACGCTTTCATCCCTACAACCCGGTTTGCAGAAATCCTAACCCTTCCTTCCTGCAGCCCGGAAAACCGGGCAGCACAAAATCCCTCCTTTCTTACCTGCAGCCTGGAAAATCAATTCTCGCGGTAAGCGCTTTGAACTTCGCGTGAGTCGCGTCATCAGTACACGTCATGACCGGGTCACTTGAAGGGCAGTGTTTATGAATGGAATGGATGCCAGACGGCCCCTACAGCATGGGAAAGTGGTCGCTGCTCAATTCTGGCCGGTATACGTGGCAGTTCTCACTTTACACTTTTTTTCTTTCTCTAAAGCCAGGAATGAACGGAATACTCGTATTATAAGAATTTAGGAACAAGAGGAAGTGATGGTTCATAGAAAAGTAGGACTGAAAGAGTTAATGTTCAGGAGAGAGCTAGTGCAACATCAAATCATCAAATGACAGCATGTCTGTCCCTTGCCCTTCTCTTTCACAACATGAGGGACACTGTGAGAATATCACACACACACACGCACACACATACACACACTCGTCCAAGACCAAAGGAGTGAAGGTCAGCCCTTTAAGCAGACTCCCCCTGCCAGGGAGGGTGGCAGATAGGCACACAGTGATGAAAGACATGAAGAAACGCCAACCAGTGAGACAGAGAAGTTCCACAGAATGTCCAGCTACATTCAACCCACCTCAGACGATACAGCAGACAGGGACCACCACTCCAGAACAATGGACACACACAACCAGACACCACCAGAACACCACCACATCAACAAGGTCAGTGAAACGGCCAGTTTCCACGCTTTGGAGCTAGCGGGGACTGGAACTCTAACATTTGATCATGGATCTCCAGGCAACAGGATCAGTATCTCACAATGTCTGAAGTTCCTTTCATTCATTTCATCTGGAGTCCTGACTGTTCACCCAAATCACTTCACCACTTCTGGGCACCATAGTCACCATGCGTCCTGAAAGAATTGTTCAAATGACCGGATTGCCCTTTCGGGTAACTATATAAAACCAGCTTCTTTTTGTCTGCTGTTCAGCAAGGGCGGCCCCCCCAGTCTGCACATAGCCTTTACCCTGTGAATGAACTACAGACTGTGTGCACTTCAAACTTGACAGTGTGACAATATCAACAGCGACACGGCAAACGCATGGCCAACCTGCTAACAGGAGGCAGTCAGAGCGTCAATCAGATCACAGGAAGTGCTGAATGCCTTTGATTGAGCGCACCGGAATGTTAGCAAAGGGTGAGGATGGTTTTTTTTTCTCTCTTTAAGAAAAAACTTTCATGCAGATCAATGAGGATGAGGATCATGATCATGCTGTGAAAATCTATCACGATCTAGCACTACACGACAGAGCTGTATTCTACACTTACTTTCATAATATCCTGGCATCAACCATGCCCAAGAAATTCAGGCACCTGCAGTGTTGATCAGAAATTGTGAGCGACACTCTTGGAGAAGCATCCATTACATAGATGAAAACTGACTGTGCTGTTTTTTCCAGTCTTCCAAACTGAGTCCCCATAACAAACTCTATACTGGAAACGTGTCGGTCCAGTCTGAAAACTCTCACAAATAAAAGGCGCTGACCGGAATCGAACCCACAACCTCCCAGAGGGGAATCCGCAACACTAACCACCGCGCCACAGCAGTTGGTTTATTCTCTCCTTCCCTGAACGACGATTTAACTGTGAACTGGCAGCTCTCCAGCTCCGGCATCCACAATTTGCACACGCTGAGGTTGGAACACGGAACCCTTGACATCAGAAGGGGCAAGATCTCCGCATTTCAAGGAATTCTTCGTCACTACTCGGTGGATTAAGGAAGCACAGCTGGGTGATGAATCCACACACTACTTCCAAGAAAACTATCAAAGACCTGTGTGCAGTGGTCCTTCTCCATAACAATCTCCACCAATCCTTATCCTTAAAAGACAGGCATACTCCGATACGAGGTAAATCAAGAGTAAATGGGAAAAAAATATTTTTAATGTCAGGTAGCCTTCATTGAGAGGTGTGTAAGTGATATGGTTGTAAACAGAAATGTTTTATTGAAAAAAAAAATTATACTAAAAGCAAGGCAGCCAATGTAATAAGGCTGAAGACAGAACTAACTCATTAAAAAAAAATGTATTGAAAAAAAAACTATCTCTGCAACATGGAATAGGAAATATTTTTCATTATAAAACAAAAATGTGACAGCCCATGGAAAATAGAAGAAGACAAAATGTTTTCCTAAAAAATGAGAGGGAGGCTGTTATAGGGATAAAAACATTTCAAATAGAAATGCCTTAAAGGAGAAGAATCTTCACTGGGAGGTAATTATTATATTACTCAGTTGAAGACGTACATATTAAAAAAAAAAAAAAAAAATCCTGTCTTTGATGGTGGAGAACCTTTGTAATTGGGAGGAAAATATTAACAATGGACATAGACAAAAATACTTTATAAAACAGTCTTTAAAGATAAGAAATCGATACAGGGAACTGAATCTAGTGACAGTGGCTTTGCCAAACGAGAAACAGAAATAATGACAAATATGACAAATGTGTTAATTACATCAAGGTGAAGAAGCATGAGCTACACATGTACAGAAAAAAAAGTACATATAGCATGAATTATATACCCTCAGACAATAAGCAAGATAATTCAAATGTACTGCTATGAACAAAGCCGCTTGAAAAATGTACCCTTGGTGGAAAACAAGTATATCTACATGTGTGTTAATGTAGCAACATGAAATCCATTACATTTCAAAGGCGACAGTTAAAAAACAACAACAAAAGCATGTCAAGAAGGCACAGTTGCAACATGATTGATCATGAAAAAAAATGATGGTTCTTGCAAAATGCATTGCACCCACCCCCAACCCCCTTCTTCAATCTCCCCTCCACCTCTATCAAACTCTCTTACAAAACGAAATTCAGATTCAATGCAACAGACAAATATACAACAGACTGCACTCGCAGTATTCCTTTCAAATTCATGTTCAAAACCCAGTGCACTGCAGGATACCATTTCAAGGCTGTCACTTCATCAAAACTGATTTCTGACATATTTGTGTGTATGTTTTTTTAGTTGAATTGTTCCTTCTTTGTTTTTGAATTGACATTAAAAAAAAAAACCCAGCCTCTTTCAAACATGCTCAAAGCATCTTAAAACTGTCCACAAAAATCTTGGATCAAATTAAAACAAAAAATGTATTCATTTCTTTTACGAAAAGAAAACTGTGTTTAGTGGAACATCTAGAGTCTGCTTTAGAATGCTCATGCTGAACGTCATGAAAATCCCATCATTTGATATACACATTTGTCATAGAAGGTGACTAATGCCCTGGTATTCACACAGGCAGCCATGTTATCACCCTGTGAAGAGTACTGTTAGTCTGTGAAAGGAGGAGCCTGAAGGTAACCAGCACAAAAATGTTCCCTCTGAGCAACACGGACAAACAGTTCTGAGACACAGATAACAAACTGCTCCCCTCATGGAATCCACATTCCAGAATCAGGAGGTGTCAGCAGTACTCTGGCTTTGGAACGGAATCATCTGACAGCCAGTGACTTGAACTGGCCGACACAAAGAACAGGTTCAGTTCAGTGCATGCATTTAGTGCTGACACAATTGGACTGGGCTTGGCAAGTTTTCATTTCGCTCTATGGAGGAAAAAAAACAAAAACAATGACTCTGAACCCCTATTTTTTCTGATTAAAAAAAGCACATTTTTCGGTTTGTTGCCTTTCAGATTGAAGATCAGGAATAATTTCTGAAATCGTGAAATTTGTGAGAAATTTGGGAGGGAGGGTAGGAGGTATGGCGCCACCAAACGTCTCCTCCCACACACGTCTAGACGTCTACCAGTTAGTGTTCATAAAAAAATGGCACAGCAAACCTCACTGCAGTGACTGTACCCATCTTGCTGTTAATCCATCTGAGAAATCTATCATAAATCAGACCCCATCTTTGCAGTCCACGTCCAATCAGTTAGTGTTCATAAAAAGATTGCACAGCAAAACTCGCTCCAGTTACTGTACCAGTCTTGCCAGTAATTCATCTGAGAAATCAATCATTCATCACACACCCATCTTTGGAGCCCAACTACCGAATCAGTCAGTGTTCATAAAAACTGCACAGCAAAACTTACTCCAGTTACTGTTCCAATCGTACCAGTACTTTGTCTGAGAAACCAATCATGAATCGGACGCCATCTTTCCGGCCCAACTATCCAATCAGTCAGTGTTCATAAAAATCGCACGGCAAAACTCACCTCGGTTACTGTTCCAATCTTACTAGTGATTCTTCTGAGAAACCAATCATAAATCGGACGCCATCTTTGCAGCCGATCGAAAGTTGTCCTGGTAACCTAACTCAAACCCAAGCAAGCAGCCAATGACAAATCCCACACAAACCAGTCAGCTCGGTCAGACCATAGTTCCCCTCCTCAGTCCTACAGCAAGACTGCAACCAGCCAACAATCGGCAGACTCTGACCAATCGCAACTCAGTGCCAACAAACACTGACTGAATCGTAACAACCATGAAACATCACTCGGCTTTGTCTGGACCCTGTGATACCTTTGCAACAACCATCCCTTCCGAGGAAAACGGGTGAAAAACAAAAAAGTCCCTCTCCTGACAATTCTTCCAACAGTTTTCCATGAAGGCCATCACATGCTTGGATCCTTTGACCAACAGTCCCTGCAAACACTACCAGCATGGGTAAGAACATCACCATCACAGACCATACTGAACTGGATCAATCATACCTGCAATCAATACTGATCTGTAAACACTGTCCACAGACCATAGGGAATCAGATCAATCATACCTGCAATCAATACTGATCTGTAAACATTGTCCACAGACCATAGGAACTGGATCAGTCATACCTGCAATCAATACTGATCTGTAAACACTGTCCACAGACCATAGGGAATCGGATCAATCATACCTGCAATCAATACTGATCTGTAAACATGGTCGAAGTGTACTATCAAAGTACTCACAGGAAAAAACTTGGGACTGAAGCATCATCGCAAACACCTCCACTCTCAGCCAGGATTTGTCTTCACACACAAACAATGGGATATGATAACGCCAACAATGCCTCTGTGTCTAAAATCACTCTACAAATGAACATGTTATCAGTCTGACTGAAAATCAGTCGTCAAAATTCGCCGCACAAACTCAACAAAGTTTCAACAAACCTTTTAAAGACCGAATTGGATTTAATACCCAAGCAACATGTACACACAGACTGCTTATAATTCACGCTAAGAAACAAAATACTTGTGCAAAACTTTAACCTTTTTCTCATAGTAGTAGCTACCCACTTTGATTAATCAAAGTTGAATTCACTCGTCATGATGTTACAATTCGAGCAGACCAACTTCCTAGGTTTTCGATTGTCCTTCTTCTGATTTTTGTTGTTGTTGTTTTTGGACAAGTCCATATACCATAATGGTTCTGAATGAAAAAGGAGGAAAAGTTCTTGGCAGGATGGGAGGAAAGGGCGAAGCCACAAGTGTGCAACATGCACCCTTCTTGGAAGTCCCTGGGGCATTCTTGCCAGGATATTTTTTTCAAAAATTCCACTAAAATCTGTAATATTTGGTGCGTTCTGGACATAATTTTGAGAGGATCTTGGACAGATGGACAGAGCGTGCATTTTTGGGGTATAAAACTTCACACAAACATGCATGTGCACAAACACACACACATATAGTGAAACACACATACATAATGAAACACACACACACACACACACTCTCTCACACACAAAGAGTGAAACACACATACATAATGAAACACACACACACACACACAGCCCTGCCACTCTCAACAACCAAAGCCACATGATCCTTTGCCCTTGGAAAGCACACTCACTTCATGTCCCGGTGCTGTGATCTTCCTCAGACACTTCCCTAAACTCTCCTTCATCAAAACTGCTTCCATTCAATCCCATATCCAATCATTTTTCACAAAGAAATAATTGAAATCCACTCCTCTGTTCACGATCAAGCAGTCTGGAACATTTTTATTCATGGATAGGAATCCAGTATATGGCGGACCATTTTAAGCCCTGATATACGCTCTCCACCAAGAAAGGACATCAGAAGATGGCCCAGTGCACAAAACAGCAGATGCCTGACCTGCTGGTCAGACCTTGGGTTGCTTCCCTTGTGACCCCAACTGACAGCCGACCTTTCAATCCATGCGAGGAACAGACTTCACCAGCAGCTACTACAAAATCTTTTAATTTGCCTTTTTTTTTTTCTTAACAGACCATCTTCCAAATCAAACGTTAACAAACCCAAGCCTTTTTTTCCCCCACAGATCTTTAAGGTGTAGAAAAATGTAGGTCCTTTCCCCCCCCCCCCCCCCCCCCCCAAACTGCTCCAAACCTAACACACCAACCAACCAACCCCTTTATTTAAAATTTCTCTCCACAAAATTCAGGTATCTCATAAAGCTGTCAGACAGTGAGGACAAAACCACATAAGCTACACTATGGTTTTTCTGTGAGGTCAAACTGCAAAAATTTTAAAGAAAAAATACCAACAAAAAACAACAAGAAAATTTAAAAAAAAACCAGAGGAAGTATGACTCCTGAAAAACATTCTGGCATAAACTGACCAACCCTGTCATCTAAACCAGCACACCAGTCAGACCTTGCCAGCCTGCTGTATATGGTTTGCTATCTAATACAGCTCCTTATAATTATTGTGCAACTACCTAACAGCTTTTCTTGTTCATGCAAACCATGTTTTGCCTACCTGTATCTATGTATTGTCTTAAAAAAACACACATGCCTTTGAAGTTTCAATGTATGGTGCATCAGCACTACATTTCAATGTATGGTGCATCAGCACTAAATTTCAATGTATGGTGCATCAGCACTACATTTCAATGTATGGTGCATCAGCACTAAATTTCAATGTAAGGTGCATCAGCACTACATTTCAATGTATGGTGCATCAGCACTAAATTTCAATGTATGGTGCATCAGCACTGATTTTCAATGTCAGGTACTGCAGCGCTATTATGCAACTTTTGCGACCAATCACATAAAAAACCCAACAACATTGTATCACAGAATTTCTGACAACCAATATCATGTAAAAGGATCTTAACTGCATCCCCCAAAAGTCCAGTCCAAGACCTTGTCTCTAATTGTCCAACCTGAGTCTTTGTCTCATATCTTTTAAGTTCGTCATCGGTAAAACGTGGCTTCCGATCCTGTTCCGAAGCATCACATACCTTAACGGTCCATTCTCCGCGTAAAACTAACAATCCCTATAACCATCATTCAATTCCCTCTCATGTCGGACACACAAAATTCCCAACTCCCTCCCCCTCTTTCCACATCGCAGCACATTTCTAGGAACCAACATGTTGGGACACAATCTGAATCCCAACAACCCACCCTTCTTTCATCGTTTCTGTAGTCTCTTGATGGCAATGTGTGTTTTGTTTTACCACGACAAAAAAAAAAAAAAAAGAAAAAAGAGCAGGGAGCAAGGACTCCCTTGCATCCACTAACACAACCCATCACAGTTATCTCCCTCAGAAACGTGCCCCCCCCCCCCCCCCCCCCCCTGCCCGAGCCACACAGCCCTGAACTGTATCTACGGAGACTGGGACTTTTGCCTCTGAGCCCCCAACTAAACGCTGTGAAGATCACGATGGATACCTTCAGAGACAGACGGGAGTGGGAGAGTGAGAGGAAAAGAGCAGCTGGCGGGGGGGGGGGGGGGGGGGGGGGGGGGGGGGGGGGGGGGGGGAGGGGGAGGGGAGAAGGAAGGGGAGGAGAGCTTGGGGGGGAAGGAGTGTTGGGGGGAGGTGGTGGGGGGGGGGGGGGCAGCCCAGAAAATAACCCCGAGTGAAGGGAAGGGAGTGAGGGAGAAGGTGGCAGCTCAACCAAAACTGTGAACCCAACCTCTGACCTCTCCGAACAAACCATTTCAACCCACAACACTAAGAAGGCACACCAAAAAAAAAAAAAAAGGTCAATCAAAAAACAAAACAAAAAAAAAGCAGGGGGGGGGGGGGGGGGGGGGGGGTGTTTAGAGACAAACCCCAACCAACCAACCAACCAACAACAAAAAAGGAAGAAAAAGATGGCTTTCCGTTTAATTTTTTTCTGGAATGTTTTCAGAGTTCATAAATTCCCAGACGGTTTTAAGCGCTGCCGAGTTCCAATGCAACGTTACACCAAAATACAGCGTCACGTTTTAAACTCCAAGCGGAATGCAGTTAAGGTACTGAAGGCATCCAGGCTTTATTTATCATGGCTGCATAAACCGACCTGGGCTTGTCCACAGTTGATGCACTTAACACACCTCCACAGAAAAAAGAACGTCACAACGTGGCATTGCAGCCAACGGATGGCTTCTGGCTGACTTGTCTCATCTCAAAAACAGGCTGACACAATATCATGCACACTCACGATTTTCTTTTTTCTTCTTTTTTTTCAAAGTGCGATAACTCCGCCTTTCTCTCTCAGCTAAGAATACGGCGGCAGTTGAGGGGTGATGGGAGAAAACAGAGAAAAACAGGAAACAGGAACGTCAGGAACTGTTCCCACAGTGGCACTACAGAGCTGAATGAAACAATAGTTCCCTTATATGGTACTATTTAGCTGAATGAACAAATAGTTCCCTTATATGGTACTATTTAGCTGAATGAACAAATAGTTCCCTTATATGGTACTATTTAGCTGAATGAAAAAATAGTTCCCATACATGGTATCACGAAGCTGAATGAAAAAAGAGTTTCCCTTATATGGTATTGCTTAGCTGAAGGAACAAAATAGTTCCCATACATGGAATCACGAAGCTGAATGAAAAAAATAGTTCCCCTACATAGTATTACAGAGATGAATGTAACATTTAACTAACTAAAATCAAATCTCACAGCAGGTAAGAAAGGACCGAGTACTGGACAGAAAAGGTTGTGAACATTATAAACGCATCAAAAGGTTAAAGGCTGAATGTAAAAAAAAAAAAAAAAAAGAAAAAAGAAAAAAAAAAAGAAAAAAAAAAGAACAAAATCCATCTGAACACAAAAAATTCAGCAATATCAATGCTGACAATATCAAAGCTGACAGCTCTGCTGTCACTGATGTTTCGGAAACAGAATCCTCACAAATCAGTACAATCTTCATTTTCACAGAATAAAACCCTTTCCAGGTTTTTGGGGTAAAAAACAAACAAACAGGAAGTGCCTGGAAAGAGACTTTCCAGAATTCTCTTATTACCTTTGACCCCTCTACCCCTCCCCCCCTTCGTGCAGCCCCTCCCCCTCTCCCTCCCCTCCCCCAATCCTGGCATTCTGACCTGGGGCACAGTCCAGTTCTAAGCCCTCCAGAGGCCAGCACTGTTCTGTCCACTTCAACACATGCTGAACGGTGTCTGGGTACTAGTCTTTCAGATGACCGTCGTAATCATAAGTCCTTTGAGCGGTAGGCACACAGTACTGCTGCTGAACTCTGCACGAGTAGTTTCCAAGGAAAAAAGAGCAAAATGTGAGTTTGGCTGGCAAAGTCCTACTTTCACAGCCCCCCCCCCCCCCCCCCCCCCACCTCCTCCTGTCTTGATGCCATTGACAGGCATTCTCAGACATAGAATGGCTTCTCTCTACAAAAACACCAGTCAAGAGACAAGAAGAGACAGGGCGTGTGCTGACCTAGGACTTTGCCCTCTGACCTTTTAAACTTACTGTCTTTGTTCGCTGAACTCATACAAATGCTTTGAATATCAACGTTACCATCCTCAAAACAATGAACACATAGCTGCATTCGACATCGTCATTACACGCTGCAGTCTGCTGCTTGGACTGTATCACAGCCTTAGAAGAAGAACAGTCATAGCTGCATTCACATCGTCATTACACGTTGCAGTCTGCTGCTTGGACTGTACCACAGCCTTAGAGGGAGAAGAACAGTCTGAATACAGTCAATCCACTTTGAGCAGGCAGAAAGGCAGATGGAACTGTGTCACCAACTTCAGAGCATTGCTGTCAGAATCATAAACCAGTTAAAGAATTTTTGCTGACAGCCGAAACTATGTGTTATGTACTTTTGTCCAAGAATGTGTCATTGCGTAGCTTTGCAATAGAACCAATGTGTAGTTTTCTAAGGGTTCGAACGTGGCGTGTGCTGGTCCGCTGTTGACCCTGGAAGTAAAAGGTGTAACCTTTTTCACAGAAGTGAGAACACTTCAAACAACAGCGACAACAACAAAAAGTGTACTCTTCCAGAATACTGCGGAACGATGGTGGACAATGTGAATTCAGAATTAGCCAGAATGAACAAAACTGAAGCTGATTTTGTGATCGCTGGGGTGAGCATATGTTTCTCCCCCTGGCAAACACTTCTTCAAAGCCTGCCTTGTTTGTTTACTTCAGGTGAAACTCCTGCTCTCTGGCACATTAAGTTCTGTTTCTCAGAGGCTGTACGCCCACTAGCGGCATTACAGTCAGCATGTTGTTGAAATGGCAGACTGATGGAGATGAGATTTCGCGAGCGAGGGTCTTCGTTCATTGGTCCCAACACTCAATTTGGCGCACCAAGACATCATGAAGATTTTGTTCACATGGGCAATTACCACTCAACAATTTTTGTCCACGTTCTTCTTTTGTTGTTTTTCATACTTCTCTATTTTACATTCACCCGTCTTTGTTGTTTTTCATACTTCTCTATTTTACATTCACCCGTCTTTGTTGTTTTTCATACTTCTCTATTTTACATTCACCCGTCTTTGTTGTTTTTCATACTTCTCTATTTTACATTCACCCGTCTTTGTTGTTTTTCATACTTCTCTATTTTACATTCACCCGTCTTTGTTGCACTTTAGCAACATGTGTGTCCAGCACAGGCTGAAATTGTTGGGTAAACAGGTCTGAGTACATGTCTTAACAACAACAACAACAACAACAACGACAACAACAACAACAACAACAAACCACACCAGCAATGTAACATCTGTCCCCGGACACCCCTCTGCAGTAAAAGTCGACCGCTGACAGATAAGGATAATGTTGCTTATAGCCCAGCCGACCGCAAAGGGCCACATCAGGGCTGTGACCACTGACAGATGAAGACACTGAAAAGGGAAACCACTCCAACCTAACAAATCCAAATAATCCATGGGTGGAATGTATCATGAAAAACACCGTCCCTGGGGCGAGTAGCTGAAAGCCGTGGACACTTCATGATGTCTTTGACCATTGCTTCAGATCTTCAGCGACCGTTTTCACCTGCCTCAGGTGACACCCATCCAGTCACGTTCATGCTTCTAACAACTAACATCACCTGCCTCAGGTGACACCCATCCAGTCACGTTCATGCTTCTAACAACTAACATCCGAATAAAAAAACAAAGGGTTGACTTCGTCGAACGGCTCTGTACAAGACACTGTCACAAAACTGGCTTGGCAACCATGGCATTCCTCCAATCATTCATGCCGTTTCAAGTCCAGCTGAGAGCGGGAGCTGTCTCAGGGGTGACGTCATGTCAACATCACAACTCCTACACTGCTCACACCATCAAGTATGTAAATACCAAAACAAAAACAAACACAAAAAACCCCCAAAATACCAAAACAACCCCCCCCCCCAAAAAAAAAAAAAACAAACAAAGTTACACAATGCAACACAGGGTGCAGCATTACAAAGCCAGATAAAGCAACACCCTATTTTTTGGTCTGCGTCTTCCCACGGACGATAAAGACTTAAAAGGCCTGGGCATCAGCCTCAACACCTGGGAGTCGCTTGCTATGGACCGCCCAGCCGGCGAAGCAGCATCACAAAGGGTGCATGTACATCAGAGAAGAGACGCACAGCAGAAGCTGAGAGAAAGCGAGTCACATGCAAGGCCAGAGCTACCTCCACCTCCACTGTAACACCCACCCACATGTGTCCCACATGTGGGCGTTCCTTCCGGGCCCAGATCGCCTCACCAGCCGTCTGTGGACCCACACTCAGCGATCTTCCATCTGAGATTGAAGTCATGGTCATCTTTGAAATCGAAGGACGAACAACAAAGACTAATCACAACATATGCTGATGTAAACGTTCTTAGCTCTGCACTGCCACTATGTCAAACAACAAGTCAACAATAAAACGCAAAGACTGCAAGAAATGGGCACACCCACACACGGCAGGTAAAAAAAAATGACTTAGGCCTGAAGACTCCTGACCCAACACATCGCCTCCACACTAGATCTCCCCCTGACTGGTTTCTGCACAGTCTTCTTCAGGTTTCCCTTCACCCCCCCCCCCCCCCCCCCCCCACCCCCTTCTCCATTTCCTATTATCCACCATGTCATCCTGGGATGGTCAACCTTGAGCTTGACCTTGGGGATTCGAGTCGGAGGCCTGGCGTGTGATGTCGCCGGCAGACTAACGCAGCAGTGCGGCCAATCCATCTCCACTTCCTGCTAGCTATGGGTAAAGGCATGATAAAGGTCAAGGCAGTTCTGAGCTTTTAAGGTGACTAGCGATTTTACCCTCACAGACGCATCCATTAAGTGGATAAAACTCGACTGCATGGCTCCGGTCTTCCTGTTCAAGTCCACAGCACACTCTACTCTGGGAGACTGGATCAGGACTGAAAAATGCTGCAATTTAACGCCTCTGATGGGACTCGAATCCATGACCCCAAACCTGAAAATCCATGACACTTACCGTTGTACCAAGATGGCTGGTTAGGCCAGGTCAAACAAAAAATTCTTTGCACTTTCTGCTGCGTAACAATCAAACCTTCGTCCATTCACTACCACAAAGTTCAGAGTTTGGGGATGGTTCAAACATCATTTACAAAAAATGTCCGAAAGGGGTAAAAAAATTCCCTACCATTTACAAAAAATTTCCAAAAGCGGGAAAAAAATTTCCTATCATATTTTTTTTTTACTGGAAGGTTGTTTTCATAAGCAGTCTCACATCCAGAGACCTGGAGTATACCTGGAGTAGGTCTTTCCCATTGTTAACCTCCAGATATTTGTATACCTGGAACACATTTTTCTCATCCTGATACCTGCAACATCTTCTTCTCATTATCACCCTCAACACATCCAAATTCCTGTACCTGGAACAGGTATTTCTCATCATTATCATCAACACATCCAGATACACAGTTTTCTCATCCTGATACCTGCAACATCTTCTTCTCATTATCACCCTCAAAACATCCAAATTCCTGTACCTGGAACAGATATTTCTCATCATTAACATCAACACATCCAGATACAGTTTTCTCATCCTGATACCTGCAACATCTTCTTCTCATTATCACCCTCAAAACATCCAAATTCCTGTACCTGGAGCAGGTTTTTCTTATCCAGATTCCTGGATAAGTTTTCTTCTTATTCAGATTCTTGGAGCACAGTTTTCGTCTTAGCCAGAAGACATCCCGATTCCTGGAACAATTTTTTTCCCCCTCAGCCAGACTTGCGGATTCCCTGAGTTGAAAATGACTGGAAAATCTGATGATCCGACGAAGAAAAGGGGGGCTTGCAGTACTCACTGGCGATTCACACAATGTCTGCACTCCACTGCCTATCACAAAACGGAATGCTACAGTAGTATCTTCTTCGGTGTTGTAGTTACGACTCCTGCTGACTTCAGCGTTCAGGCTTTGTTCACTTCACTGCATGTTCTGTGACACCTTAGCAATACCTCTCAGGTGGAAGATGACGGTATGTTCCTCCTTGCACCCTCCATCGTCTCCTCACAAACCACATTCATCACGTTCACAAAGACGACATCAAATACAAGCAAAGACCAACCAGCACAAACCTGACAAGGACACAAACATGGGCATGAACTCGGATACTGCTCTGGATATGGGTCACAGATCCCAACACCAACACACAACTGACTTTAGGCACGGGCAATACAGGCGCACACGTCTGGATGTAAAAGCACACATCACCAGAGCAGCGACACGGTCAGAGCACAGACTGTGTGTGGGCTGGCCAAAACAAAGGGTCACACAGACACACAACTGACCTCGGCTTGGGCACACCTCTGGACGAGGGAGCTGTATCACAAGGGCAGCGACAAGAATCAGGGCACAGAAGATGGACTGGCCAAAATACACGGTCAAGACTTCCAGCCGAGTCAGGGCAGGCAGCCCTGAAATACCTGACTGATTTGAGCCTGGAGTTCTCACTACCATTCTGCACAGCCAACATGCCAGGCCTGCCGTTTCTGTGTCACTGTGAAGCCGGCCCTTTTCCTCACAACACTCAAAGCGTACATGTCAACAATGGATGGAACTCTTTCATACTTCAAAATATTACTGCGGGATAAAAATATTGACGGCTGTCAATCAGTTCGGATCACCCCCCCCCCCCCCCCCCATCCCGTTGCCCCACCCACCAAGCATCACAGTGTAATCCAGCGTCTCAATGACACTGGTAGGTGGGAGGGAGGGGGAAAGAATCGAGTCTCACATACAGCGAAACAGTATGCCTGCACATACAAACCCCCCCCCCCCCAAAATAACAAAAAAAAAACCCAAAAACCCTTACAGGCAGCTATGCTGAAGCAAGAAATCACCAGCAGAGAGTACGATGACAAAATCAGAACACGAATTTTCATAAACAAAAACTTGAAAGAAAAAAAAAGAAAGAAAAAGAAAAAAAGCCAACCACACACTTCTGGTAACCAGACTGTCCCCAAAATAGGAATCCACTGTCCTAAAAATAGGCCAACATTCCTTCATCGGAATCCTTGCCCCTGTCCAATAGCAAGGGTTTCCATTCCAAAAAATTGTTTCCCCCTAATGCACACCGCTGACGACCAACATTTCACTTTTTGGACGGAAGTTCCTCCTCGTCAGACTCCAGGTCAATCTCCACGGGGACCGTCTCTGGGGGCGGGGCCTGACGCGTGAAGTCGATGGTTTCGTAGTTAACCGCATCTGACCTCACTGGCTTGGCTTCTGGATCCTCGGGCTTGGCAAGGTCGAGGTCAGCGTAGATGAGTCCATCTGGATTCTGTGGAAAAGAGTCGGTTGTGTATTGTGCGTTTGTAGTCGTACTGTGAATGCCGTGCTGCGACGATGGTGGTACACAAATGTACGCGCGCACACACACACACCACGCATACACACAAACAATGCGCACATACACACATGCAAACACAGTAGCAGGCACCTTAATGAACATGCACACAACACACACACACACACACTTCAACATGTAATCACAGACACACACGTGCACACCCTCCCCAATCCCCCATGCACATCCCACCCATGCTGCCCCTGCAAACTCTCCTTCTCGCCACCTCTCTCCCTCCTCATCACACAGCAAGAACCCTCCCTTGACACATCCATCCCCCCCCCCATCCCACCGCCCACACACACACCACACTCAGTGACCGATTCGAGTAGAAAGAAGATATAACCTATAATCAGGTCTCTGTTCACAATCTGCCACAACGCATACAGTGACACACACACACAACACACTCACACTCATGCACACCCACACACAAATACACACATGGTCACATCCACACACACACACACACAAAGCACATTCACACTCATGCCCCACACACACACACAAACATGCAGGCTGACAGACTGATTGATGGAACAAGATGGACGTTCTCACCTGAGGCCTGTCATCAGGACTCTGATCAGAGGATGTCTGGGAAGTCACCAAAGGCTCCGTGCTGGCGTCTGAAAAAAACATGGCGCCGACCCTTGACCTTGACCTCATCATTCGATCACCTCCAACCACTTCTTTCCCTCCCTCTTTTGTCTTCGTTGTTATACTGTCTTTGTCTTTTCTTCGCCTGGTCCTTGTCAATGCTTTTCCTTTGTCTTTATTTGTTTCTTTGTCTTGTTTTTTTTGTTTTTGTTCGTCTTTATCCTTTTTTTCTTTTTTTCCCCGGCTTTTCCTTGTCTTGCATATTATCTTGTCCTTGTTGTTGTCTCCTTTTTCCCCCATCTTGTCTATGTCTTTTCTTTGTCCTTTGCTTTGTCTATGTCTTCTCATGGTCGTTTCCTAGCCTTTTCTTTGTCCTTTCCTTTGTCTATGTCTTCTCATGGTCGTTTCCTAGCCTTTTCTTTGTCCTTTCCTTTGTCTATGTCTTCTCATGGTCGTTTCCTAGCCTTTTCTTTGTCCTTTCCTTTGTCTAGTCTTCTCATGGTCGTTTCCTAGCCTTTCCTTTGTCCTTTCCTTTGTCTACGTCTTCTCATGGTCGTTTCCTAGCCTTTTCTGTGTCCTTTCCTTTCTTGTCTCTGTCTTCTCATGGTCGTTTCCTAGCCTTTTCTGTGTCCTTTCCTTTGTCTACGTCTTCTCATGGTCTCTCATGGTCTTCCTAGCCTTTTCTTTGTCCTTTCCTTTGTCTAATTCTCATGGTTGTTTCCTAGCCTTTTCTTTGTCCTTTCCTTTGTCTAGTCTTCTCATGGTCGTTTCCTTGCCTTTTCTTTGTCCTTTCCTTTGTCTATGTCTTCTCATGGTCGTTTCCTTGCCTTTTCTTTGTCCTTTCCTTTGTCTACGTCTTCTCATGGTCGTTTCCTAGCCTTTTCTTTGTCCTTTCCTTTGTCTAGTCTTCTCATGGTCGTTTCCTAGCCTTTTCTTGTCCTTTCCTTTGTCTACGTCTTCTCATGGTCGTTTCCTAGCCTTTTCTTTGTCCTTTCCTTTGTCTATGTTCTTCTCATGGTCGTTTCCTAGCCTTTTCTTTGTCCTTTCCTTTGTCTACTCTTTCATGGTGTTTCCTGCCTTTTCTTTGTCCTTTCCTTTGTCTATGTCTTCTCATGGTCGTTTCCTAGCCTTTTCTTTGTGATTCCTTAGCCTTGTCCTTTGCTCTCCCAAATCCTTTTCCTCATTTGAAGAGCTACAGAATTCAGGATTATTACCATTATCGTCATTTTTGTTGGTGTTTTTGTTGTTCCTGTTGTTGGTGGTGATAACCGATGCAGAGAACAATGATCACCCATGGGTCTAGAGACGGGCAAGGCTGCTTCTCATTCTCTTTCACGACTCATCATCTACCAACCAGGCTGGGGATACACACACCCTGCAGTGTTGGTGGTCAAGAACTTGAGGCACCGCTCTCACCAGGAAATCCTATCAAAACGCCTCCACCCAGGATCACACCAGGAAATCTATCAAAATGCCTCACCAGTCCCCGAATCCTTCAAATGCCTTCACCAGTTCACCAGGAAATCCTATCAAAATGCCTCCACCCAAGTTCACACCAGGAAATCCTATCAAAATGCCTCCACCCAGGTTCACACCAGGAAATCCTATCAAAATGCCTCCACCCAGGATCACACTAGGAAATTATTAAAAAAAATTCCTCTACCCCAAGGTCAGACCATCATTTCAAAATTCTTCCACTCGGTTTCAGAAAATCATTTAAAATCCTCATCCGGCATTCAGAGCAGAATATCATTTCAAAATTCCTCCATCCTTGTTCAGATCAGAAAATCATTTCAAAATTCCTCCACCTATTTCAGACCAGAAATTTTCAAAATTCCTCCACCTGGGTTCAGGCCAGAAATTTTCAAAATTCCTCCACCCGGTTTTAGAAAATCATTTCAAATTCCCTGCAGCCAAGTTTCAGAGAAGAAAATCATTTAAAATTCCTCCACCTGGGTTCAGACCAGAAAATTGTTTCAGACAAGTAAATCATCTCAAAATTCCTCTGCTCGGCTTCAGACAAGAAAATCATTTCAAAATTCCTCCACCGGGGTTCAGACCAGAAAATCATTTCAAAATTCTTCCACCTGGGTTCTGGCATTGGCACTGAAGACACAGACGCACTCAGATGCACTTTTGCACACGAGAGTTGCCGTTCCTTGGTCATAGCACCCTAACACAATGGTTTCACTCCACAAGTGCTTATACCACTAAAGACCTTTGTCTCCAGATTTTCCCCAACAATTTCAGTTCGTCGTCTTCATTGTATTTTCACCAGATCTGTGCACACCATACAGCGAAAATGAATGGCTGAACAGATCGGCCCATACCTTCCACCTCTTCACCTCACCTGGCCAGGTCGAATGGCTGAACAGATCTGCCCATACCTTCCACATCTTCACCTCACCTGGCCAGGTTGAATGGCTGAACAGATCGGCCCATACCTTCCACATCTTCACCTCACCTGGCCAGGTGGAATGGCTGAACAGATCGGCCCATACCTTCCACATCTTCACCTCACCTGGCCAGGTTCAGTCATCATGGGGTGAGCAGTGTTGTAGGATTTGCTGTGCCATCTGCTCCACCTGCTGCTGACGGCAGTAACGGGCAGAAGCAATCTTCAGCTTGAAGTCTGTGTGACCATTGAGCTTTTTATGTCCTGTGTCTAGCTAGAAGATGATGACCTGGTGTGCCTACTTTGCCCATGGTCATGACTTCATCCCCTGGTAAACGTCAATCAAAAAAAAAAAAGCAAAGTCACAACGGCAGACCGCAAGCGCCACTAGGCAAACAGACACAGACTGATGTACAAACACACACTCAACATCAGCACACCTCTGTCTGCATTGTTGTTGGATGTGTTGGTGGCTGGCTCCTTGGTGGGTCCGACGTCGTTATCCTCCAACACCATGGCGGGGGGCTCGTCTGCGCTTCTCTCCCCATTGGTCAGCATGGGTTCCCTGCAACAGGAAACCATGTGGGGAAGATTAGTGGGGGAGGTGGGGCAGGGTGGGTTAATGGGAGGGGTGAGGGTGGGGGGTTAGTTACTGAAGTTGTGAGCCCTCTAATGAAATATGGGGAGAAAAAAAATCCAAAGTTTTTTTTGTAACAACAGCAACAGGGTGATGACAGCACTTGGTAAACTGTAATGGATCTTTTAAAGTTTACATCATAAATCCGCCAAACATGAACAAACAAATCACAAGACAAAACACGACGCGTTTCAACCTCCTGGGTCTTCTTCAGGCAAGATAAACAACACTCAGGACAACAGAAATGAAGAACGAGCAATCACTTATCTCGTCAAATTCGGCGCAAAATGGACGTGTGCCCAAGAGGTTGAAATGCGTTGTGTTTTGTCTTGTGCTTCCTTTGTTCGTGTTTGGCGGATTTTTTATATAAAATTTTAAAGATCTGATTCTACTTCCGCCTCACTTTGCAACCAGCTATACCAGATCACTTTACAACCAGCTATACCAGATCACTTTGCAACCAGCTATACCAGATCACTTTGCAACCAGCTATACCAGATCACTTTGCAACCAGCTATACCAGATCACTTTGCAACCAGCTATACCAGATCACTTCGCAACCAGCTATACCAGATCACCGACACAGATCGCCAGCAAACCAACAGTCAGTTAATGAGCATGAGCAGCCGACGCCAATAAAGTAGCTTTCCTACCGCCTTTCTGCCCTATTTGGCCAATAATTAGCTTTCCTACCGCCTTTCTGCCCTATTTGGCCAATAATTAGCTTTCCTACCGCCTTTCTGCCCTATTTGGCCAATAAATTAGCTTTCCTACCACCTTTCTGCCCTATTTGGCCAATAAATTAGCTTTCCTACCACCTTTCTGCCCTATTTGGCCAATAATTAGCTTTCCTACCACCTTTCTGCCCTATTTGGCCAATAAATTAGCTTTCCTACCACCTTTCTGCCCTATTTGGCCAATAATTAGCTTTCCTACCGCCTTTCTACCCTATTTGGCCAATAATTAGCTTTCCTACCGCCTTTCTGCCCTATTTGGCCAATAATTAGCTTTCCTACCACCTTTCTGCCCTATTTGACCAATAATTAGCCTCCTCTACCGCCTTTCTGC
Source organism: Conus ventricosus (assembly GCA_018398815.1). Classification (NCBI taxonomy): domain Eukaryota; kingdom Metazoa; phylum Mollusca; class Gastropoda; order Neogastropoda; family Conidae; genus Conus; species Conus ventricosus. Next base: position 42,102,707 of record CM031626.1, on the reverse strand, counting down.
CCTATAGCTTTCCTACCACCTTTCTGCCCTATTTCGCCAATAATTAGCTTTCCTACCGCCTTTCTGCCCTATTTGGCCAATAATTAGCTTTCCTACCGCCTTTCTGCCCTATTTGGCCAATAATTAGCTTTCCTACCACCTTTCTGCCCTATTTGTCCTATAGCTTTCCTACCACCTTTCTGCCCTATTTGGCCAATAATTAGCTTTCCTACCACCTTTCTGCCCTATTTGGCCAATAATTAGCTTTCCTACCGCCTTTCTGCCCTTTAGCTTTCCTACCGCCTTTCTGCCCTATTTGGCCAATAATTAGCTTTCCTACCGCCTTTCTACCCTATTTGGCCAATAATTAGCTTTCCTCCCACCTTTCTGCCCTATTTGGCCAATAATTAGCTTTCCTACCACCTTTCTGCCCTATTTGGCCAATAATTAGCTTTCCTACCACCTTTCTGCCCTATTTGGCCAATAATTAGCTTTCCTACCACCTTTCTGCCCTATTTGGCCAATAATTAGCTTTCCTACCACCTTTCTGCCCTATTTGGCCTACAGCTTTCCTACCACCTTTCTGCCCTATTTGGCTAATAATTAGCTTTCCTACCACCTTTCTGCCCTATTTGGCCTATAGCTTTCCTACCACCTTTCTGCCCTATTTGGCCAATAGTTAGCTTTCCTACCACTTTCTGCCCTATTTGGCCAATAACTAGCTTTCCTACTGTCTTTCTGCCCTATATGGCCAATAATTAGCTTTCCTACCGCCTTTCTGCCCTATAGCTTTCCTACCACCTTTCTGCCCTATTTGGCCAATAATTAGCTTTCCTACCGCCTTTCTGCCCTATTTGGCCAATAATTAGCTTTCCTACCGCCTTTCGGCCCTATTTGGCCAATAATTAGCTTTCCTACCACCTTTCTGTCCTATTTGGCCTATAGCTTTCCTACCACCTTTCTGCCCTATTTGGCCAATAATTAGCTTTCCTACCACCGTTCTGCCCTATCTGGCCAATAACTAGCTTTCCTACTGCCTTTCTGCCCTATTTGGCCAATAATTAGCTTTCCTACCGCCTTTCTGCCCTATAGCTTTCCTACCACCTTTCTGCCCTATTTGGCCAATAATTAGCTTTCCTACCGCCTTTCTGCCCTATTTGGCCAATAATTAGCTTTCCTACCGCCTTTCTGCCCTATTTGGCCAATAATTAGCTTTCCTACCACCTTTCTGCCCTATTTGTCCTATAGCTTTCCTACCACCTTTCTGCCCTATTTGGCCAATAATTAGCTTTCCTACCACCTTTCTGCCCTATTTGGCCAATAATTAGCTTTCCTACCGCCTTTCTGCCCTTTAGCTTTCCTACCGCCTTTCTGCCCTATTTGGCCAATAGCTTTCCTACTGCCTTTCTGCCCTATTTGGCCAATAATTAGCTTTCCTACCACCTTTCTGCCCTATTTGACCTATAGCTTTCCTACCACCTTTCTGCCCTATTTGGCCAATAATTAGATTTCCAGACCTGTTTACCCCAATTTCGTGTACCTGTAATGTCTCATAAAAAAACCTGTAATTTCAGAAAAAAACCTGTAATTTTCATAATCGCAATATTTAGCGACTTTTTGCACTTACACATGTATATCAAATGTAAAGCATTCATACCATAATAACAAGACTTTGGTTAATTATACAATTATAGTATTTAATTTTTAATAACACTTTACTTACCAGTTACCTTCAAATTGTTCAGCTACCAGGCACTCTCAAGTCTGTTTCATGCTTGAACTTGTAAACACCACAACTGGGAGTGGGAGTATCCTTGTATTTCATACACACAAATCACTTTATGATGAAGAAGCCACTCTTGAATACTGTTTATAAGTATACTAATGTTGCAAGTCACTATATGTTGTTCAGCTAGCAGGCACTCTGAAGTCAAGTTCATGCTTCTTGAACTTGGAAACACCACAATGATAACATCAGACACAGACAATGGCCCGTTCATTTTCACCAAGGTTTCCGCTACCATTGCTTCTGCCCTTATGACAGACAAATCATCGAACTCCTTTTTGGTATTCTTCTTTTCAGTCGTGAAAAACGATGTCAGTTTCTGTGAAGACTCGGCATCTTTCTTCGTTTCAACGTACTTCAGGTGTTTTTTCGTTTTGCAGTGTAACTCTATGTCATACTGGCCTGAATGCGCGATAGAAAAATCCGATGAACAGTAACCACAGAAGGCATACTCTTCGCCAAGTGACGATCTCTGTATTCCAGGCGTCTTCAGGTATGATTCACGGAACTGTTGCCGAACTTTTGCAACTTTTGAACATTTGGATGAACCAGCCGTGGGCGCGCGTGTTCGCTTCGTCGCCATCTTTGCAAAGGATAAGACGCAAGGCACGCTGGGAAACGCTTCAATGCTGTTTGCCTTTTGACCGGAATCGTAGCAAAAGAAACTTTGCGTTTAAGATTTTTTTTTTTTTTTCCCGTAATAATTTTTTTTTGCCGTAATTCCCGTAATTTCGATTTTTTCCCGTAAAAATTACGGCAAAATCGTAAGAGTAAACAGGTCTGGATTTCCTACCACCTTTCTGCCCTATTTGGCCTATAGCTTTCCTACTGCATTTCTGCCCTATTTGGCCAATAATTAGCTTTCCTACCACCTTTCTGCCCTATTTGGCCAATAATTAGCTTTCCTACCGCCTTTCTACCCTATTTGGCCAATAATTAACTTTCCTACCACCTTCTGCCCTATAGCTTTCCTACCACCTTTCTGCCCTATTTGGCCAATAATTAGCTTTCCTACCGCACCTTTCTGCCCTATTTGGCCAATAATTACCTTTCCTACCGCTTTCTGCCCTATTTGGCCAATAATTAGCTTTCCTACCACCTTTTCTGCCCTATTTGGCCTATAGCTTTCCTACCACCTTTCTGCCCTATTTGGCCAATAATTAGCTTTCCCACCGCCTTTCTGCCCTATTTGGCTAATAATTAGCTTTCCTACCACCTTTTTGCCCTATTTGGCAATAATTAGCGTTCCTACCGCCTTTCTGCCCTGTTGGCCAATAATTAGCTTTCCACCCCTTTCTGCCCTATTTGGCCAATAATTAGCTTTCCTACCACCTTTCTGCCCTATTGGCCAATAATTAGCTTTCCTACCACCTTTTGCCCTATTTGGCCAATAATTTAGCTTTCCTACCACCTTTCTGCCCTATCTGGCCAATAATTTGCTCTCCTACCACCTTTCTGCCCTATTTGGCCTATAGCTTTCCTACCACCTTTCTGCCCTATTTGGCCAATAATTAGCTTTCCTACCACCTTTCTGCCCTATTTGGCCAATAATTAGCTTTCTACCACCTTTCTGCCCTATTTGGCCAATAATTAGCTTTCCTACCACCTTTCTGCCTATTTGGCCAATAATTACTTTCTACCACCTTCTGCCTATTTGGCCAATAATAGCTTTCCTACCACCTTTCTGCCCTATTTGGCCAATAATTAGCTTTCCTACCACCTTTCTGCCCTATTTGGCCTATAGCTTTCCTACCACCTTTCTGCCCTATTTGGCCTATAGCTTTCCTACCACCTTTCTGCCTATTTGGCCTATAGCTTTCCTACCACCTTTCTGCCCTATTGGCCAATAGTTAGCTTTCCTACCACCTTTCTGCCCTATTTGGCCTATAGCTTTCCTACCACCTTTCTGCTCTATTTGGCCAATATAGCTTCCTACCACCTTTCTGCCCTATTTGGCCAATAATTAGCTTTCCTACCACCTTTCTGCCATTTGGTCCATTCACCTTACTTCACTTACTGCTCTTCCAAGGCATTTCATTCATGGAATGTTAAGCATTAAGATGCAAAGTTTGAGGCAGCGGGGTTTGCTGAGTGTCTGCCATTGCCAAACTGCTTGATTTGCCTCTGAAAATGCAAGCAGGAAGGATCACCAATCTGAACTGAACTGGGGCCATCCATTAATTCTGAAATTAGGATGGGACCAATCCTGAAATTTATCAGATGAGCAATGGGCTCCTGCAAATTTTCTGCAACTTTTTTAATACTTCATTTTCTGAATAGTAAATGTCATGTGCCATTTTCCTAAGACATAAATTTGGTGTTCCATTTTCTGAAACAGCAAACCGAGTGTCCCATTTTGGGAGTAGCAAATCCTGTCTCCCAACTTCTAAAGAAGCATGTCCTGTGTTCCATTTTTCTGAAGTAACAAATCCTGATTGCACTTTCTGTAGAACTAAACCTGATACAACCACTTTCTAAAGTAGCAAATCCTGTGTTCCATTTTTGGAAGGACAAAAATTCTGTGTAGTAATTCCCATGGTCCATTCACTAGAGCAGCAAATCAAGTGTTCTACTTTCTGAAGTAGCAAATACAATGTATTATTTTCAGAAGTAGCCATTTTCTGAAGTAGCAAATCTTTAGGATCCCATTTACAAAGTAACAAATCCTTCACTCCATCATCTCAAACAACAAACGGTTTCCGGTTTTCTGAAGAAGCAAATCTTGGGTTTCCTTGTCTAGAGCAGCAAATCCTGTGTTTTATTTTCTAAAGCAGCAAACTATGTTTCATTTTCTAAAATATCTGGTCTTTTTTTTTATTGAAGCAGAAAATCCTGTGCGTTCCTCTATCTGCAGTACCAAATTTCTGAGTTTCATATTCTGAAGAAGCAAATCCTGTTTATCATGTTTTTTTTTAAACAGCTAATCCTGTTTTCCAGTTTTTACACTGCTAATCTTGCTGTGATTTTGCACTTACTGAGCTGTGTGTGTGTCATCTCTCTTTCAAAAGAAAACCACGTCCTCTGCCCCATGGGGCAAAATGCAGTCTAGCTAAACCACCATAAAATTTGCACACGCTTTCATGTTGGCACAGTATACTGCAATACGGTAAAGGGGGGGGCACATTTACTAGAGGGGGTTACATACAGTTTCTGAACACCATACATCTGTGAACAGGAAGCCAACAAAGGAAAATACTCCTTTTACTCAAACGCTCTTTATTCCTTGGTTTTAACTGCGGCATCAATAAAAGAGAAAGAGGAGAGGAGATGATAGGGAGGGGGGAATGGGGGGAGGGGGGGGAGAGGAGAGAGAGACAGAAGAGGAGAGAGACAGCGAGAGAGACAGAAAGAGAAACGAGAGAGAGAGTGATAGCGAGGGGGGAGGAGGGAGAGAAGAGACAGACAGAGAAGAGAGACGAGAGAAAAAGAACAGGGGAGAAAAGAGAGAGAGTTGAGAGAAAATTTCGTGAAAAATGTCACTCAGCATTTTCTCTTTTTTTTTTTTTTCTTTCTTTTAAACTACTACTTTAAAAAAAAAAATGATCATACAAATCCCCCAAACGTGCATAAACAATTTTACCAATCACTGGAAAGCAACCGTTATGAGGGATTACAAACCAGGGTCCACAGCGGAAATGCAGGCATATATGGGAAAAAAAAAAAAGACGGTGCCAGCACAAACAGCGCAAAGTACCACTAAAGTTTTTGCACGCCATCCCAACAAGAAAAATTACAAAACATACAGCCCTTTATTATTTAAAAAAAGCTTGCACACCACCACACAATTCTCATACAACAACATAATGAAATCAGCACACTTTTTTTTGGGTTTTCACTATAGTGTCACACCTCTCTCCTTTCTAAGCGCAAATCACCACCACACACACACACACACACACCACACACCACACACACAACGGAGTCGCACACATTTCACCCCCCCACACCACAAAGGAAAAAAACGATGCACTTATACACACAAAAACATACACATCTGAGAACATAAGCACACCAGACACAGACACACAAGCACCATCATATACATACACATAACACACGCACATACCTAGAAATGTCCTCTTACTCTCTCGTTTCTCTGAAAAAGAAAACCAGAAACATCAGACTTGATTCTGTCAGCACAAAAACAAGACCTTGCTAGCTTCATCATTCCAGTCCACATCTGTATCCACTACCGACTGGCAGCTTTCCCCCCTTACCCTTTCATGGGGATGCTGAGGAGGGGAAATGGAAAGGGGAGGGGGGGAAAAAAAAAGGTGAAGGAAGTGGTCTATCATCACCAACGTCATCCGCACCTCCCAACAATTCTTTGACTAATTTCCTCCTGTCTGTCACTCTCTAAACTAATTCTTTTTCTCTCTTTTAATCTCTCTCTCTCTCTCTTCTCTCTCTCTCTCTCTCTCTCCTCTTCTCTCTCCTTTTTCTCTTCCCTCCCTCTCCTCTCTCTCTTCTCTCTCTTGTCTCTCTCTCTCTCTCTCTCTTTGCTTTCCCTCAGGTTTTCCTGCTTTGTGACCCATGGAACAAAACAGCGTTTCTTGGCTCCTGGGAGTTGGGTTAAACCTGCCTGGGGCAGGGCCCAAAAAATTGCCCTGTTATTTATGCCTTTCCCCAGACTCGCCCCCAAAAGGGAGAGATGGCCACCCTGTGGTGGGACTGAAAACTGGTCATCAACTCAGGCACAAGCCCCTCACTGGTGAACCCTGGAGAGCTCCAGCCAAGGAGCACTGAAGAGGATGGCATCAACTTAGGCACAAGCCCCATCACTGGTGAACCCTGGAGAGCTCCAGCCAAGGAGCACTGAAGAGGACTGGTCATCAACTTAGGCACAAGCCCCATCACTGGTGAACCCTGGAGAGCTCCAGCCAAGGGCACTGAAGAGGACTGGTCATCAACTTGGCACAAGCCCATCACGGTGAATTGAAGCTCACAGGAGCACTGAAGGGAACTGGGCACAATTAGGCACGCCCTTCAATGGTACCTTGGAGAGCTCCACCCAAGGCCTGAAGAGACTGGTATCTGAACGAGCAGGGACTTCTTAACTCTGGTGTCGGCTTCAAGCTGTCCAACCATCCTGAACCTGGCTTTGATGGGCTTTCTGCAACCAAGCCGCTGTGGCGCAGTGGTTAACGTTGCGGATTCCCGGCTGGGGGTTGAGGGTTTGATTCCCACCAGAGCCATTTCATACTTTGGTATGTTTTTTTTCAGCCCATGACCCCCTCCAATCCAGAGCCCAGTTCCTACAGACTGACTGAGATGGTCTGGAACCATCGGTCATAGCTCAATGGATGTGCGCTGAAATGTCGCTCAAATTTCCTTACCAACACTGCAGCCTGTCTCTCTCGGGCTGGGCTGATGCCAGGGTATGTACGCACGTAAGCATAGAGTACAGCCCCGTCTGCAGTCTCAGACTGGGATGGAGCTCACCAACATCATCTCCATCGTCCTCACTGATCGGCGTGAGACAAAGCCTCAAACCATGACCCTTCAGCCCTGCTCTCGTGGCGACCTCAGCTTCGTTTTCCCTTTTCCCAAACCTAACCCTTGGGATTAGTGTAAAGGTTGCCGTATGGGCAAAGTTCATGAGGCGTAATAGGAATGGATGTGGGGACCCCTTTCGAGGACGGGCTCGCTCACACGGCTCTGAGCCTAAACACTCAGTGCGCAGCGGGAGCTTAGCGGGTGGTGTCCGCGGACAGGACAGAACGGCGCCACATACACCACCAAATGACTCACATAGTGCGTTGTCTCCGTGGTGAGCGGCCTTATATCCACTCAACACTGACTGCCCCCGCAACTGCCAGGCCGAGGCTGGGCAGGACAGACATGGGGTGGGTGTGAAAAATGGGCCACAATAGCAAATCGGGGGCATGAAAGATACGCCAAAAAAAATTTTCCCCAAAAAAAACCAACCACACAGTTCTAACAATTCATCATTCAAGTCCCATTAACTATGAAGCTAGGCTATCTGATGCACAAGCTGTCCATTTGGTTTTTCACTCTGATTTTAAAAAGAAACTTACAAATCATTTTTCATCATCTGATTTTAAAAAGAAACTTGACAGAATCAGTTTTTCTTATCTTTTCTTTTTTCTTTCTGCTACGCACGATACCCCCTCGGACACCCCGTATACCCCGGCATGGAGTTTGTGTGTATGACCCTTTTTTTAACCCCGCCATTGGGCAACCATACCCCTTCCACCCCGGGGAAGGTGCATGCTATGTGTCACGTTCATCCATACCAACCCAAACGGGCCTTCTCTTCCGAAAGTTGGGTGAGGGGATTACGGGGTTCAAATGTTATCGGCGTTCACACACGGAACCTCGTTTATAGTCTCATTTAAGGACTTATGGGAATGGAGTCAAACCAATGTTTAAACCCAGGGAAAAATCCCCCCAACCGAAATTCGAACCCGCAACCCCAGGACACGAGTCCGGCGCTCTACCAAATGAGCAACCGGCCCCCCCTTTTCATTATTGTTTTCATTAAAACTTTAAAAAACAAAGTTGCATTATCTGATTTTCAAAAAAAACCAAACAAAAAGATTCAAAATTTTTCAATGTAAAAAAACTACACACCAAAACCCCCCCCCCCCCCCCCCCTCCCCTCAAATGTACAAACAGCACGTGGGAAAGCAGCTGATTTCCCAAAAAATCCCCCACCCCCCCTTTCCCGATTACAACGAACACTGCAGACATCAACAGCAACCTGGGGGGGGGGGGGGGA
>CM031626.1:42061700-42091700 GCA_018398815.1 Conus ventricosus | reverse complement strand
CACCAACCACAGGGCTGTGCTACGCCTTGCACACCAGGCTGATGTACTCTCTATCTCTCTCACACACACACACACACAAACGAAGTGTGCTTGCACATTCTCATACACACACACTATGGCAACACGTGCGCATACATGAACTGGTATATGCACATACGCCCGCACCCCCTCCACACACACACACAAGGCACTTGCACATTCTCATACACACACAGCATGGTAACACTCGGACATACACGAATCAGTGCACATATATGTACCTGCCCCCCCCCCCCCACCCCCCCTCAACTCACACACACACATAATGTGCTTGCACATTCTCATACACACACAGCATGGCAACACTCGTGCATACACATATTAGTACACACACATGTGCTCACCCCTCCTCTACACATACACAAAGCGCTTGCACATTCTCATACATACACAGCACGGCAACACTTGCGCATACACTTATCGGTACACACACGTGCCTGCCCCCACCTCCCCCTACCCTTCTACACACACACATATACAAACATGCATGGGATGTGCATATGTATAGTCATCTACACAAACACATACACAAACATGCATGAGAATGTGCATATGTATGCAGTCATCTACACAAACACATACACAAACATGCATGGGAATGTGCATATGTATGCAGTCATCTACACACACACATACACAAACATGCATGGAGATGTGCATATGTATGTAGTCATCCTCACACACACACACACACACATACATACACACATGCACAGGAATATGCTTATGTATGCAGTCATCTATACACACATACACAAACATGCATGGGGATGTGGCACATATTCAGTCATCTACACACACAAACACAAACATGCACAAAGGTAATGTTGCTTATAGCCCAGCCGGCCACAAAGGACCATATCAGGGCTGGTGGAATATGCATATGTATGCGGTCATCTACACACACACACACACACAAAAACATACACAGGTATATGCATGTGTATGCAGTCATCTACACACACATACACAAACAGACAACAGCACACAACCAGCTGCCGATTCACTGCTGAGAGGCCATGGGTTCCATTCCCATCGGAGCCATTCGCATTCGTGGGACTTTTCTGCCCTGAACGGCACCTACCAAGAGCTGAGTTTGCTGGGAAGACTGGAACCACGCATTCGAGTTTCACCCACTTGATGGTTACATGTATCTCCGTGAGTGTCGCTCAGACATCCTGATATACACCACAAGCCAAGTGTCTATTAGCCCAGTCCAGGTGAAGTGGCTGAATCAAAGAAATATGGCCGTGTCTTTTTTGCAAAATTGTTAAAGACGTAGTTTTCTGAGTTAAAACATAGAGAAGACAAGTCTGATGTGCACACGCACACACGCAGGCATGCATACACACACACACACACATGCACACACACAAACAACACACACACACTCAAACAAACACGTACACACACACACACACACCACACACACACACACACACACACACACAAAACCACACACACACACACCTGGAGCTGTGAAGGCACTGTCATCCACCCCATGTCTTTCAACTCCTCCGCGTCGTGGTACTGCACTCGGAAACTCTGCGGCTTGCCGCCATGGAAACCAGGCATCCACTGCAGCTCAACCCATGTGTCTTCCATCCACGAGACTGTGAGATTCCATGGGGGCTTGGGTGCCCCTGCACAATCATTCACGCACACACGTCCACACACACACACACACGCGTAAAAACACAAGCACACACACACACACACAAACACATACACACACACATACACAAACACACACACACAAACACACACACACACACACACTCACACACACACACACCAGACACACACAAGCGCTTATATTTTTCTCTGCATCCGCAGCTTGAATGCACTTACCTGTGTGTACACATGCACACAAACACATGCAATCATGCTCTCCCCTGTCTGTGCTAATTTTCCTTCCTTTTGCAATTCAAGTTGAAGACCTAGTTCATGCCCCCCCCCCCCTCCCCACCTCTCCCTCTCTTTCTCTTTCCCCTCTCTCTCTCTCCATCTCTCTCTCATTTTCCATCTTGTACTTACACAGATTCAACTCTCTACTTGTACCTCAACGGATCTAATCATTTATGCATGCTCTCTCCATACGCTTGTGGGATATTGTCCTTCTTGTACCATTACAGACTCAATTATGTATTCATACTCTCTTTCATATTTCCCATCTTGTTCGAATACAAACTCAATTTTTTTTCTTTCTTTCCAAATCAAATTCTATTCCTATACATTCAGAGTTCACAGATGCGCCAAAGAGGACAGAGCGCAGGTCGTCATCGCATGAATGGCACATCTGCAAGACGTACTGAAAAACTATTTCTTATACTGTATAAGCAAAAATGAAGGAAAGCAGCGACAACAACAAGTCAAATGTTTAGAAACCATCCCAGGTCCGCACACACCATTTCACTCAGCGGCCACACTGAAAGCAGCGACAACAACAAGTCAAATGTTTAGAAACCATCACAGGTCTGCACACTCCACTTCACTCAGCCGACAGCGGCCACGCTCCAGTGACAAAGCATGTCTGCATCTACATTCCCTTGGACTGGTCACCTACAACGCTAAGCAACCAGAGTTATCACACCTAAGCTATAACCACAGCATCACCTACAGCGAGATGCAAAGCATCATCCGGACTATCATCACAACGCCCAGGGCACCCAAGGATGATGATCATCTGTCGTCAAGTGAGCAACAAAGTGTCCTGGTGAGGCTCCGCACCGGCAGAACAGACTTAACAGTCACTTGTGCCGGAAGCTCAAGGTGGTGCCTTCTCCAGTCTGTCCTTGTGGGCAGGAAGAACAGTCAGCGGAGCATGTGCTCCAAAAATGCCCATTGCATGAACAGCCAAGGAGAGTGGGTGTGGCCAACAGAGACAGCTCTAATGATGAAGCTCTACTACGGCAGTCTACAAGAGCTGGAGAAAACGACACCGTTGTCTCAAGGACCGACTGACCGTGTAGACCAAGGCCTTCGCAAAGAAGAAGAAGATCCCCCCCAAGCCCGACAGCATGAAGTAATGGGAAAAACAGGAAATGACAACGGCAGAACACCTAAAACCCACAAGCAGTACTTTGCGTTTTCATCTAATTTCAGCCCAGCCCACCACACAGGGCCTCTCAAGGCTGTCTGTCACGCTCGTGACAGGACGTACACATCACTTCCTGCACAGGTAACATCTTAAAACAGAAATCTTGTGTCTTCAAACTGAAACAAACGCCTGGAAATTGTGACACAGTAGCTAATCTACTGACATCAATATAGCAGACACAATTAGGCTGAGCAAAAGTTTATCATAACATGGCAGCTCATCTGCTGAGATCTATATAGCAGATAGATGTAGGCAGTGTATTATAACATGGTAGCTATTCTACTGAAATCCTTATAGCAGACAGAATTAGGCTGAGCAAAAGTTTATCACGAATTATAGCCAAAGGCCAATTCACGTGACCATCCTACACTATATCAAATCTTGAAAACGTTTAAAATAATGCCCATCTTGCTCAAATCTGACAAAGACAAATGATTGCTTGTTCTTCATTTTCGTTGCCCCAAGGGTTGCTTACTGTGCCTGTAGAAGACCTGAGGCTGAGACGCGTCATTACTGTGCCTGTAGAAGACCTGAGGCTGAACGCGTCATTACTGTGCCTGTAGAAGACCTGAGGCTGAGACGCGTCATTACTGTGCCTGTAGAAGACCTGAGGCTGAGACGGTCATTACTGTGCCTGTAGAAGACCTGAGGCTGAGACGCGTCATTACTGTGCCTGTAGAAGACCTGAGGCTGAGACCGTCATTACTGTGCCTGTAGAAGACCTGAGGCTGAGACGTGTCATTACTGTGCCTGTAGAAGACCTGAGGCTGAGACGCGTCATTACTGTGCCTGTAGAAGACCTGAGCTGACACGGTCATTACTGTGCCTGTAGAAGACCTGAGCTGAGACGCGTCATTACTGTGCCTGTAGAAGACCTGAGGCTGAGACGGTCATTACTGTGCCTGTAGAAGACCTGAGGCTGAGACGCGTCATTACTGTGCCTGTAGAAGACCTGAGGCTGAGACGTGTCATTACTGTGCCTGTAGAAGACCTGAGGCTGAGACACGTCATTACTGTGCCTGTAGAAGACCATGAGGCTGAGACGCGTCATTACTGTGCCTGTAGAAGACCATGAGGCTGAGACGGTCATTACTGTGCCTGTAGAAGACCTGAGGCTGAGACGCGTCATTACTGTGCCTGTAGAAGACCTGAGGCTGAGACGCGTCATTTTTGCCTGTGACCCGTTCGTCCATTTGTTGCCGAGATTAACACTTAGATATCGTTCATTACTTTGCCCTTGCATCGCCTCAGCTTAAGAGTACTACTCCTTAAAGCCGACTAATCATTTGTGCTGATAAGACCTTACAGCAGACAATCATTTTTAGAAAACTGACTAACCTCTTACGTGCTAGAAATCCTTTGAGCTGAACACGCATACAATCACTTAGAAACCTGACAGACGCCATTACTTGCTGATACTTAAGCAGACATCAGCTTAGACGCTTCCTTACGCTGACAAGCCTGAGCTGAGACCTCATCGTGCTTAAACCTGAGCGAACGTCACTGTCCTGTAAAGACTGAGGCTGAACGCGTCATTACTGTCCTGTAGAAGACCTGAGGCTGAGACGCGTCATTACATTGCCTGTAGAAGACCTGAGGCTGACACGCGTCATTACTGTGCCTATAGAAGACCTGAGGCTGAGACGCGTCATTACTGTGCCTGTAGAAGACCTGAGCTGAGACGCGTCATTACTGTGCCTGTAGAAGACCTGAAGCTGAGACGCGTCATTACTGTGCCGTAGAAGACCTGAGGCTGAGACGCGTCATATACTGTGCCTGTAGAAGACCTGAGCTGAGACGCGTCATTACTGTGCCTGTAGAAGAACCTGAGGCTGAGACGCGTCATTACTGTGCCTGTAGAAGACCTGAGGCTGAGACGCGTCATTACTGTCCCTGTAGAAGACCCATGAGCTGAGACGCGTCATTACTGTGCCTGTAGAAGACCCATGAGGCTGAGACGCGTCATTACTGTGCCTGTAGAAGACCTGAGGCTGAGACGCGTCATTACTGTGCCTGTAGAAGACCTGAGGTGAAGACGCGTCATGTTTTGCCTTGTGACCCCGTTTGTCCATGTTGATTGACGGAGTTATTTTAAACACTTTTAAGATTTGTTCAGATTTTGGCTTGCAGTCGCCTCACTTAAGAGCTGACTATCCTTACAGCCGACAATCACTTAGAGCTGACTATCCTTACAGCAGACAATCATTTTAGAGCTGACTATCCTTACAGCAGACAATCACTTTAGAGCTGACTATCCTTACAGCCGACAATCAGGCTGTGCAAAAGTTATCACAACCTGGCAGCGAAATCTCCTGACATCTACAATATAGGTGACAGAATTCGGCTGTAATGAGCATACCAGGTCTTCCTCTTTATTTTCCACTCTTAGATTAAAAAATAACATGCAAAATCAATACCAAAACACCCAAAAAAAACAAACAACATTTAAATGCCACCAAAAATACATTAACAAAAAGTCATACAGGCAAAAAAAACGCCCATCATGAAACGGTAGCAAATCCACCGACATCTTCAAAGCAGGCAGCAAATCATGATATGGTACTCATATACTAACATCTATAATAATAGCCGGTAGAATAAGGCTGTGCTGAGCGAGTCAGGCTTTCCTCTTTATTTTTCCACTCCTAGATTTAAAAAGATAACATGTAAAAAAAATTAATTTTGGAGAAAACAAAAATTGAAATGCCACCAAAAGGATTTTTTTTTTTTTTTTTTTTAAAAGGCACACAGGCAACCAGAACAGCCAGCCAGTGACCGCGCCAGACAGCAAAGAACCGTTTTCACTACCTCGTAGCCAGATTACAACAACAACAACGAAATCTGGCATATAATCAATTATGACCAGAAAGCCCTGTAAAGAATGGTCCAGGAGAATGGCCCACAAAAAAGTGAAAAAAAGAAAAAAAAAAAACCAAAAAAAAAAACCACGACAGATGACGGTGAAGAAATAGCAAACAAGTGGGGTAACTCTTGCTCCCATGATCATCATCATGACGGGAGAATGTAAGAGTTACCCTACTTGTTTCTTATTTTACTGTTCTACTGCTCCCTGCCTCATTCAAGATTTCCTTTCATGACAATGAAGACAGACAAACAACAAAAAAACAAAACAAAAGCTGACTCAAAGACAGCGGCAGGAAAGAAGAAGTTACACACGCACACAACTTCCTGAAAGAAGGGGAGCTGTCCGTGTTGAAACGTGCCTCCTTCTTCCCCCTCCCCCCCCCCCCCCCCGCCGCCTTCACCATCCCCACAGGGACTGAATGTAACACAGTTGAACCTCTCTACGACAACGCTGAAAATGTCAAAGAAAAACACAGCTTTGCAACTGCGGAGAGGAATCTTTGCAGGGGAAGGCAGGCTGGTGGGGTCACACGCATGCGAGTAAGTCTGTGTATGGCCACAGACTGTTCTGGCTTCAGTGTAATCATAACCCCACCAGTTACTCCTGAACACTTTCGGGCTAATACACATACACAGAGAGAAAGAGGGAGAGAGAGTGAGAAAGAGAGAGAGAGAGAGAGAGAGAGAGAGAGAGAGAGAGAGAGAGAGAGAGAGAGAGAGATAGATGGGGAAGGTAGAGGGAGGAAAGGGAAGTGCGTGAGAGAGAGAGAGAGAGAGAGAGAGAGAGAGAGAGAGAGAGAGACAGAGATATGAAGAAAGAGAGGGAGAGAGGGTGAGAGAGTGAGAGACAGAGAGAGAGAGAGAGCAAGACAGAGAGAGAGAGGGACACTTTGACACTTTTTTGACACTTCGATATTTTACTGTCATTACCAAAGAGGTTTGACAGAGAGAGAAGGAGAGAGGGACAGAGAGAGAGAGAGAGAGGGACAGAGAGAGAGAGAGAGAGAGAGAGAGAGAGAGAGAGAGAGAGAGAGAGAGAGAGAGAGAGAGAGAGAGGGACAGAGAGAGAGAGAGGAGGGACAGAGAGAGAGAGAGAGAGAGAGAGAGAGAGAGAGAGAGAGAGAGAGAGAGAGAGAGAGGTTTCATACAGAATTCCTAATGAACGATTGAAGGGCTTTTCCTGTAAAATTCAAGAACTGCATTTCAGCAAATACAGATCTCTCCACTTCATTCAGTTACTTCATACAGTCAGTTCACCAGAATCCTGTTTGAAGCAGATGCAGATTGACCTCAAATCTCTTCAAATATATCATGTGTTCTCTGCATCATGTTTGCAATGATCTCACCAAATTACATATTTGCTCCATTCATTTTTGTTTCGCTTTCAAGCGTTTTCAACAACTTTTTTTTTCAGTCCTTGAAAAGAGGTCCTAAAAATTCAAGAACTTTTAGAGACCCTCACAGACTAGTATGAACCCTGAGAAAGAGAGAAAAAGAGAGAGAGAGAGAGAGAGAGAGAGAGAGAGAGAGAGAGAGAGAGAGAGAGAGAGAGAGAGAAGAAAGAGAGAGAAAGAGAAAGGAGAGAGAGAGAGAGAGAGAGAGAGAGAGAGAGAGAGAGAGAGAGAGAGAGAGAGAGGCAGGCAAAGGAGAGAGGAGCATCTGTTCTAATTCTTACAACTTTTGGGAGTTACAACTTTCATCTGGTCTTCCCAACTTTCACCTGGTCTTCCCAACTTTCACCTGGTCTTCCCACACTTCTTCCACCTGGTCTTCCGAGTCAGTTTTGTTCTCTTTCTCTCTTGTGACAGACACTAAGCCACGCCACTGCCGCGTGAATCATGCACAGACAAGAATCAACAAAGCGAGGCATACTCTGTGCCTCAACCCCCCCCCCCCCCCCCCCAAGAAGAATCGTAGAGGCAGCCCTGCAGAGGTGTCCTTGAAGAGAACCATGTGAAGCAATTAAAAAAACAACAACAAACAAATGCTTGTGGATGATACACAGCCAAACCCCAACAACAGCAAACTAACCCCTCCCCCCCCCCACCCCCAAGCCACTATCACTAAGGCAGCCCTACAGACCTTTCCTTGAAGAGAACCATGTGAATCACTTAAAAAAAAAAAAAATGCTTCGTAGATCACATGTCCACCAAGCCTCAACAACAACAACAAACTAACACCCCCCCCCCCCCCCTCCAACCCCAAGCCACTATTGATGAGGCAGCCCTACAGACCTTCCCTTGAAGACAGCCATGTCAATCACTTTGAAAACAAACAAGTGCTTCGTAGACAATATGCAGCCAAACTCCAGCAACAACAACAATAACAAACTAACCCACCCCCACCCCTAAGCCACTATTGCTGAAGCGGCCCTACAGACCTTTCCTTGAAGAGAACCATGTGAAGCACTTAAAAACAAACCAAAAAAACATATGCTTCGTGGACAACATGCAGTCAAACCCAAACAACAACAAACTCACCCCCCCCCCCCCCCAAAAAAAAACCATTATTGCTGAGGCACAGACCTTTCCTTGCAGACAGACATGTGAAGCACTTACAAACAACAACAACAACAAAACCACCCCCCCACCCCTCCTTCCCCACCACCCCAGTCACTCACCTTTCTCTCTCAGCTGGAAGGCCAGGACCTTGGTGCCCTGGGAGTTCTCAAGGTACAGGTAGAAGAAGTGATCGAAGTACAAGGTGCGGTTGGCTTTCAGCAGGTGCAGCTCAAAGAGAGTCAGGTAGGGCTCCGGAGACTTGACGTTGTCCGTCGTCACACGCCACGTCTGCGGGTCCAGCCGCTGCCGATGGCCTGCTCAGCTTCAGAGATGATGCGAACGATTTCCGGTGGTGGGTACGCCTCCACCTGGGGGGCATGAGAGGATGTGTCATGGCACTGCACGTGCAGCTGTTGCTCTGAAGACCAGGGTGCAGCTGCCAAAGCGGTGAGACGGTCAAGAATTGTGCTCTCACACACCCCACCCCTCACCCCTGCCATTCTGAACGTGTTAACTGACATGGTTTCATTATATTATTCAGGATTCTGTCCTGTGTGTGTGTGTGTGTGTGTGTGTGTGTGTGTGTGTGTGTTTGTGAGTGTGTGTGTGCGTATGTTGTGTAAGTATGAGTAAGTTGTGTTGTGTGTGTGCGTGTTTGTGAGTGCATGTGTGTTTGTGTGTGTGCATGTGTGTGTGAGAATATGTGTGTGAGACAGCGCGAGCGTGTGTGTGTGTGTGTGTGTGTGTGTGTGTGTGGTGTGTGTGTGTGTGTGTGTGTGTGTGGAGTGCGTGCATACGTGCGTTTCCCTGGCCTTTCATCATTCAGTCCTGGTTCTGTTGCGGTTACTGCTCATCCCTCCACCGTTGACATCCTCCACATTTCCACACCGATTCATAACATCTGATGATAGGATTTCACTGGGGAATTTCTTGTCAAAGATGTGCTTCACATAAATTTGTGTACAAACACTGACATTTTCTTTCAAAGTAAATGAACTGGTCAGATCAAGTGCCTGACACCCGACCTTTTTATCCAGAGAGGAACAGACACACTGACGACTGCAAGACATGGAGGGAGGTGGGGGGAAGGGGGGGGGGGGGGGGGTAGGAGGGAGGGAGAGGGGGAGGTGAGTGGGCATGAAGGGGAAGTGGTAGGCAGGGTGGGGGGGAGGGGGGTGAACAGTCGGGAGTACCAGGAAGTACTGATGACTGAGGGGAGAGAATCAACGTGGAAGAAGGGGGGGAGGGGAGGTTACTCTCTTGACAGTGTTACAGAGGAAGACGAAAGGAGTTACCTGGAATTGGAGCAGAATCCCCTCGGGGACGTTAGGCAACAGGTAGAGGTTTTTCAGCCGATTCTCCCCCTGTGTGTTCCGTGTCATGCCTGCACAGACACAGTCCTTCCTTTCAGCAACTCACACTCACCCACAAATGCATACATACATGTACAACACCTCACATACGCACACCTCCTCTCGCCCATCACGCTTACACACACACACACACACACACTTCAGTGGTTCACTTTACTCAATCAAAACATATGTACACACAAACGTGCCTACCTACATACACACATTTACATGGCTACACACAATGTAATCACAGAGCTATGAATCCAGTCTCCTCTCCTCCCCATTCTTCCTCATCACACCCCCCCCCCCCCCCACCTTCCCCTCCCCACCCAAATGTGCCAAGCTCCCACTGAGGAACAGCAACTTTTCCTGAAATCACGGTGGGGAGGGGTGGGGGTTCTGGATGGGTGTCCAGTCCCCCCCCCCCCCCCCCCCCCCCCCCCCCCCCAAGCTTTCGCTGCTCTCGTTCACTTCTCCAGCATCTTGTTGATGACCACATGATGCTACAGCACGACATTAAGTTTCCCTTCTCCCAACAGACTGACTGGTGTCTGCCCACTCTTATGAAATCAAGAAGAAAAGAATTTTTTTTTGTTTGTTTTGTTTTTTGACATTGCTGTGAACCACTAGCACACTGACAAACATGATGAGTTCTCTGCAGAATCCGCTGCTTCCTTTTTTTTTTTTCTTTATCTTTTTTTGAAATACCGACATTTTCCTTTTCTTAGTGATGTCTAATTTTTCTATACATTTCTTGAAATTCACAGAAATTTTCCATTTCTTAGTGATTTCTAATTTTTACATTTCTTGGAAATTCACAGAATTTTCCATTTTCTTCGTGATTTCTAATTTTTCTTAAATTTCTTGAAAATTCACAGAAATTTCCTTTTCTTAGTGATTTCTAATTTTTACATTTCTTGGGAATTCACAGAAATTTTCCTTTTTTTTTTTCTAATTCACAGAAATTTTCCTTTTTTTAGGGATTTTTAATTTTTTTACATTTCTTGGGAATTCACAGAAATATTCCTTTTCTTAGTGATTTCCAATGTTTTTTTAACATTTTTGGGAATTCGCAGAAATCTTCCTTTTCTTAGTGATTTCTAATTGTTTACATTTCTTGACAATTCACAGAAATTTTCTTTTTCCTAGTGATTTCCTAATTTTTCACATTTCTTGAGAATTCACAGAAATTTTCCTTTTCCTAGTGATTCCTAATTTTTTTACATTTCTTGAGAATTCACAGAAATATTCCTTTCCTTAGTGATTTCTAATTTTTTACATTTCTTGGAATTCACAGAAATTTTCCTTTTCTTAGTGATTTCTGATTTTTTACATTTCTCAAGAATTCACAACTACAACAACAACAAAAAGTGGGAGCCCTGATTCATCTCTCTACTGTCCCTGCAACTCACACACGACATCGAGGTCCACCTGACGATTCTCTCCGTTCCCCAGGTTGTTTGCCACTCGACACTGGTACGTGCCCGTGTCTGAACACACCACACCTTTCATCTTCAGACTCGACCTGTACAGCGAGCGCTGGATTTCCACCCCTGTCACGTTGGGGATTTGCCTTTGAGGTCATCCCGGAGCAGGAAGCTTGGGGTCATGTTCTTGACAACCTTGTTCCACACGACCACAGGGGCAGGGCTGCTGTCAACCTCACAGGTCAGGGTGATGTCGGCCCCTTCCTGTAGGTTGGCCTTGACCTCTGCTTGGCCGTTGATGGTCAGCTGCTGGATATTGGGGGAATCTGTGGAGACAGAGCTACTACATCTGAGCACATCTGAGCATACAGAAACAAACACACAAACATGACCAGCCACCGTGGTGTGTGGTAGTCGCGGTCGTTGACATGCCATCTGGAGGGTACCCATCAGAGCCACTTACTGGTATGATTATTATTTACATTTGACACCCAGCCCGCTGCTAGCCAATGAGAGCTGAGGGAGCCACAAATGGGAAGACCGTAACCTTACTGTCAAATTCTGTCCAGCTACGGGATGCGACTCTGAGAGGGCTGCTCGAAGATCTTGACTGGCGTTGTGGATGTCGGTGTCTCTGGAGCCTGGTTGGTGTTGTGGTTGATGTTGTGGTTGATATTGTGGTTGGTATTGTGGTTGTATTGTGGTTGATGTTGTGGTTGGTATTGTGGTTGATATTGTGGTTGGTATTGTGGTTGATGTTGTGGTTGATGTTGTGGTTGGTATTGTGGTTGATGTTGTGGTTGGTATTGTGGTTGATATTGTGGTTGATATTGTGGTTGGTATTGTGGTTAATATTGTGGTTGGTATTGTGGTTGGTATTGTGGTTGGTATTGTGGTTGATGTTGTGGTTGGTATTGTGGTTGATATTGTGGTTGGTATTGTGGTTGGTATTGTGGTTGATATTGTGGTTGATACTGTGGTTGATATTGTGGTTGGTATTGTGGTTGATATTGTGGTTGGTATTGTGGTTGATATTGTGGTTGATGTTGTGGTTGATATTGTGGTTGATATTGTGGTTGGTATTGTGGTTGGTATTGTGGTTGGTATTGTGGTTGATGTTATGGTTGATATTATGGTTGATATTGTGGTTGATATTGTGGTTGATATTGTGGTTGATATTGTGGTTGATATTATGGTTGATATTGTGGTTGGTATTGTGGTTGCTACTGTGGTTGGTAGTGTGGTTGATGTTGTGGTTGAGTTGTGGTTGATATTGTGGTTGATATTGTGGTTGATATTGTGGTTGGTATTGTGGTTTGATATTGTGGTTGGTATTGTGGTTGATATTGTGGTTTGTATTGTGGTTGATATTGTGGTTGGTATTGTGGTTGATATTGTGGTTGGTATTGTGGTTGATATTGTGGTTGATATTGTGGTTGGTATTGTGGTTGATATTGGTGGGTTGATATTGTGGTTGTATTGTGGTTGATATTGTTGCTGATATTGTGGTTGATATTGTGGTTGGTATTGTGGTTGGTATCAGGGTTCCCACAGATATCAGAAAAAAAAGTTCAAGGGGTTTTCAAGGGAATTTCCAGGGGTTAGCAGCTTCATTCAAGGGGTAGTAATTAACAACTTTCTTGCAAAGTTATGTTTATTAAACTCTATGAGCAGCCAAAAGGGTGCGCTGATGCTGTACTCTATGTCCCATTCAGCTGCAGCAATCCCACACTTGAAGGCGTTGTGAACCACATGCAAACCACAACTACCTACATTAAACATCTCCTTGCTGGTATCTCTCTCTATGTCTTCAGCCAGTTTATCATATGTGGCCCAGTTCACATTGGGACCATCCATGGAAAACTGTAGAATTCCTGATTTGCCCACAGAGGCACAGCAGTCAGCAAGTTCAGAGTACAAATGGTCTGATGTGGCATGTCCAAGAAACCGAGATGTGAGGTATCGCGTTGTCACCTCTTTTTCGTCCCAAAAACGAATGAACACATCCAACTGTTTTTGCTTCAGTTCATGATTTAAACTTTCATCGAAAAGCAAAACATAGCCATCAGAAGACTTCACTTTGCAAGTCAGCAAATCCAGAAAGTGGGGTGCTAATCCAAATGTGCTCAAATACCTGGCCTTCGTTTCACTGCAGGCAAACTTGTCAGCAACAGAACACGATGGAAACATTTTTTTGAATATCTCCCCAACACCAGTGAAACTGTGATAAGAGTAATGCTTCTCCATGGCAAACAAAGTCCAATACACCTCAGCAGTTAGAACATCGTTCTTGGTGCACGATTCGTCGATCGTTTTCTGTTTAGAAAAGCTGCTTGAAGACCCTGCAGCTGCTGATGTGGAAGGTGCATCTTGAGACCCCCCTGTCACTGCAGTAAAACTTGAAGTTGAAGGCAGTTGACTGCCAGTCTCCTGCCTTGCACCCGGTGGTTCAGATCTTGGTGAGGAGTTTCGGTTTCCAAGAGTGAATCCATGCATGGTCAGCTGTGTGGCACCACCGGCATTTCTCTTATTCTCATGTTCATGTTCCACCAACCGTTTGTGTTTCACTCCATCAGCATGACTCTTCACAGCACTGATGCCCATACCCGAGATACTAAAACTCTTCTTGCACAATGTGCACCTTGCTGAGTGTTCGTTTTCTCCACGAGCTAACCAACCTTTGAAAGCATCTTTTTCTGCCCACATATAATTGAAAACGCAGTCTCCTTTCCCCATCTTGCAGGCTCAGTAGCACTATTTGGCGCAAAACATCGACCGTCGACACAACCCCGA
Organism: Conus ventricosus; assembly: GCA_018398815.1. Taxonomy (NCBI): domain Eukaryota; kingdom Metazoa; phylum Mollusca; class Gastropoda; order Neogastropoda; family Conidae; genus Conus; species Conus ventricosus. The sequence continues at coordinate 42,077,620 of CM031626.1, read as the reverse complement.
TGGTAACCAAAGGGAAAGAACTCTGTTGGCTTCTACACTTACGTCTATAGTAAGTCAAACACTAGTCACTGACGAGTTACTTCCCTTCTGCTTCAGCTAGGCTGTTGTCGGTTGCTACGGGATCGGCGATCACGAAGCCACATGGAGTGACCGAGATTGTGATTTATTTCGTATAAAAAACATTTTCTTGAGTGACAGTCACTTCCTTGCTTTGAGAGGACAGATTGTGACCGATTTTGAAATTTCAAGGACTTTTCCAGGGGGGTTAGGCCTTCAGCTTATTTTTAAGTACTTTTCCAGGCCTTGAAATGGTCATGTCAAATCTCAAGCACTTTTCAAGAAAATAAGGGGGCGTACGAACCCTGTGGTATTGTGGTTGATGTTGTGGTTGGTATTGTGGTTGATATTGTGGTTGATATTGTGGTTGGTATTGTGGTTGATATTGTGGTTGGTATTGTGGTTGGTATTGTGGTTGGTATTGTGGTTGATATTGTGGTTGGTATTGTGGTTGGTATTGTTGCTGATATTGTGGTTGGTATTGTGGTTGATATTGTTGCTGATATTGTGGTTGATATTGTGGTTGGTATTGTGGTTGGTATTGTGGTTGATATTGTGGCTGATATTGTGGTTGATATTGTGGTTGATATTGTGGTTGATATTGTTGCTGATATTGTGGTTGATATTGTGGTTGGTATTGTGGTTGATATTGTGGTTGATATTGTGGTTGGTATTGTGGTTGATATTGTTGCTGATATTGTGGTTGATATTGTGGTTGGTATTGTGGTTGATACTGTGGTTGATATTATGGTTGATATTGTGGTTGATATTGTGGTTGGTATTGTGGTTAGTATTGTGGTTGATACTGTGGTTGATATTATGGTTGATATTGTGGTTGATATTGTGGTTGGTATTGTGGTTGGTATTGTGGTTGATACTGTGGTTGATACTGTGGTTGATAGTGTGGTTGGTACTGTGATTGATACTGTGGTTGATATTGTGGTTGATACTGTGGTTGATACTGTGGTTGGTATGTTACGAAAGTATGCACAGAGTTTCAGCTGTGATCAAACAGCCTCTGGCCAGAATGCAACTGCCCACTTGGAAATGGCCGCGCACAGAAACTGGATTGAACGGCTGGGCCGGCACAGAAACTGGATTGAACGGCTGGGCCGGCACAGAAACTGGATTGAACGGCTGGGCCGGCACAGAAACTGGATTGAACGGCTGGGCCGGCACAGAAACTGGATTGAACGGCTGGGCCGGCACAGAAACTGGATTGAACGGCTGGGCCGGCACAGAAACTGGATTGAACGGCTGGGCCGGCACAGAAACTGGATTGAACGGCTGGGCCGGCACAGAAACTGGATTGAACGGCTGGGCCGGCACAGAGACTGGATTGAACGGCTGGGCCGGCACAGAGACTGGATTGAACGGCTGGGCCGGCACAGAGACTGGATTGAACGGCTGGGCCGGCACTGACGATGAGACAAAGAGAAAAATGACTTTAGAATGAATAAAAATAAATCATACATAAAAAAAACGAAAAAGAAACCCCCCCACCAAATAAACAAATAAATGAAAAAACAACAACAACAAAATTGCATACAGCTGTATGTTGATAACTACATGTGTTCATTTCTTACCATGCACAAGGTAGTACTGCTAACATTCCCTCCGCTCAGCTAACAACTGCACTGTGCAAACCCCACCTCAACACTTCCTTATCTTTCTATCCCCATCGCGTAATGGCACATCAACACACTAGAAAAGCAGCTTCCATTCAAGCATTTGTTTTGGCCACCGAAACAACAAAAGGTTTATCAATTACCATTTCCATTTGAAAAAAGCCTGTTTTTCTTTTTCTTTTTTTAAAATTTTTAAACCTTCATACACAGATCTAGTTGCAAAGTGAGACGACTGCAGGTGGAAATCTAAACAAATCTTAAATAAATGTTAGCGAACCGCCCAGAGAAACGTGGACAAACGAGTCACAAGACAAAACACGACGCGTTTCGACCTCTTAGGTCTTCTTCAGGCAAGACACAAACAAACAGGACAATGAAAATGAACAAGTTATCACTTAGCTTCGATCTCTTCAGCACAAGGTAGGCGTATCAATCAATCAATCTTTCTGCGTGCATGTGTGCGCACATATGTGTGTATCAGACCGTATGTGCAAAACACGAAAAATCATACCTTTGTGGTCATTTTGTGGTCTGCTTTTATGTTTTCATATCCATACCCACAAGATACTGTCTGTTCCCCATTGACATAGAAACTGTTGTCACTGTCAATACATTCTTGTCATTTTCTCCGTGTCCACACTCTTCTCTATTTCTCACTCTCTCACTGTTCGCCACACACACACACACTCTCTCTCTCTCTCTTTGTCTCTGTCCACCACACATTCTCTCTCTGCCTCACACTCTGTATTCCACACACACACACACACTCTCTCTGTCCATACCCCACTCTCTCCATCACATATACACACTTTCTCTCTGTCCATACCCCACTCTCTCCATCACATATACACACTTTCTCTCTGTCTCACATTTTCTCTGTTTCCCAACATACCCTTTCTGTGTATCCCACACATCATGTGTGTCCCACATACGCCGTCGCTCGATCCAACATTCCCTCTGCCTCTGTTCCCCATAATCTCCCCCTCTCTCTCTGTCCCACATACGCTGTGTCTATGCCCCAAACTCTCTCTGTTCTCTGCACTCTCTCTCTGTCCCACATACGCTGTGTCTATGCCCCAAACTCTCTCTGTTCTCTGCACTCTCTCTGTCCCACAAACACATCTCTCTCTCTCTGTGTATCAGACACACTCTGTCCCACATTCTCTCCCTCGACCACACGCTCTCACTGCCTCTGCTTCCCCCCCCCCCCCCCCTCACACACACACCCCCCCCCCATCCCGTGCCCCTCCACACTCTCTCTCTCTCGCTTACACACTTACAGTGGACAACCAGAGAGAACGTCTGGTTAGCAGAGCCGTGGATGTTCTCCGCCTTGCACCGATAGTTTCCGGCCAAATTTCTCCGGACGTTTGGCAGGTCCAGCAACCCTTGCTGACTGTCCAGCCGGTAATAGTTCCCCTGTCCACAGCAGAAACAAACGGCAAACATCATCGACAGAGGCCGAAAAGGAGAATCATTGTCGAGGTCAGGACACTCCTCCCATCACCTCCCTCCTTTCCCCACTCCAGTCTTATGCCCCCCACCCCCCACCCCCACCCCCATCCCCACCCCTCAGAGGCATCTCTCCCGAGAGCTCAATGCAGCTCCACCATACTCGGCCTGTGTCCAGGTTTGTCCGGACAGACAGAGTTCCAGCACCAGCAGTCCAAAAGGCAGCTGTCAGTATGAAATCACCATGAGGCAACCCACCAGAGGAGACACTGCGCTGAGGCCCAGTCACTGTGCTGGTGTTCAGTGACGCCTCTTCTGATCCAGCATGCGCAGAACACAACCTGGTCAGCCCTTTACATGCACACACAAGACACACACACACACGCGCGGGCGCACACACACATACACACACACACACGCGCGCGCACACACACATACACACACACACAAAATGCACAAAAAAACAAAAACAAAAAAAAGGAAAAAGAAAGTAACTACTTTGTCACAGAGCCAGCATAACGGAGCACCTTGCTCAGGATATGTCTGCACCACGTCTGTTCAATGACAGTCCCAATCATCTTGCCAATATTGATGAGGTTGCCAAAAACTCATCACAGACATGAGGCGGTAATCAAGCCAGGCCATACATAATGAGAGGCAAGAACGAGAAGGATCGCAGAATTTCACACTTCATCTATGATCAACGTGGATGGGGACGATGAAGACGATACTATGGGCACATATGACAGGGCTTGAACTCTACGCTTCCTTTCGCAACACATCCCGGCATCAACCAGGCCTGAGAGATACAGACACCTACGGTGCTGGTCAGGAAATCCGAGCAACCCTCTCCGAGACGCATCTATCAAAAGTGGATGAAACTCGACCCGCGTGGTTCCCGTCTTTTCCCGTCCGAGCCCATAGCACACTTATCTCTGAATAAGAATCAGCCATGGCCAAAAAAAAAAAAAAAAAAAAAAAAAACATTATCAAAGAAAATTTTTTCCTTTCATGGCAGTTGAACCCATGACCTCCCAACCTGCAAATCCATGATGCTAACCGTGGCACCACGGCGGATGGAAGGGCTTGTAAAACAGTTGACCTTTTCACCACAAGCTATCCTTCCCCCCCCCCCCCAATGCTGCAAGTAGCCACCAAAAGGTCGTTGAGAAATACGCTGTAGATGAAAGCTAGCAATGCCGCAAAGCTGCGAGTGTGAAGTGGGGGTGGGGGTGGGGGTGGGGTGGGGGGAGGGAGAGAGGGCACTACTCCTTTTTGCAGTCATAATTTCTTAACTGCTGAACGAATTGTTTTCAACTGCTTTTCTTTTTTTTTTTCTTCTTTTTTTTGGGGGGGGTGGGGTGGTAACTACTCCTTTTACATTCATAATTACTTAACTGCTGAACCAAGTTTTTTTTCTTTTTTTTTGGGGGGGGGGAGAGGGCTACTCCTTTTCCATTCGTAATTTCTGAACTGACGAACCAGTTGTTTTCGTCCGTGCAACTTGAATCTTTTTGCTACCCCCCCCCAATCCACCCACTTACCAGCACTTTGTGTGCTTGTCAGTTACTGCCAGTCCTCCTGTCTGTCTTTATCATTGAACTACCCACCAGCCTGTCTGCACTTTCACCTGTTAACGACAGATCCCCCACCCCCTCCTCCTCCCTCGCCTCCCCTGCCATTACCAGTTCACTGACGCTCTGCCTGTCTGCTACTGACAGTTAACTGCCGATCCATCTGTCCATCGTCGCCTGTTATCTACCTATCATCCCTCAGCCACCAGCGGCTCTCTATCAGTAGATCACCTGTCTGCCGTTACCCATTATCTACCAATCACCTGTCAGCCATTACCCATTATCTACCAATCACCTGTCAGCCATTACCAGTTATCTACCAATCACCTGTCTGCCATTACCCATTATCTACCAATCACCTGTCTGCCATGACCAGTCATCTACCAATCACATGTCTGCCATGACCAGTCATCTACCAATCACATGTCTGCCATGACCAGTTGTCTACCAATCACCTGTCAACCATTACCAGTTATCTACCAATCACCTGTCAGCCATTTCCAGTTATCTACCAATCACCTGTTCTGTCATTATCCATTTTCTACCAATCACCTGTCGGCCATTACCAGTTATCTACCAATCACATGTCTGTCATTATCCATTAGCTGCCTATTACCTGTCTATCATTATCAGTTCATTACCTGTCACCTGTCAACCATTACCAATTATCTTCCTACAACCTGTCAACCATTACAAGTTGTCTACCTATCACCTGTCAGCCATTATTTGACATGAGTATGGCTGAAGTCACGATTGATTCACCTACGCTTGTGTGTAACATGTACACAACACACAAACATGTAGGTTATAGTCTCCATACACACAAAAGCGTATTCAGTGAAATTTGGACTTTTTCCCTTCGTAATCATACCTGCTACGATTCACAAGTGCATTTGGAAAAGCTCCCATCACTGTGCATTCTGTGCATTTTGACACAAAAAAACACCTATTAAAAATACGCTTCAGGTGTCAATTGCCTCTTTCAAAAAAAAAAAAAAAAAAAAAAAAAGCTGTCATTTCAGTCACCTCTCTAAAATTCAGCCACAGCAGACTAAACACTGCTGCACGGATCTGCAAATAGGGTTTTCCCAATCAGCATCAAATCCAAAACGATGCCTTTTATGGCTGTGACACGACCAAATACACACAGCCCCATGCACACTGTATCTAACGCAAGGCAAAGTTAAAAACAGAATGCATAAGTGATGAACCAGACACACACACACACACACAAATCAGACTGGTGACGTTGGAACCATGACTGAAACGTAAACGAAATGTTTATGAGGCTCAACCATAAGCCAACAGAATTACAAAAAGTACTGATAAGGCTCTGCCGAAAAACCGTAGACAAACGAATCACAAGATGAAACACGACGCGTTTCGACCTCTGAGGTCTTCTTCAGGCGTTTGTATTCTGTTCTGGAAGTCAGGTGATTGCTCTAAACCAACAGCTACCCAGAGCCCAGCAGTGACTTCAAAAACTGCGGAGAAGCCGGAGATAGAAGGAAGGGCTGACCAAAAGGAGGTCGGGGGGGGGGGGGGGGGGGGGGGGGGGGAAGGGGGGGGGGGGGAGTGTAGCTGCGAGAACGTTCTCGTTTGCCACACAAAGTACACTCTCCAGAAAGTTGTTCAGCACGAGTGACAAAGCTGGGGAAGAAGCATGGAGGCAGGGTGACGGAGGGAAGGGTGGAGTGGACGGGAGGGGGAGGGAGGGTAGGGGCTAGCGACAAAACCGTGTCTTCTCAATTACCGAAGGAAGAATGCTGAAACACCTGTGAGGTTTGAACTCGTACCTGACAGGCAAACAAGACCCTCCAGCCCCGACAGGATCAGTCCCTTCTTTCTTATCTGATTTCGTTTTTTTTTTTTTTCCCTTTTTTCACCGACCAGAGTCACGAAGCGCTAGTGAGGAGACAGCGCGAGAACGGAGGCAGCTCTTACCAGTGGATGTTGTTTGAACCAGGTGATGGTGCACTCTGGATTGCAGGTGGCGCTGCACTGCTGTTGGACTGGTTCCCCTTGGTTGATCTCGACTTTGTGGCGGTCCATCTCCACATCTGATTCCCTGGGTTTGTCTGTTACACAAACAGCAATACGCTGAGGGGGTTGTGTAAGGGCGTGATGAAACAACCAGTTTCAGTGCTTAACACACATATTACTGAAGCTGTATGACTACACAATAAACGATTAAGTTCAGCACACATGACGCACACATATGCATATTGGGCAATGGTAAAATAGATTCATCTACTTCTATACACTTATCATACAAGTTGTGCAAGTTGTGTAACATTACAATACAACAGATTCCTTTCTGTAAACTACACGTTACACACATGATGCAAGTTGTAGTTCACCATCGTATAAACTGATAAATTCCTGTTGGCACAACACAGAGAGATAATGAAACTTGACGAACATCATGATAATCTAATTATTCCAGCGCACATCCCATATATAAAATGGAATTTTTCTTTTCAAAAAACAAACAACAATTCAACACTTCTGTGCACACTGTATAAATGATAGAATAAACCTATAAATTCCTGCACTCCCAACACACACAGAACAGAAGTTACAGATCTATATTAACTCCGGTTTCCTCTTCATTATCAGCATCCAGATCTAGTGCTGTGGAACAAAAGATTAAGAATGGCGTCCATTGTGCTTGTTGGTCGGTTGATGGTGAGTTGAAAATGAATGGCCGGCTATCACTAATATTTGACAGGGATGTTGGAAGGCCACGGACAATGTTCCACAAGTAAAATTCAAAAGTATAGTATTTCTTACCACTGAGAATAACCTACTGAAATTTCTGCTGAAGCGTAAACACATGCCATTTTTTTTTTCATTCCTTGGGTATGAACACATATGCTCAGAACGTATTAAAGTTTTTGCCATCCACTGACTGTCAAGCGAATGCTCATCATATCCATTCTCAACGAAAGGATCACAAACACAAAGATATATCTCAGTGAAAGTGAAGTAGATCTGCAATTTTGATCTGGTCCAATATGATGATGTTCGAGGAGTACTTGGCGTTGGCTTTCTTCTTGCTCTTGCTTCCGCTTACACGAGTTACAGACCACACTTCATAGTGCTCCCATACCCCTTCTTTTTTTTTCTTCCCCTGGAGAGATATGAATACCCATTACATTTGAAGACAGGAAGTAAGAAGCTTCCACGCTCTTTCAGGTTATGGAATACTGACATTTAAAAGTGAACAATGTTTGTGGTTTTCAGGAGCACAATGGACAATACTGTGAAGAGCAAAGGCGATACTTTATATTCAGGAGTGTACCCAGCATATTAGTTATTACACAGGGCTTCACATCCCCTCTCTTGGTGTGGTTTTCACTGAACATTTTTCCCTTTTCGTCAATACAAACACTTACTTCCGGCAAATTTCCGGTAATTGTATTCTCTGAATTCTTTGCTGCTTCTAGCAGAAGAACTAGATATTCCTGACTAATTGCCATGTATGTTGTTCGTTTTCTTTTTTATCTTTTTCTTTTTTTTTTTTTTTTCCAAATTCACAAGAATTTCATTTTTCTGGCGAACTGCAACATCTGGAACCTTCTCCAGCTATTTTGTCTCTTCTGTTTGAGCAAACAAATATTGCTGGGAATTTGCCAACTTTTTTTTTTTTTAATCGATTTTTCGTTTCACTCTCTGTCACTTTCATCAGCAAACAATCATGCTTCACAGCCCTACACCATCATCTGAGGTGTTACACTCTTTGTCACTTTCATCAGCAAACAATCATACTTCACAGCCCTACACCATCATCTGAGGTGTTACACTCTTTGTCACTTTCATCAGCAAACAATCATACTTCACAGCCCTACACCATCATCTGAGGTGTTACACTCTTTGTCACTTTCATCAGCAAACAATCATACTTCACAGCCCTACACCATCATCTGAGGACACATTCACGCCTTCCAGTGCTCTAAGATGCTGGACTTAAACAAGATCTATTTTCACTGCAGTCATCTTTGGTCAAGTTTGGTGACTAGCAGAACTGATTTCACATTCATCGCAGATTACTTCACATTCATCGCAGATTACTTCACATTCATCGCAGATTACTTCATCAACCACAAAGCATTACAAAAAAGACTGCATCATCTCAATTAGCATAATGTATGCTTGATGTCATTTACTGAATACAAGTACTCAAAATCAAGTGGGTATTTTTTTTTTTATGTGTAATTCCCCCCCCCCCCCCCCCACCCCCACCCCAAAAAAAGGTGAACAAAAGAAAATCATTTCTGTTTTGGATAATACTTAAAACATGCTGGCTTTTAACGCTGTTAAGCACCACTGTTTCATACACATTTGCAGACAATATGATTAACAAATAAATTATCTGTTTATCATTTCAATGACACAAGTGATCTCCAAACAGTTTACTTACAGCAATTTCAGAGTTGAGAGGATGGTGTTTACACAGGTAAAATGCTTCTTGGTTGGTTGGTTTGGTTTTTGTTTGTTTGTTTTTTTTCTAAACCAGTTAATCCATCTCTTCACTGCAAGCTGGGAGCATTAAGCCGTGTCCACCCCCTACTGTTGATAATGTACTGTAGTCCGCATACATTTCTTTTTGGTAAAAATCATGAACAAAATATACAGACGCTGGATGCTCTGATGTTTCTTTGTATTTTGGTTTGTGTTTTCTAAGTAATGTCAAGTGTACAGTATATATCTCTTCAGTAAAATTGTGTTCAAAATTTACTCAAAGTGAATGGAAGCTCCAATCTCTTTCGTGCTTCCCTATCCTGCATTCATTCATTCACTCTCTCTCTCTCTCTCTCTGTCTCTGTCATTCCCTCTCTCTCTCCTGGACAGCAAAACTTACACTCAGGTACAAGGACGTAGGCAGCGCTGCGGTCGGACCAGACATCGGACCAGTCAGCCTTGCCCTCCGACACCCGGCACGAGTACTTCAGGTCAAGGTCGTGTCGCTGCACGGAGCGCACGATCAGCAGCGCCCCCTGGATCTCTTCCTTCTCCTGGCCCCCGGGGGTCAGCCGCTTGCCGGCGGAATCGAACCACTCCTGCAGAGGTGGCTGGTTGTGGTAGGGAGGGAGAGTGGTGGAGGTGAAGTTGCAGCGAAGGGTCAGGTCATGCCCCTCCACCGGGGGACTGCTGGCCACCACTTGCACGTCTGTTGGTTTGCCTGAGAGCCAGAAAACACACCCTCAGGGCTCCACTGAGGAAAAGCAAAAGTAGCTGAAAGTCTACAGGGTCTGGTAAGCACACTTCCCCTACTCAAACCACAAAAATTGAATAATTTTCTTTTTTTCAAATTTTGTCTTTAAAAAATGGTGCAGTCTGCCGCAAATCTGTGTATCGAGTGGTGGTTTGTAGTATCGTCCACTTTTCTGTCCAACCAAAAACCGGAATGGCTCAGTTGGTAGAACGCCGGACTTGTAATCTTAGTGATCCTGAGGTTGCGAATTCGAATCTCCGCCGGGCTGTTTCCGTACAGGATGATTTTTCCCTTGAATTTAACATTGGTTCTGACTCCCATTTCCTAAATAGTCCTTCCAACGAGACTACAAACCGTAATTTCGTGTGTGAATGCATGAATATCACCTTGCACACACGCAAAAAATCCCACGACCATTTTTCGGAAGAGAAGGCCATTTGGCCGTTGGTATGGTTGACATGTTACACATAGCATGCACTCTGCATGAGAAATGGAGAGAATGACGGAAGTATGGAAACTGAGAGAACAATACTGACTGGATGACATGGAAACATGAGAGTGTGGATTGTCAGCGCCTAGAACCTTTGGCAAGGCGCTTTATAAATGCTCTGTTTTCATCATTATTTATTGAAACCAGGACTTTGTTTAGTTTTTGTCAACTTCATTCACTCTGCAGCATCCTGTGATGCACAAAAGTAGACGATAATATCATCTTCCCTTCCACTGTGAAAACAAACTGGCAATGCTTGCTCACATGAAGAAGTTTACACAAGATTTCGTAATGTCAGTGTCGCCTCTTAGCAACAACTCGCCACTGCTCTGCGGATTAGACGTTCTTTTTCTTTTCTTCTCCACAGATTTGTGATTTTGCTGAAATATTGGTCTGTTTTGCGGATTCTCGTTCTCACGTTTCTCTGAAATCTGCAAACTGGTGCTAGCTGCAAAGCGAACAGGAATGACTCCAATATTCAACATTATTCACCACTGGGATAACTGTGTGGCTATCGCTTGTGGTGTTGCCTTCTGTACAGTAACTGAGTTAACCCCTCTCATAGTTACAGCTGTCATCGCCACCCATCAACGTTTTCGATGCCGCCACCCACCCCTCACAGGTCAAAGGTCAAAGTGCAGCAGTCACAGCGCAGCCTGCAATGTGTCTGAAGCCTCGGTCTGTTCAGTGCTGTCTTTTGCAACTCAACATAAACAGGACACGACCTACAACTCCCCCTGCTGACAACACATATTTTGCCGTAGAGACGCATGAGCGAGAACACCCCCCCCCCCTCTCCTGGCAGCACCACAGCACAAATTCAGCAATCGTCCCCATGAACTTTCTGACATCAAACGACATGGACAGGAACTCGAAGGCTTGAGTGCGGAGAGGAAACTGAAACGGAGATCACCATGGAAGCAAAATGCACATAGGACTGCAGACCTTCACCTTTGATGGTGACCAGTGGTTAAGATTAACATGACGCAGTGGAGTTCCAGTCTAGCGGCAGTACAGGAGATGGTTGTCATCAACGTCAACATCATCATCATCATCATTGGAATCTGTCGGTACATTTGTTGTTTTTGTTTTGTGTTTTTTTGGTGTGTTTTTTTGCTGTCCCAACCTCTGCTTCACCTCAGAGGCAGTGTACCCACGCCACTCATTACGACACCCCGTCCACAGCCACAGCCCGGTCGGCCCTGCCACAGCCCCGGCACGGCAATCCACAGGGAGCAGTCAATGTCAAGTCGTCAAGAGGCAACCCACCGGAGGAGACACTGCACTGCTGCTGAGTCACTTCGGTGGTGTTCAGTGGCACCTGTTCTGATCTAACATACGCAGGACACCACCTACTAAGCCCCCTACCGACGACAATAACTGCTTAGTTGCGGAGCCGGCGTGAGTGAGCTCTCCCTCCGGAGGGTGCCACCATGTCCGTCTGACGACAGCCCCTACAGACTCGCTGATACCGGTGACCCCGACAGAACCAAACCAAGGCCACACACGTGGAGAGGACATCGAAATTGAGAACACCATGAGAGCAGGGCATAAAGGGCCATAGAATTTGAGACACTTTTTTTTATGCTGATCAATGAGAATGAGGATGATTAAGATGATGCTACGGATTTCCATTTCGGTCTGAGACTACATGACAGGGCTGTACTCTATGCTTCCTTTCATAATATGTCCTGGTGTCAACCAGGCCCGAGAGATACAGGCGCCTGCAGTGTTGGTCAGGAAATTTGAGCAACACTCTCAGAGACGCATCCATTAAGTGGATGAAACTCGACTGTGTGGTCCCAGTCTTCCCAACTGAGTCCGCAGCAAACTCAACTCTGGGTAGGAGCCGATCGGGGAAGAAAAACCCACATGACTGATGGGATTCCAACCCACAACCTCCCAGCCGGGAGTCCGCAACGTTAACCACTTCGCCACAGCGGCTGGTACATTTGTTGTTTTATCACCAGTAATAGGGCTAACAATTAAAGTGAATTGAACAAGCATGGAGTTGATAATAACATCAATAAAACAAGAACGATAATCCCCTTTCCTCTCATAACTATAGCCATGCTGCTCGAAACCCCTCAACATTTGCTACAGAGAGTTTTTGCCATTTTGCAGAAAAGTAATGGGACCAGATGTGGATAAGGTAAATCTGTTAAAGACAAAGCGACAAGTCACATTTCTGTTACAGCACATAGGATACAGCTATGAGCTGTACCATGCTGTGCAGAAAGTGCTTGCACACACATACACACACAAGCGCATGCACACATGCATGCATGCACGCACACACATACATACACACACCACAAAATTTTGAATCTGTGTAAGAAGTTATGACCTTATTTCCCACACACTGTTGACACACATACTGACATGAGTGTAAACAGACATGCACCTACATATAACTATGTACACACACACACACACACACACACACACACACACACATACACACACTTGTACACACACACACACACGCGTACACACCACAAAGACACACACACATGTACACACACACATGTACACACACATGCAATACACACACACACACACACACACACACACACACACACACACACACACACACACACACACTTGTACACACCAAACACCACACACTGAGAGTAAAAACATCACACTCCACTCCAGGCCTCAGACTCTGAACAACACAGACAAGCTGTCAGGCATGGGCACAGACAGACCTACCGACGAGGAAGCCTCCCCCAGCCAATTGCCTTAAAGCCTCGCCCAGCCAATTGCCTTGAAGCCTCGCCCAGCCAATTGCCTTGAAGCCTCGCCCAGCCAATTGCCTTGAAGCCTCGCCCAGCCAATTGCCTTGAAGCCTCGCCCAGCCAATTGCCTTGAAGCCTCGCCCAGCCAATTGCCTTGAAGCCTCGCCCAGCCAATTGCCTTGAAGCCTCGCCAGCCAATTGCCTTAAAAGCCTCGCCAGCCAATTGCCCTTTAAGCCTCGCCCAGCCAATTGCCTTGAAGCCTCCCCCAGCCAATTGCCTTAAAGCCCGCCCAGCCGATTGCCTTGAAGCCGCCCAGCATTGCCTTGAAGCCTCGCCCAGCCAATTGCCTTGAAGCCTCGCCCAGCCAAAATTTCCTTAAAGCCTCCCCAGCCGATTGCCTTGAAGCCTGGCCCAGCCAATTGCCTTGAAGCCTCGCCCAGCCAACTGCCTTGAAGCCTCGCCCAGCCAATTGCCTTAAAGCATCGCCCAGCCAATTGCCTTGAAGCCTCGCCCAGCCAATTGCCTTGAAGCCCCCCGCCAACTACCCTTTAAGCCTCCCCAGCAACTGCCTTGAAGCCTCCCCAGCCAACTGCCTTAAGCCTCCCCAGCCCAAATGCCTTTAGGACGTCATTCACATGACAGAGCTACTGACGATGGGTGGCCCGTTAAATACGACCCATGCTCGGAATCACGGGTTTTGGACAACAAACAAACCAGGTTCAGTTCAGCTGACAGAAGGTCCTCGGATTTATCCCAGCTCTGCTTGTTAACGCAACAACTCAAAATGAAGGTTAGTTAGACGATAGGAAGTCCTCGGATTTATCCCAGCTCTGCTTGTTAACGCAACAACTCAAATGAAGGTTAGTTAGACGATAGGAAGTCCTCGGATTTATCCCAGCTCTGCTTGTTAACGCAACAACTCAAAATGAAGGTTAGTTAGACGATAGGAAGTCCTCGGATTTATCCCAGCTCTGCTTGTTAACGCAACAACTCAAAATGAAGGTTAGTTAGACGATAGGAAGTCCTCGGATTTATCCCAGCTCTGCTTGTTAACGCAACAACTCAAAATGAAGGTTAGTTAGACAATAGGAAGTCCTCGGATTTATCCCAGCTCTGCTTGTTAACGCAACAACTCAAAATGAAGGTTAGTTAGACGATAGGAAGTCCTCGGATTTATCCCAGCTCTGCTTGTTAACGCAACAACCAAAATGAAGGTTAGTTAGACGATAGGAAGTCCTCGGATTTATCCCAGCTCTGCTTGTTAACGCAACAACTCAAAATGAAGGTTAGTTAGACGATAGGAAGTCCTCGGATTTATCCCAGCTCTGCTTGTTTAACGCAACAACTCAAAATGAAGGTTAGTTAGACGATAGGGAAGTCCTCGGCTTTATCCCAGCTCTGCTTGTTAACGCAACAACTCAAAATGAAGGTTAGTTAGACGATAGGAAGTCCTCGGCTTTATCCCAGCTCTGCTTGTTAAACGCAACAACTCAAAATGAAGGTTAGTTAGACGATAGGAAGTCCTCGGCTTTATCCAGCTCTGCTTGTTAACGCAACAACTCAAAATGAAGGTTAGTTAGACGATAGGAAGTCCTCGGCTTTATCCCAGCTCTGCTTGTTAAAGCAACAACTCAAAATGAAGGTTAGTTGACGATAGGAAGTCTCGGATTTATCCAGCTCTGCTTGTTAACGCACAACTCAAAATGAGGTTAGTTAGACGATAGGAAGTCCTCGGATTTATCCCAGCTCTGCTTGTTAACGCAACAACTCAAAATGAAGGTTAGTTAGACGATAGGAAGTCCTCGGATTTATCCCAGCTCTGCTTGTTAAAGCAACAACTCAAATGAAGGTAGTTAGACGTAGGAAGTCTCGGCTTTATCCCAGCTCTGCTTGTTAAAGCAACAACTCAAAATGAAGGTTAGTTAGACGATAGGAAGTCCTCGGCTTTATCCGAGCTCTGCTGTTAAAAGCAACAACTCAAATGAAGGTTAGTTAGACGATAGGAAGTCTCGGATTTATCTGTTCTCTGCTTGTCAAAGCAATAACTCAAAATGAAGGTTAGTTAGACGATAGGAAGTCCTCGGATTTATCTGAGCTCTGCTTGTTAACACAACAACTCAAAATGAAGGTTAGTTAGACGATAGGAAGTCCTCGGCTTTATCTGAGCTCTGCTTGTTAAAGCAATAACTCAAAATGAAGGTTAGTTAGACGATAGGAAGTCCTCGGATTTATCCGAGCTCTGCTTGTTAAAGCAACAACTCAAAATGAAGGTTAGTTAGATGATAGGAAGTCCTCGGATTTATCTGAGCTCTGCTTGTTAACGCAACAACTCAAAATGAGGGTTAGTTAATGATAGAATCATCCTCGGATTTATCTGTTCTTGCTTGTTAAAGCAACAACTCAAACGAAGATTAGTTAGACGACTGGAAGTCTCGGATTAATCTGTGCTCTGCTTGTTAAAGCAACAACTCAAACGAAGGTTAGTTAGACGACAGGAAGTCCTTGAATTAATCTGTGCTCTGTTGTTAAAGCAACAACTCAAACGAAGGTTAGTTAGACGACAGGAAGTCCTCGGATTAATTCTGTGCTCTGCTTGTTAAAGCAACAACTCAAACGAAGGTTAGTTAGACGACAGGAAGTCCTCGGATTAATCTGTGCTCTGCTTGTTAAAGCAACAAAATCAACGAAGGTTAGTTAGACGACAGGAAGTCCTCGGATTAATCTGTGCTCTGCTTGTTAAAGCAACAACTCAAACGAAG
>CM031626.1:42046700-42059200 GCA_018398815.1 Conus ventricosus | reverse complement strand
TTTTAAACAAAACTTTTAAGAAATTCAGGGTCTTAAATTCGTGGTGACTACACAGGAGAGAGGTGTGGAAGGAGTGGGGGGGGGGGGGGGGGGGGTAGTTGATGTGCCAGACATTGTTTTACAGAAGATGCACCCTTGCCTGATGCCAGAGTTCTTTTGTGTAGTATCAAGCAGGTTTTCCGTTGTTGCTGCCGTAGTTTTGCTGCGTCGTCTTCCATGCTGGTGGCGTCCCTCTCACACCATTCATTCCTGCTCCTCCCGTACACAGCCACACCCAAGCTGATCCTAGCACTGAGGATCAAGTCATCAGAAGGTAACCCACCAGAGGGGCCACTGCACTGCTTACCAGCCTGCTTCCACCTGTTTCCTGTCACCTTCTGTCGCTTTGATCATCCCAAGACGGGGGCCGGAATAGCTCAGTTGGTAGAGCTCCGGACTTGTAAACCAAAGGGTTGCAGGTTCGAATCCCCGTCAGGCCGTTTCTGTACAGGGGGATTTTTTCCCCTCGGAGTTAACATTAGTTCTGACTCCATTCCCCACACAGTCCTTCGAATGAGACTACAAACCAAGGTTCCGTGTGTGAACGCACGCACAACATCTTGCACACATGTAAAATCCCATCACCAACTTTCGGAAGAGAAGGCCAGTTTGGTCGTTGGTATGGATGATACGTTACACATAGCATGCACCTTCCCTGAAGATGGAGTATGGCTGCCTTAATGGCGGGATAAAAAAACGGTCATACACACAAAACTCCACTCCCTTTGTTGGGTAGATGGGATTTATACTTGCCTGTCCATATGGGGAGTGTCCGCAGGAGTATTAGCCTGCGTACACAGAAGAAGAAGAAGAAGAAGATCATACTGAGACCTTTTTCTGCAGTTGCTTGGCCACTAAAATCAGAACAAGTGTGGAGATTTATCGAGATCATACTGAGACCTTTTTCTGCAGTTGCTTAGCCACTAAAATCAGAACAAGTGTGGAGATTTACTGAAGATCATATCAGCCACCCTCTGGAGTCCACATTGAGGAACCAGGAAATGCAGAGGGCGCGTGGAGTGAAAATCAGGCAGCTCAGCTTTTGACTGAAACCATTCCTGACCCCCTTATATTAAAGATGACAAATGTCAGGTAGGAAAAAAGAACATGCATTTTCCATATCATGTCATTGTCAACTTCCACACACCATTTGGGTTTTTGTTCTGCAATATTTCATCATCCCTGTTCAAAAACGCCCCCCAAACACCGCATTTTTATACACAGATTCTGGATTAAAAAAAAATTTTATCATTAAAACTGGGATTTCAGGAATCTATTTCAGAATTTTGGAAATCCTGGAAAAATTCACAAGAGATGGCAGGTATGAAAGCTTTGAAAATGCCTTCCTGCGTCAAATCCTCTCAAAGAAGAGTTGTGTATCACGGCTGGTCAAGGGCTCATCTCCCAGGGAAGTAACTCTGATATACTTCTTGCCAACGGTGCGAACAGCATTCTGCTGGATCGCTGAATCTTTTCTCTGTCATGGCCCTGACACACCACTAATCACAAAATGCCATGGCCGTTTGTTAATGTTGTAATCCCGATCGGTCTTCATCCCAGACAAAAGCAGGAAGTTGGTCGTGACACCTGGTTGGAGTTACTTAAATGTCCTCCCTTGAACAGCAGACGACATTTTCTTTTCAAATTGCAATCATCACAGTAGGGTGTGTGTGTGTGTGTGTGTGTGTGTGTGGTGTGTGTGTGTGTGTGTGTGTGTGTGTGTGTGTGTGTGTTGAGTGTGTGTTTGTATGCATGTGTGTGTGTGTGTGTGTGTGTGTGTGTGTGTGTGTGTGTGTGTGTGTGTGTGTGTTGAGTGTGTGTTTGTATGCATGTGTGTGTGTGTGTGTGTGTGTGTGTGTGTGTGTGTGTTGAGTGTGTGTTTGTATGCATGTTGAGTGTGTGTTTGTATGCATGTGTGTGTGTGTGTGTGTGTGTGTGTGTGTGTGTGTGTGTGTGTGTGCGTGCGTGCGTGCGTGCGTGCGTGCGTGCGTGCGTGCGTGCGTGCGTGCATGCGTGTGTGTGTGTGTGTGTGTGCGTGCATGCGTGTGTGTGTGTGTGTGTGTGTGTGTGTGCGCGTGTGTATGCTGTTGTTGCTGTTGCTCTTCTTTTCTTTTCTCTTCTCTTCCTCTTTCCTCCGTTCTTCTCTTCTTCTATTTCTTCTTCTTCTTCTTGTTCACTTCATTTTCCCCCCAAAACTCTTTTTTTTCCCCTCTCCTCAACTTCAACATTCAAAAATCAAATCAATTATTCAAAATCTGTTATCAAGTGACGGTTGATACCAAACGTTCAAAGCCTTCCCACGGAGCCTTTGGCCTTTTTCAAAGATTCACAAAGACCTAAAAGTGCCCTGTTGACTTTCGCAAATTCCCCCATGTCTTTCTTCACAGACCTGCGAGGAACCGTGGCTACGCCAGCCACTGCAAGAAGAATCTGGAAACTACATGCAGAGAACGCTGCCACAACAAACCCAGCGCTGTTCTGCTGCGGAGCAGTCTGCCACACTGGCCACACAGCATTGAAAACAAACAAACAAACAAAACAAACAAACAAAACAAAAAAAACCCAAAGGATAGGATAGTAGCGGGACGGGGTGGGTGGGGGTGGGGGGGTGGGGGAGTGAACGGGAGAATAGGGGTGGGGGTGGGGGGGTGGGGTGGGGAGTGGGGGGATGTGGATAGAGGGTGGAGGGGGGGGAGAGGAGATGAAGGGTGGGTGGGGAGGGTGAGGGGGAATGGTGGGTGGGGGTGGGGAGGATGGGGGTGGGGGGGACTAAAGCTGGTGACTCACCAACAGTCACAAGCATCTGCCCACAGTCGCCCAAGATCTCAGTGTGGGGGGTGGGGGGTGGGGGGTGGGGGGTGGGGGTGAGAGCAAGCGTGGGGGTGGAGGAGTGAGGGTGTGGGGAGGGTGGGGTGGGAGGTGGGGGATGGGGGGAACTAAAGCTGGTGACTCACTCACTATCACAAGCATCTGCCCACAGTTGCCCAAGATGTCAGTGTGGGGGGTGGGGGGAGGGTGGGGGTGAAGTGGAGTGGGGGGGGGAGATGGGGGTGAGGGGGGGTAACTAAAAATGCTGACTCACTGACAATGACTAGCATCTGTCCACAGTTGGCCAAGATCTCAGTGTGAGGGGTGAGGTGAGGGTGGGGTGTGGTGGGGGGGGGAGGAGGCAACTGAAGCTGGTGACTCACCAACAATCACAAGCATCTGTCCACAGTTGCCCAAGATCTTAGTTGTGTGTGTGTGGGGGGGGGGGGGGGGGGGTGAGGGTAGGAGTGAGGTTGGGGGGTGAGGGTGAGGTGGGGGGGGGGAGGAGGCAACTGAAGCTGGTGACTCACCAACAATCACAAGCATCTGCCCACAGTTGTCCAGGATCTCGGTGTCTCCGAACCCGTTGATGCACACGAAACGCCCCGCGTCATCGTCAGTCACGTTGCTCAAGGTGAAGGTCACCCGCCCCCTTTTCCCTACTTCCAGACCGGTGTTAAGGACCTCCACCCGCTCCTTGTACAGGTCGTCCTCGAGGATTTTGCCGGCTGTAATGTAGTAGTAGACAACCGGCAGCGTGGGCTTGTTGGGCAGCTGCTGCAAGGACACGACGATGACGGTCGCGTCAATGTCCGGGAGGTCCCAGCTGAACAAAGCGGTGTCCCCTCGCCGGTGCAGCGTGGGGGTCGCCTGCTCCCCGCTCACACCTGCACACAAAACAAGACTGCTGGGAAGCCGGGGGGGGGGGGGATTTGAACCTCCTGCAAGGGAATGCTCTTCAAAGCATGGCTCAAGAGATAGGACAGCAAAGACCTCACAACAGCGCCACCTGCCCACCCTCTCCTCCCCCTCCCAACCCCCCTTACTCTCTTCTTCTTCTTCTTTCCGACACCCACTCCCCCGCCCTCAAAGAGCTGCGTGACAAACGTACACACCAGCTGTGTAGCAACAGCAGCACCGAGTCATGGCCGGTCTTCATGCCGCGTTCGTGCATGTACCGTTCTGTATGGCCCGAAAGGCGTGTCCACAGTTCCAACCAGCGCAATATCGGGAGCATGACTGAAGCACTAACGATGGCAGCTGAGGTCCAAAATTCATCAAACATCCATGCACTGTGTGTGGAAATGAAAGAAGTTTACTTGGACTAATTCAGCTGGTGAGAAGACCGCATGCTGTCTCTGATAATTTGCCTGATTGAGCTGGTGAGAAGACCGCATGCTGTCTCTGATAATTTGCCTAACTGAACTGGTGAGAAGATCACACACTGTCTCGTAACAATTTGCCTAATTGAGTTGATGAGGCAACCACATGCTGTCTCTAATGATTTGCCTAAATGAGTTGATGAGGCAACCACATGCTATCTCTAATGATTTGCCAAAATGAGTTGGTGAGGAGATCACATGCTATCTCTAACAGTTTGCTTTGATTGAGTTAGCATGCTGCCTCTAATAGCCCTTTGCGGTCAGCTGGGCTATAAGCAACATTATCTTATCTTATCTGCCTCTAATAATTTGCCTAATGGAGTTGGTGAGAAGACTGCATGCTGTCTCTAATAATTTGCCTAATGGAGTTGGTGAGAAGACCGCATGCTGTCTCTAATAATTTGCCAGTGAGAAGACCACATGCTGCCTCTAATAATTTGGCCGAGTTGGTGAGAGGGCCACATGCTTTCTCTAACAATTTGCCTGATGGAGTTGGTGAGAGGGCCACATGCTTTCTCTAACAATTTGCCTTGCAGAGTGCAACAAGACAGTCAACCCTTGTGGTTTGTTTCCAGGCAACTGTTGCCAGACATCTGACACAGACTGCAGGCAGAGAGACGGACAGTCAAACTCTAAACAAACCCCTTTTCTGCCTTGTTTTTTTTTTCTTTTTCTTTTTTTCTGCTGGTCATTGGTCCCAACCTCTGCGCCACCTCAGAGGCAGTGCATCCACACCACTCATTCCGACACCCCGTCCACAGCCACAGCCTGGTCAGCCTCGCCGCAGCCCCGGTACCGGCAATCCACAGGGAGCAGTCAATGTCAAGTCGTCATGAGGCGACCCACTGGAGGAGACACTGCACTGCTGCCGAGTCACTTCGGTGGTGTTCAGTGGCGCCTGTTCTGATCTAACATACGCAGGACACAACCTACTAAGCCCCCTACTGACGACAATAATTGCTTAGTCGCGGAGCCGGCGTGAGTGAGCTCTCCCTCCGGAGGGCGCCACCACGTCCGTCCAACGACAGCCCCCATGGACTCGCCGATACCGGTGACCCCGACGGAACCAAACCAAGACCACAGACGTGGAGAGGACATCGAAATTGAGGTCACCATGAGAGCAGGGCATGAAGGGCCACAGAATTTGAGACATTTTTTTTTTTTAATGCTGATCGATGAGAATGGGGATGATTAAGATGATGCTACGGATTTCCATTTCGGTCTGAGACTACATGACAGGGCTGTACTCTACGCTTCCTTTCATAATATATCCCGGCATCAACCAGGCCCGAGAGATACAGGCACCTGCAGTGTTGGTCAGGAAATTTGAGCAACACTCTCAGAAATGCATCCATTAAGTGGATGAAACTCGACTGTGCGGTCCCAATCTTCCCAACTGAGTCCGCAGCATACTCAACTCTGGGTAAGAGCCGGTCGGGGCAGAAAAACCCAAATGACTCTGATGGGCTTCGAACCTACGACCTCCCAGCCAGGAGTCCGCGACGCTAACCACTTTGCCACGGCGGCTTTTTTTTCAGCCATGTTTCATCTCCGTACAGGACGCTTAATTCAGACAGCTGAATTATTATGTACGAAGGGGAATACCTCTCGAACATTAAAACAACAAAAATGAACAAAAAAATCTAGAAACGGAGTAAAGACTGATGAAGGACCAACCAAGATGCACCTTCAATGTGCTGATTTCTCTTGGGAGCTGGAATAGCTCAGTTGGTAGAGCGCCAAACTCATAATCCTGGCGATCCTGGGGTTGCGGGTTCGAATCTCCGCTGGGCAGTTTTGGTACAGGGGGATTTTTCCCTCGGAGGTAACATTGGTTCTGACTTGATTTCCCGTATAGTCCTTCAAATGAGACCATAAACTGAGGTTCCGGGTGTGAACGCACGCATAACATCTTGCACACACGTAAAATCCATCACCAACTTTCGGAAGAGTAGGCCAGTTTGGCCGTTGGTATGGATGACACGTTACACATAGCATGCACCCTGCCTGAGAAATGGAAAGAATGAAGGAAGTAAAGAAAGTGAGTGAACGAAATTGAACGATACTGACTGGATGACACAAGAAACGACTAAATGAAGCGCCAGCTGGCAGCTCTTCAGTCGGCACTACCCAGGTAGGCAGCCCGTTGTGTAAACGAGTGTTGATTGTAAAGCGCTTAGAGCTTGGCCTCTAGCTGAGAGTGGGCACTATATTAGTATTCATTATAATAATTATTATTATTATTATTATTATTATTATCTTTCCTGCACCACTGGAAAAGGAACAGAAACCAAGATTTAATTGGATTTGATTTGTTCATTGTGGTTTGTGGTTTTATTCATGTAGTTCTTAGTAATCTGTAGTGTTGATCTTTGAAAATGGTCTTGTGCTTGCTGTGTGTGTGTGTGTGTGTGTGTGTGTGTGTGTGTGTGTGTGTGTGTGAGTTGGTGTGGACATGTGCATGCCCTATGCATGTGTGTGTGTGTGTGTGTGTGTGTGTGTGTGTGTGTGTGTGTGTGTGTGTGTGTGTGTGCATGTGTGCGAGCATGTGTGTGTGTGTGCATGTGTGCGAGCATGTGTGTGTGTGTGCGTGTGTGCGTGTGCGTTCATACGTGTGCTGTCATTGCAAATGTTCATTCATTTGTTTTTGCATGTGTGTGTGTGTGTGTGTGTGTGTGTGTGTGTGTGTGTGTGTGTGTGTGTGTGTGTGTGTGTGTGCGTGCACGTGCGCGTGTGAGTGTGTGCGTGTGTCTTTTTACCACTGATATCTCTTAGTAATCTATAATGTTGATCTTGGAAAATACTTTTAGGTGTGGAGTATGTATGCATGTATGAGTATGTGTGTGTGTGTGTTGTGTGTGTGTGTGTGTGTGTGTGTGTGTGTGTGTGTGTGTGTGTGTGTGTGTGTGTGTGTGTGTGTGACAGCCCTGATGTGGCCCTTTGCGGTCGGCTGGGCTATAAGCAACATTATCTTATCTCGTGTGTGTGTGTGTGTGTGTGTGTGTGTGTGTGTGTGTGTGTGTGTGTGTGTGTGGTGTGTGTGTTCAGTTTCTTCAGTTTAACGTCCTTCCACTAAAAGTGATATCAGACGATGTGTTGAAGTATGTGGAATGTGCGTATTAACTCTGTGGTTGTTTCTTGAAAATGTGTTGTATGAATAAACATTTCTTATGATATGAGTTGAGACTGAGGGTTGTTCTTGAAATGTGTGTATGAATAAACATTCTTATGATATGAGTTGAGATGGAGATGGCAATACAGGACAAAGTGTGGATGTGAGTGTTGTGTGTGTGAGTGTGTGTGTGTTGTGTGTGTGTGTGTGTGTGTGTGTGTGTGTGTGTGTGTGTGTGTGTGTGTGTGTGTGTGTGTGTGTGTGTGTGTGTGTGTGTGTGTGTGTGTGTGTGTGTGTGTGAGTGGTGTGTGTGTGTGTGTGTG
Organism: Conus ventricosus; assembly: GCA_018398815.1. Taxonomy (NCBI): domain Eukaryota; kingdom Metazoa; phylum Mollusca; class Gastropoda; order Neogastropoda; family Conidae; genus Conus; species Conus ventricosus. The sequence goes on along the minus strand of CM031626.1, from coordinate 42,051,536 downwards.
TGTGTGTGTGTGTGTTGTGTGTGTGTGTGTGTGCACGTGCGCGGGCGCTTGTATGTAAATGTGTCATTTTCCGGAATTAGGCAAGTACGCTTCAAACTGAGTGTAACATAGCAGCAAGAGTACTGTAAGTAATGCTAAGTAATTAACAATCTAATATTAAAGGATAGAACATCAAAGGTAAATGCCCACTGGACTGTGTAACAAACATTTACAAACTGAAGAAAGAAAAGCGTAGTCATTCAAAATCTTGGGCACAGATGACGGACTTGATCCGTCAGATAAACTACAAACGCCCGACTTACGATATAATTCCCTTGCACTTGGACAATTGATTAATAGATGTCCTACTCCGAGTGTTTCTCCACACATGCATCTAATGTTTTTACAGAACTTTGTACGAAGGGAATTTAACCGCATTCTGTGCAGTAAACTTCTAATCTCTCTAGACAGAGAAGCAAGATGATTGTTTGACGAGGCTTTCGAGTTGATTTTGCCACCAAATTTAACACAACTCTGATAATACTGAGTATCTGAGTTCATTATCAAGTTTCTGAAGCTTTCATCCGATGTTTTGTTTAGAAGAGTATTGCATTCTGTTAAGTCCAAAGGAATATTAAGGGGAATTGAACCTCAACATTTCGAGCTGCCTTTCTTGCAGCCTGATCGACTCTCTCATTTGCTGAAATGCCACAATGAGAGGGGACCCAGCAAAAACTAACTGATGTGCCTTTATCGGATAAAAGATGTATTACATGATTTATTTCTGTTATTATCTCCAAACGGATTTTTGAATTTGAAGACCGGATTGCTTCAAGAGCAGATCTAGAATCAACACATACTAGTACGTGACTGACATTTAGATGGAAATAAAGAATATAATTTAAGGACATTAGGATGGCGGCTAACTCGGCACTGAAAATCGAAAAATTTCTGCCTAGATGGTACATTTTCTCCACGTTTAAGTCAGGTATTACAAAAGCTGCCCTGTCCTACTGTCTTCTAGCACTGAGCCGTCTGTGAAAATTTTTAAGTGGTTCTTGTACTGATTTTCCAAATGTAAGTATACTGAAATTTTTAGTATGTTGGGTGAATCTTTTTTTGACATATCTGAACGAGTCGTATCAAAGCAGGCTTTCGTGTGTGTTTTGTTGTGTGTGTGTGTGTGTGTGTGTGTGTGTGTGTGTGTGTGTGTGTGTGTGTGTGCGTGCGTGCGTGCGTGCGTGCGTGCGTGCGTGCGTGCGTGCGTGCGTGCGTGCGTGCGTGCGTGCGTGTGTGTGTGTGTGTGTGCGTGCGTGCATGCGCGCACGCGTGTGTGTTTGGAAGAGGGAGAGACAACATACATTTTACTGTTACTTTCTGATATCCAGCTTTACCCGAAAGACTTGACTCATCTGCTTATCTGTCTCCAGTGTAGAAGGGTAAAACAGCTGCCCAGGTAACAAATTGGACTAGAAACTTTCATGAATGCTGTTTGTTTGCGCCAAGCCTGAGTGTGTTCTGTGCCTGAGGACAGAAAAGAGAGCAGAGGGAAGAGCGGGGGGGGGGGGGGGGGGGGGGGGGGGGGTGGACTGAGGTGGAGGAAATAAAAGGGAGAGAACTTTAAAGAAGCCTTGCAATGTACAGTAAATATCGTTTTTCTGTTTTTGTTTTTTTTTCTTACAGAGATTTTCAGCTGTTCACATGTTTATGTTATATCAACTGCACGTCGCCGCGCTTCCTGGCTGTTTTCAAACCAGGACAACAAATATATGACTGATTGATGGATTGAAAGATGAAACACTAAAAAAAAAAAAAAAAAAAAGACACCTAACACTTCAACGAAAAACCATGACATTACCTCTGAGTGACAATTTAAAAAAAAAAAAAAAATTAAAGAAAAAAAAAAGAGAGAGAGAAAAAAAAGAAAAAAAAGAGGACATTCACATGAACATTCACGTAACACCTCGCATCACATGTGTACGTGTGTCTCTGTACATATGAGAAATATAGACTCGGGAGGGGAGGGGAGCGCTGGGGAAGGTATTGGGGGAAAGGGGACAGGAGAAGGGGAAGGTGGGGTGGGTGGGTGGGGGGGGGGGGTCCCTCTACAATTGAGTGTTTTCACTTTAAAAAGCAGACATGTTTGTGTGAATGCATGAGAATGCGTGACTGAGTGAGACTGTGTTTGAGGAGTGGCTCTCCTCCCTCTTGAAGGCACGAGGAGACAGAGATGAGGCAGGGTATTTGGGGGGGGGGGGGGGGGTAGGTGGGATAAGATGGGCCGCGTAGTTTCACAGGTAATATGACGAGCATTATCTCTTTTCAGGGGAAACATGACAACATTATCTCTTTTTACAGGTAACACGACAACGTTATCTCTCTTCACAGGTAACACGACAACATTATCTCTTTTTACAGGTAACATGACAACGTTATCTCTTTTTACAAGTAATACGACAACAATATCTCTTTTCACAGGTAACACGACAACATTATCTCTTTTCACAGGTAACACAACATTATCTCTTTTCACAGGTAACACAACATTATCTCTTTTCACAGGTAACACAACATTATCTCTTTTCACAGGTAACACAACAACATGATCTCTTTTCACAGGTAACACAAACATTATCTCTTTTCACAGGTAACACAACATTATCTCTTTTCACAGGTAACACAACAACATTATCTCTTTTCACAGGTAACACAACATTATCTCTTTTCACAGGTAACACGACAACATTATCTCTTTTCACAGGTAACACGACAATACTATCTCTTTTCACAGGTAATATGACAACATTACCTTTTTTTTTCACAGGTAATACAGCAACATGGTCTCTTTCCGCAGGTAATAACAAATACTACAACATTATCTCTAATAAAACCCTACCCAGCTCACTATGATGTGAGTTTACCATGTAGGCTTATATCAGAAAGAATAAAAAAAAAAACAACAACAAAACCTGTAAGAAAATGACAGGCTGGATCAGCCATTACGTCCCATAATTCAACAGAGCGTGATTGTCAGGTAAGTAACATGGTTGCTTCAACTGAATGTCGTGGCAGGCCAGGATACACAGGAAGAATCATAATACACCTCGTTCCAACAACGTCAAACTCACACTATCAGTACATATACAAACCATACTATTTATGAAATGCAGTAGACAGGCAGGTAGACCACTGTTAGATTTTCACAGAAATTCATGAGGCTTAGAACAATAATGATGACACACAAACATCATTCGTTTTGAGATCAATAGATCTTCATTTCTGGAACATCAACTGGAATTGGATTTTGTTAAGCAAAAACTGACACAAGTTTCAGAGAACACAGCACATCAACGAAAGGTCTCGGAGCAGGCGACATGAACGGTTCAGTCTTCAAGATGGATTACAATAGTCCCAAATATCCTGCTTGTGACTGGGTTTATATTTGTATTTCCCTCATTTTTCATTCCGAGTTTGTTCCCCCCCCCCTTCCTTGCCCTTCTTCAACAACATCCCCCCTTTTTTTTTCCTCTATGCTAAGTCATTAATGTAATGACAGAGGAATTGCTAGCCTGCACTTGTTTTCCCCTCTACTAAATTGCTACACACACACATACACACTCACACACACACACACACACACACACACACGCACACACAGACATAGATATTTGTGTGTGTGTGTGTGTGTGTGTGTGTGTGGTGTGTGTGTGTGTGTGTGTGCGTGTGTGTGTGCGCGCGCACGCACGCGTTGTGTGTATGTGTGTGCAAAATCATGAGTCTTTAAATCCGCAACATTAGACGTAAAATACTTTTTCACTGCAACCATTTAAAAAAAAAAAATCCTAACAGCGTACTAACAAAAGAGATGTCATAGTTTTAAAAAAAAAGAAGAAAAAAAGACAAGGAAATACCACTGCCCCTCCGACTGTGTGGGCCGACTAATCCTTCTGGGGCATAGAATGCAATGCTATGTCGCTTGTTTCGTTAGACAACTAATTTACAACTGTGACAGTGACATGGTGACAGATACACACATACACATGAACGCACAAATGCATACACACACGCACATGCGTACACGCCTACATACAAAGACACACGCATATATATATTAGATATATGTACACATATATATGCAGATATGTGTGTGCTCACACAAACCCACAAATCAGACACAAACACATATGCACACGCACTTCTGCACACGCACACACACGCACGCACACACACACGCACACGCGCGCCCACATACACACACAAACGCGCACACACGCATGCCCCCCACACAAAACACACACGCAAACACACACATGCGCCCACGCACACACATGGGCCCGTGCCAACACATCCATACACACACTTACCAAAAACAAAAAAAAAAAAACAAATTTAGGCAGGCACTCAAGGTCTGAGCAGCGCGTTGGGCTCATGCGTAGGTCAGACATCTGCTAAGTAAAGTCGTAGCCACGAGACCCTCTTCTTCAATTCTCTCATCTTAAATGTGAATTCATTTATCCATCAGCTTCAAATCATGCACAGTTCGGCCTCAAAACTTAGCGGATGTGGTGTCGTGTATATGGACTAGTCCGCACGCAGTGACACCTCCTTGATGAAACTGAAACTCACCCCCACCCCTACCCTGCTCCACCCCACCCCATCCCCACCCCAACCCATCCCCAATCTTCTTCTTCTCCAGCAGAGCGTCGTCTCACCGGAAACAATGCGTGTTCTGTTAATCAATGAATAAGCAGCATGCATGCTTGATGCTTTGTCAGCCCAGAAACAATAGATCCTACTCGGTGGGGTCGATTCTTTCTAAGGAAACCAGACAATTGCATCCTGTTTTCTTCCTGTCAC
>CM031626.1:41971700-42039200 GCA_018398815.1 Conus ventricosus | reverse complement strand
CACTCCCCTCAACTCTGTACAGCGTCTCTCTCTCTCCTCTCTCTCAGTTCACAATATTTAAACACCAAGAAGCTGCCCTCGAATTTGCCACACACACAATACCTGTAGGCTGAAGAGGGGCAGGAGGGAGGGGAGGGGGGGGGGAGTTGGGAAGGAGTGTATACAGAGTAAAAAAAAAGGAAAAGGGGGGGGGGGGGGGGGGGGGGGGCGGAGAGAACAGTGGGTAGGTGGAGGGAAGGGAGATTAGGCTACAAAAAAAGGAGCAATCAAAACACCATTTGGAGCTCACTGGCGTTGGGTAGGCTCTCACATGGGGGGTACTGTACAGTGTTGCTCCACTGAAGGCCGATGATAATGATCATCAGAACCAGAAAGGGGGTGACATGAGACGGTCAAGGGACAGTGCTTTGGGTGGAGGCAGGATGGAGGTGGGGGGGAGGGGGGGGGGGGGGGGGGGGGGGGGGGGGGGGGGGGGGGGGGGTGGGAGGGAAAGCCACAAATGTTTCTGAGGGGCAGGGAATCACAGGGGTGGGATCAAGAGGGTGAACAAACCTCAAGTCTGCACCGTGCCGAATGTATTGCCTCGCATTCGCACTGTGCGAACTTATTGCCTGGCATTTGCACTGTGCTAACTTACTGCCTGACATCGCACTGTGCTGAACTTATTGCCTGACATTCGCACTGTGCTGAACTATTGCCTGACATTCGCGACTGTGCTGAACTTACTGCCTGACATTACGCACTGTGCTGAATTTACTGTCTGACAGTTCGCACTGTGCTGAACTTATTGCCTGGCATTTGCCTGTGCGAACTTACTGCCTGACATCGCACTGATGCTGAACTTAGTTGCCTGACATCGCACGTGCTGAACTTATTGCCTGACATTCGCACTGTGCTGAACTTATTGCCTGACATTCGCACGTGCTGAATTTACTGTCTGACATTCGCACGTGCTGAACTTACTGCCTGACATCAGCACTGTGGCTGAACTTACTGCCTGACATTCGCACTGTGCTGAACTTACTGCCTGACATTCGCACTGTGCTGAACTTATTGCCTGACATTCGCACTGTGCTGAACTTATTGCCTGACATTCGCACTGTGCTGAATTTATTGCCTGACATTCGCACTGTGCTGAACTTATTGCCTGGCATTTCGCACTGTGCTGAATTTATTGCCTGACATTCGCACTGTACTGAATTTATTGCCTGACATTTGCACTTTGTTGAACTTATTGCCTCACATTTGCACTGTGCTGAACTTAGTGCCTAACACTGGCACTATGCTGAACTTATTGCCTGACATTTGCACCGTGCTGAATTGATGGCTTCACATTCGCATTGTTTTGAACCTATTGCATCTCTTTGAACTGAAAGCCAAGCATCCACACTCTTGCTGAGAAGGCAAGACAGACCGGCTGGCCAGAGTGTACAAAAGCGTTTTTCAGCGCAAGATCGGCGTCGAAGAGAAGTGTCTTCAGCCACTGCAATGGACTGAGCGTCACGATAAGATGATTCAACGCCTATCTTGCGCTGAAGTGATTGAAGATAAGTGATTGCTTGTTCATTTGAGTTGTCCTAATTGTTTTGTGTCTTGCCTGAAGAAGACCTTCGAGGTCGAAACACGTCGTGTTTTGTCTTGTGATTCGTTTGTCCACGTTTTTGTTGTTGCTGTTTTTTTGCAGTTCACCAACATTTATAATAAGATTTGTTTATATGCCATGGCGTTTTCATAAAACCCATAGTAAATAAACATGCCCCAACATGCCCTTCCCCCAAACACACAAAATCTGAGAAAGAGAGAGAGAGAGAGAGAGACAGAGACAGAGAGAGAGACAGGACAGACAGAATGAAAACAGACAACAGACAGGTAGACAGAGAGAGCAGGCGCGCCAGACCAAGAGATGCCAGAAGATAGGACGTGGTACAGAACAGCGTAACATCACTGTCACTAACAGTAATACCAGGGCTGGAAGCAACTAGTGTACACTTCCCAACAGAACTGGTACAGTTCAGTGCTTGTTTCCTGTAACTTCCGTTACTGTAACGATGCGTCAGGTTCAAAGGTCCTGGTCGACACTGCGGTCAAGCTGAAGGGCCCACACTGCCTGACCTTGGTGTGACTGTGGTAACCCTCCACTGAAAATGGAATGTTCAGCAAAAGGCTCAGCTCGCATGTTCTTCTTCTTCGTCTGAATGTCTTTGATTCTTTTCTCTTTCTGCTTCCACTGAGAACTACTTCTCTTTCCCCTGTCCACTGAGAACTACTTCTCTTCCCTCTTCCATTGAGAACTACTTCTCTTTCCCTCTTCCATTGAGAACTTCTTCTCTTCCCCCTTCCACTGAGAACTACTTCTCTTTCCCCCTTCCACTGAGAACCACTTGTCTTCCCCCCTTCCATTAAGAACTATTTCTCTTCCTCCTTCCGCTAATAACAGTGTTTTTCTACTTCAATCAAAAACTTCTTTTCTTCCTCCTTCCACTAAAAATATTACTTTTCTTCTTCCTTCCATTGAGAATGACTTCTCTTTCTCCTTCCATTAAAAAATGACTTCTCTTCTTCCTCCCATTTAAGAACTACTTCTCTTCCTCTTTGCATGTAGAACTACTTCTCTTCCTCCTTCCGTTTAAGAACTACTTCTCTTCCTCCTTCCGTTTAAGAACTATTTTCTCTTCCTCCTTCCGTTTAGGAACTACTTTAACTCTTCCTCCTTCCGTTAAGAACTACTTTCTTTCCTCCTTCCGTTTAAGAACTACTTCTCTTCCTCCTTCCGTTTAGGAACTACTTTAACTCTTCCTCCTTCCTTAAGAACTACTTCTCTTCCTACTTCTGTTAAGAACTACTTCTCTTCCTCCTTCCATTTAAGAATTATTCTCTTCCTCCTTCCGTTAAGAACTACTTCTCTTCCTCCTTCCGTTAAGAACTACTTCTCTTCCTCCTTCTGTTAAGAACTACTTCTTCCTCCTTCCGTTAAGAACTACTTCCGTTACACCTTCCACTTGGAGCTTCTTCTCTCCTCCTTACATACTTCATTTTTTACCCTGCTTCTTTATCAAACAAAGAAGAAGGAAGAGTATGTTCAAACTGTAAAAAGATTCTTTCTTTAAAAAAAATACCCATGTGAGTACATGATTTGCTTTTATATGTATCTTTTTTTTCTCGCTTACTGGGGCGTTAAAAAACAAGTATTACTGTTATTAATTTTCTCAGGAAGCTGGAAGCAGAAGCAGGGAAAGGGGGGGGGAGAGGGGAGAGGTGGAAAGCAGAGGGGACCCAAATGGCTGGGTGTCCAGTGGATAAATAAAGAGTTCTCTTGATCCGAAAGGCCTAGGGTTTAATTCCCTGCATGAGGAGACATCCACTTGGGAAAAGAGTTTGTTTTTTTTTCTCTTTGATGCTGACAGTTTTTGCAGACTCCACTCCCCTCCCCATCCTTCCCGAAAAGATCTGTACATGTGGTCTCATGCATGAACATCGGCTGCCTAATTCGAAAACAATCCAACAACCCTCAACCCCACCCCCAACTTGCTCGTGTATCATAAACCCATTAACATCCATTTTTAAACCTTCATAAAAAAAAATCCGCAGAATTAAAGAAAAAAGAAGAAGAAGAAAGAAAAAAGGGTAAAAAAAATGAAGACAGACGTGTCATGATTTTATAACCATCCCAGATAACGAATGCAGCCTCCTTCGTGCCAATAACAAGGATTCAGGACGGTCAATGAATGGGAGCAATGTCATCACTGGTAAACCTCAGAATTTCAGCTGAGAAACGAAGAAGAAGTCGTCACCCGGGGTCATCCAAAAAAAAACCAAAAACAACAACTACAAACAAAAAACAACAACACCAAAAATTTATTGAAAAAAAACCATTATTTCACTGTTTTCTTTTTTGCACTGGGAAAACCATGTACACCTTGCAGCGGATTTTTCCAAAAAAAGACCCTCAGAAAAACCTTGTCAATGAGGTCTGGATCAAACTGTTGTTCTGCATGATCTGTTCAGAGGCCTGCACTGCGCTACTTCTTCCTCTTTTTCTGCATCTGTTTAGAGGCCTGCACTGCACTACTTCTTCTCTTGTTCTGCATCTGTTCAGAGGGCCCGCACTGCGCTACTCTTCCTCTTGTTCTGCATCGTTTAGAGGCCTGCACTGGGGCTACTTCTTCCTCTTGTTCTGCATGATCTGTTCAGAGGCCTGTACTGCACTACTTTCTTCCTTTTTCGCATCTGTTCAGAGGCCTGCACTGCACTACTTCTTCCTCTTGTTCTGCATCTGTTCAGAGGCCTGCACTGCACTACTTCTTCCTCTTGTTCTGCATCTGTTTAGAGTCTGCACCCACTTCTTCTTCCTCTTGTTCTGCATCTGTTCAAGGCCTGCACTGCACTACTTTCTTCCTCTTGTTCTGCATGATCTGGTTTAAGGCCTGCACTGCACTACTTCTTCCTCTTGTTCTGCATCTGTTTAGAGGCCTGCACTGCCTACTTCTTCCTCTTGTTCTGCATCGTTTAGAGGTCTGCACTGCACTACTTCTTCCTCTTGTTCTGCATGATCTGTTTAGAGGCCTGCACTGCGCTACTTCTTCCCCTTGTTCTGCATGATCTGTTAGAGGCCTGCACTGCAAATATTCTTCCTCTGTTCTGCATGATCTGTTTAGAGCCTGCACTGCACTACTCTTCCTCTTGTTCTGCATGATCTGTTCAGATGCCTGCACTGGCCTACTTTTTTCCTTTTTTTCTGCATCTGTTTTGAGGTCGCACTGCACTACTTCTTCCTCTTGTTCTGCATCGTTCAGATCCTGCACTGCACACTTCTTCCTCTGTTCGCATCTGTTTAGAGGCCCGCACTACGCTACTTCTTCCTCTTGTTCTGCATCTGTTTAGAGGTCTGCACTGCACACTTCTTCCTTGTTCTGCATCTGTTTAGAGGGCCTGCAAATGCACTACTTCTTCCTTGTTCTGCATGATCTGTTTTAGATGCCGCACTGGGGCTACATCTTCCTCTTGTCTGCATCTGTTTAGAGGCCTCACTGCACTACTTCTCCTCTTGTTCTGCATCTGTTCAAGGCCTGCACTGCGCTACTCTTCCTCTTTTCTGCATCTGTTCAGAGGGCCCGCACTGCACTACTTCTTCCTCTTGTTCTGCATCTGTTTGAGGCCTGCACTGCACTACTTCTTCCTCTTGTTCGCATGATCTGTTCAGAGGCCTGCACTGCACTACTTCTTCCTCTTGTTCTGCATCTGTTTAGAGGGCCCACACTGCACTACTTCTTCTCTTGTCTGCATGATCTGTTCAGAGGGCCTGCACTGCACTACATCTTCCTCTTTTTCTGCATCTGTTCAGAGGCCTGCAAATGCACTACTTCTCCCCTTGTTCTGCATCTGTTTCAAGGCCCGCACTGTACTACTTCTTCATCTTATTCGCATCTGTTTTAGAGGCCTGGGACTGCACTACTTCTTCCTCTTGTTTTGCATCTGTTCAGAGGCCTGCAATGCACACTTCTTCCTCTTGTTCTGCATCTGTTTAGAGGCCTGCACTGCACTACTTCTTCCTCTTGTTCTGCATCTGTTTAGAGGCCCGCAAAGCACTACTTCTTCCTCTTGTTCTGCACGTTCAGAGGCCTGCACTGCACTACTTCTTCCTCTTGTTCTGCATGATCTGTTTAGAGGCCTGCACTGCACTACTTCTTCCTCTTTCTGCATGATCTGTTCAGAGGCCTGCACTGCACTACTTCTTCCTCTTGTTCTGCATCTGTTTAGAGGCCTGCACTGCACTACTTCTTTCTCTTGTTCTGGATCTGTTTAGAGGCTGCACTGCACTACTTCTTCCTCTTGTTCTGCATCTGTTTAGAGGCCTGCCTACGCTACTTCTTCCTCTTGTTCTGCATCTGTTCAGAGGCCTGCACTGCGCTACTTCTTTCCCCTTGTTCTGCATCTGTTTAGAGGTCTGCTCTGCACTACTTCTTCCTCTTGTTCTGCATGATGTGTTTAAGGCCTGCACCGCACTACTTCTTCCTCTTGTTCTGCATCTGTTTAGAGGCCTGCACTGCACTACTCTTTCCTCTTGTTCTGGCATGATCGTTTAGAGGCCTGCACTGCACTACTTCTTCCTCTTTCTGCATCTGTTCAGAGGCCTGCACTGCACTACTTCTTCCTCTTGTTCGCATCTGTTTAGAGCCTGCACTGCACTACTTCTTCTCTTGTTCTGCATCTGTTCAGAGGCCTGCACTGCACTACTTCTTCCTCTTGTTCTGCATCTGTTTTAGAGGGCTGCACCGCACTACTTCTTCCTCTTGTTCTGCATCTGTTCAGAGGCCTGCACTGCACTACTTCTTCCTCTTGTTCTGCATGATCTGTTAGAGGCCTGCACTGCACACTTCTTCCCCTTGTTCTGCATCTGGTTTAGAGGGCCCGCACTGCACTACTTCTTTCCCCTTGTTCTGCATCTGTTAGAGTCTGCACTGCACTACTTTTTCCTCTTGTTCTGCATGATCTGTTTAGAGGCCTGCACTGCGCAACTTCTTCCTCTTGTTCTGCATGATCTGTTCAGAGGCCTGCACTGCACTACTTCTTCCTCTTGTTCTGCATGATCTGTTTAGAGGCCTGCACTGCACTACCTTCCCCTTGTTCTGCATGATCTGTTCAGATGCCTGCACTGCGCTACTTCTTCCTCTTGTTCTGCATCTGTTTAGAGGTCGCACTGCACTACTTCTTCCTCTTGTTCTGCATGATCTTTTAGAGGCCTGCACTGCACTACTTCTTCCCCTTGTTCTGGGATGATCTGTTCAGAGGCCTGCACTACGCTACTTCTTTCCCTTGTTCTGCACTGTTTTAGAGGGCTGCACTGCACTACTTCTTCCTCTTGTTCTGCATCTGTTCAGATGCCTGCACTGCACTACTTCTTCCTCTTGTTCTGCATCTGTTTAGAGGGGGCCCGCACTACGTACTTCTCCTCTGTTCTGCATCGGGGGTTGAGGTCGGACTGCATACTTCTTTCCCCTTGTTCTGGGATCTGTTTAGAAAGGGCCCGCACTGCGTAACTTCTTCCTCTTGTTCTGCATTGTTAGGGGGCCGCACTGCACTACTTCTTCCTCTTGTTCTCATCTGTTCAGAGGTCTGCACTGCGCTACTTCTTCCCCTTGTTTTTTGCATCTTTCGAGGCCTGCACTGCATACTTTTTCCTCTTGTTCTGCATCTGTTCAGAGGCCTGCACTGCACTACTTCTCCTCTTGTTCTGCATGATCTGTTTAGAGGCCTGACTGCCTACTTTTTTCCTCTTGTTCTGCATCTGTTTAGAGGCCTGCACTGCACTACTTCTTCCTTTTTTTCTGCATGTCTGTTTAGAGGCCTGCACTGCACTACTCTTCCTCTTGTTCTGCATGATCTGTTAGAGGCCTACACTGCACTACTTCTTCATCTTTTCTGCATCTGTTTAGAGGCCTGCACTGCACTACTTCTTCTCTTGTTCTGCAATCTGTTCAGAGGCCTGCACTGCACTACTTCTTCCTCTGGGTTCTGCAAACTGTTTAGAGGCCCCCTGCACTACTTCTTCCTCTTGTTCTGCTCTGTTTAGAGGCCTGCACTGCACTACTTCTTCCTCTTGTTCTGCATCTGTTCAGAGGGCCCGCACTGCACTACTTCTTCCTCTTGTTCTGCATGATCTGTTTAAGAGGCCTGCACTGCACTACTTCTTCCTCTTGTTCTGCATCTGTTCAAAGGGCCCGCACTGCACTACTTCTTCCCTTGTTCTGCAGACTGTTCAGAGGCCTCACTGCACCACTTCTTCCTCTTGTTCTGCATTTTGTTTAGAGGCCTGCCCCTGCACTACTTCTTCCTCTTGTTCTGCAAACTGTTAGAGGGCCCGCACTGCCTACTTCTTCCTCTTGGTCTGCAGCTGTTTAGAGGGCCCGCACCCCGCCTACTTCTTCCTCTTGTTCTGCATCTGTTCAGAGGCCTGCACTGCGCTACTTCTTCCTCTTTTCTGCATCTGTTTAGAGGTCTGCCTGCACTACTTTTTCCTCTTGTTCTGCATGATGGTTTAGAGGCCTGCACCGCACTACTTCTTCCTCTTGTTCTGCATCTGTTTAGAGGGCCTGCCTGCACTACTTTTCCTCTTGTTCTGCATCTGTTCAGAGGCCTGCACTGCTCTACTTCTTTCCTCTTGTTCTGCATCTGTTTTAGAGGCCTGCACTGCACTACTTCTTCCTCTTGTTCTGCATCTGTTCAGATGCCTGCACTGCGCTACTTCTTCCTCTTGTTCTGCCATTGTTTCAGAGGCCGCACTGCACTACTTCTTCCTCTTGTTCTGCATCTGTTCAGAGGGCCCGCACTGCACTACTTCTCCTCTTGTTCTGCATCTGTTTAGAGGCCTGCACTGCACTACTTCTTCCTCTTGTTGCATGACTGTTTAGAGGCCTGCACTGCACTACTTCTTCCTCTTGTTCGCATCTGTTTAGAGGCCTGCACCCGCACTACTTCTTCCTCCCTTTTTCCCGCATGATCCCCCCGTGTTTAGAGACCTGGACTGCATACTTCTTCCTCTTGTTCTGCATCTGTTCAGAGGCCTGCACGCACTACTTCTTCCTCTTTTTCTGCTGGGTCTGTTAGAGGCTGACTGCCCACTCTTCCTCTTGGTTTTGCATCTGTTTAGAGGCCTGCACTGCACAAATTTTTCCTCTTGTTCTGCAAACTGTTCAGAGGCCTGCACTGCCACTTCTTCTTCCTACTTGTTCTGCATCTGTCAGAGGCCTGCACTGCACTACTTTTTTCCTCTTGTTCTGCTTTTGTTCAGAGGCCTGCACTGCACTACTTCTTCCCCTTGTACTGCATCTGTTCAGAGGCCTGCACTGCACTACTTCTTCCTCTTCTTCTGCATCTGTTTCAGAGGCCGCACTGCGCTACTTCTTCCTCTTGTTCTGAGATCTGTTAGAGCCTGCACTGCGCTACTTCTTCCTCTTGTTTCTGCATCTGTTTAGAGGCCTGCAAATGCACTACTCTTCCTCTTGTTCTGCACTGTCAGAGGGCCCGCACTGCACTACTTCTTCCTCTGTTCTGCATCTGTTAGAGGCCTGCACTGACAACTTCTTTCCCCTTGTTCTGCATGATCTGTTAGAGGCCTGCCTGCCCCTACTTCTTCCTCTTGTTCTGGGTATCTGTTCAGAGGTCGCACTGCACTACTTCTTCCTCTTGTTCTGCATCTGTTTTAGAGGCCTGCACTGCTTTTTCCTACTTTCTTCCCTCTTTTTCCCTCTGGTTTTTTAGAGGCCTGCACTGCACTAAATTCTTCCTCTTGTTCTGCATCTGTTTAGAGGGCTGCACTGCGCTACCTTCTTCCTCTTATCACTCGTCCCCTAATTTCTCTGTCTTCTACACCTCCTCCTTTTCTTTCCTATTTTTTTTCCCTTCTTTCTCCTTCTCTCCAATAAGCACAGTTCTCAAAGGTGGATTTTAGCTGGAGGCTGTACACATCTCTCCACAACAATATCCTTCATAGGTCAGGGGTCGTCAGACCCCCCCCCCCCCCTCCCCACCCCCCTGGGGTTGCTCATTATCAATTCTAATCCCACTTCCTTTCCAGTATTTTAAACGGTCTGAGTTACGTTTGGGGTGGATGTATTTACATACTGTGTTTGCATCTAAACAGTTCAAACAAACTCACACAGAAAACATGCATTCAAACACATGTAATGCTGTATGCATGAGCGCATGCACACACACACACACACACACACACACACACACACACACACACAAACACACACATTCACAAACACACATACATACACAATTACCACACAAACAAAATCTGGATGTTCTAACGCGTGCACACGCACACGCACACGCACACACACACATTCATAAACATACATTGTATACATGCACAGATTACTACACAAACAAAATCTGGATGTTCTAACACCCCCCCCCCCCCCCCCCCCCCCCCCCCCCGCATTACCACCCCCACCACACTGATCAGGGATGAATCAAATCCTGCCATAAATCATTTCAGACACATGATGGAGTGGGACCAGGGATGGACGGATGCCCCGGAACACAGACAAGACAAAATTTACAAGTGTTACACTTTCACTACACAGCACTTTCGCCCTGAACATCGATAATAGACCTGACCTTCAGGAGTCAACAAACCACAATTTCTGCTCCCGAGTACGCACATGCTCAAGAGACAAAAGTCGCTTTCGAGTCTAATTTACCCAATTTCTTCTTTAAAAAAATACATCAGAACATTGAATAAAAGGAAAGAAACAAAGCCACCACTTTACAATCTGTTATAAAATATATGAAGACAAAAAAAGAAAAAGAAAAAAAGAAGACAAAAAAAAAAACCAAAAAGACATTTGACAGTCAGTTTGATGGATCTAATTTGTTTAGCCTTTGGGCATATATCTGTTTCAGCATCACTCAAGGCCTTGTCTGGGGCTGTGCTAGGGTTGTGCTTGGAGCCCGAAAATTGGCATAATCTGCTGCTAGTATGATTTGTTCTTGTTTAGGGAGTTTACTGAAGTCGCATACACAAACTGTTAGAAAAAAAAAAAAAAGGAAAAAGAATGAGCACCATTTATGAGAACAAGACGGTAATCTGTGTTTAGTTTTACTGGTTTACAAACTGAATAATTTTTTTTTTTTTGGGGGGGGGGATTGATTTAATTTAGAGTCTCTTCACAACGATGGTGATATTAGACACTGTAATAATTTCTGTTGACTGAAATAGCAGACTTGCCCCCCCCCCCCCCCCCCCCCCCCCGCCCGACATAAACACGCAAATGTGCACTCACACACACACACACACACACACACACACACACACACACACACAGAGGCACACACACAATACATGACTTTTGTTAGTAAACCAACAGTATACTCATGGATCCTCTCTACATTCAGGTTATTAATGTGTTGGTGTGTGTGTGTGTGTGTGTGTGTGTGTGTGTGTGTCTGTGTCTGTGTGATTGTGTAAACTTGTGCATACTGTTGGTCTCTTACTCAGCTTACTTTTAAGCCTCAAGTTTTAATGGTCATGAATGATATACTGTAGTAGTTAAACTGGGTTGTAAACAATGCTATGTTTTCAAAACACTCAATCACTGACTGAGTTTGAAACGATCAGGTTCACTGACAGCCTATCATGTACACAGAGATCTGCTCTAACTAGGTAAACTGTTGTCAGAGCATAACACAACCCTGAAAGTGGCAAGTATTTTCATTGCCATGACCACAGAAAACATTTATGGGGAAAAAAAATTCACTTGCCAACAACAACAAAAAGTTTGAAACGATCATAAAACTTGCCCATAGAATAAAAACGATAATGTATCTTCAATGTGTTTACTTTCATATAAAAAAACTAATGTGGATTTTCTCCATAGAAGGTGAGTATGTAAGAAAACAAACAAAAACAAAACCTGTCACGTCACTTTTATTTTCATTCTGTTTGCTCTGAATGTGTGAAAGTGGGTGGGAGACAAGAGGGAGGGTGGGATGCTTTTTTTCATGCTTCTGTGTTCTTAGTTTTTCATAGCAGAGGCTGTGTAGTTTAAAGAGCTCTTAAACCCCTGATTTGCATGTCTAGAATTTTCATTGTTTGGTTAGTAAAAAAAAAAAATCAGTCTAAACCTTTTGACCTGCCAGTAAAATTTTTGAAGCACAAGCTAAAGGCTTAAATGGAAAAAAATCACAACTTTCAAGGTTGTTTGGTTAAGAAAAAAAAATTGCAAGTTACGTTCATTCATTAACAGGTAATGGAAGTGTTACTGTTTTAAGAATTAAGCAGTGTGTGGATTCGTGTGTGCGTGTATGTGTCTCTCTTACTTGCTTTCTTTCTAGAGCTATTCATATTTCTCTCTCCCTGCATTGTGTGTGTGTGTGTGTGTGTGTGTGTGTGTGTGTGTGTGTGTGTGTGTGTGTGTGCGTGCACATGTGTGCGTGCGGGCGTACGTGCACGCATGCATGCGGGCATTTATATCATACACATACATGCACACACATGCATACAGAAACAAGTTTAAAGTAACACTGCACAAGACCAGTTCTAAATATTAATGATTAAATCTAACTATTTCAGAACTCACACTCACAACTTTCCTGTGAACTAATTAGTACTGGTGAAAAACATGTGCAGGCTCACAATGTCTCTGTCATTACAGCAGTGTCTTGGCAAAGATTTTCTTAAAAACGGGGATGGGTGGGGAGAGGGGTGGGTTTGTGAGTGAAAGAAAATAGGAAAGACAAATTTTGGCATTGAAATACATACGTATACAAAATCCTTCACTACACTTATACTGTTATACTATAGGGACCACAGTAGTCCATCTTGAAAACACAACCATTCAAACTGCCCACTTAGAGAACTTTTATCTGATGATAAAAACTCATCAGATTCAGAGAGGCAGGGCTGACTGTGTCAGTGCTCCTTTGGCATATCATAGAAATTGACCATAGTTTACAATTCTGTGGTATTCTCACTACCTAGGGTTCTTCAAAAGCAGAACTGAATGCCAAAGCAGCAAGGAATGGTAAAAAAGTCACACACAAAAAAAAGCGCTGTATGGGAACTAAATTGCTGGGAAAAAATCATAATGTAAAGAGTATCAAATTTAGGGGGAAATCTTTGAGTCTAAGCTTGTGGATCCAGAGCATGCTTTATTACCTACATCAGTGCATACATTTCAAAGATGATAAGCATGGAAGAAGTTTCACATGACAATTATAATAATAATAATAATAGTAGCAGTGCCTGTGATATAATTACTTATGGAAGATGGACCAGTTGGCCATTAACAGCCAAATATTTTGGGCATCCCATCCACAAACAAATACATTTGTTGCTTTAATTCATGTATTGCATAATTTTGTCAAATTAAAAACACACACACACACACAGATTACACATTTAACTTTTTTTTTCGTTTTTCTTTTTTTTTTGAAGTGACAATCGTGGCAATCATAACACTTTCACTTTCCCACCAATATTTCAAAGCATCTATATAGTTGTCAGCACACTCACCTGAACACACAAGAGAAAGTAAACAGAGGAGAATGCTGCCAAGTTTCTCCATGTTGACACTTGACTTCACGCCTGCTCCTCGTGTCAATCCACAAACGTTCTAACCCACTTCCCAGTCCCACGGTGTAAGTTCTCTCTGCCTACTAACAGTGTAATCGTTTCTGCTCGAGGCTGTGGGAAAATGACTACACTGACATTTGCCTGTCCTATTATCTCCTCATCTAGCATCGCTTTACGCTTTCAACGCACCACCACCTCATCATGGGCCAGACTGCCGGCTTCCGCATCGACTGTGGAATACTACTGAAACCGAAACTCGGTCACACGCGCACTGTCTGTGGTCACTATGTCGGTTGATCGGATGCCGTCGTCACTCTTCTTCCTGATTTAATGATTAGTCTTTACTGTCTAACGCCTACGGCAAAACCATTCCCACTTCGATCGATCACTGTCAAAATTTAAGTGCCACCTCATGTAACAAGTTTCGCTGGCTTTGATTTTCAGTTCTCGAGCTCGAACAGCCGAAGTGTGTTTCGCGGGGATCGTCTGCTTTTCTTGAGCAGACACAAGTTTTACTAAGGGCCAGTCACTTTCTGACCGTGGCACACCCACTCGACAAACCTTCACTTCCACCAGCGATGTCAGATGAAGTGAACGAATTCAAACCATTCATGCGAACAATCAAACGTTAGTAGCGTTGTTGCCCTTCCCCCAGTGATTTTCTTCTTCGGGGTCACCGAGTCTAATCCGTCCAAATGGCGCTATTTGTACAAATATATTTTGATACTGTCCCTGGGCTATTGGAATGGGGAAACAAAAGTGTTTTTGTTTGGTGTTGTTGGTCCTGCCTTTTTGTCAGCATTGTGTGGGATGTTTTTTTATTAGTCCTTTCGCTTATCTAATTTCAAAGCGCGTGCGGCTCTAACTTTGAACCTCTTAATACACACTTATTTTTCAAACCACAAAATCACATTCTTAGAATTTTGCTTATGGTAAGTCTCAGTTATCTTAGTTTTAGTCTGGCCACATGATGATTCTAGTACTTTATTGAACTGTAATATGTTTGCTTACTGCGGTTTGCTGAACCATGGTAAAAAGATAGTATTGTTGACCCCCCCCCCCCCCCCCCCCAAGGAAAAATAGCTGCCTGCCCTAGCAGGTGAATACCGATATTTTGATCTACTAACCACTACAATACAAATATATCACGTAGTCTTATATAATATCAAATTACTCTTCGTTTCAGATTCATTTCACGTTCAATGCAAACAATGGCTGGAAGTTGAAAATTAGTGGAAATTCTTATAACTATGTTCATGCTGCCTTTTCTTTGTCCCCTCCCCATACCACCTCTATCCCGGACCAGAAAATGTAATGTCCAATGTCCTCGGATTAATGAAAGAAGCCGTCGATGTTTTTGTTACTCCCCCCCCCCCCCGTCTCTCCAGAGCTATTTACCGGAAAGGGAAGTGCGCTATTATAATACCTCCATTTCCGGCGGAGGGAAGGAAAGATTTTGCAGACGAATTAGTCCCTGTCGCTGGTGTCTTGGACAAACAGCATGGCAAAACGAGAAGCAGATTCACTAGCAGAAAATCCTGCAGCTGCACCGCAAGAAGTAGAGGACTGGCAAGGAGATGATCGTTGGATGAGTCAGGTATATATATATGCCAGTTTTATGAAAATGTAACCAATACGACTTGGTCATTTCGAATCCATCTGGTTTGACGTGTCATGCATTTTCTTTTGCATTTTTGTTATTTTATTAAAAAACATTCACGGCTATGCTCCATCGGGGAAAAAAAACACACACACAGCGATAGTGTTTGTTCGTTTTAGAAACAAAGAAATGATGTGTAAGACACACAATGCAATAGAGCCTGCCGTACTCTCAGCGTATCTCCATTGTCAATCCCAGTCATTGATAGTCGCCAGGAGACAGACTACAGCCTGGACATAAATAGATAGAAAATGAATTTTTTTTAAATTAAAAAATGAATACCATTAGCAGGAAAAGAAAGATGAAGAAAAAGGCAGTTATATAGTGCAAAAATTATGTCAAATGAACATCTTAAGAAGAAGATTGAACATTTTGAGATAATTAAATTCACCATTGAAATAGAGTTGAAATGCATAAAAGGTATGTGTGTACAAAACAAGAACAAAATAATTGCAAGTGACAAGAGCTTAGATAACAAGACTGTTGCATCCCACTTACTGGATATCTCAACACTTTAAACTTTCTGGATGAAAGTAATGACTGAATTATATTCATTCACATGATACTATGCAGTGCTGACAAGAGTTAAAAATATTGGACCTTTTTAAATGAACATTTGGATTTGTCAGTCTGTTGAAGTGAAGCATGTATGAAAAGAAAAAATATGGCAGCCCTGTGCGAAAATCAACATCAGCTGATTGGCGTTCAGGATTATCACTGAACTATGTCACGCTGACATTTATGGTTTGGAATAATAAATAATTCATGAGAAACGACAGACTGGCAGACACTGCCTGCAGTGGACTGTGACGAAATCTTACAAGCGCACTGATCAGCAAGATGGTCACATTCCTTGACAGAGAGAATATCAGCAAAACTGCAGTTAAGGTGCCATTATTTTATCTTTTTAAGATTCTTCACATGCTACAGCAATGATTCAGAAGGTTAAAAGGCCCCTTCTTCAGCAGACAGTACATTGGTCATGCTCTGTTAACTACAGTGCTGCCTGTTGAGCTTGAAGTGCCTTAATACTAAACCCGCCCCAGCGCCATATCAGTTAATGTCTCTTCTTCTCCGGTCAGATGTCTCAAATCTTTTGTGGCATGTAGTATCAGTTGACAAGCTAGCTTTTTACCGCACAAGTCAAAGACTGGGACTCTATGGAAGGTGCACGGGCCAAGTTACAGAGGGGTTGTTTTTTTGTCATTTTATTATTTTTTTTAATTTTTTTTTTTTTTAGTGTGTGTTTGTGTGTGTGTGCAGCACAATTGCTTCATTTTGGAAGGCAAGGAGAGAGAACCGGAGGTGTTGTTTCTGGGCGATTCCATCTTTGCTCACCTGCAACAGACGGAGGTAAGCATGTCAGCTACCCCCTTCTTGGTTTACTCAAATGGAACATAAAACACAGGGGCCAAAAAATGGTTGGATGGTTGATTCACTTATTTATAGCCAGACTGTAAATGACGTCAGGTTGGTTGACTAGTTGATTTATTGATAGCCTGACCATCTATGGTGACAAGTTGGTTGATTGGTTTATTTGCTTAGAGCCTGACCATCTACGTCGATGTATTTGTTGATGGGTCTATTAACTGTATAGCACTACCATCGATGCTGAAAATGATAAAGTTTTTTAAAAAAATTGTTGACTGGTCTATCAACTGATAGCATAACCATCGATGCCGAAAATGGTCAACTTGGAACAAATGTGAATGTTCTGACATGACCACCAGATTCATGGTTTTCAGTGACCCTGAAGAAATGACATGGAGACAGACATCCCTGCTCCGTCTTCTCCTCCTTCCTCCTTCTGTGCCTGTTCTTCCCCTTCCTTTCTTAGCCCTCCCCTCCAATCTTTTATCCCCCTGTCCCCATCCCCAACCCACAATCCTCATGCACATTTTTTTTTTTTTTAGAAAATCTTGTTTTAATGAGTCTGTGCGTATGTTGGTGTTGGACATTGAAAGCTGACCAGTGAGGTGAGTGGCTCTGTGCTACGCAGGAAAAGGAAATGAAACAAAAGTAAAGCTTAGATGTACAGAGCTAGCGAGTGCTAGACATCCGTCCTTGCTTACCACCTTACTACAGTTTCTTTGACAATGGTTTTCTGCTACAGTGTGTGACAAAATGGAATACCAAAAAAAAAAAAAAAATCCCAGAACAAAACAAACAAACAAAAAACATGCACACACACACTTCACGGACTGGGCAGCAGCTTAAACAGAAGCAAGACAAACCAGAGCTACAGACTGTAGATTTATTTCAATGAAAATGGTCAACATCAGCAAGAAGGGGTAGAACAAGCAGAAGGAAAGACAAACCAGAGCTACAGACTGTAGATTTATTTCAATGAAAATGGTCAACATCAGCAAGAAGGGGTAGAACAGCAGAAGGAACGTCTCAAAGCTGATCATGATTTTTAAGCCATGCTGACTGGTTTAATTGTCAGCAGAGCTTTCTTTGTTGTTGTTGTTGTGGGGTCAGAACCACGCAATAGCTTAACTAGTGGAATTCCTTGTTCTGACTGCTACCATGTCGCATGTGAAGTGAAGGGTGACTTGGAAGTTCTGTTGAGTTAAACATTGAGGATGCCACAGAGACAGTTTCAAAGAAGAAACCTGCCATAAGGGGAAAAAAAAAAAAATCACTCAAAACAGCTCCGGTGATATTGCATACCAGTGTTTGCAAACTTTTGGAATGCAACTCATGAAATATTAAAATGCTACGCTTTGTGCATTTGTGGATATAAATACAATGCACAGCGCTGTATGTCATAAATATACGGTCAGTTCTTTTAGCTGTAAATACGTAATGTGCACTTTCAGGTTGTGACATACATGCTTGCTCGGTATTGCGCTATTTTACTCATTTGAACATGGTGTGTGGTGCGAGGTTTAGTCATTAATACTTGCTGTGCACTTCCAGTTCTAGTCATAGGTATTTGCTGTGCAGCTGTTAGTTTCTGTCATTAGTATTTGCTGTGCAGTTAAGCTCTGTGAATTATGTTCTGCACTTTAGTCTAAATTTTGGTCATAGGCACATGCTGTGCACTTTGATTTAAGTCAAGTACATGTTGTGCACTTCTAAGTTCAAAGTTCACTAGCTCATTTTGAGTCATAAACGTGTGATATAGTGTCCTGAGTGCATGTGTACTTTTTCCTTTCACGGATGTGGATCTCATCACGTCTTTTTCTGTAACAGTTCCCGCTTTCCTTGTATTCAGCATCAGTGGATTTCAGTTTGTACAGTGTCTTCACCAAATTGGCTGACAAGGGCCAATTATTATTGACATTCTGATTTCTGTGACTGTGTCGGAGTAGATGAGTGCAAAAGCTGAAATTTGACTTTAATTTTGGGACCCCTGACTCATAGTCAAGTGGACGTATCACTCAAAAACTGCAGCTTATTTCATGACATTGAACTTCTGTTATTTGAACACTTGAATTGAATTGTAAGTGTGGTATTCACTAGCCACACATAATTCGTATCACTTTAAAGTGTCGTCTGCACACATATTTCTTGTGACAAATACTTGCACCTGCCATGCTTTTTTTTTTCTTTCGAGGAATTTCCATACTTTTCAAACATTTCTCCAAAATCCTGAATGTGATGTTTTAAAAAGTTCATCATCATCATCATCATTCTCTTGCCCATGATGGGCGTAGAGGAGAGATGAGAGACACTCTCGAAGCCAGGCACCGCCATCCGGCCCTGTCCTCTGCCTGTCGCATCAGCGTAGGGCCATCCATCCTGGTCCATTCTTTGATGTTGTCCATCCAGCATTTGGCTTGTCGTCCCCTTCGTCTGCTGCCTTCCAGCGTGCCCTGGATGACTGTTTTGGGCAGTGAATTGTGGCGTATGGCATGCCCGAACCACGACAGCTTCCTCTTCTTGACTGTTGCCAAGAGGGGTTCTTGGGGCCTGCAAGTGATGTTATTTGGCTCCTCACAAGGTCGTTTGTCTTCCGGTCTTGCCAAGAGAAAAAAAAGTTAAGCTTTTCTAAATTGTAAACAGATCCATTGAAGATCAGTGTTATGTCTAAGAGGTCAGAAGTTAACCATTATTTTAATTATGAAATATTGTAACCATCATTTTGATTTTGAAATGTTGTTATATCTCCCTGACGCACCATATATAGATTGGTCATCTGATTGGTTCTTCAATTTGTGCGCTGTTCATACTGTTTATGAATCTTCTGTTGATCTATTCAATCAGCCCAATATCAAATGCTTTTAGATTGAAGAGCCACACCTTTTATTTCTTTTTTCAATCTTTTAATAGTCTACTCGTTTCCATTCCCTCCCGATATCTTCTCACATGCATCCTCCCCCCAGTGTGCATTGTCTGTGTGTCTATAAATGTAAACGCAGGAACTCTGTATCAGGGTAACGTAGAAAGGCGTGCTGGTTTACTGATATGCATGCTTCTAAATCAGATGCAGTTGAATTGTGAGAAACATCCTTTTTTTTTCTACCAAGTGTCTAGGGAGTTTTTTGTTTGTTTTTTTTTTTAAATTTTTCTATATATATGTCCAGTATCATTTTGTAATATGGTTATTTATGGAATTGAAATTGGTCACAAATGAGCACACAAAAAAGACTGAAAATAGTTAGGAACAAATACCACCCCCCCCCCCCCCCCCTTTCCCCTCCAAAAAAAAAAGACACGAATTAAGAATGTTGAGGCTGAAGAGCTACATGGATTAATTTTAGTGTAGTCAACCATATTATGTCATTCTGTGACTTAATGAATACTGAATTTGCAAGTGTATCATTATCATAGGGAGGCAGTGAGAGTGGAGAGAGTTCACATCAGAAGAAGGCATGTACAAGCGATTGTTGTTGTACCTCGTGAATAAAATCGGTGTCAGAGAATGCTGAAAGAGAGAGGAAAGAGAAATGCCCAACGTGTCCCTGCAGAACCTGATACTTGAAGAAGGACTCCAGTAAGGCTGTGCTAGATTGGTGGGAGCGCATACACACGTGCATGAAAGTTGCTGATGGTGACTGTTGAACAGATCTGGAAGGAGATGTTCGAGCCTCTGCACTGCCTCAACTTCAGCATCGGCGGGGACCAGACGCAAAACCTGCTTTGGCGAATCCTCAACGGGAGATGGACAACGTGGAGCCGAAGGTAAGGGCAGCTTGTCCGCAAGGTTCTGTTATTCATCGGACAATCATGGAGCCTAATGCGGGGGGGGGGGGGGGGGGCGGTTGTCTGCAAGGTTCTGTTGTTCGTCGGACAGCTTGGAGCTGAAGGTAAGGGGAGGTTGTCCACAAGGTTCTGTTGTTGATCAGACAATGTGGAGTTAAAGTTAGAGGACACTGGGGGAGTGGGAGAGGAGGAATGGGTGTGGGGGCTGAAAGACACTTCAATGGACTTGTTCAATGCTGCTGACTGAATTAGATTAGTACAAGTTGGTTCTGACCTCCTGTTAAATCAGTTTAGACTGAAAGGGCGACTCTTGTAACATGTTAGTGACTTTCCTTCCAGCAGATGATTTACAAAGCAATCACCATTCGACCGTCGCAACCCTTCCAAAACGGAGTTGCATTTTTCACTTTCTGACATCACTCTCTCCTTTCTGACATCACTCTCTCCTTTCTGACATCACTCTCTCCTTTCTGACATCACTCTCTCTTTGAGCAGTAAGGTGCAGCACAGCCCATTAACAAATGTGGAATTATTATTATTATAATTAATTCTATAGAATTATTATAATTAATTCTTCTATAGTGCCTATTCTTGGCTAGAGACCAAGCTCTAAGCGCTTTACAATCCACACTGGTTTACACAACAGGCTGCCTTCCTGGGTAGTGCCGACTGAATAGCTTCCAGCTGGCGCTTCGTTCAGTCGTTTCCCTTATCATCCAGTCCATATTATTCAATATCGTTCACTCAGTTTCCTGCCTTCCTTCATTCTTTCCATTTATTACACAGGGTGCATGCTATATATAACATGTCATCCATACGAATGCTGTAGAAAGCTCAAGAATCATGATGTAGTGAGTACACAGCCGATGAAAATACTTGGAACTCTCTTCAAAGTTTGAGAACTATGATGTATCATAGCCAGGGATTGCGCTAACGCAAAAATCACGCATATTTCACGCATTTCACTGACCTGCGTACGCAATTTTTGACTTGCAATGTGTAAGTCGTACGCAGAAAGCCTTGATCTACAGGCAGTGCACCGAAATACAGAAACAGGCGTCAGCGTCTGAAGTAGTGACTCTCTCACCTGCCTGACTGTGTCCCGTTTCGTTTTTTGCGTTTTAGAATCTGGATACTGCGACAGCTAATAATGCGCTGTAGCGATCATAAAACAGACTATAGTGTCGATGGCAGGCTGTGACGTCACGCTCTTCAAAGCACGAAAAGTTTCCAGAAACTGTTTCCAGGTAATTTCTAAAGAGACTGCTAGAACTATCATGTCATCTGCAATAAGTCATTGGGCCAACAATAGTCATGTGGAACTAAACACATACACAGCAAAACTTAAATGATATTAGTATTGTATATCTCTCTCAATCAACAAATGATCGTTGCAAAGGCAGTCTGTTCGTTACACTGTCCAACAGGTACCAGTGGTTTGTGGACGTGAAGTCAAGGTCAGGTAAATTATCCAATATAGAGGGAGGTTGTTCCACAGGTACTGTGTGTTTGTGGGACACGGAGCGGAATATAGAGGGAGGTGTTCCACAGGTACTGTGTGTTTTGTGGACATGGAGCGGAATATAGGGGAGGTTTGTTCGCAGGTACTGTGTGTTTTGTGGACATGGAGGGAATATAGAGGGAGGTTGTTCCACAGTGTTTTGTGACATGGAGCGGAATATAGAGGGAGTTTGTTCCACAGGTACTGTTTGTTCTGTGGACAATATGCTGGACTGTAACATCACCATGGTAACATACACACATGATGTTTCGACAATATGGAGCCAAAAAACGAGGGAGGTTATTTGACAGGTACCGTTTGTTGGAGCCCAAAAACTGTGGGAGGTATTTCAACAGACACTGTTTGTTTTGTGGCAATATGGAGCTAAAAACAGAGGAAGGTTATTCTATCATTTAAAGAAAAAAAAGTGGAGAAAGAGGAAGTGGGGGGTGGGAGGGGGTGAAGGAGAGATCAGGGAAACATCTGGATAGTATTTGGGAGGAAAAAGTGTTAGATGATGAGAGGGACAAAATTAAAAAATCTGAGGTGACCTTAAAGACAATTAGGAAGATATCATAAAACGGATTTTGCAAAAGGTTTGTAGTTAATTTAACAAGAGAAACAACTGGCATGAACCCCAAAAGTTAAAAACTTTAATGTTCCTAGTGCGTGTAAGGGCACAGTTTGAAATAATGTGCTGGACCTGTAACATCACCATGGTAACATACACACATGATGTTTCGACAATATTTGGTCTATAATGAATTACCAAAGTCTGAAGATCAAACTTGGAAACAAGTCTGAACATCAAAATGAAATCTGATCAAGTCTTTTTTTACGATATTTTGAAGATAGATTCAAGCAGTTTGAATGTGTCTTTCATTGTATTGCTTTTCTTTAAAGTAACGATGGGCCAGTTGACTCTTACACTGCTTAAAGCCGTTGTATGCTTTTCTTTAAAGTAACGATGGCAGTTGACTCTTACACTGCTTAAAGCCGTTGTATTGCTTTTCTTAAAGTAACGATGGGCAGTTGACTCTTACACTGCTTAAAGCCGTTGTATTGCTTTCTTTAAAGTACGATGGGCAGTTGACTCTTACACTGCTTAAAGCCGTTGTATTGCTTTTCTTTAAAGTAAACGATGGGCAGTTGACCTCTACATGCTTAAGCCGTTGTATTGCTTTTCTTTAAAGTAACGATGGGCAGTTGACTCTTACATGCTTAAAGCCGTTGTATTGCTTTCTTTAAAGTAACGATGGGCAGTTGACTCTTACACTGCTTAAAGCCGTTGTATTGCTTTTCTTTAAAGTAACGATGGCAGTTGACTCTTACACTGCTTAAAGCCGTTGTATTGCTTTTTTTAAAGTAACGTGGGCAGTTGACTCTTACACGCTTAAAGCGTTGTATTGCTTTTCTTTAAAGTAACGATGGGCAGTTGACTCTTGCACTGCTTAAAGCCGTTGTATTGCTTTTCTTTAAAGTAACGATGGGCAGTTGACTCTTACACTGCTTAAAGCCGTTGTATTGCTTTTCTTTAAAGTAACGATGGGCAGTTGACTCTTACACTGCTTAAAGCGTTGTATTGCTTTCTTTAAAGTAACGATGGGCAGTTGACTCTTACACTGCTTAAAGCCGTTGTATTGCTTTTCTTTAAAGTAACGATGGCAGTTGACTCTTACACTGCTTAAAGCCGTTGTATTGCTTTTCTTTAAAGTAACGATGGCATTGACTCTTGCACTTCCCTTAAAGCCGTTGTATTGCTTTTCTTTAAAGTAACGATGGGCAGTTGACTCTTACACTGCTTAAAGCCGTTGTATTGCTTTTCTTTAAAGTAACGATGGGCAGTTGACTCTTGCACTGCTTAAAGCCGTTGTATTGCTTTTTTTTAAAGTAACGATGGGCAGTTGACTCTTACACTGCTTAAAGCCGTTGTATTTGCTTTTTTTAAAGTAACGATGGGCAGTTGACTCTTGCACTGCTTAAAGCCGTTGTATTGCTTTTCTTTAAAGTAACGATGGGCAGTTGACTCTTACACTGCTTAAAGCCGTTGTATTGCTTTTCTTTAAAGTAACGATGGGCAGTTGACTTTACATGCTTAAAAGCCGTTGTATTGCTTTTCTTTAAAGTAACGATGGGCAGTTGACTCTTCACTGCTTAAAGCCGTTGTATTGCTTTCTTTAAAGTAACGATGGGCAGTTGACTCTTACACTGCTTAAAGCCGTTGTATTGCTTTTCTTTAAAGTAACGATGGCAGTGACTCTTACACTGCTTAAAGCGTTGTATTGCTTTTCTTTAAAGTAACATGGGCAGTTGACTCTTACACTGCTTAAAGCCGTTGTATTGCTTTTCTTTAAAGTAACGATGGGCAGTTGACTCTTACACTGCTTAAAGCCGTTGTATTGCTTTTCTTTAAGTAACGATGGGCAGTTGACTCTTACACTGCTTAAAGCCGTTGTTTGTTTCTTCTTTTTTTCGTTGCTCTATTTGGTCATGAAAATGAAAATCCATAGGGTATGGTATCCGATGAGAATCAACATTAGTGTTGTTTAGTGTGAATTTCTCAACATTTGTGTTGTTTGATGTGAAAACGGCTTTGGGTGAGGAGGGGATGGATGGGGGTGGGGGCGGGAGAGGGGTGGCTGTCAATTTTTTTTTTAAACCTGCAGTATTCCAGCCATTAACAAACAGAATGTCTTCACAGCCAAGGAGTAGAAGCTGCTGTTCAGGCGATTTGTTTTGCGCTTAAAGATGATTGTGGTGAGAGAGCGTGGGAGGGAGCAAGAGAGAGAGAAAGAGAGAGGTGGGGGGGGGGGGGGGGGGGGGAGCGGCTTCCTCATCGTGACCATTCCTTGGTGCAGGTGATTGTGATCCTGATCGGCACCAACAACCACAAGCACTCAGCGAGCAGGGTCGGCAGCCATTGAGAAGATCGTCGAGGTCCTGAGTGAAAGCAGCCGCAGGCTCAGCTGCTTGTGTTGGTGGGTCCTCCGCTGTCTTTGTCGCTGTCGTTGTTGTTGTTGTTGTTGTCACTGTCGTCAGTGTCGTTTGTCATGTTGTTTGTCGTTGTCGGCCTCTCCTCTTGTCTTCCTGGCTTGTGTGTCGTGGTCATTTTGTGCGCGTTACCTTTTGATTCTTTGTTATCGTTATTGAGCATCATTCTGTCTCTGTCTCTCTTTCTCTTTGTCTGTTTGTCTGTCTCTCTCTCTGTCTCTCTCTCTGTCTCTCTCTCTCTCTCTCTCTCTCTCGCTCTCATTCCGTTAATTTCTTCGTTCTTTAGCTCAAATTCCAAGGTTCATCAAACATTGGTGAGATTTTTGCTCATGTGACTGTTTATGATTCTACTACGAATAGTTTGACCCCTGTAATTATTTAGAACATTTGCAAAACAATAGCCCATCTCTCTAAAACACACACACCACACACACACACACACAACACACACACACACACACACACACACCACACACGCGCGCATGCACGCACACATATGTACTGAAAATATATAGCAACGTAGTTTTCTTGAAGGAAAATAGGAGATTGCAATGAACATATTTCAAATATTGACAGTGTAAGTAACTCAAAATCATGGGAAGATAATTGGTGTTTTGGTGAAAGAAAACGAAATTGAAAAGAAAAATCAATGGAAATTCAAGTACCTGTCTTTTGCCTGTGGACGTGGTGCTAAAATACTTGCAAATGTACTGGACATGACAGCCAAGTGCAGTGGCGTGCTGGAAAGCGCACAGCATTTCTAGAGGTGAGTTATGTCATGCATTTCAGTTCAGGTCTGATTTTAATCAGCGAAATTTCACCCACTTTGTGGAAAAGATCGATCGTGGAGGACACTGCGTGGGTTCATGCATTCCATGTGTGGTTTTTACATGCTGAGATCAAATTGTTACCTGGATTAGATTAGAATGAATACTTACATAGCGCCTATTCTCAGCTAGAGACCAAGCTTTAAGCGCTTTACAATCCACACTCGTTTACGCAATGGGCTGCCTACCCGGGTGGCGCCGACTGAAGAGCTGCCAGCTGGCGCTTCGTTCAGTCGTTTCCGTGTCATCCAGTCAATATCGTTCACTCAGTTTCCTACTTCCTTCATTCTTTTCCATTTCTCACGCAGGATGCATGCTATGTGTAACGTGTCATCCATACCAACGGCCAAACTGGCCTTCTCTTCGAAACTTGGTGATGGGATTTTACGTGTGTGGAAGATGTTATGCGTGCGTTCACACACAGAACCTTGGTTTATAGTCTCATTCGAAGGACTGTAAGGGAAATGGAGTCAGAATCAATGTTAACTCCGAGTGAAAAAATCCCCCTGTACCGAAACGGCCGGTGGAGATTCGAACCCACAACCCCAGGATCACGAGTCCGGCTCTCTACCAATGAGCTATTCCGCCCCCCCCCCCCCCCCCCCCCCCCCCCCCCCCCCCCCCCCCCCCCCCCCCCCCCCCCACCCCCCCCCCAACGGTCTTGGATGTGGACCTGAACTGGGGTGTGATGTGCCTGAACTGTCTGTGGATGTGACCTGAACGGTGGTGTGATGTGGACCAATGGTCATTGGATTGGCCGAACTGTCGTGTGGATGTGACCTCACTGGTGTTGTGATTGCCCTGAACTGGCGTGTGATTGACCTAACGTCATGGATGGGGACCTGAACGCATGTGGTGTGACCTGAACTGCCCGTGTGATGTGGACCTGAACTGTCGTGGGAGTGGACCTAACTGTGTGGATGTGGACCTGAACTGTCCATGTGATGGACCTGAACTGTGTTTGATGTGACCTGAACTGGTGGATGTGGACCTGAACTGGTGTGTGGATGTGGACCTGAACTGGTCATTGGATGGACCTGAACTGTCGTGTGGATGTGGACCTGAACTGGTCGTGTGGATGTGAACCTGAACTGGTGTTGTGGCTGTGGACCTGAACTGGTCTGTGGATGTGGACCTGAACTGTCATGGGGATGTACTGAACTGGTGTTGTGGCTGTGGACCTGAACTGTCGTGTGGATGTGACCTGAACTGGTCATGTGGATGTGGACCTGAACTGGTCGTGTGGATGTGGACCTGAACTGGTGTTGGGATGTGGACCTGAACTGGTCGTGTGGATGTGGACCTGAACTGGTCATGTGGATGTGGACCTGAACTGTATGTGGATGTGGACTGAATGGTGTGTGGATGTGGACCTGAACTGGTGGTGTGGATGTGGACCTGAACTGGTGGTGTGGCTGTGGACCTGAACTGGTGGTGTGGATGTGGACTGAACTGGTGGTGTGGATGTGGACCTGAACTGGTGGTGTGGATTGTGGACCTGAACTGGTGGTGTGGATGTGGACCTGAACTGGTGGTGTGGATGTGGACCTGAACTGGTCGTGTGGATGTGGACCTGAACTGGTGGTGTGGATCACATTTTGTTGATTTTTTTTTCTTCCCTTCTCACACCCCTTTCCAGCTCAACCCTTCCCCTTGAGATGTCATGATAGTGTGTTTGGTTGGTTGTTAGCCTCATGGGCATGATCAGAATCACTTGAGTCATCATGGGGTTGGTCAACAACATCATAACAATTTCTAACACGTCACTTGAGTCATCATGGGGTTGGTCAACAACATCATAACAATTTCTAACACATCACTTGTGTCATCATGGGGTTGGTCAACAACATATAACAATTTCTAACACCTCAGACCAAAGAGGCCACACACCTACGATCAGAGTGTGTGAACATTCTCAAACAGAGCAAACCTCCCAAAATCCAATATTTCTAGGGATGAAAGACTCGTACTACAAGAACTGAAGAAGAAGGATTCCATTATGATCCTGACCTCCCAGCCGACAAAGGCCGTGCCACAGTCATCCTCCTCAAGGGACAGTACTATGAGAAGGCCCATAATTTATTAGAAGACAGGAAGACCTATCAACAGCTGAACAAAGATCCCACCAGCAAGTATACTGCACGCCTGACCAAACTACTGCAAGGCCTACAGAAGTCAGGAGACTCTCTCTGGAACAGTACCGCAGACTGTACCCTCAGCTACGGATGTGCCAAAGTTCTACGGACTGCCTAAAGTGCACAAGAGAGATGTACCCCTCCATCCCATTGTTGCATCTAGGGATCCCTGATGTATGAGACGGCCGCTTCGTTGCGGACATTCTCTCGCCTTTGGTAGGAAAGACAGAACATTCCATTGCCAATAGTGCAGACCTGGTGAAGAGGTTGTCAATGTTTGTACCACAGCCTGATGAGATGTTGGCGTCCTATGACGTCACAGCACTGTTCACAGTGTCCCTGTTAAGAACAGCATTCACATCATCAGAGGGAGGTTACAGGACGACAGCAGCCTTCAGCAGCGCACCAACCTGTCAGTGGAACACATCTGTGATCTGCTATCCTGCTTCCTCAACACCACCTATTTTACCTTTGAAGGACAGTTGTACCAACAGACCGAGGGTGCAGCCATGGGGCCCCCTGTGAGTCCTATTGTAGCTGACCTCTTTATGGAAGACTCTGAGGAGAAAGCCTTGGCATCGTTCCACACCCCTCCTCGCTACTGGGGCTGCTACATGGACCACACCATGACTGTGCTAAAAAAGATCGGCGGTCGCAGACTTCACGACCCATCTCAACAACCAACACCCTGCCATCAAGTTCACCTACGAGGTCGAGGAGAACGGCAGCATCGCGATGTTGGACACCTGCATCACCGGACAGAGACAGGCCTCGCCTTCTCCGTCTACAGAAAGCCGACCCACACAGACCAGTATTTGCAATTTGACAGTCACCAGCCACTGAAACACAAGCTGGGAGTGATTCGCACCGTCACCCACCGAGCAAAGACATCTGCTCCACCGACCACCGCTAGGGAAGAGGAGGTGCAGCATATCAAGAAAGTGTTAAGTATATCGGGATACCAGAAGTGGGCCTGGGATATCCCCGGGGGGCAAGAAAATCATACCTCACCCCGCCACAGAATGTCAGACCCCTTCGAGAGGGCACGTCTCCATGTCGTACGTCAGCGGCGTCACTGAAGCTCTCGGCAGGAAGATCAGAAAGTTTGGAGTCAGTGTCCACGCCAAGCCCACCAACGCCATCAGAAGCCAGTTAGTCCACCCCAAGGACAAAACAGACAAATCGGACAAATCAGGGGTGATGTACAAGATAGACTGCCAGGACTGTGACCATAGTTACATTGGTGAAACTGAGCGCAGCCGGCGCAAGAGACTAAAGGAACACAAACGTGAGTCCTCTCCAGTGGGTGAACATCTGCCCCACACCCAACATCAGTTTGAAAAAGACAACGTACAAGTGCTCGACAGAGAAGCAAGATGGTTCCAGAGGGAGTAAAGGATGCAGTCCACATCGCCTCCAGGAACCCCACCTTAACCGCGACCGGGGCCGACACAACCTGCCATCGGTGTACTCCTCACTCATTCATTTGCATTGTCGTGAGTTCGCTCACGGCGGTGCGCACTGAAGCCAGTTCTCAACCAGCAGTTGCGCTGAAGAAGTCGGCCAGATTGCCGACGAAAGCTATGCACACAGTGAGTAACCTTCTTTAACTGAGTGAACTGTTTAGTCTGGTAGCCGTTAAATTTCTAACACGTTTTCTTTGTCTGTTCTGTGGCCATCGTGTGGCAAAGGAAACAAAAGCTGTGGCCAGATCTTCTGCATTATAACTTCCTGGCAGCCATATTGAAACGCTTGACAACTTTTCGCCCTACAAAACACGAAAAAGGACGCTTCACAGAAGGTAAAAGAATGCATCACAGAAGGTAAAGAATGCATCACAGAAGGTAAAGAATGCATCACAGAAGGTAAAAGAATGCATCACAGAAGGCAAAAGAATGCATCACAGAAGGCAAAAGGACGCATCACAGAAGGTAAAAGAACGCAGCATAGAAGGCAAAAGGACGCATCACAGAAGGCAAAAGGACGCATCACAGAAGGCAAAAGGACGCATCACAGAAGGTAAAAGAACGCAGCATAGAAGGCAAAAGGACGCATCACAGAAGGCAAAAGGACGCATCACAGAAGGCAAAAGGACACATCACAGAAGGTAAAAGAACGCAGCATAGAAGGCAAAAGGACGCATCACAGAAGGCAAAAGGACGCATCACAGAAGGTAAAAGAACGCAGCATAGAAGGCAAAAGGACGCATCACAGAAGGCAAAAGGACGCATCAAATTTGATCTGAAAGTTGTTGAGAAAATTGTTCAACCACACAGCAAGGCAGGTGCCATTTCCGCTAAAATGAAAGTAATCGTATGACCAGCTAGGCCATTCATCATGCGATGACCCATAAACTGCGGCTCTACCCGCCGCCAGGAGTGAAAAGCTGAACGTTACCAGATTCTGTCTTCAGGGATGAAGTCTTAAATTTGATGCCTGTATGCATGTATTTGATGTTATTGTCATTCATCCCAAGGGCAGAGAGGGGTCATAACTGTTCTCCAGAAGGGATTTCACACAGGTGGAAAATCTGTTTTAAGCAGGTGTCAGCAAACAAGACCTCGGTTTGAAGTCTCACTCCAGGGTGCAGCTATGGGGTCCCCTGTGAGTCCTATTGTAGCTAACCTTTTTATGGAAGACTTCGAGGACAAAGCCTTGGCATCGTTCCACCCCCCTCCTCACCACTGGGGCTGCTACATGGACCACACCATGACTGTACTAAAACAGATTGGTGGTCGAAGACTTCACGACCATCTCAACAACCAACACCCTGCCATCAAGTTCACCTTCGAGGTAGAGGAGAACGGCAGCATCACGATGTTGGACACCTGCATCACCCGGACAGAGACAGGCCTCGCCTTCTCCGTCTACAGAAAGCCAACCCACACAGACCAGTATTTGCAATTCGACAGTCATCTACCACTGGAACACAAGGGATTTCACTCATAGAAAATCTGTTTTAACCCTCTTGTACTCAGTTTCTCTGACTGCAAACTTCCCCTAGATTTCAGATTCTTTTACAGGTTTCAGCCTAAAAATGGGTATGTGTGATTATTAACTTATGGGGAATGTATGTGAACCGCTAGGAGAAAGAAAATTGGCAGACAGTTTCAGAAGAGCATGCACTTCACTTTGAACTCTATTTTGTCTGTCTTAGAGATATAGGTCGTGTCACTGTCACCAAATTGTCACCAGACACGTGAAATTTTATGATGACAATCAAGTTTACAGCATGCAAGCATGCGCAGTCACCATGCTGATGCAGGCTGTTAGTGTAAGATGAAACCTGAGGCCTACCTGACATAAACCATCTGCTGCCTGGCAGTACAGGTCCCACTGGTTGTCCCACCAATGTCATACAAAACTTGTCACATGTCACACACAATACTATAAAAGAGGGTCAGGTGCGCCCTTTGCAGCTTGTTTTTGTCTTGTATACCTGTTTCTTTCATCAGTAGCAGTCTTAAAAAACAAAGAGGAACAAACAAAACGAAAAAAACAAGTGGTGTAGCAGTGTCAGGTAACGAGTGAGCCGGCCCAGTGGGTTCCTGAAACGGACGCACCCCTGCCGTGCCGTGTGTCGCGGGCCTCCATTTTGTCTGAAGCGCCGCCAGTCGAACATTGTATTCCGGGTCGCTTTGCACTTCACCGTCTTCTTCAACACTACTACCTACTTCTATATCACTTTCATTCTCCATTTTTCTTTCAAATGTCTCCACTTCTACAATAATTTCATCTAACTCCTTGCGAGTGGTCGACCATCTCGTCGTCGTTCGTAGCAGACGCGAAAGCCGCCATTGTGAAAGTCGGTCAGTTTCCATTCACAAAGTTACTCGCTGCGTTCTGTGCCTATTGTCAATGAACACACACGGTTCCATCACCCAAAAATAGTGCCAACACATGATTGGGCCATGCCTGAGTCTTCCTAGTTACTGTCTGCGACTGTGTGTGTCTACACACGTGATCACTGCGTGATGGAAAATTCCCACAGAGAGGTCCCGGTACGTCCCGGTACGGGAAGAACAGGCGCCCGACGTTCAGTCCCGGATTCTCCCGTTGCGAGTATAAGAGGGTTAAGCAGGTGTCAGCAAACAAGACCTCGGTTTGAAGTCTCACTCAGAGGACTCGGATGGAATTTGTATATGCACAGATGAAAAGAAGTTCCCTTCCGATCAGGCTTTCTGAAGTGAGAATGGAACCCTGGTCCTTGGGACAAGAGTCTGACGCATTACCCATGAAGCCATCTGGCCAACTGGCATCATACGAAATTACTGTTGACATCCCCATTTTCATGTAATTTGTTTTTATAGACCCAAATATGGTGCTTACTTAGTGTGTGTGCATTGACTGTGCTGTTGAAGTCTCCTGTGTCGCCTTCATCAATATGATCATGATCATCAGCTTTGTCGTCGCTCTGATCATCATCATCATCATCATGATCAGTTTGGTCAAAGGGTTGTCGCAGGCATTCCAGTTCAGAGTGACTTTACATTCACTGGTCAGAGACTGTGGAACGGGCATCTTGCCACAAGTTAGTGTCTGCCTATTGAAGGTTTTGTGATACAGGGCTGGAGACGTTTTGATTTTTTTCAGCAGCCAGCAGGGTAGTGAACTCATCTAACCATGTTTGTCACTAGACCAAGTTCTGAAGTGTGCCACCACTTTTTTTTCTTTTTTTAAACAGTAGAATTTTTAAACAGGTAGAATTTTTAACAGGTAAATGCATCTGGATGGAAAGAACACCAAGTTCATCAGATTAGCACAAAATTCAGCCAAGAAGCCCCATGTTTTCGCTCTGTGCAGTACTATTATTAGAATGATGTGGGATTAAGTTTCTTCAGAGCAGCTGACAACACTATAGGTCCGTTTCTTGCCATTTAACCATCCTACCCCCCTCTCCTTTCAGTTATTGGAAATGCGTCCATTTAATGTTCTTCTGGAGTGAAGACTGTAGTGGCAAAGCTATGGAAGTGGCGACTGAGCTAAAAGGAGTGCCAGTCACTGCTACATGGATTATGACCAGACAGCATGGACTGAGAAGCTGAGTGACATCTACAGATAACTGCGTCTGTAGGGCTTGCAGGATTGGTCTCAGTGTATCAGTGTGGAATGTCGGTTTGAAGTTCCATCCAGAGGACCAGGATGGGACTGGACTCTGCACAGGTGTGAAATTCAAAGAGAGCGCCTCTACCACCCTGGCTTTCTCCTGTTGGAGTTGAACCTTGGAACAAAACTTTAAAAGTGTATGTAATAACTCCGCCAAACAAATGGGCAAACGAATCACAAGACAAAACATGACGCGTTTCGACCTCTTAGGTCTTGTTCAGGCAAGATAAACAACACTGAGGACGACGGAAACGAAGAACGAGCAGTCACTTATCGTCAGATTTGGCGCAAGATGGGCGTTGAATACTTCTTGCCTGAAGAAGACCTAAGAGGTCGAAACGCATCATTTTTGTCTTGTGGTTTCGTTTGTCCATTTGTTTGGCGTAGTTATTACATAACTTTTCAAGATTTGTTCAGATTTCTGCCTGCAGTACCCTCACTTGGCAACAAACTTGGCACAGAAGTCAGAGGCCTGCCAGCTGCAGCAAAGTGGTGAGCATCACTGAAGGCATAGAACCAAACCAAAGACATACACATGGAGAGGCAACTGAAACTAAGGTTACCTCAAAAGCAGGGCATGATAGGCCATGGAATTCGAACTTTTTTTTTTTTTAGCTGATCGATGAGGATGAGGATGTTGAAGATCATCCCACTGATTTCCATTCTGAATGACAGGGCTTGTATGGTACGCTTATTTTCATCATTTGTATCTTGGCATTAACCAGGCCCAAGAGATACAGATACCTGCAGTGTTGGTCAGGAAATTTTAGCAACACTCACAGAGATGCATCCAATAGAAGAAACTCAATGTGTTCACTAGATCAGCTTGGTCAGGAGTCATCAGGACGGAAAAATGTCACTCGTAAATGGTCTAGTGGGAATCAAACCCACAACCTCCCAGCCGGGAGTCGTGATGCTAACCACTTGCTACAGCAGCTGGCAGGCCTCAGACGTTGTACCAAGTTTGTTGCAAAGTGAGTCGACTGCAGGTGGACATTTAAGCCAAGGCAAGAAGCATTAACGCCCATGTTGCACTAAATCTGCCCTTTGTCATAAAACTGACCGCCAGTTTCCCGCCTTCTTCTCTTTCCAGGGTCTCCTGCCGCGAGGAGAAAAGCCGAACAGCGTGCGGGAGAAGGTGGCGGCCATCAACCGATCGCTGGAGGAGCGGCTGACGGACCTCCCCAACGTCACCCTGCTGGCCCTGGAGCCCTCGCTGTTCTACCAGTCGGGCACGGAGCGCATCGGGGCGAGGACATGTGGGACTTTGTGCACCTGACCAAGCGAGGCTACCAGAAGCTGTGTGAGCCACTGCTGGAGGAGTCCAGTCCCTTTCTGCAGAACTTTGTTAAGGTGGAGAGCACCTCCGTCGACACGGCCTCCATGGCTGGAGAGCTGGCCTCCGACCGGCCCTGATGAGCTGGGATGGTAGTGATGGGTTGGATGGGGGGGGGGGGGGGGGGGGGGGGGGGGGGGGGTTGGGGGGGGGGGGTTTGCGGTTGGCGGTTGGTCATGGGTGTGTGCTGGTTTTTGACACCCCTCCACCTACCCATTCCCTGTGTTCCCCCTCCCCCTTCCCTCCTCCTCCCACTCCCCCCCTCCCCACCCCCCCCTCCCTCCCGTTAGAGTCGGTTCCCCTTCTCTCGTCTGTCAGCTTGTTTGGCTAGTCCTTAGTCCTGAATTCTGCATTGTCACTGCTTGGGTTGTGTGTGTGTGTGTGTGTGACTGTGTGTGTGTGTGGTGATGTGTGTGTGTGTGTGTGGTGTGTGTGCTTCTGTTGTGAGTGTGTTGGTGTGCATGTGCCACATGAGTATCGTGATTTTGCCGTGAGAGTCTTGATCAATGCGCATGGTGGCTGAGGCTCCTGCTGGATTTCACAGAGGATAGGGGTGGGGGGGTTGAAGGAGACAGGTGAAGGGGGAGAGTAGGACAGGGTGTAGGAAGAAGCTTGAAAGTTGAAACTAGGACTCGGAGGTACGATGTTTGAGGTTTTTGTTGGAGGGGAGAGGGGACAGGAGGGAGAGAGGGAAGGGTGCGATGGGAACATTAAGAAAATAGACAGAATGCATTATTAAACAATTTTGTGTTGACTTTGTTTTTGTTCTGTTAAATAATGGACAAATCAAAACAGGCTTAAAAGGTTAGTATTAGCTGTCTGTCTCAGTTCTGGAAGAGGGCTTTGAAACAAAATGTGGATTCTCATTTAAGATGTCGTACGCTTAGTTATGAAAGAAGAGGGCATTGAAACAAAATGTGGATTCTCGTTTAAGATGTTGTGTACATGTTGTACAAAAAGGATAGACCACATTCATTAATGAAGCAGGTTATTGCTATTCTGTCAGAGTTTGGAAGTTGGAACTGACGTGAATTTCGGTGTGATTGACTGTTTTAACTTGAAATTTCAGTTCAGCACTGACAAGTTACAATACCTGCATGTTAATATGTTTATTTTTGTCTTTTTTTTCTTCTACCCTCTGTTGTTTTGTGTGTGGATGAGTGTGTGTGTGTATGTGGGGCAGGGGGGGGGGGGGGCCTTGTGTTTTGCTCTCCCACGCCGAACCTTTTACTGTCTCTCCCCATGCTTTCTGTGTATGTACAAGGTTAAAG
This sequence comes from Conus ventricosus, assembly GCA_018398815.1. Classification (NCBI taxonomy): domain Eukaryota; kingdom Metazoa; phylum Mollusca; class Gastropoda; order Neogastropoda; family Conidae; genus Conus; species Conus ventricosus. The sequence continues at coordinate 42,004,138 of CM031626.1, read as the reverse complement.
GTTGCATGCAAGTATGTGCGCTCAGTGTATGAGAACTGCATTTTGTGTATTTCAGAATGTTTTCTGTAAATTTGAATGAAATTTCGTAGATGATGTTTGGGAAACATTCATGTCACATTTGGGTAGTCAAACTGCTTTGAAGCACAGGGGGAGAAAACGGTGGAAGTCAACAATGCTCATGTGTTACAGGACCTCTTTCACCATCGGCCTCACAGATGTATATATATATATATAAATACACACTCCAATGTGTGTCGGCAAACTTGACACAGACAAATATACAGACAACACAGGATTAACATCTTCACCTTTTGCTGGTCAGAGTTCCACAGCTCGCATGAAAGGCATCCGCCACTTCCAGTTCATCTGATTGGCACTGCCTGCCTGCCCTTCACGGGTGGGCTGGCTGCCCGACACACTTTGCAAATGATCGTGTCAAGTTGTCACGTTTCAAGCGAACACACATGCAGGCAAGAGCAATGTGTATGGGGTGGCCAGACCTCCTCAAACAGTGAGGGAGAAGAAGCTGGCAGACGTGGTTGCGTAAAATGCTGCATCATCATTCATGGAACAATCCTGTCACCAGGAGATGGTGAATTACTTGCGCGAGCAAGTGGGACTTCTGACAGAGACGAACAGAAGGAAAACGAGGCGCGAAAGCGATCCTGTTCCTTCTGTCTCTTTGTCGGAAGATGACAGCTGGGGGAAACCGTAGTTAGTTCGTCCCACTTCCGAGATATTCCAGAACCAGGTCTGCTGTGGTGCAGACCTGGTTTACCTGAGATTGAAAGGAGATTGACTTTGTGGTGTGTGTGTCATGTGTACTTTTTTTTGGGGGGGGGGGGGGGGGGGTTGTAGTTTAATTGTTTGCTTTTCTGACTGTGTTTGTGTGTGTGATTTTGCACCTGTGCACCAGCATATGTGGTTGTGTGTGTGTGTGGTGTGTGTGTGTCTGCATGGGTGTTATGAATGTATGTGTGTGCCTGTACCTGTCTTTCATGTCGGGATCTGTGTTTCTGAAAGTATGTGGCCACTCAGAAGAAGTGAAACAGTTGAAGATTTGCACAATTGCAGAGCTGCCAACCTTCCTGAATTTTTGCTAGAATGTCTCTGATTTAGAAATTATTCCCCAAATTCCTGAATTTAGTATGAAAATTTTTTTTTTTCAAATCCAAAATTTCACAAATTTGCTTAAAAAATTGGGGGTTTAGGGGTGTTATTTTTCAGTAGGGATGATGAGGAATCATAGAGTAAAGCCCAAATGGTAAGTGGACATTGGCAAAGATATATGTTGACAGTGGACGTTGGCAAAGATATATGTTGACAATGGTATGTATGGAAAATGAGATTTCTGTTCAAACCCTTCATAGGTCAGCTGAAGCCTAAGGGGAGGTAAAAATGCTTTCAATCGAAAGCTGAACTGCCTGCTCCTCAGCTCACCACCCCACCCCCATCATCCATCCCCTGGTTCCCACATTTTGAATCCAGAAGGTTCACAGCGTGCAACTGTTTTTCCCATTTAAGATTTTCTGGTCTTGTTTGTTTGTTTTGGGGGAAAATGCCTTGTAAACTTGTACTGGGGGGGGAAAGGGGTTGGGGCACATGGGTAATGTTTCACGTCACCCAGCAAATCAAATCATGTGAGCTGTTCGGCTAGAATGTGATAACATATGATGATGGGTGTTCTTCATAGCCTGTGAAGACGGTTTAAACCATACCGTATACCTCAGCATTGATGTAGAAGCGTGGTCGTTGCATTGTAATATTATCATTAATGAAGAGTATAAATTAATTATAGCTTCATATTGTATGTTTAAGTATTTTTCAATTGACAACAGTATTAAGGAAACTTGAGCAACAACAACAACAAAAAACACCTCTGGGACTGCTCTGAAAACAAACAAAAAAACATGCCAGATCTCTCATGTTACATGAAATTAGGCTCTGGTCTAGCAGGATTATAAACGTACGCTGTACCGAGGCATTGTACATCATTCCATAAAGGCGTGGTTTTAGAGCCTTTACTTTTTGTTTCTCGTATTGAAGCACAACTCTTTGACTCATTCCAAGACTGCAGCTGAAGAAGAAAGCATGACGCATTTTGAACAGGGGTGAATCGCCAACAAACAGCGCCCTCTGGAGGGGCGTGCTCACCCAAGCTGCCTACGTGCCGAAACAGTGAATGTCCTCACTAGGCGGCCTGACTGCTGGTGTTCTGCATATGTTGGACCTGAGCGGGCGCCACCGAACACCCAGAGAAGCGACTTGGCAGCAGTGCAGTGTCTCCTCTGGTGGGTTGTGTCAGGACCACTTGGAATTGACCGATTCCTGTGCATCACTAGTACTGGGACTGCGGGAGGCCAGGGTGTGGCTGTGGATGGTGGGGGGGGGGGGGGGCCTGGGCTGGGCTGGAGTGGGAAGAATGCCTTTTAGGGGTAGGAAAAAAAAATGAGACAAGAAAGAAGAAAGGATGGCCAACAAAAACAACATGGTGTGAAGAATCTTTTGTTGTTGTCAATGTAGATTTTAAATCAGCCACTCTTTGATGGTTCTGTATTCAGCAGTGACTGCAGACATGGGAAGTGGCCGTGAATCAGCAGTTTGGGGTCCTTTCACAAAGCAAGTTCTTATATAACAAATTTGTTGGTGTGTGTGTGGGGGTTTTTTTTGTTTTTTTTTTTTATCCCATTAGCTGCAGATTTTATTGCAGAAAAAGAAACAAAAGTACCAGCATAGAAATAAAAAGTTTGTTTTTGTTTGCTTCACATAAAAACCTCTATGTTTGTGTGTGTGTGTGCATGCACATGCTGCTTGCGCATGTGTGTATGTGTGTTGTCTTCCTATGTCTCAACATTGTGTCTCATGTTGTGTCATATTTTCACTTCTTTTTTTTTTTTTGGGAGGGGGGGGGGGGGGTCCGAGATGCGGTTCTGCCATATTATTTTTGACATTGTCATATTGTCATTCTGTTTGGTTGGTTGGTTTTGTGTGTGTGTGTGTGTGTTGATTGTGTGTGTGTATGCGTCTGCCATATTCTTCCTGATATTGTGTGCCACATTATCTGTCATTCTGGTCTCCCCCCCCCCTTCCACCGCCACCCCTCCCACCCCGCACACAGCCTCAGCACCAGCAAGCAGTTCACAGACGGCAGTGGGCATCAGAACGCCGTGAGCCAGATTCCCAGGGGGAGACATTGCACTGCTGTGGAATCACTTCAGTGGTGTTCATTCTTTTTCCAGACAGACAGAACGCCGTGAGCCAGATTCCCAGGGGGGGTCATTGCACTGCTGTGGAATCACTTCAGTGGTGTTCAGTGGTGTTCATTCTTTTTCCAGACAGACAGAACGCCATGATGGTAACTGCTTCAGGGCTTAAAGGGGTCCAGCGTTTGGCAGATGTCAGTTGTTTCTATAAAAGGTTTTCTGGAAGAAATAAAAACGATTTTGTGCTGAAGAAAAAATAAAGCAGAGAAAAAAAGGCGACAAAAAACGAGAATGTTCTCCACTTGTGCGTGTTCTTGTTCCACATGATGCCTCGGAAGGACTGGAAACAAAAAGACAACTTGTTTGGAGAGCATTCCGGACCAAACTGGCTTGGGGGGTTTGGTGAACAGAGGAGTAAGTTTTGTCAATTCCAGTGTAAAAAAACGAAGCATGTAAAATTGGATCGGATGGCAGCAGTAGTGAAGGAGGGGAGAGTAAGGAGGAATCTGAAAAAGACTTTTAATTCCGGGATATGCAGTGTGTGCGTGTGCTGTGCTAGCTCGACATGAATTGTGGGTTCAAGAACTTTGTGGTTGTGCAGACCCACATGAAAATGGAACACCAGAAGGCAATGAAAAATGTAGAGTATTAGAGGGAAACAATTCAGAATTTAACCATTTTGCATTTGCATTTTCCAACCCAAAACTGCTCCTAGTATTCATATTTTTTTGATAAATATCATGGAATGTGGTCAGTTCACGACCCTTGTCTGTGAATCATTTCCCACATCCCATACTACTGCCAAGATGTCATTGGACACCTGTCATTTGTTTTGGCCAGCCTTGACTTCAAACAAGGTCGCAGTGTGCGAGGGAAAGTAACGCAGCATGTGCGGCCGCAACAAACACCAGGGGAGACAAACAGAGCGGCGGGATACGGGTGTGAAACAAATGCAAGGTGGTTAAAGCAGTGATTTTGTTCATTTAGAATGACAAAGGCGGGGCTGACGTACACAGAGGGAATGTGTCGGGCGATTTACGCTTAAACCCACATTCAAAACACAACAGCTTAAACGTTAGAACTGCTCGCAAACCGTTTTGGTCTGTTCACACTTGCTGAACTGAAAAGCATCGACGCCACTTTCTTGACAACAAGACTGACCCGTGCAAGTGTGTGTGGAATGTAATGGCGAAGCCAGCAAGCTGTTCAATTCAGCGCTTGACAGTACAGCAGCGTGATGTGCTTTTGGCAGCACCAACTGCATACCATGCTATTGTGTTGCTTCCTTCCATGTGACCGTTTCAAGGCGAAGAATTCAGATAAGGCAGCCACAGCACGACATGCGCATGGAAGGTTTGCAAAGTTTTTACTTTTCGGTTCTTTCAAGTGGCTGGTCCAGCCAGACTTGAATCAACAGTTTTGCTTTAGTTGCAGCGCTGCTGCTGCTAGTTGCAGCATGCAACCGATGCACAAATTTGCTGGAAAACCAGTCGTTGGGCACAGGGAGATCAATTCCAAATTCCAGACTTTGCAGCACTACAGCCCTGATGTGGCCCTTTGCGGTCGGCTGGGCTATAAGCAACATTATCTTATCTTGCAGCACCTACAGCCCTGATGTGGCCCTTTGCGGTCGGCTGGGCTATAAGCAACATTATCTTATCTTGCAGCACCTGCAGCCCTGATGTGGCCCTTTGCGGTCGGCTGGGCTATAAGCAACATTATCTTATCTTGCAGCACCTGCAGCCCTGATGTGGCCCTTTGCGGTCGGCTGGGCTATAAGCAACATTATCTTATCTTGCAGCACCTGCAGCCCTGATGTGGCCCTTTGCGGTCGGCTGGGCTATAAGCAACATTATCTTATCTTGCAGCACCTACAGCCCTGATGTGGCCCTTTGCGGTCGGCTGGGCTATAAGCAACATTATCTTATCTTGCAGCACCTACAGCCCTGATGTGGCCCTTTGCGGTCGGCTGGGCTATAAGCAACATTATCTTATCTTGCAGCACCTACAGCCTGATGTGGCCCTTTGCGGTCGGCTGGGCTATAAGCAACATTATCTTATCTTGCAGCACCTACAGCCCTGATGTGGCCCTTTGCGGTCGGCTGGGCTATAAGCAACATTATCTTATCTTGCAGCACCTACAGCCCTTGATGTGGCCCTTTGCGGTCGGCTGGGCTATAAGCAACATTATCTTATCTTGCAGCACCTGCCCTGGTGGAATACAAAACTGGAGACCCATGGGAAATGGTTGGGAACCGTTCTGCATGAATGAGTTTGTAGTGTAAATGCATGACATCGCTTGAGAGGCTGTTAGTTTTGCTCTGTGTAAATGGTTTCCGTTTGTTTCATTGTGTGTGAGTGTGTGCGTGTGAAAAGTTTTGTGTTGAAAAATGCTCTTTTTGTTTGCGAGGCTCTCGGAATTGTCCCCCAGAATACAACAGATTTTAATTTTTCTTTTTTAATTTCCGGAGGAGAGGGAAGAGGAGGGGAGGGGGGTACTAAGGTGGGGAGGCATGTCCCCTGACTTCCCATGGAGGGGCGTGTCTGCTGCATTGGCTTACATTGGTGGTTTCACCGTTTGGTTACACTATACCATTCATTTTTCGTCCTGTTTCATAAGGGACCGTTCAAAGCCCCATAGCATAGTCGGCTCTGTCAGACTTTAACAGCTGCTTTCTCTCATGGAGGGAACGATCCTGGGTTTGACCATCGTTGGGCAACAGAGACAAGACATGCAGAGTATGTATACATTGTCTGAAATGCTGCAGTGCATATTCTCCTCCATGGACTGTCGGACCATGTAACAGGGATATAGACTCAAAGTGTCCATGGACTGTCGGACCATGTAACAGGGATATAGACTCAAAGTGTCCATGGACTGTCGGACCATGTAACAGGGATATAGACTCAAAGTGTTCCATGTGGAGCGTGTGTGTACACACGTCCGTCATCGAAACAGACCTACATTGCTCGGTCTTTTCTCATCATTCCATCGTTGGCACACATACTCTTCAAATCTTTTTGTGTTTGTTTGCAAGAATTTGTTTCTGTAGATCAGGAATTGGAAACACCATCCATTTGAATTGATGCGTTAGGCATTGCATAGAATGCTGACTGTATGATCATTCACTGTAAGTATTGTTTTGTACATAGTGTACACACTTTCCACTCTTTTACGCTAACATCACTGCTTATGGGATCAGGCGTGTGACTTTTTTTTTCCCCCTAGATTTCTTTTATTTCTGTTTTTTGTTGTTGCTGTTCTTATGATGAATGCTAGGGAAGCATTATGTTTGTGTTGTGAGGTATTCTTTGAGTATGCAGGTAAATGTTAGTTTCACGTAATGTGCAATGTTTTGAGCGTGTGTGTTTGTTTTCCCTCTCTCCTCCTCCTTGGTTGTTCCAGACCGGTAAACGCATTTTGCTTTGTATAATGAGGAGCTAAGCTAATTATCTGGGTGTGATTAGAAAGGGGAAGCTTCTTGTTAATCCTGGTGCCATGATTGTGATTTATAGCCCAGATAGTTGTTAGCCTTTCTGAAGAAAAAAATGAACAAATAATGAAATTTTCCTTTCAGTTTCTGATCATGTAATCTATGGGGTTTTTTTTTTTAGTGATTATACCTAGACCAGTTTTTGAACATGTTTCAAGGCATTTGCAAAGTATTAATTTACAGCTGATTAGAAAAATGAAACTCCATCAGAGATAAGCCTTTTTTTTTTACAAATAATATGTTAATTTTGTGGTTTGTCCCTGCAAACTAAAAAGGCGTTATGTTTCTTCCCACTTGCTTCATGATTGATTATACACTTGATAGAAGTTATTCTTTTGTAGAAATTATACATTTGACAGAAGTTATTCTTTTGCAGAAGTTTTTGAGTGTGGTTTATGCTTTTTACTTTGTTATCTGACTTGGAACGAAAGGGGGTAGTAAGGAATTGTTGTGACGCATGTACACTGATAGTACTATGTGATGGTTCTTGTTTTTTTCTTGTTGGACATTAGATTGATAGAAATTGGTTTAGTTTGAGTGTCAGATTTTAAAAGCCACAAGGATTTAACAACATGTGCAAGGCTTGTGTCACATGAACCAGTTTTCTTTTCTTATAAAACTTTTTTGAAGTTACCTTATGAATGATTTTTGGGCACGTTGTCTTTGACAAGTAGTTGCTGTGCAGCTTTTGCGTTTTGAATATCTTACAAGGTTCCCACTTCTTCACGAATTGGCAGACTTTAATGAACAGTGGAGATGAGAATCTGTGAAAATAAGTGTTTTAGGGTAAGAAAAATTCAGAGAAGAAAAAGTAGAACATATGACGCACCAATTGCATAATGGTATGCTAGCAGTCGAGACCAGCAACACAAAATCTTGTGTAAACTTCTTTGCAAGAGTGGGTAATCGCCATTTTGTCTCCCTGGTTGAAGGCAATGTTAATAATGTACCGCTGTTATGTTGTACTTCAGCAGGACGCTGCAAAAGTGAAAGAGACTGACCAATGCTGAACAAACTAAAGATCGTGGCTGTGGTTGGAGCAAGAAGTGAATGATTCACTGCTCAGGTTTGAGACTGACCAATGCTGAACAAACTAAAGATCGTGGCTGTGGTTGGAGCAAGAAGTGAATGATTCACTGCTCAGGTTTGCAGCAGATCACACCAGTTTGAAAATAAAGTTTTTTTTCCCAGGGGAAGGAGAGGGCTAGGAGAAGAAAGGGAAGCATTTGGGGAAAGGAGGATGTGAGTGTGAGAGTGTGTGTGAGTGTGTGTGTGAGTGTGTTGTGTGGTCTCGATACCCATAGAATTTCAGGCATTTTCGCTTTTCTTCAGTGGGACCTGTTTGAAACAAGAATTTTCAAAAGAAGCATCAAGTACAGATATCAGAGTTACCCCGCCATGATTTGTTTAACAAGGGAAGAAAAGAGACAAACCGTGTGCACAGACGGGATGGCATTGCCGCTGTCGGACTGTGAGCGCTCACACACACACAGCTTCTGGAAAAAGGTCTTACTCTTGCAAATTACAGGAACGTGACAAGTCTTGTGAGCTTGGCGCGGTACATGCTAGTCAAGTTGTTACGTTGTTTCCAGCCCAGCCGACCACGAACACCTGTCTGGGTTTGTGGTACAGGCTAACATCTGGATGCTCTTCTCAGGATATATGGGGAAAATGCTCAAACGAACATTTTCCTCTTTTTTTCTTTTTCTTTTTTAAACTGGTTAAAAATTTTGATTCGCTTTCTGTTTCGCGATAGTTTTTGTTTGTTTGTTAATATGATTATTCAGTCATACATTGACATATACACGCGTATCATAAACACAATGTGCAATACATTTGGCATTACAATGCATGGAAAATGATTGATGTTACATTATACAAACAGATTTGGTTATAGCTGCTTTCCAAAGTGACAGTGCCAGGGTTTTTGGTTGGCCAAAAGATACGGAGTTCTGTTTAGTTGTCGTTTATGACAGCGTTATGAGTATTAGAGACACTAACACTAGTACAAGAGAACATGTTTTGATAAAATGTTGACGATATTCTTATTCCTTCTGTTACTTTAGGCAGTTTTATGCACACTTTGGGGGAGGAGGGGGGGGGGGGGTATGTGCGTTAGTGTGATGATAGTTGAAAGTTATTTGTTCTCTGTGATTTTACTTTTTCATTTCATGATGATTTTTTTTTTTTCAACGGAATTTTTTTTTTTTTTTTTTCAATTTTGAGATGGACATAATTATTGTCAATGATTTCAGATTTTGTTTTTCTATGAGATGGGTGTATTGTCAATGATTTCTTTACTTCGCATTATTTCTTAATTTAGTGGTGATTGTTGACTTAAAGAACTGTGTACTTCTTGTTGTGGGGGTGGTGGTAAAGGATACTTAAAAAAGATACATTGCTTTTTTTGTAAAAAGAAAGCATTCCCCCCCCCCAAAAAAAAAACCACCGCCACCACCACTCCCCTTTGGATTTTCTTCTTTTTTATGCATTGATTGTATCTTCGCTGTTGCATAGTTTGCAAAATAGTGTTTTATATGTAAATAATCATTTATTGTCAGGCTTCTTTGTTTGTCATTGTCGGCCTGGCTTTGCTTTTTGTTTTTCATGTCAAGTTTTGCTCTTGTTGTATAATGAGGAGGTTTATGCAAAGTTTCAGTATTTTGATTACTTGTGTGTGTGTGTGATTTGTTTTTTTAAGTTTAGAAGAAAAAAAAATACATGTCTGCTGACACAGAAAAGACTGTACAGATACGTCAGAATAATTTGATGTACGCCTAAGTAATAATTAGTATTGAATTGTGTAAAGGATTTTTGTTTTTCTCATAGTTACACTTACGTGTTGGCTAATTATATCAAAACCTTGTTAGTTGTAATACATGCATTTCACATTAAAAAAAAAACACTTTTGTAAGATCATGAAGTTGTATGTAAATTACTGGGTTAGTTTATTTAATAGATGGTGTCACAGAAAGAATATTTTGAGAGCAAACTGAAAACAAATAATTTGAATTCTGTTGGTTGTTTTGTTTTGTGTTTTTTGAGAGTGTTAAGTGGGGGGGGGGGGGGGGGGGGGGGGGAAGAAATCATGGTGGACAGCTTTGTGTTCAGGACAGAATGCGTTCTCATTTGGTACAAATGAAAAGACAGGGAAATTCCTGTTCGGAGCCTTGTTGTGGAGAATCAAGAGCACATGACGACGGTTGTGGGGGACAAACTGGGTGCAGAATTAGACAATCTCCTCTTCGCCTCCCTCTAGGGAGGGGATGGGTCGGAAGGTATGTGTGTGTGTGTGAGCGCACGTACGCGCCTTCGTGAGTGCATGCGTATGCATACATGAGTGTGTGTGTGTGTGCATGCGCATGCGTGCATGCATCCACTAACTGGCTTGGCAGTACTTGCGCTTCAGTGACGCCTCTGTGTTCTCAATCAGCTCCAGTGATTACACCTCCTCATGCAGATTTGCCAGATCATGTGATCACATTGTTGCCATGACCGTCACCTTTTTTTTGGTTGGTTTGGGGTTTTTTTTGTTGTCGTTGTTTTTCAGCTTGTGATATATTTTTGAGAGCCTTGTTACCCCTGTCATTTTGTATCCCTTCTGTTTATGATGTCTCACATATGTACATATTGTTGCTTACATATGTAAGTTGTTGGGGTTTTTTTTGTTTTTTTTTAGAGGCGGGAGGAGTATGCCCAGTGGCTTATAGGTAGATTTAACGTATGTATATGTGATGAGAAATAAAAAAAACTGATAAGAAAAGCAAGTATACATGCACACGTCAATGCCTGTGTTAGTTGACACCACTGCTGGTGTGTTTGGGGCTGGGTTGAGAAGAACGGTTGTTCGACCGTGGTTAGTGATGTTCATGGTCTTTTGGAATGCGTTGCCTATGTAGTGTGATATGTGGTATAATAATACATTGCAATGATACGTGTCCTGATAAACTCATCCAGACGACTACCATTCCACTGACTTGGATGTTTTGGGGTTGGTTTGTTTTTTCCTTCTGTTCCCAGTCCCCATCCCCCCTCCCACCTGTGCCCCTGCTCGCTTTCCATCCTCCTCTCCATACCTCCACCATCCCGTCCTTGACTGTACGCCGTTGTTGCTACCTTCACTCCTTCAGGGAGACCTCCTGTAAAGGACATTCCCAGGTAACACTTCTTCATTGGGTCATAGGACAGAATCTGGCTACCTTCATGGTCGAATGATGGAGGAGGGTTGTGGGAGAAGGGGGGGGGGGGGGGGGAGGGGGAGAGAGTCACCTGCACAATATAATCACCAGCTGTTTGGCTTGTCGTGCTTCCCAAAGAAGGGGGGGGGGGGGGGGGGGGGGGGGGGGGGGAAGGCGATCATTTTTTTTTCCCCTTGAATATTTTCTTCTCAATCCATTGAAATTTTTGAAAAATGAAATTACCACCCAGGTTTTCTTTTTTTTTTTTTTTTTTTTTTTTTTTTAAAGCGTTTGGGAGGGTTTGTGCAGAAAGTTCCTTTGTATTGAATATCAGTGCATTAGACGGTTAAGATGGGTACCATTGTAAGCTGTGGTCCCCGGGGTTATCGCTGCATGTGTTTGTGTGGGCCACTATGTGGAATGTCGCATTTTAGCACATGATGGGTACCATCGTACCTGTTAGTGGGCCCAGTCCTGTGATTATTGCCATGAGCCAAAAGCCCTGTTGGCAAGGGGGGTATCATGGTATGTTCAGAGGCTCACAACAGAGACTGAAAAGGAAACAAATGCAAAAAAAATACTCCCCCTTGTGATGTTACAAATACTCCCAAGACTTTTATGAGAGAGAAAAAAAGGTCAACGAATCAAACACCCACCAGTTCACATGAACATACACCAACACACACACACACACACACACAACACACCACACACACACTGCATACACATGCACACACACACACATGCATACACACACGCATACACACACACAAACACACAAGCACATGCACGCACACACAAAGCGCAGTGCGCTGTGCATGTGCTGGTACGCCAATAAGTTGAAAAATTGAATGAATAGCTTCTCTCAATCCAATGTCACAATGAATCAACCATTAAGTGGGTATTTATCTGACCAGCTGTGCATTTAATGGACTGATGAATTCTGAATGAGGGAGCGCATCAGACTGGTCCGTTGCAAACTTTGCAAGATGGCAGCAGCCCAGATGGCACTGCAACAAAGTGATCGTTTAAATCTCAGCAGGTCATTTCATTCCAGCATGAAAAACGACTCAAATATTCATTGAAATAAATCTGTGACAAAAGTAAAACTTTTGTGTATCATTTCGTTATCCTGCTTGGTGTTTGTGTGTGTATGTGTGTGTGCGCGTGTGTTTCCCTCTCATTTCTAAGGTGAATTTCAAGACTCAAGATCATTTTATCCAGCTTTGGCATTCCTTTTGTTGATTGTTATCTAGTAGCTTAAAGTGTCGGTGGGTGTTGATTGTGGGTATTACCAGAAGGATCCTGTGTAAAAAAAAAAAAAAAAATCCTAATATATATATACATGAGGATCTTTGGTATTGCTTGCAACTGGTGTGTTGTACTGTACAAGTAATTGTCCACTATTCTTTTTGTGCAATATGAAAGGTTTATTTCTGCCATTAAAGAGAAAGTGAAAGGTCTAGTGTGGTGGGGTGTTTGTTTTGGTTTTTGTTTGTTTTGTTTTGTTTGTTTTTTTGTTTTTTTTACTCTGCACATACACAATCACACACACACACACATGCACGCTCACCCTCTCTCTCTCTCTCTCACTCTCTCTCTCACGCGCATGCACACACACACATGTATGCACGCACACAGGACATACAGACGAACACCCAGTCCTTTTTCTGCTTTTGGTTTATCCAGCATCTCTCTGTTCATAATGAGGGACGCCGTAGTACCACACTGTTTTTATTCATTTCTTTAATAACATTATTCATTAAACAAGACCATTACTGCTTATAATGCTTCATGGTTTTATGGATCCTTCATTTGGATTAAATTGTTTTACTCCCCTTCCTCCCTCAGCATTCACACACGCACACACACACACACACACCACACACACACACACACACACACACACACACACGCACGTAAATGCTCTCTTGTTTAGTATCAATTTCAGTGAAAATATGTTAAACTGAAGAACAACACACAGTCACACACACACACACACACACACACACACACACACACATTCACTATACATAAATGCTCTCTTGTTTAGTATCACTTTCAGTGAAAGACGTTGAACTGAAGAACAACACGCACACACACACTCACCACTCGCACACACATACATTCACACATACACACAAGCACACACATACACACTTGCGCATGCAAGCACGCTCATACACACGCACAAACACACACCACACACACACACCACACACACACACACACCTCATTCACACATACCTAAATGCTCCTTGTTTAGTATCATTTTCAGTGAAAAGACGTTAAACTGAAGAACAACACACACATAGTCACATATTCACACATACATAAATGCTCCCTTGTTTAGTATCATTTTCAGTGAAGAGCCGAAGTCGGATGTGTGGTCCTGACTTGTCAGGGCGTGTAACGGCAGCACAACGCATCCCCGCTCACATGACAGACAACCTTGGAGAATCTCGATATGGTGCTCGACCGTTGAGGACCCGCCAGGGTGGAAGAGTGCGGGCCCTGTGCCTCAAAGGGGCCCAACCAAGGGAGAAGAAACTCTACGGATCTCTGGAGGACTCCACCGGACGGCAGCCTTCATCAGTGCATCTGGGGTTCCTGTCTGAGCGAACGAGAAGAAGAAGAAGAAATTTTCAGTGAAAAGACAAACTGAAGAACAACACACACACATACTCACACATACATAAATTGTTTAGTATCATTTTCAGTGAAAGACGTTAAACTGAAGAACCACACACACACATGCACACTCACACACACACTCTCGCATACACATATACACACATTCACATACACACATACACATGCACCACCACGCACACGAACACATATACACACAAACACACACACTCACGCACACACGTACACACGCAAAGACACGCACACGCATGGTGTTTAACAGCTGGGAAAACAAAGCCAAAGATGACAAGATTATTCCTTGGAGCTGACACAGAACATGGGTACATGCGAAACTGAGGGTTTGGTAGGGGCGAGGGGATGGTGGGGGAGAGGAAAAGGCTTGCCTGCGGCAAGCAGCAGACAGGAATAAGATGTATACGAACATGCAACGGATGAATTGAAACAGCTTTAAGGAGGTAAGATCAATGGTTTTAAACCTACTGAAAACCAAGACCACTGCACCAATCCATCATCCCATCCCCCGGGGGGTCTTTTGTACAAATAGTTCCCCTCCTTCTGACATTCTGTGCAGTAATGTCCCCTTTTCCTTTCGCTCTCAGTAACTCTTGTCTCCTCCTTATGCTGTACTGTCGTTACTGTCCTTTCTGTCTACCATTGTTTTATCTATCTTTTTCCACAACCTCTTCCCACAAATTTCTGCACTCAACGAAGTCGGAGTGAACTGACTATACTCTCGACTATAGTGTGAGTATCCCAACAGGGTTAAAACGAGTTCGCACGCTACCAGATACTGGAACGCTGAAGAAGACATCATCCCATATCACCACCAGATGTTCGGTCTGGTCGGGCACTGTACATGAAGTAATGAACAGAAATCGGGTCTGCAAACCTGCGCTGATTCCGCTTCTGGCCTTGATTTTTTTTTTTCGCGTACGCAGGCTGACACTCTGCAGACACTCCCTGTACAGACAGACAGGGATTAATCCCACCTACCAACAAAGGTAGTGGAGTTTTGTGTGTATGGCCGTTTTTTTTTTTTTTTATCCCGCCATTAAGGCAGCCTACTCCAACTTCGGGGAGGGTGCATGCTATGTGTACACGTGTCATCCATACCAACGGCCAAACTTGCCTTCTCTTCCGAAAGTTGGATATGGGATTTTACGTGTGTGCAAGATGTTGTGCGTGCGTTCACACTTGATTGGTGACACCGTGCTGGCAGCAATCTGGGGAGTGTTGTTCTGTGCATGCTGGCTCTTGGAATATTGATCAACTATTAGGAGGTGAAAAAAGCTCTCCACTGTATCCTACAAATCAAACACATTGTCGCAACCGAGGTTTGTTTTGCCATGTCCAAATGTGAAGAAGAACTGTGCAAAGGTGTATGGGCACTGGTATTGCATCCTTTACAATCTCTTCGATCTTCTGATCATGCTGGCCATCACACAGAACTCTGGACTAGGGCCTTCATTCTTAACATTCCAGGATGCCTCCATGCGCTCTTCTAACAGTCGTTGTTGAAAGCGAGAGTGACACGACGAACGTAGTTCTCATAGCACCCCACCCCCACACCCACCCCCCCCACGCCTTCTTATGGCGTCTGCTGAAATAGGGATGCACACTTGGATCTGAACTGTATTGTGGCCAACCATTCAATGTCAGCGCCCAAACTTTGGACAGGACCGAGTTCTTGTCAACGGAGCAATGTCTTCTGCAGAGATGGGTAGATCATCTTGCTCGGTAAAGTTGAAGATGGTCTCCTCTACAGCTGTTTTGTGTTATGCAATGTAAGCCATCATATGCCTATGCCAATCTAAGATGTAGCCGGTGACGTCATGTGTAAGACCCGCGGGGGAAAAGGGGAAGGTTCCCACCTTAAGCAGAGGACAAAGATTGGTGCTGGAGGCCAGTGCTGACAGAGTTATCTCCCCGTCCTCAGTTGGTTCATTGTAGAAAGAAAGCCTGATAATCCGTCCAGTTGTATTCCAGGAGTCAGTTATGTAGGGTAATGTTAGTCACCACAAACATGACAGTTTCCAGTTATGTGCTATCGGGACATCTTATCTGCATTGACATGATCCTTTGTAGATCTGAATTCCACTACGTATTGGTATGGTGACCATAATGGGTGAGAGGCGTAGAGTCTGGTCTTCTCCTGTGGCTTGGGACTCGGCAGGAGGTCTGCTCGCTGGCCTCAGCCGACACATTCCGACGTCAGAGCAGCTCATGGTTGTCTGGTTACCCTGGTAACACGGGGCTAACGTCCACCAGACAGTCTAAGTGGACTGAGGATATAGCATGGCCGGGAACGCGAAAGAAAAGAAAGAAGGTATGATGACAAAATGTCAGCCCAGAGCTGTATCCTGGCTGCAGCAGACGCTGGAACTCCTGCTTGGGTCCTAGAACGGTCAGGAAGGGATTGTGGTCTGTGGCAAGGCTAAAGGACGTCCGGTGTCAGTTCTCAAGGAATGTTTCACTCCAAATCTTAGAGAGAGGGCATCTTTTTTCACCTGAGCGTAATTCCTTTCTTATGTTGTGAGTGTTCCGGATGCAAAAGTTGCAGGACGCTTAGAGCCATCGGGCATTATACGACTGATCACCACTCCCAGTCTACTGAATGTAACCCTGTCTGGAGGCTGGGGTCGTAATACGTGAGAACTCAGGTGCTCCTTGCTCTTCTGAAATTCTCTCTGACATTCCAGGTCCAGGGCCAATGGTCTGTTCCTTCAGAGGCTGATGCAGTGGGTAGAGTTCATCAGCTGCGTTTGGAAGAAATTGGTCACATTAATATCTTTCCGTGGATACTGGTAGGTGAGGGAGCCTCGGAAATAGCTCTCACCCTGTCTGGAATTGGGGGCAGACTATCTTAGTTAATAACATAGGCTAGTTACTCCACTCCGTCTTTTAAGAATTCATGCGTGCATTTTTGCAGCCTACAACTATGATCCTCAAACGTGTGCAGACTTGCTCCAGTCTATCCAAGTGTTCTTCCATCGTTGACCCTATGATCTCGACATCACCCATGAATGAAACCACTGCTGGGGTTCCTCGAAGAATCTGCCTTTGAATGGTCCTTTGAAAGATGGTTGGTACTGATGCAACTCTGAATGGAAGTCCGTGGTGCCTGGAGAGATCCTTGAGTGTCCTGACGCCAAAAGGCCTTGTGAGTCTTCTACTACGTTCAGCCGATGATAGGCTTGAATGATGTTGCAGTTTTGCCTTGGCTTAAGGCTGTGTCAGGCTAATTGACATAGGCTAGAACACCAAGGCTACATCAAAATGTTGTTATGCTCTGCATAGTTATGTGGGGATTGTCTTCAGTTGTGACAAGCTCCTAGCATAACATTATCAGTCTCTAAAATCCCCCGAAGTCGGAGTGTGGCTGCCCATGTGGCGGGGTAATCAAAAACGGTCACACACGTAATGTTCTCATCCCCAGCTGATGCATTTGTACCATAGTGTTCAAGTATTTCGGCTGTTTGGATGATCCCTGGAGTCTTTTAGCCAGGGTACGACAACAACAACAACAACAACATGTTGCAGTTTAGTGATGATTCTGCCACCAGCTAATGCAGCAAAATAAATCAGATAGTTTGAGAAATGGATACTGGTCCACGTCAAGTGTCGATTTGACCGTTACCTTGAGCCCCCAGAGATCTGAACTTGAACATGCTTTTTCGGCACAACCTCGAGAGAGAGAGAGAGAGAGAGAGAGAGAGAGGAGAGAGAGAGAGGAGAGAGAGAGAGCGAGAGAGAGCGAGAGAGAGAGAGAGAGAGAGAGAGAGAGAGAGAGAGAGTTGTTCTTCAGTTCAACTGTCTTTCATTCATTATGATTCACATTCTCCAGAACCCGATCCTCTCCCACTTTCTATAGTGCTGCTTCCACTTCTGGTCGCGCCACATACAGCACTGGTCCTGCCTTCATAAATTTGGGAATCGCATCTGCTTTCAAATGGAGTTTTGCTATGAATCTTTTCGCAGTACCCAGACCACTCAGGAAAACTGACTCAGGTTTTCCGAGTCTGTCTTCAAGTGCATACCTTCTTCCAGTAAGGACGGCTCTTCTTTAGGCAATCTTTTCTTCTTCTTCTTCTTATTTCTTTCTTTTAGTGTCCACAATCATCATGTTGATTATTCTGACACTTGCGTGTGTATTACCGTTTTTTTTTATCTCGCCATTAAGGCAGCCATACTCCAACTTCGGGGAAGGTGCATGCTATGTGTAACGTGTCATCCATACCAACGGCCAAACTGGCCTTCTCTTCCGAAAGTTGGTGATGGGATTTTATGTGTGTGCAAGATGCTGTGCGTGTGTTCACACACGGAACCTCGGTTTATAGTCTCATTCGAAGAACTGTATGGGGAATGGAGTCAGAACCAATGTTAAACTCCGAGGGAAAAATCTTCCTGTACCGAAACGGCCCGGCGGAGATGCGAACCCGCAACCCCAAGATTACAAGTCCGGCGCTCTACCAACTGAGCTATTCCGGCCCGCTAGTGTTGGCAGCTGGCCTTTGGCATCGGCCGTCAACCGCTCCGTCTGGTGCCTGTCAGCTGTGTAGGACACTTCAGCCTAGCAAGTCCCTAGGACTGGCACATGTTCCCTATAATACGCTTGTAACACTGTTTTCACAGCAGTCACCTTCATGCTGCTTAGCTGTCCTTCCAGAGCGTCCCTGTCAAGCCTAGGAACTAATTCATTTACCTTTGGCTCTATTTCTCATTCCGCGCAGTTTTTCGTTGTAGAGTTCTTCTTTACAGATAAACCAATCCTGCAGTGTGCGTGTGTAACCCACTGATTAAAAAAATAAGTTAACGGGCACACACCTCTATTGACGATAGGCCGGAAGTGTGTGTATCGTCGACCTCAGGAAATCAAGACCTGCTTCCTCACCCTGTGCCCTTGCGTAGCTTGACTACGGATCGGGCAAGACAGTTAACTAGAAAAGAGGGCGAGGGACTCCACATTTTCGCGTGTGTTTCATGGTTTCACCTTTCTTTTTTTTTTAAATCATGAAAAATTCTCCAAATTTGCGATAAATTCAAAGACTGGACAAGATTTCTGTTGCTGACTTCTTCTTTTTCTTCTTCTTCCAAACATGATCAAAAGTTAGCATTCCCGTAGCCAGGCTGCTTGTTCTGCAGTCCCACTGCTTCTTACAGCAGAGCTGAACTCTCCCTTCTGATGTTGCCATGGGATCAGCCAGGGAGCGGTTGTTGTAGGCGAAGGTTGAAGGTTGAGATCAACGTCCTATTGGCCGGAGGTCCTTAAGGACAGTGTATACACACAGACCGAAGTCAGTATTTTTTCGTGGCAGTTGTGGCCGTTGGCAAGTGGTTTGGGTCTGGTTTCGGTTGGGGGGGGCTGTCATCTGTGGCTCTCCCAGCTCTGGTTCCAAGTGAACTCCGGCTTACTTTATGAACGTTGGTTTTCTTCGCCTCTTTCCCCCTAAAAAGCCTGTCTTCATGGCCACCAGGCGGCTTTTTTCGTGCTCGGGTGGCGATGGTCCTGTGCCGCGTATGGCCTCCTCGAAGAGGGAGCAGGACCAAAGTTGCTGGAGCGCTGCACGAGTCCTTTCTATGGCCGAGAGGGCCCCACCAAAGGCATGGTTTCCCAGGCCACTGTAACCGCAGTGAGGCAGCGCTCCATTGCCGACCGCCCCAATTCTCTAGGAGCCATCCCCGGTGACACAGGCTAGACCCAGGGCCACTCATACGACTGGAAGGTTGGCTACACCACCTGACACTGACCTCTCACATCAGTGTCCCTCAAAGGAGAGCTGCCACCCGTCCCTTGGTGTTCTCGTTCTCTGTCACCTCACAGGGAACTGACGTGTTGCTGTAACTGGAAGGAGGCGGAATATGTAACTGGAAGGGGGCCGGAATAGCTCGGTTGGTAGAGCGCCGGACTTGTATCTGTATCTGTATCTATACGTCGCTTGACATCCAGTGATCTGGCTTTAGCGCGACGGATGGGGTTGCGCAGCGAAGGTTGTTAATGGCGCTTGGTGGTCAGCGCCCTCTTGAATGAATCGGTGGATGGCGAGTGGATCACCGAATTGTCCAAGTGGTTCCACGCTATTATGGTGCGTGGAAAGAAGGACTGCCTATATGATCTGACTGGCAACGTGGTACAAAGAAACACCGATCGTTGTTCCTAATATACTTTTCAACAGGGTTGTTGATTATATAGTCTGCTGTGTTACATCTGGGTCTGATCATGCGGCCAGCTCTTTGAGGTGTCAGGAACTGATGAGGAGGTATTGCCGGCACCAGCCCCTCAACCACCTTGTAAAAGAAGGTCGGGCGGAGTTGTTCACATCGTTCCTGGAGAGTCGGGAGGTTGTGTCGTGTCAGGAGGCCCGTAACAAAGCCAGGGGTGGTAGAGCGATATAGTTGCTTGCGATGAAGCGTACTGCAGTGCGCTGAATGTGTTAAATCTTATCGATATCCTGTCTCTGATACGGGTCCCAGACCAACGCCCCGTACTCAAGGAGAGGACGGACTAGGGCCAGGTAGGCGTTACGTTTGCAGGGGTTGATGGGCAGTGGTGGAGGTTTCTCCAGAGGAATCCAAGGGTCTATTCGCTTTTTTGGTGATGCCGCTGATGTGGTTGCTCCATTTGAGGTTGTCAGAGAATTGGATTCCTAGGTATGGGTTTGAGGATACTGATTTCAAGATAGTGTTATTGAGGAAGTACATGAAAGTGGAGGGTGGGTGAAGGGAGAGACTCATTGCGTAGCACTTGGTAGCGTTGAAGCGCATTCCCCATTTCTCTGCCCAGGCTTCAAGACACTTCAGATCCGCTTGTGGGTGTGGTGGTCTTGGAATGTATTGATCACTCTGTAGATTAGACAGTCATCGGCAAAGAGCCTAACTTGGGAATTGACTGTCTGCGGGAGATCATTGATATGGCAGAGAAAGAGGAGTGGGCCCAGTACGGTACCTTGAGGGACACCCGAGTCGACATTGGTGGGCTGAGACGTGGTGCCTTCAACTACGACTTGCATGCTGCGTTCCGTGAGGAAGCAGTGGAGCCAGGTATGGAGGGGGCCTGTGATGCCATAGTTTGCCAACTTATGGAGGAGTCGATCATGTGGGACGGTATCAAATGCCTTGGAAAAGTCCAGTATGGCCATGTCAATTTGTTTGCCCTGGTCAAATGATTGTACCAGATCATTGGTGGTGGTGAGGAGCTGCGTTTCGGTGGAGTATCCAGATCGAAAACTGTGGCTGAGGTTCGTAAGAATTTTGTGGGCTTCTAGGTGGGACATAATGTGACGGAAGATGATGTGTTCTAGGATTTTGCATGGGACAGAGGTGAGGGAGATAGGGTGATAGTTGGCAGGTTCGTGGCGATCCCCTTTCTTGAAGGCGCTTGATACGTTGGCTGATAGCCAGTCCTGGGGCAGTCGACCACTGTGGATGGAGGCTTGGAAGATCAGGGTGAGTGACGGTGCGATGTTGGTAGCGAGGGTTTTGAGGATGGTGTTTGGAATGCCATAGGGGCCAGCCGCTTTGTTGGTTTCCAGCTTGTAATCCAAGGGTTGTGGGTTCGAATCTCCGCCGGGCCGTTTCGGTACAAGGGGATTTTTCCCTCGGAGTTAACATTGGTTCTGACTCCATTTCCCATACTGTCCTTTGAATGAGACTATGAACCGAGGTTCTGTGTATGAACGCACGCATAGCACTTTGCACACACGTAAAATCCCATCACTAAGTTTCGGAAGAGAAGGCCAGTTTGGCCGTTGGTATGGATGACACGTTACACATAGCATGTACCTTCCCCGAAGATGGAGTATGGCTGCCTTAATGGCGGGATAAAAAACGGTCATACACACAAAACTCTACTCCCTTTGTTGGGTAGATGGGATTAATGCTCGCCTGTCCATACAGGGAGTGTCCGCAGGAGTATCAGCCTGACCATACAGGGAGTGTCCGCAGGAGTATCAGCCTGACCATACAGGGAGTGTCCGCAGGAGTATCAGCCTGACCATACAGGGAGTGTCTGCAGGAGTATCAGCCTGACCATACAGGGAGTGTCTGCAGGAGTATCAGCCTGACCATACAGGGAGTGTCTGCAGGAGTATCAGCCTGACATACAGGGGGTGTCCGCAGGAGTATCAGCCTGACCATACAGGGAGTGTCCGCAGGAGTATCAGCCTGACCATACAGGGAGTGTCTGCAGGAGTATCAGCCTGACCATACAGGGAGTGTCTGCAGGAGTATCAGCCTGACCATACAGGGGGTGTCCGCAGGAGTATCAGCCTGACCATACAGGGAGTGTCCGCAGGAGTATCAGCCTGACCATACAGGGAGTGTCTGCAGGAGTATCAGCCTGACCATACAGGGAGTGTCCGCAGGAGTATCAGCCTGACCATACAGGGAGTGTCTGCAGGAGTATCAGCCTGACCATACAGGGGGTGTCTGCAGGAGTATCAGCCTGACCATACAGGGGGTGTCCGCAGGAGTATCAGCCTGACCATACAGGGAGTGTCCGCAGGAGTATCAGCCTGACCATACAGGGAGTGTCCGCAGGAGTATCAGCCTGACCATACAGGGAGTGTCCGCAGGAGTATCAGCCTGACCATACAGGGAGTGTCCGCAGGAGTATCAGCCTGACCATACAGGGAGTGTCCGCAGGAGTATCAGCTTGCGTATGCAGAAGAAGAAGAAGAAGCTGTGGCTGGAAGCGAGCTTTGTAGTGGCGTCACCACCAGACGTCTTGGACACTGCCGACTGCTGGCGCGTGGACCTGGCCAACGTCTAGCTGCATGGGACCTTGAGCTGCCCAGCCTGTGGGTGGTGAGGGATGAACATGAGCACAGCAATGGACGTTTTTTTAATTTTATTAATTTTTTTTTTTTAATCAGAGGCTATTTCTGGGTGAAACCTGACTACATGTATACCTCTGCCTTTCTGTTAGCATAATAGTGCGCTGATTCAGTACCAAACAGGAATGCAGTGAGTGAACCCCAAGCCCACCCCCCTCATTTCCCAACCCATCACCCCACAGTCTCTCTCTCTCTCTCTCTCTCTCTCTCTCTCTCTCTCTCTCTCTCTCTCTCTCTCTCTCTCTCTCTCTGTTTATTCTACCAAAACAGTAAACAAAGACACGAAACTCGAGTTCTTGCTAATGCCAATATAAAAAAAAAACTGCCAGGATTTAAATTTTCATTTAGAAGACGAGGATCAGTACCTGGGTGTAATGACGTATAAATGCGTCAAGACGTTACAAACACTGCAAGCAGTATAATGATCAGTTCAACGTCAGATCTGTGGTAAGTTGCATAATAATCAGTCCAACGTCAGGTCTGTGGTAAGCTGCGTGATATTCAGTTCAATGTCAGGTCTGTGGTAAGCTGCGTGATATTCAGTTCAATGTCAGGTCTGTGGTAAGCTGCATGATATTCAGTTCAACGTCAGATCTGTGGTAAGTTGTATCATATTCAGTTCAACGTCAGGTCTGTGGTAAGTTGCATAATATTCAGTTCAACGCCAGGTCTGTGGAAGGCTGCATGATAGTCAGTCCAACGTCAGGTCTGTGGTAAGCTGCATAATAATCAGTTCAACGTCAGGTCTGTGGTAAGTTGTATATAATCAGTTCAACGTCAGGTGTGTGGTAAGCTGTATGATAGTCAGTTCAACGTCAGGTCTGTGGTAAGTTGCATGATAGTCAGTTCAACGTCAGGTCTGTGGTAAGCTGCATGATAGTCAGTTCAACGTCAGGTCTGTGGTAAGCTGCATGATAGTCAGTTCAACGTCAGGTCTGTGGTAAGCTGCATGATAGTCAGTTCAACGTCAGGTCTGTGGTAAGCTGCATGATAGTCAGTTCAACGTCAGGTCTGTGGTAAGCTGCATGATAGTCAGTTCAACGTCAGGTCTGTGGTAAGTTGTATAATAATCAGTTCAACGTCAGGTCTGTGGTAAGCTGCATGATAGTCAGTTCAACGTCAGGTCTGTGGTAAGCTGCATGATAGTCAGTTCAACGTCAGGTCTGTGGTAAGCTGCATAGTAATCAGTTCAACGTCAGGTCTGTGGTAAGCTGCATGATAGTCAGTTCAACGTCAGGTCTGTGGTAAACAGAACAGTGCAGCAACTGGCTCAAGGATTTGTCTGAAGTCAGTTAAATAACAGTCTTTAGGGCCGGGAAAGTGGGAGGGGGTGGGGGTGGGGGCGGAGTGGGAGCTGTCGGGGGTTACAATCAAATCTATTCAACGCATGGGCGTTATGAATAGACAAAGACTATTTCTTCTACCTTTGGGAAGCTTCAAAACGTCATGGACTGCCAAGGGTATAAAAAGGCATGCTGACATGATGGTGTGTTCCAGACCCTAACCAGAAATGCATCTGTGTCTGCCTTGCGGCAGTGTTGGAGGAGAGGCAAGCTTGGTATTCACAGTGAAGGTGATGAAGTCAAGGGGAATGGGTGGGAGGTTTGTCCTCGTGCGGCAGTCTGTCAGCGACGTCTGGGTACATGCATAGTGTTGATGAACGATGTCTTGGTTTGCACATTTCTTCTTATCCACTTCATTATGAATATAGCGGTTCGCTCACTGCTCATGGACTTTATCAGCTGCTTCGAGGTTGATACAATCGTTTGTTGTGCAGCGAAACTGCAACTGTTATACGAGAAGTAGACATGCACAATTTCTGTTCATTTATACACAGAGAGGAAAATCCAGATTTATTGCATGTCATTTAAGTAATCAGCCATTTGTTTACGTGTACTTATGTTTACAGTATTGAGGACTAGAATTAAACTATTGTGATTGAAATTGTTACTCTCTCTCTCTCTCTCTCTCTTCTCTCTCTCTCTCCTCTCTCTCTCTCTCTCTCTCTCTCTCTCTCTCTCTCCCCTCTCTCCCCTCCATACGTGTGTGTGTGTGTGTTGTGTGTGTGTGTGTGTGGTGTGTGTGTGTGTGTGTGTGTGTGTGTGTGTGTGTACACAATAAACTAATAAATTCTAAGGATAAGTACCGAGCACCATTCCAGCAACTTACAGAGCAGCTTGGTGTTGCAATGACTGCAAGAAATATTCAATTATAAACAAAGCTTGCTCTTATGTCTTAGATTGAAGAAAAAGGGGGAGATAATCATTCCTATCTGCAGTGGTCGATAACTCTGCTGAACTAACAGTATGTGCTTGAGTGGATGAATGGGAAAGATAAAATAAATGCTTCTCAAAATGAGCCTTCAGCAAGCTTATAGTCTCCAAGGGGAGACAATCTGCTCGGTACTTATACTTGGAATTTATTAGTTTATTGTAATTTAGTCCCTTGTGGATTCATTCTAAGAACTGGCCCTCAGCACTTGTGTCTTAAGAGGATATCTTTTTATATTTTTCTACTTTTCACAAGAAAATGTAGCTTGTTTGCTCTTTCATGATTTTCTTTGCTTCTTAGGTGGCACCTTTGGTTGGTTTTTTGAAAACTCAACAAACATACTACATGATAAGTACGGACTCGTAGTCAAGCTCGATTACCATATCGGGTAACGCCCACATCAACGACCACAATACACGAGACTTCGGCATCCGGGGTTTTTGGGGGGACCAACCGTCGAGTGCGGAGTACGCAGACAATCCAGGGAGCGGAGAGGCAACTGAGACAGCGACTAGGACCAAGAAGACTACCATCACAAGTCAGGTAGGCAGACTTATCAATGGCGACGAGGATGAACAAAGAATATCGATCCCTAGAGTGCTGGGTTAGTAAGCTGCAATGAATCAATGTTAGCAGACGTGCGTGACGTTGGAAAATCAATGGATTCTAGATCTAGATTGTGATTACGTTACTGTTTTCGTGACCTTGCTGGGTTTTTACAGATTCAAGATAAACGGTGGTAGGAATAACAAGCAGTTATCAGTACACTAGATCTAGAGATTCTGTCAATCAGCATAGAGAAAACTCAGTTACTTTCTAGATTTAGAGTTTCTATATCGTCATGGCAGAGGCATCAAACCGACACCTCAGAGCAAGACCTTTTGTCATCCCTGACAATCCTCTGCATACAGCTAAAGCATGGGAAGATTGGCTAGAGGAAATAGAGAGAGAGTTCAGATATTTCAAGATTACAGAAGTAGAAGACAAAAGTGATGCTTTGTTGATCTACGGAGGCGCAGAGGTTGTCGCTTAGCAAAAAGCTTACCAAATGTAGAAGGGGCTGATGCATACACCCGGTTGAGGGAGAAATTGAACAACCACTTCAAGCCAAAACAGAATAAACAGCATGCAAGATACCAGTTCTTGAAGATGAGACAGAACTCGGGAGAATCAATTAATTCATACTCTACAAGACTCAGAGAGAAAGCTAAAGAGTGTGAATTTGGAGACACAGAAGATGATAGGATTCTGGAACATTTAATCCAAACCACAAGGAATAAGCACATCATAAAAAAGCAATTTCAAAGAAGATAACCTTACCAAGTTCTTATTAGAAGCAGCTCAAGATGAGGAAACCACATTACAACTGGAAGACATGGAAAGACAGTCAGTCGCAAAAGTAGAGAGAAGAGAGCAGAGATCAAAAATAAGAGATAGACCTAAATTCAAGCCCTTCGAACAAGAAAGACACAAAGCAGCAAGAAAGCTTTACAAGACACCATGCGGTTACTGTGGACAGAGAGATTCACACAAGCCAGGTGAAGGATGCCACATAACGGCAAGAGATGTAAGAAATGTAACAAGTTACACCACTTTGCAGCAGTATGCAGGTCAGCAAAAGTTCAAGAACAGACATGTAAAAAGAACAGAAACCTATTCTCAATCAGATTCCAGCTCAGAAGAGGGTGACAAAAGCAACATTTCATCAGATCAAGAATTCGTTTACCTGAAACCTGTAAAGCAAGTCAAGAAGACATATGAAGACAAAACAGTTGAGGTTCAAGTCAACAATGTTTTCATGAGAGCTGAACCTGATAGCGGAGCTGACGAAAAACATCATGGACAAACATCAGTTTAAAGCCTTAGAGAACAGATCAGAATGCAAGGTGAAGCTGAAGGAGACACCAGTGACATTGAAGACACTGTCAAGTAATTTACCTGTAAAGGGTGAATTTACAGCCACAGTCAGAAATGCTACCAGAGGAGCAGAAGTAAGATTCATAGTCATTGATGAAAACATTCATTCACCTCCTCTCTTAAGCAAAGAGACGCTAGAGAGCTAGGCATGTTAGAAATTAGACCAGATGGTTCATTAAAGGAACCTAATGAGCACAGAATAAAAAAGACACACATCTCTAGAACTGATTTACTAGAAAATCACAAGACAGTGTTTCAAGGAGTAGGCAAGATCAAAGGGTCCAAGCTAAGTTCCACATGAAAGAAAACACTGTACCAGTAGCCCAGAAGCCAAGAACTGTTCCCTATTACCTACAAGAACCACTGAAGGAATGGCTGGACACATGTATAAAAGAGGATCTATTCGAGAGAGTCCCAGAGGATGAGCCAATCACCTGGTGCTCACCACTGGTGGTCCAGCTGAAGCCAAAGCACAAGAATACCACAGAGAAGAAGATAGGGGCACACATGATCAGAGCAAGTGTGGACCTTCGGATTCCAAACAGCAGCATGGAAAGGTACAGGGTAGCACCAGCTCCGATTGTGGAGGACTTCACACACAAATTTCATGATTGCAAGATCTTTTCCAAGTTGGATATGAATCAAGGGTATAACCAACTGGAACTGCATGAAGATTCAAGAGCTATTGCAACATTCAGCACACCCTGGGGGAACATAAGCCCCAAAAAGACTAATCTTCGGAGCCAAATCGTCACAAGACGTATTCGATGAAGCAGTCTTCAAGATATTTGGGGATATTCCTCACTGCCTGAACCAGAGAGATGACATCCTCATCGGCGGAAGAACTGCAGAAGAACATGACAGAACGCTCGAACAGGTATTGCAGAGAGCAGCCGAATACAGGGTGACGTTCAACCCAACAGAAATGTCTCTTCGGAGTCAAGAATTAGATTTCTTTGGATACAGATTCACGAATGATGGCATCAAACCCTTCCAGAGAAAGTTAGAGCAGTCAAAGAATGCACAGCACCAGAGAGCAAAGAGGCCGTGCGAAGCTTTTTGGGAATGACAGGGTACCTATCAAAGTTCATTCCAAGATATGCAGTGTTGACAGAGCCACTGAGGAAACTGACACACAAAGACACAACCTTCCACTGGGGAAAAGAACAAGAGGAAGCATTCAGAAGATTGAAGAAGAGCTTAACAAATGACAGTACAATGGCGTTCTTTGATCCAGAAGACCTATCATCTTGAGATGTGAAGCTAGCTTCCATGAAGGTTTATCAGCGGGACTGTTCCAGGAGACAGAAAGGGAGTAAAAACCGGTCCATTTCATCGGGCAGATCACTCACAGACACCGAGACAAGATACAGCCAAACAGAAAAGGACGCTTTGGCAGTCGCATGGGCAAAGAACAGATTGGGGATTTACTTGCTAGGAGCACCGAGATTCAAGATCATCACATCCCCCAAACCACTAATTCCTTTGTTCAGCAAGCCGAGCGCAAAGCTACCGCCAAGAATAGAGAAGTGGGTTATGAGCTTACAAGACGTAGACTATGACATAGTTTATGAGCCAGGCAAAGACGCAGCAGATCCCTTGGATTTCTTATCCAGACATCCACTACCAAGGACAACAGATAGCGAAGAGACAGATTCAGCAGAAGCAGCTATCAAGACAATCATCCAGTCAGACACAATCGTGGTGGACAAGATCAAATCAGAAACTCTCAAAGATGAACAACTGCAGAAGGTGAAAGAACGCATCTTCAAAGGTGACTGGGAGATCCATAGAAGAGATCCAGACATACAACCCTTCTTATCAATCAAAGATGACCTTTTCATGGCAGAAGGATTGATTTTCAGACTATCACAGATTGTGATTCCAAGAGGATTGCAGAAGAAAGTCATTCAATCAGGACACAGCTTAGGACACCTGGGAATGACCAAGATGAAGCAAATGATGCGGGAGAAGTATTGGTTCCCAAAAATGAATCAGATGATAGAAAGCACTGTAGGCGAATGTTTCGAGTGCCAAGTCACCACAAAGCAGACAAGACCAGAACCAGTCAAGGTGAACCCAATTCCAGAGCAACCATGGCACACACTTTCCATGGACTTTGGCGGACCATATGCAGACGGTCATTACAACTTTGGGCGTAATAGATAAAAGAACCAGATATGCGGAAGTAGAACGCGTATACTCAACGTCATGCAAATCAATCATCAAACCATGTGGAAGATAATGGCAAACCATGGCATACCCAAGAGAATTGAGACGGATAATGGAAACCCCCATTCAATTCAGCAGAATTCCAACGATTCACGGAAGAATTGGGGATAAAACACCATAAAGTAACACCTGCACACCCGAGAGCAAATGGAGAGGCTGAAAGCTTCATGAGAAACCTGAATAAAACTGAGCAGATTGCACACTTAACAAAGGAGAACTCAGAAATCGCAATCCAGAAAATGTTAATGGGTTACAGGTCGACAGCACACCCAGCAACACAGACAAGTCCTTACAGGGCCTTGATGAACAGAGAGGTGAGGACAAAAGTGGATTACGACAACAGTATCGCCAGAAGACTAGAAGAAAAACAGAATGACAAGAGCGACATTGCTGACAAGGATCTCCAGTACAAGCTGAAAAATGAAGAAACACGCAGACACCCAATGCACCGAACGACACTTCATCATCGGAGACCATGTTCTGGTAAGACAGATGAAGCAAACCAAACTAACAACAGCGTATGAACCATCATTCTATGTGGTTGTCCAGATCAGCGGATCCAGCATAAGAGCCAGGAGGATTTACGACAATAAAGAGATCCACAGAGATGCCAGCCATTTCAAACTAGCAAACACAGTGCTGGAAAACAGAAAAGACATTGCTGAAAGAGAACGACACGCAACCGAACAAAACCAGGAAAACTTTTTATCCACGCCGGAAGCACCATTAGAAATGACAAACCAGAACCCAACTCTTAACCAAAGCATGTCAGAAAAGGAAGCAATAGTGACAAGCACAGAAGAAAGGGCTCACAATCCAGATCAGAGGATGATGGTATCAGCAGAGAGACAGCCACGCTTCCAAATCAACCAGAACTCCATATGTCGGAGGGACATAGAGAAGACTCGACTCAGAATGATCATTCTCCTCCAACATTGAGAAGATCCACCCGGTAAGAAAACCGGTGGAGAAGCTCAATTTATAAAGAACACCAGGAAGACAGGAGTGGTACTCATTTGGTTACAGAACATTTTAGGAGTACCACTCCAAATGTAAATAGAAGATGGGAAAGGCTCACAAGTAGTGAGAGCTCAAGGTACTCACAGGTAGTGAGAAAACCTTGTTGAACAATTAGTGATAACAGTCACAAGCCTTATTGTTTTGTAGGGGGGACATTGGTTGCAGAACATTTTATGTGATTCATTGGAATTATGTTATCATGGCAATCAGGCTGAATCTTTAAGCTCATGAAAGACATCAGTGCAGAACTTTATTATGGAAAAGCAGCTTCAGCTAGACTAGATAACCCAGTACTCAGTTTGAACGAAGGGGGAGATGATAAGTACGGACTCGTAGTCAAGCTCGATTACCATATCGGGTAACGCCCACATCAACGACCACAATACACGAGACTTCGGGATCCGGGGCTTTTGGGGGACCAACCGTCGAGTGCGGAGTACGCAGACAATCCAGGGAGCGGAGAGGCAACTGAGACAGCGACTAGGACCAAGAAGACTACCATCACAAGTCAGGTAGGCAGACTTATCACTACAGTAGGCCTACTGCACACCAGCCTTTTTCTGGGATAGCATTCTTCTTAAAACCAAAAAAAAGGGAGAGGAGTCAAATTACCACTTTCCGCGGTCACTGAGGAGAAAACAATCAGGTTTCGAAATATCGGTATCTGACCAGGAGTTACATGTTAGAGAGTTTCATCCCCATTGGAGATTGTCTCCCCCTTGGAGTCTATAAGCTTGCGGAAGGCTCATTTGAGAAGCATTAATAATTTTATTTAAATTTTTCCCCACTCAAGCACATACTGTTAGGCAGAATTATCGACCACTGCAGATGGGAATGCTTAATCCCCCCCCCCCCTTTTTTTTCCTTTCTTCAATCAAAGACATAAGAACAAGCTTTGTGTATAATTGAATATATAAATATATATATATATATATATATATATATAATATATATATATATATATATATATATATATATAAGACAATGGTAGTGAATACCAGCAGAGATTTAAAAAAAATGCTCAACCGAATTCTTTAGAATCCTAACATCATCATTCCCAAAAGAGCACAAATTATCCAAGATATTCAACAAAACAGCATCAAATTATCATACTCATGTATGCCCAACCTTAAAAACATCATTGATTCAACACAAAATGAAAAGCAGTACAGAGAAAAACGAGGGTGATGAAAGGAAATCCTGCAACTGTATCAAGAAAGAACAGTGCCCTCTGAGCAACAAATGCCTCTACAACAGCATTGTGTACCAAGCCACTGTAACATCAGAGAACGCAGAAGAAACATATATAGGTATCACTGAAAACCAATTTAAAACTAGATATGCAAACCACAAACAGTCATTTAACAAAGAAAGATACAAAAACCAAACAGAATTGAGTAAATACATCTGGAAGCTCAAAGAGAAAAAGATAGAATACAATATATCCTGGAAAATCATAGAAAGAGCAGCACCATACAACAACATTTCAAAAAGATGTAACCTATGCTCAACAGAAAAGCACATAATACTATGCAAACCACAACTGGCAACTTTAAATACTAGGATAGAAATGGTTAACAACTGCAGGCACAAGTGGAAATTCCTATCAGTGAACAAGAACCAGAAACACACGAAAAACACAGACAGCACGTGATGACAGACAACACAAGCAGTTATAAAACACCGGCAGCACAGACCCAACACATCCTGATGATTGCATTGCATGAAACAGCGCTGTAGATAGTTTTAAACCTTACTTTTAACAAATATATATATATATATATATATATATATATATAGAGAGAGAGAGAGAGAGAGAGAGAGAGAGAGAGAGAGAGAGGTTTATGACACCATCGTATTACTCGTCGTTTGGTGAAATTAATGCGTTGCCTGTTCGTCATAGTTTTTGTGTGTGAAGCCTATGAGGCGAGAGTTTGAATTAAAAAGAAAAATGCTTTGTAAAAGGAGAGAAGAAAAAGAGACAAGTGCAGTCGACTAATTTTCCTCTCAGAGACCGGAACCTCCGGCCTGCCGTTTGCATTACAGCGACTGCCCTGCAGTTTCACATCGGCTCTCCCTGATCGTGCTTAATCTATCCACAGCCAGTAACGTGTAATGCCTTTTTTTCCTTCAGGATAATACATGGCAATATTCCACTGTGTACGGTGCGCTAAAAGTGATTTGTGGTCTCTTTCAGAATGATACTTAGAGCCATATCTGCGGCTAGTGTGTAAGCAATACTGCATAATTCATTTCAGAAGAACTCGGTGACACTCCACTAATACGGATTGTACATTAGCAATAATGCATGCTTTTTTAACACGCCATTCACTACGGATGATACACCAGCCGTAATGCACTGATTTATTATTATTTTTTATTTATTCATTTTATTTATTTATTTTTTTTGCTGTCCCAACCTCTGCGCCACCCAGAGGCAGTGCACCCACGCCGCTCATTCCGACACCCTGTCCACAGCCACAGCCCGGACGGCCCCGCCGCAGCCCCGGCACCGGCAATCCACAGGGAGCAGTCAATGTCAAGTTGTCAAGAGGCAATCCACCGGAGGAGACACCGCACTGCCGCCGAGTCACTGCAGTGGTGTTCAGTGGCGCCTGTTCTGATCCAACATACGCAGGA
>CM031626.1:41904200-41966700 GCA_018398815.1 Conus ventricosus | reverse complement strand
AGTATAACCCGGCAAACTACAGACCAGTCTCTCTGACGAGTGTATGCTGTAAAGTGCTGGAGCACATCCTGACCAGCACCATCATGAACCATCTTGAACATCACGGCATCCTCTGTAACCAACAGCATGGCTTCCGCATGAGAAGATCTTGCGAGACCCAACTCCTTGACTTCACCAACGAGCTGTTTGAGAACATGGAGAGCGGGAAGCAGACCGACATCTTGGTGTTGGACTTCGCCAAGGCCTTTGATAAGGTCAACCATAGCCTCCTGTCTCACAAGCTCAACTACTACGGTGTCCGAGGAGAGATCAACACCTGGGTGGCCGACTTCCTGAGAGACAGAAAGCAGGCGGTGGTCATCAGCGGAGAGCGTTCTGGATTCGTCCCAGTCAGGTCCGGAGTCCCACAGGGCTCCGTTTTGGGGCCCTGTCTGTTCTTGATCTTTATAAATGATCTGCCCGATACCCTGACTACGAAGTCAACGCTTGTTTGCGGATGACACGGCAGTCTACAACATGGTCACTTCTCCGACAGACCAGGCCCATCTACAACAAGACCTCGACCAGCTTGCTGCGTGGGAGAAGAGATGGGACATGGCCTTTCATCCTGGAAAGTGCACCACTCTGCCTGTGACCCACAGCAGGAACCCCCTCCGCTTTGACTACTGTCTGCACGGCCATATCCTGGAGACCGTCACCAGCGCCAAGTATCTAGGCATCACCATCTGCAGCGATCTCAGCTGGGACACGCACATTAACCACCTGTGCAACAAAGCCAACAAGACCCTAGGCTTCCTGCGTCGTAGTATTAAAGTTAGCTCCAGGAAGATCAAGGAAATGGCCTACATGTCCTTTGTGCGACCCATCCTGGAGTACGCCAGCAGCATCTGGGATCCACACACAGAGCAGAACATCAGCAAGCTTGAGGCAGAGCAGCGCAGGGCAGCCCGTTTCGTGATGAGGCGCTACCACAACACCTCCAGCCTGTCACGGTAAAAAAAAAACACAACCAAAATCCTAATCCTCCACGAGACGGTCTGTCCACCCAGACAGACTAAGTTAGCTGACCGACGCCTCGATGTCTGGTCAAAACGAGTCTCGAGCGCGCCCGCTCAAACCATCCGGCAATTTGGCACAGCGAGTAGACTGCCCTAATCCTCTACGGAGACAGTACTGTCCGCCAGACAGACTAAGTAGCTGACCGACGCCTCGATGTCTGGCAAGACGAGTCTCGACGCCTGGACCAGACTGATCTAGCCAATTTACGACGTCGCTTGAAAGGGGAGGGGGAAGGTATGTGTGGTGGGGGTGAAATCAAGCTAATCAATTAAATGACCAATTGACCACCACAGAGAGTAAGGCGTGTAGGCGTGACTGTCATGATTTGAATAGCCAATGGAATTAGAGGGAGATAACTTCGGGTACGAGGCGGTAAAATACTGACCAATGGTACTCGCCCTTGGACACGGAGTTAAGAGATAAAGTAATGCGTGATGGGAGAACGGGGAGAAAGAACGAACAGAGAGAGATGAGGAGTTCTGGGTATAGTCTCTGCACGAGAGAAAAGGCAGAGAGATGAAGAGAGGAAGAAGAAACGAAGAGAGACAGAGAGAGAGAGAAGAGGTTCCGTGTAAGCTCTGACGAGAGAGAAGCAGAGAGATGAGGGGAGGAGAGAAGAGAACCAAGTTGAAAGATTAGCATGAGATAGTCTGCAGAGGAAGGACTAGGGAGAGATGTGGAGAGAGAGAGTTGCTAACTAATGAAGAGAAAAGAAAGAAAAGAAAAAAGAAAAGAAAAGCAACCATGTCCATTTGATAGAGCAGACTAGAAGAGAGAGAGAGAGTGCATGCGTTAATGCAGGAAGGAAGAAAGGAGAACAGATCGATGTTGATAGTCACTGTTCCCACCTTAACCGGGTTCGACCTCATACTGGCAGCGTCCACTTCGTCAAGCAGAACCACAGACCAACGCCAGTGCCAGCAGTCTAACCTGACCAGGCGCCAGCAGACCAAGACCAGTGCCAGCAGTTGTGTCGTGCTTGTGAAAGTGACAGTGAAAAGAAAAAAAAAAGAAAAGAAAAGACAGTGATTCGTGAATAGTTAAGATCACCTGGCCAGGTAAAGTAGAAATCTATTTATACCCGGGTTAGTTAATGATGTTTTAGATAAATGATTTTGTGAAGTTCAGAAAGAGAGAATGTTTTATTTTGTTGATTCCATATGCATTGATGGTTCGTTCTATGAACATGTGTAGTAAAGTTATAGACTTTACTAGTGGTTTGATGTGACGAATGCATGATATATGAATGAGATTGTAAGCAAGCTGTGAGTGTGTTTGGGCTGTGCGCTAGTCCTTCCTCCACTGACATCACCCGAGGTTGACACAGCCCCACAGCCATGCTTGAAGAACTGAAGTGGCCCAGCCTCCAGGACAGACAACGTACAGCACGCCTATCAATGCTGTACAAGATCCGTAATGATCTGGTCAGCTCAGAAGGCATCAAAGCCAGCCTGCGCCCCGCACCTCCGCGCCGACGCCGCGGTCACGATCGCAGTTCCACCGTTCCGCGGTGCAGAACACTGTATAGACAGCAGGCGTTCCTTCCTCGTACCATTAAGGACTGGAACGAACTGCCCCAGGACGTTGTGGAGGCCAAGTCCATCGACACCTTTGTGTCAAGGGCCTCCCGTTTCCAGTAAAAGCCACACCCAGTTTTTTTTTTTTTTTTTTTTTCTTTCCCTCTTCTGTTCGGACCCCCTTGAATAAGTGACAGAATAATCATCAGGTTGATTGTGGTCGCTGACAAGGAAGAAGAAGAAGAAGAAGAAGACACCTCATAGCTAAGAGCCCTGTATAGGCAGTTTCCATCACCCACAATTGTGTTGACTTCAACAGGTATTCCCAGCTCTCTTCTTACCGGTCTTTCAGGCAGATCGGAGGTTTTGGGAGACCCAGTCTCTCAGACTGCCGTTGTCGCCAAGAAGCATTGGTTGGTTCGAAACTTTGCGGGGGCGCGGATTGAAACCCCATAAAGTCCACGTCTGTCCCTGTTTTTTTTTCTTTTTTTCTCCTTTGTCATTCTGTGCTTCTGTCTCCCTTTGCCGCCATCCTTTCTCTCGTTTTTTTCTTCCCTTCATCCTCCTCGTTCGTCTGCCTATTCTCCCTTCTAAACTCTTCTCTTGTCTCCCCATTCTTTTCCCCATCTCTGCTCTCGTCTGTTCATTCTGTCCCCCATCCCTTTCTCTTGTCCCCCCTTTCCTCCCCCCATCTCTCTTTTCTGTTTCCCCTTTTCTTTCTCTATCCTCTGCTCTTGCCTCCCCGCTTTTTTTTTTCTTCTCTATCATCGTCTCCTGTTCTTTTCTCTATCATTGTCTCCTGTTCTTTTCTCTATCATCGTCTCCTGTTCTTTTCTCCATCATCGTCTCCTGTTCTTTTCTCCATCATCGTCTCCTGTTCTTTTCTCTATCATCGTCTCCTGTTCTTTTCTCTATCATTGTCTCCTGTTCTTTTCTCCATCATCGTCTCCTGTTCTTTTCTCCATCATCGTCTCCTGTTCTTTTCTCTATCATCGTCTCCTGTTCTTTTCTCTATCATTGTCTCCTGTTCTTTTCTCTATCATCGTCTCCTGTTCT
Source organism: Conus ventricosus (assembly GCA_018398815.1). Lineage (NCBI taxonomy): Eukaryota > Metazoa > Mollusca > Gastropoda > Neogastropoda > Conidae > Conus > Conus ventricosus. The sequence goes on along the minus strand of CM031626.1, from coordinate 41,963,068 downwards.
TTTCTCTATCATCGTCTCCTGTTCTTTTCTCTATCATCGTCTCCTGTTCTTTTCTCTATCATCGTCTCCTGTTCTTGTCTTACCTCTATCCTCTTCTCTTTGTTTTTCATTCTTTCCTCCATCCTCTGCTCTTGTCTCCCCTTTCTTTTCCCCGTCTCCTCCTCTTGTCTGCCCTTTGCTTTCTCCATTTTGTTCTCCTGCGTCCCCTTTTTTCAATTCTTCCTCATCTTTTGTCCTCCCTTTCCACTGTCTACTTTCTGCTCTGGTCTCCTCGTTTGTATGTCTACTCTCAGGTGTGCTGCTTTTCAAGAAGAAATCATCGATTCTAGTTTGAATTTTAGCACTTGCTACATGCTTTTCCAAATGATATTTGAACGCTTCAAATGGTTTCATGACTGCTTCATTGCAGTCTAAGTGCAAACAGTAAGTTTGTAATTTTGTAATACATTCCAAAGCAGTTTTGCTTGAAACTTTTTTCTTGTTTTCCACAGTTGTCATCTTCATCTGAGGCGTCTGTGCTGAACGTTTCTGGGGCATTTGATGTTGATGCAGCTGGCACAGTCGTGGCGCAGGATGCTGACCCCATTGTTGCAACACTGTCATCAACAGTGAAGTACTCTTCTGGTGGAATGTTGTATTCTTCAAATAGTCTCTTCAGAATGGGTTCCTGTGTCTCATGGTCACTGTGACGTCAACGTAAATTATGACGTCAACTTAAAATGACATAGGTAACTACATAACGAAAATATTAATATGAGACAAGAGAAGGGAGCAAGAATTAACGGCCGAGGCTTTGGTGTCCAGCCTAATTTATTTTGTTTTAATCATCATTTTCTCCGTAGTGTTACTATGTGGAGAGGCTGACTTTCAAGTCAGTAGTGCATCGATGTTCACTGTGTATGTGGGATGCTTTTGATGACGGTACCAGCGGAATATGTAGCAGGAAATGTATTTGTTATAAAATTGTTGTGAATGCTGTGTCGCCGAGAGTGACTTAAAACTCCTGTAAGAATATTTAATATGTACTCTAATTGTACCACCGCATGTGTGTCGGTGGGCTGAATTTATTGATGTGAACACTGTAGTATAAATACACGGAGAAGTTAATATTTGTTTTAGATCAACGGTACGTCGAATCGAAGTTTATTGTGTTCTATGGGACTTTGGTGAAATTGTGTTCTCCGGGGATTCAATATTGATTGCTGTGCCTTGTGAATCTGCAGTTCTTCTATGGTTTACTGTGCTTTATGAATCTGCGGTTCTTCTTCTATGGTTTACTGTGCTTTATGAATCTGCGGTTCTTCTTCTGTGGATTGCTGTGCTTTGTGAATCTGCGGTTCTTCTGCTATGGTTACTGTGCCTTGTGGATTTGCGGTTCTTCTTCTGACAGTTCGACGTAATATATTGTGCTTGCTGTGTTGAGACCCTGTTTCTTCTTCGTCACTTGTGTTTGTGAACGGCTGTGTTTACCGTGTGGGGACCTTGGGTATCCTTCTTCGTCTTATTTTAGTGCTGTAGACTGTGGCTTGGGTACTGTGGAACTGAATGCGTTGATTGTATATGTGAGACACTGTGGACGGCGCCAGCGAGATATGTGAATTATATCAAGATACGTAGTATGATACGCTGATATATGATGATTGAAGTGTCTTATGTATTGATGTCTTAATTGACGTGCATTGATCTGTATTCTATGTAATGGCATGTATTGATTTGGTAACGATTCATATTGATGGTTCAGGCAGCATATAAAAAGAAGAAAATCTTACACGTGTGTTGCCTGGCTATCTATGTTCGTATGGTGTGGGTGTGTGTAGGGGAAAAGTCGTACACGCATCCAAACTTTTGAGAGCGAGAGTCAGACAACAAAACACGCACCACACACCATCCGTAACAGTCACTATGGTCATGTTCTTCTGCGCAAGCTTCTGTGTCTTTGTCATGCCTGAAGCCTGCTTTGAGAAAGCAGTTGCTGATTGTCATTGGGGTCACCTCATCCCATGCCTGCTTCAGGGTACATACTGCATCCAAGAGGCTGAACTGGTAGTCTTTTGTTGTGCCTCCAGTGTTGATGTGAGCAACCAGCTTGAGAACCTTTCTCGTTCTGTATTTCACTTGCAAGTTCTGTATGACACCAGCGTCACATGGTTGCAGCTTGGAAGTTGCACTAGGTGGAAGAAATAAGACCTCCGTTGCTCTTAACCCTGTGGGAATTTTGTGTGACGCACAATTGTCCAGAACTAGGAGAACTTTCCGATTCTGTCTTTGCATGATTCTGTCAAAGGACAGCAGCCATGTTTGGAAAATTTCCCCAGTCATCCAAGCCTTAATTGCGATTGGCCTGGTACTCCACTGGCAGCTTTTTCACTCCCTTGAAACACCGTGGTTTTCACGAACTTGCCGAATGTCAGAAGGGTTTTTTTTTTTTCACTACCGTCCATGTTACAACAAAGCATGACAGTGATTCTGTCCTTGGACTTTTTTCCGCCGAAACACTGATCTCCCTTGAACGAAAATGTTTTGTCGGGAGGAGCCTCCGAAACAGCGCTGTTTCGTCAAGATTGAATACATCCTTAGGCTCAAAGTTCATCAGCATTGCTCTGAGAACATCCTCCATCCACTTGTCCGTAAAGACTTCGTCCACAGCTCCTCTTTCGCCGCTCACTGATCTGAAGACGACATCGTGTCTTTTCTTCCAACGGTGTAGCCAACCATCACTACATTTCCATTCTCGTAGTCCAAGAGTTGCTGACGACTCCTCTGCTTTGACTTTGAGGACAGGACCACTGACTGGGATGTGTTCCGACCTACACATACATGTAGAAATAAAAAGAAATCAAGTAATTTGATCAAAATGTCCAATGATGCTTTTCAAAGGGCAGCTTTAACCCCGCCATCAGTTACAGTGTAAACTATCCTTCACGTGTGTGTGTGTGTGTGTGTGTGTGTGTGTGTGTGTGAACGCGTGTGCCCAAGCGCGCGCACTCGCGTTCACACACACACACACACACACACGCTCACGCACGCACGCACACGCACACACACACACACACACACACACACACACACACACACACACACCACACACACACACGTGTTATTTCTTAAGGCTTTCGACTCTGCTCCCCTATTCAGTCTCATGACAAAAGATTGAGGCACATAGAATCCAAGGCAAAATACACCACTGGATCGAAAACCATGTTAATTGAACCAGGTCCTTCGTCTGAGGGCACGTAAGACTCCATGTGGCTAGGCCTGGCCCTGTTAGAAGTTGTGCTGTTTTCACCTGTCAGCAGAACAGCAATGAGTGAGGCTGTGGGACGCACATGGCAGTTGCTTGACGGTGGCAGTGTTCGACAATGGGCTTTGCATTCATGAGATATGCGCTGGTACACCCACGGGAACGCTTCCATGGACGTTCTGTCGTTTCATGTCCAGTGTGTGTGTGTGTGTGTGTGTGTGTGTGTGTGTGTGTGTGTGTGTGTGTGTGTTGGCACACACTAGCATCTGCCAGGGAGCAGTTCTGTCCCTTGAAGTCTTAACAGAATGCCTTGTGTGTGTGTGTGTGTGTGTGTGTGTGTGTGTGTGTGTGTGTGTGTGTTGGCACCCTGTATGAACACAGCGTAGGTTTCTTAAGGTTTGCAGGATTGCTTCCAGTTGGTTGGTTCGGTAACCGAGGACAATACTTCTCTGGTTAATGGGATCCAAATCCAGCAAAACTCCAGTGACCAGAGGTATTCCCAAAAAACAGCATGCTCGGATCCATCGTTTTTGTTCAGTGTAGCAACGGCCTGCCATACGCCATGCACAGAGTTAAGAAACGACCTTTGCTGATGACACCAACCTGTTTAACTGAAATTCCAGCCGATAAGCAATGGCCACCCCACAGGACAATTTGTACAGGCTGCAGTGGTAGTCACTGAACTGGCAGTTGACCTTTCACCCTGAAAAATACTGTGCGATGAGGATGGGTCGGCTTGGAGGACAGCCAGAGTATGACACGTAAGGCAAACACAATGAGCAGTAATGTTGTATTCATGCTTTGACGATTAATCACTCTGTTGGTGACATACAGGAGCGTGGTGCCACAAAGCCGATTGCCTCTCTGGAAGACAAGCCTTGACCAGAACATTTCGCAGTCCTTAGATTACCTGTCCTGTTTTGGGGGTGACTGACATTACCCTACACAACACATACAACCGCCATACAACACAAACTCCCGGAACACAACTGGATAGATTCTCTTTTTTTTTCTCTCTCTACAACGAACGAACGAAACACGGGAGAGATTCTTCTGTCAGGACTGGCCGTCTGCACGAGTCTTTGTCTCTGCTGGGCGCAGGAACCTTCTCTTTTATCTTGGCCGTTCTGATGCATGACATCATCGGGTACATCTTAGGATGGACACAGGCATATGATGGACTCAAGATCCGTAACATCCCCAGAAAAATTTCAAAGTGGCATTTCGTATTAAAAAAAAAAAATCATGTCTTGTTCACAATAGATCCATATGAAGTTGTTGTTTTCAGTCACGCTTCTCTGTGTGTTCATGCTGGTAACATGCAAATTCATACCTAATATGATGCTCTCTCTCTCTCTCTCTCTCTCTCTCTCTCTCTCTCTCTCTCTCTCTCTTCTGTCTCTCTCTCTTCTCTCTCTCTCTCTCTCTCTCTCTCTCTCTCTCCTCTCTCTCTCTCTCTCTCTCTCCTCTCTCTCTCTCTCTGTCCACTATAGATGTACGAACATGTGCTGGAGAAGACGGGAAACAGCCTGGAACATCGTCAATGGAGGGAAGACATGACCGACCTGTTCAAGTACCTCCATGCTATCTACAAGACAGACAGATCACGGTTCGCGTTCTATCATGGGGAGAGAAATCCGGGGCAACATTTTGAAGTTAATCAAGCACTACAGCAGACTCCATGTGAGGCGACACTGCTCTCGGAGTTGTAGCCACCTGGAATAGTTTTGCCAGATGACCTCGTTGGTGTTCCATTTGACAGTGCCTTCAAATGCAGGCTTCATGTTGGGCCCACTAAGCCTCTCTCCTGCCTCTATACAACCCCAGTTGTCACATCTAGATTGCCACGCATGCAAAAGTATTCGCCAAAGATTTTCGAACTGGCCTTATATATCTAGGCATCAATCGTCGTAACGATTAACTTTTAAGTTGAAATATTGGAAGTTAGCCATCAGGATCATTGTTAAATAAAAAAAAAAATCTAATTGAGAAGGTGAAAGACGACCACGCGTGGTTATATACGCCTGCGTCTGATATGGTTAGCTATACAGGACAGAATGACAAAAGCATATGGCTACAGATTAGCGAGATGCGTTCTATCTTCTTCCATTGGAAGTTCCAAGTACTTGAAGCAGTACTGAGTAGTAAGTAAGTCATACACAACACTGGTTTCTTGCTCGAAAAGAAAACTCCTGACCAGTATTATAACCGAATGCTATTTTCTGCATAAGAACGGAGTTACAAAAATATAGCGTGGATAGTAACTGTTTATTCACATAATAATTAAAGATCCCGAACGCTAACTTTATTAAGACGGAACGTCACAGAAAACATGAAACAGAAAGTACAAGTAAACTTACACATGAATTATCTTCTCTTTGATACGTAAACTTCCGGTTATCACGTGACGTATTTACCCCCAAAATCGCGTGTGTGTGTTGTGTGCTTCATTCTTTCGAGGAAAGGTGAGACTGAATTTTATCTTGCACTTTCGCTCTCCTTCATATTTAGACATGAAGATACTGTTAGACAATCTCCTGACACTTCCCCCAGTGTTGCCATAATACCAATGGGGTCATGTCGCTTTCTTTACTGCTTTGGTAGATTGCTTGACTTGTTGAAATTTCACGTCTGCTTATAGTTCTACTTCCAGCGTGTCATAATTTATGCGGTCAGCTGGTCTAAAATTAGAATCAAAACCAAAGGAGCACATTAGAATGCTGAGCAGTGGACAGATTTCTTTCATGGACTTTGCTCAGTTGTGCTCAACACAGATCTGGCTAATGTCACGAGTTAATGAGCTGCGTGATTGACAGAGCTGAGTGTGCTGCCTGCCATTGCCGTCTGCTCGTGGTTAACGTTGTGTCAAGGACGGACAAAGACACCCTCGTTGCTCCAGGCGGGAGAACTGTTTACGTCACTGGTCAGAGAAGTTTCAGTTGATACTTTAGATTGATAAGAGAATTAGATCAGACTTAACAAGTAACTATGTGATTATGACACCCCCTCCACACTTACAGTTTAGTCATTCAGTTACATTGCCCAATAATTAGGAAGTGTAGCAAAGAGGTAGCATCCGTTGTGTTATCAGAAAGAAAAGGGATGGGATGGGGACACATCCTATTTTAGAGCCCCCCCCCCCCCCCCCCCCCCCCCCCCGTCCCCACTAATCCTTCCCTCTACCACCATTCTTTTTTTTAGCATAGAATTCCCATTTATCATGCAGAAAGTCTTTTTCAAAGGCAGGAAAGGTGGAGGGAGCTGTTATTCAATGTTTTGTCGCCAGTCGATATCATAAATACCATAATAGGCACAGCTATGATAATGATTGAAAAACTGCAGTAACTATTCCTCCAATATTACAGAAAAGAAAGCAAGGTTGATCTTGCCACATGGAATTAGAAATGACCAGGCAGCTTGAATAAGAACAACATATCAGGCTCCCACTGGACAATAGATGATGTCATCCCAACCAACTGCAACAAATCCAGTGCCATACAGAACGTTGTCGTGACTCCTTTGTACCAGCCACCATCAGAGATTGGAACATACTGTCTTTGGCAGCTCTGATCTATAGGAGACGTTTTTGTCTCTTTCAAGTCAAAAATGCAATGTAATTAAAGAAACGCCAGACTGTAGTTGGAGTAGGCAGGTATGGGTCTCCCCCCCCCCCCCCCTCCCCGCTCCTTTCTGACCCATGACATTTTTTTCTTTTCTTAAAATTCATTTTAGGGCCTGTGTCTATGTTAGGACATGCCAGGATTAGGTGATCCTTTGGGCAAAACGTTAAAGCCTGCTGATGGAATATGCAGGGAGTAGGCTAACATTTCAATCTCAACTTTCTTAGGTCTTTATTTTTTTCATTTTACTTCTTTTTTTTCTAACTGTTCAGTGGCAGCAAATAATCAGCATGTTGATTTTGGTAATGCAATGGATGAACATGAAGAAGAAGGTGCTTGCATGAGCTTTATGTATAGATTTTTATGATCAGTGATTGTTCGCATGACCTAGTTAGCTAATAACACAGGGAGTGTGACAAAGGTCACTCAGCTGTCAAACTCGCCACAATAAGCCTCATCAGTCTGCCAAAGGTCATTTCACTTGGACCAGTTCCATGAAATGGTTGAGCTTTAACCCAGTAGAATCAGTTAATAATTTACATGTCTAAAGTTATATAAGAAATACTAAAGCACTGTACATGTAGATGCTTTTATGTATAATTGCCAAGCAACACATGTTTAATACATTAAATCAAAGATGTCTGAGGACTTGGTATGACAGAAAATAAAACAAATCATGATATTTGACTGATGGTGAAATCAGTTCTCCAGAAGACTGAGAATAAGTGTGTGGATCATTGAAGTACATCAGCTCTCCAGTATATGATAATGTTAGGGGGTCGGAATAGCTCAGTTGGTAGAGCACCAGACTCGTAGTCCCAGGGTTGCGGGTTCGAATCTCTGCCGGGCCGTTTCGGTACAGGGGGATTTTTCCTATGGAGTTAACATTGATTATGACACCATTCCCCATACAGTCCTTCGAATGAGACTATAAACCGAGGTTCCGTGTGTGAATGACACGCATGACATCTTGCACACATGTAAAATCCCATCACCAACTTTCGGAAGAGAAGGCCAGGTTGGCCGTTGGTATGGATGACACATTACATACATAGCATGCACCATCCCCGAAGTTGGAGTATGGCTGCCTTAATGGTGGGATAAAAAACGGTCATACACACAGAACTCCACTCCCTTTGTTGGGTACATGGGATTAATCCTTGCCTGTCTATACAGGGAGTGTCCGCAGGAGTATCAGCCTGCGTATGCAGCAGAAGAAGAAGAAGAAGATATGATAATGTTATTTAGATTAGATGTCAGGTAAACCTGAGGTACACTCAGTGTTTATTTTCATTACGGGCCTTTAAATCTGATATGAATGCAGACAATAGGTGTATATATATTATATATTTGTCAATTGTTTCAAGAAGAAATTGTCTTATACATCTTTGATCACCCTTGGTTTACACACACAGTCACATAGATGTGTGTCATAATGGAAGCGCATGCACCACTCACACAAATGCTGAAAAGATTAACGCATGAGCACACACACTCAGACACAATACACACGTAGAGGCGCGCGCGCACACCACCAACCACACCACACCACCACACACACCACACACACACACACACACACACACACACACACACACACACACACACACCACACACACACACACACACACACACACACACACACACACACACACACACCACACACACACACATGTGCAGAGTTTTGTAAACGGCCCTTGGATATTCCACATACATCCAATATTTGATTATTTTTTTTCGATTAGTTCAGAAGTTTTAAAAGCAGATTTTGAAGTAAGATGATGTGCTAAAGATTGTCAACATTAAGTGACATGTAGTAGACCAAGCAGTAGCTTGCATGACCACAGACTTGGCCACTGTCTGGGACAGTTGTAGGGTGAGGCGTGTGTAGGTAGGATTCCTTGGTGAAGTGTTGTTATTTGTGGCTTCAGAATTCAGTATGACTGTCTGAACTAGGTTCTGCTGGTAAGAAATGGGTCGACTGTCTGAACTAGGTTCTGCTGGTAAGAAATGGGGTGACTGTCTGAACTAGGTTCTGCTGGTGAGAAATGGGGTGACTGTCTGAACTAGGTTCTGCTGGTAAGAAATGGTTGACTGTCTGAACTAGGTTCTGCTGGTAAGAAATGGGTTGACTGTCTGAACTAGGTTCTGCTGGTAAGAAATGGGTTGACTGTCTGAACTAGGTTCTGCTGGTAAGAAATGGGTTGACTGTCTGAACTAGGTTCTGCTGGTAAGAAATGGGTTGACTGTCTGAACTAGGTTCTGCTGGTAAGAAATGGCAGACATCTGCAGAGTTTATCCATCCTCAGAAAATCTGTGTTGAAATGAAAAGAGTCAGCAGAACTACCAGTTTATGAACACACATGTATACACAGACACATACACTGACATGGACAGACAGACAGACAGACAGAGAAACACACACACACACACACACACACACACACACACACACACACACATGCACACACACACACACACACACACACACACACACACACACACACACACACACACATACACACACACGCACACACACACACACACACACACACACACACACACACACACACACACACACACACACACACACTCACAGAAAATTGCAAGAGGGCCATGTGTCAAACAAAAGTGATAGCCTTGTCAGCAATCTGTAACACTAACACTAGTAACAGTGACTGCATGAATTCAGCGATTCATTTTCCCACCAGTTGAACAACATAAAATCAGAACACAATACTGGTAGCATTACTTTGTGTGTGTGTGTGTGTGTGTGTGTGTGTGTGTGCAACCTTGCGTGCATGTGTGTGTGTGTGCATTTATATTCACTTTTTTGTGTTTTTGTATTTTTTTTACTGGTAATTTAGACAGACACATGCATACAGACACACACACACACACACACACACACACACACACACACACACACACACACATGCACACAGAGAGAGAGAGAGAGAGAGAGAGAGAGAAGAGAGAGAGAGAATTCAATTGGTTCCACAAACTGGGAATATAAACAAATGATAGTTGAAGATGATGTGGCTGCTATACATACCATTGTTCTATTCAGTGAACTCTGCGGTGGTCATCAGTTTCTTCTGCTGAGTTTTGGCCTGTCTTTGGAAGTTTCAGAACTACTTTTGTGTGTGTGTGTGTGCAAAAGGGCTTCATATGTTCCTTCTTGACATGGACGTTAATTTGGCATCAGTACACACAAACAACACGCCACAGCCAGGCTCTTGTTGTCGAAGCAGGCCAGCAAAATTGGAAAAGTCCCATAGTCCACAGCTGCAGTAACTAAGACTCGTCTTTTCTTGGTAGCAGAATGGGATTCCTATGTAAAGTATATATTTTTTTCATTGTTTCCCATTTGTTTTGAGTGGTGGTGGAGAGCCTGAGCCACAAGTCAAGAGACTGACCCACAAGTCAAGAGACTGACCCACAAGTCAAGCAACTGAGAACGAGTCGCCATTTTTGACAAGGCGTGAAACGCTGCTTGCAAGAAACTGTCATGTTGGGCACAAGTCCAGACAATGGCACAATAATCCGGTTACATTGTACACTTTAGTTTATTATTATTTGTTATTGTTATGAATACTTATATAGCGCTTATTCTCGGCTAGAGACCAAGCTCTAAGCGCTTTACAATCCACACTTGTTCACACAACGGGCTGCCAACCTGTGTAGGGCCGACCGAAGAGCTGCCAGCTGGCGTTTCATTCAGTCGTTTCCTGTGTCATCCAGTCCATGTCGTTCAGTTTCGTTCGCTCAGTTTCCTCACTTTCTTTATTCTTTCCGTTTCTCACGCAGGGTGCATGGTATGGGTAAAGTATCATCCATACAAGTGACACGTGTATGTCATCCATACACATGTTTAAAGGTTCATTGTCCATGTAAAACTGCACAGGCTGTGTACATCTGTTGTGAGTTGTTGGCTTGTGAGGCGAGGACATGACAGGGAAAGCCTGGGGCAAAGGAAGGGAGGTGGACTGGACTTGTGTGCCTCCTGAGGTGAACAGTGTGTTTATGCAAGCTTTGGTAATGACAAAGGGGAGCGTACGCAACTTGAGTTGAGATGTGTCACACAGTCCAAAATTTTTCAGAGGGCATTTCAAGTCAAAAAGGGTGAAATACGCACACCTGTTCTTGAATTGGGAGCCCTGTTACTGGTATGCAAAATCCACACCTACTCACACACACACACATACACACACATACACACACACACACACACATACACACACACACACACACATACACACACACATAGACACACACATACACACACACACACACACACAACACACACACACACACACACACACACACACACACACACACACAAAAGCACACACACACACACACATACAACTGAATAAAATTGTAAGCTTTTTAAATGAAAACGGGCTTATACTTTCAGTAGAAAAAACAAATATTATGCTCTTCAATGCTGAATATGACCCGGAGAAACTCCCTTCATCTACTTTAGATGGCACTGCTTTAGAGTATGCAAAAACTGTTAAATTCCTAGGTGTATATTTAACCTCCAAACTTTCTTGGAATGTACATATTGAATATATTTTGAATAAAGCAAGGAAAAGTTTCAACTTTTGAAAATTAATAAACAAACAACGGTGGGGGCAAGACACACATACTTTAACTATATTATCTACTGCTCTTGTGCGTTCACGATTAATCTATGCTCAAGAAGTCTTTTTCAGCGCTCCACAATATCTATTAAATAAACTACAGAGTATTGACTGCAAGGCTTATAAACTTGCTCTTGGAGTTCCCACACATACATCTAACATAGAACATACAGTGAAATTGGAATATTACCTCTGAATGCAGTACGAAAAGCATGTGCTTCAAAATTCATATTAAAGTCTTTCACAGGATAACTTCTGTGCAAATGAAGTGTCCTTAAATTCAGAAACAGATTTCGTGAAATGGGCCAGAAGAATACAATCTACAAAATCAATCCAGTCATTCGCCTCTAACCTCCTAAAAGATTCTAATATAAACGAAACAAAATTGCTAATAAGCTGTCCTTTTTGCCTATTCCAAAATGGGAGCAAGCCATTGCTACCTTTGATACAAATTATGCAGATGTGTCCAAAAAGGATCTAATAATAATAATAATAATAATAAGGAACATTTAGTGCGCTTAATCTTAAACAAAAGCCCTAAGCGCTTACAGCAATAAGCCCTAACACACACACACACACACACACACACACACACACACACACACACACACACACACACACACACACACACACACACACACACACACGCACACACCCACACACCAGCGAAGGAGCAGAAAAATTATGTTTTGAAGAGAGTTGTTTTGAGGGAGGACTTGAAAGAAGAAAGACTGTTTGAGTTTCGGAGTGCAGAAGGGAGATTGTTCCAGCAGGAAGGAGCCTGAAAAGTAAAAGAACGTTCACCAAGTGTTCTGGCCCGAAAACGAGGGATCTGCATAATGCGAGTGTCAGAGGAAGAGCGAAGCTGTCTGGAAGGAGTATAGGTCGACAGAAGTTTAGAGAGGTAAGATGGAGCGAGGCCATCCAATGCCTTGTAACAGAGCAAAGAAAGTTTGTACTTGATGCGTTTTTCAACAGGAAGCCAGTGCAAAGATTTAAGCAAGGGAGAAACATGAGAGGTTTTCGGAGATTTCGAGACAAGGCGAGCAGCATTATTTTGGACTTTCTGCAATTTTGCAAGAAGATTCTGTGGACAGCCAGCAAGAAGAGAATTACAGTAGTCAAGTCTTGAAAGAATGAAAGCAGAAACCAGAGTCTTGGTGGCTTCTTCAGACAGAAGGTGGCGCACAGAACTGATTCGCCGAAGCTCCAAGTAGCAAGCACGGCAGATAGAAGAAATCTGATTTTGAAAAGAGAGTGTCTGATCAAGTACAACGCCTAGATTTCGCACAGTGGTAGAGGTCTGAATGAGAGAGGTACCAAGTTGGACAGAAGAAGGAACAGAGATTGTAGACATGAGCCGTTTTGGGAGAATGAAGATTAGTTCAGTTTTGTCATTGTTTAACTGAAGTTTATTGCAAGTCATCCATGCCTTTATGTCAGAGATGCAGAGCTGTGAGCGATCAATGATGGAGGAGAGGAGAGAGATGTCACCAAAATGTAGATTTGATTGTCATCAGAGAAGCAGTGGTGTGAAATGTCATGATGGGCTACAATGTCAGAGATGGGTTGGGTATATAGAACAAACAGAATGGGACCAAGGACAGAGCCTTGGGAACACCATAAATTCAAGTCAGCAGAGCTTGAAGAAAAACCATTGACAGAGACAATTTGGGTTCGACCAGAAAGGTAAGAATAAAACCATGCCAAAGCGTGAGAAGAGATGCCAAAAGTATGTTGAAGTCTAGTGAGGAGGGTGGAGTGATCAATGGTATCAAAGGCAGCGGACAAGTCAAGAAGAGAAAGCAGTGAAACCTGACCATTATCCAGAGCAGAGAGAAGATCGTTTATTATTTTCAGCAGAGCAGTTTCTGTACTGTGTCCAGTGCGATAGGCGGACTGCAACGAATAGAGCAAGTTGTTTTGGTCAAGGTGGTTTTGGAGTTGGAGAAGTGCTATCTTTTCAATTATCTTTGAAAGAAAAGACAAGTTGGAGACAAGTCGATAATTTTTTAGGTTTTCAGGGTCAAGAGAGGGTTTCTTCAAAAGAGGTCGGACAACAGCAGCTTTCAGTGCAGGTGGGAAACAACCAGAAGTGAGAGATTCATTTACCACACTAGTGATATATGGCAACAAAACATCCATGCATGCAGATAATACCTTATATATTGAAAGCTGTCATCAATATTCATTTAGAAAATACATACAAAACTATTTAAAAATGTATATGGATGGTTCAGTGCTAGATAATCTAGATACAGGAGCAGCATTTATAATACCTGATTTAAAAGTGGAAAAGTTGTACCATCTTGGTAGACATTTTTCAATATTCAGTACTGAGCTAATTGCCATTGTGAATGTGATGTCTCTACACCACGTCTTGAGTTTTCCTGTTAACTCTTGTCAAATTCTAGTATGCACCGATTCTAAATCGGCCCTTAGTGAATTCAGTCTTCCAATCCAAAAGTACGTGTTGAGATGATAACAGAAATTAATCATGGCATACATCTTCTGGCAGCTAAATGCATTAGAGTTACATTTTGCTGGGTACCTTCTCATTGTGGAATTTCAGCAAATGAGAGGGTCGATCAGGCCGCAAGAAAGGCAGCCCGAAATGTCGAAGGATCAATACCACTTGACATTCCCTTAGATTTAAGTGAATGCTATTCTTTAATAAATGAAGCGTCCAGTAAAAATTTCAGAAATGTATTAGAGAACTCAGAAATTAACTATTACCACAACTGTATTAAACCCAATGTCACGGTCAAAAATAGAACAACCAAGTCGTGGTCCAGTGTGTTTGGACATAAGCTCTAACTCAAATATTCTGGGCGCCACGTAGACGGGCCCATGGTTCGGATCCAGCCAATTAAGCATAGGGGAGAGGCTCCACAGAGACGGTCTGTCCGGCTAGACGGACTAAGCAGCTTTGACCGACGCCTCGATGTCTAGCGAGACGAGTCGTAGCGCCTGGCTCAGGCTCATCTAGCCAATTTGTGGAACCAGCGCCATTGTTAGTCGGACGTCGCAGGTTAAAGCAGGAAAGGGAGAGGGAGAAGGTATGTGTGGTGGGGGTGAAATCTAGCTAATCAATTAAATGACCAATTGACCACCACAGAGAGTAAGGCGTGTAGGCGTGACTGTCATGATTTGAATATCCAATGGAATTAGAGGGAGATAACTTCGGGTATCAGGGGTAAAAATACTGACCAATGGTACTCGCGCCTTTTTGGACAGATCGGAACGGAATAAGAAGGATGTGAGAGTGAGAGAACGGCAGAACGAGGGGAGAACGAACAGAGAGACAGAGAGAGAGAGAGAGGTTCTGGGGTGTAGTCTCGGCAGGAGAAAGGCAGAGAGATGAGAGGAGTGAAGTTTGAGCATTAGCACCAGATATAGTCTGCAAAGGGAGGACTAAAGAGAGATGTGGAAAGAGAGAGTTGCTAACTAATGAAGAGAAAAAGAAAGAAAAGAAAAGGAAAAGAAAAGCAACCATGTCCATTTAATAGAGCAGACTAGAAGAGAGAGAGAGAGAGTGCAATGCGTTAATACAGGAAGAAAGAAAGGAGAACAGATCGATGTTGATAGTCACTGTTCTATCTTCACTGGGGTTCGACCTCATACTTGGCCAGTGCCACTTTCATCGACAGACCAACGCCAGTGCCAACAGTCTAACCTGACCAGGCGCCAGCAGACCAAGACCAGTGCCAGCAGTTGTGTCGTGCTTGTGAAAGTGACAGTGAAAAGAAAGAAAAAAAAAAAGAAAAGAAAAGACAGTGATTCGTGAATAGTTAAGATCACCTGGCCAGGTAAAGTAGAAATCTATTTATACCCGGGTTAGTTAATGATGTTTTAGATAAATGATTTTGTGAAGTTCAGGAAAGAGAGAATGTTTTATCTCATTTGATTCCATATGCATTGATGTTTCGTTCTATGATCATGTGTAGCAAAGTTATAGACTTTACTAGTGGTTTGATGTGACGAATGCATGATATATGAATGAGATTGTAAGCAAGCTGTGAGTGTGTTTGGGCTGTGCGCTAGTCCTTCCTCCATCGACATCACCCGAGGTTGACACCCAATTCTGGAAAAAATCTATTGGCCTCATCAAGACCCGACCTTGCCTCCATACCTAGAGAAATACAAAGCTTAATGCACAGAATGCGTTTGAATTCACTTCAAACAAAATTCAGCAAAAATGTTACATGTTGTATGTGTGGAGAAAGACTTGAGTTGAACATCTATTAATTTACTGTCCAAGAGCAAAGGAGATTATTATCAAAACTGGTGACGATACTTCCTCTGATGGATCCGGTTCCCTGTCTCTATCTAGAGTATTAAATGACTGGTTTTATCTTTACACAATTTGCAAAGGTTTGTCATATAGTTCAGTTGGTATTTATCTTTAAATTTGTTTAACATTTTTTTTGAGTGGTTAACCGTTCGTCCTTCTACACAGTAATTCACCTGCATCATACTACCTATCCAAATATGATTGACAGTGCTCAAGAACTGACAAAGTGGTCCATTGGACGCTCTCCTTATAGTTTTATATATTGTGTAATTGGATTTTTTTCCCCCTTAAAACAATGTTTTCCAGACATGCGGGGCGGGGGGAGGGTGCTTATTTGTTATTGTAACTGAATCATACAGGCAGCACATGTTCACACAGACACACTCACACAGACACATACACACACGCGCGCACACACACACACACACACACACACGTGCGTGCACGCGCACACGTGCACACACATGCGCATGCGTGCGTGCACACTTACACACACTCGCATCGTCTGATATCACTTTTAGTGGGAATACGTTAAACTGAGGAACAACAACAACACACACATACACAAACACACACACACATGCAGTGACACACACACACACACACACACACACACACACACACACACACACACACACACACACACACCGACTTCTGAGAGGAGTGATTGTATACAAAAACCATCCAGAATTAGAAACCGTGTTTTATAGAGTTAAGCTTAATGCTCTTGAAGCAAAATTTCATGAAAAATTTGAAGTGCCTTTGTGGAGCAGTGGAGCACTGATTTCTATGACCAGCCTATTGAGTTTGTCTCCCCCATTGACTTAGCTGAACTTGCTGTATTAGTTTTGAAAAAGACCAGCTTGACCACTCATGCAGGCATGTGGTCACTCACATGCATCCCGTTAAACCCATAAAAGCAGTGTGTCAGAAGTAAGGCAGGTGTGGCAGGCAAGGGGTTGAAGGGAGCAGTTTTGATACATTGGTGTTGTTGCCAGGGCAGATGAAGCTGAAATCTCTTTCAAAAACTGTAGTCAGACAGTTGACCAGAACCTTGACGTTAATGCAGCTAGACTCCTATCCTTGCAACAAAAAGGACAGTCTTAGATTGAAAGTTTAAAGGTGTTCTGAAACCTGTGTTGCTGTCGGGTTCTCTGGTAAAACAAACTTTTGAAAGTAGGTTGGAAAGTGAGGTGACTTGCAGGGGAATTTAAGAAAAATCTTTAAAAGTCTAAGCAATGATAATGTTGCTTATAGCCCAGCCGACCGCAAAGGGCCACATCAGGGCTGTAAGTCTAAGCAGCACATCCACCAAACATGAACACATGAATCACAAGACAGAACACTACGCATTTTGACCTCTTAGATTTTCAACGCCCATCTTGAATTTGACGAGACAAGTGATTGCTCGTTCTTCATTTTCATTGTCCTGAGTATTGTTTATCTTGCCTGAAGAAGACCTAAGAGGCCAAAACGCGTCACATTTTGTCTTGCGATTCATTTGTTCATGTTTAGTGGATGTATTACTTAGACTTTTTAAGAACTTTTCAAAGTTGAGAATTCTCAGCACATGGGAAAGACGTAGTTCATTTTGGTGAAAAATGAATGACTAAAAAATGTATGTGTGTGAGCAAGTGCGCGAGTACCTGTGTGATTTTGTGTGTGTGTGTGTGTGCGCACGCGCACGCGCGCGTGCATGCGTGCATGTGTACAGCGTATGCAATCATTTCAAAAAGTTCTTAAGCTTTTCTAAGATTCAAAACGTCATCATTGAGATGGCCAGCAGTTTGGAAGCACCTGTAAGACACTTCATCCATCCAACTGGCGTCCTTTGTTTTAGGAGAATCGGTGTTGATTGGGGTCAGACAGTACAGCGGAGGTCAGTTCACAGGTCTGCTGAAAGGAGAATCAGTGTTGATTGGGGTCAGACAGTACAGCGGAGGTCAGTTCACAGGTCTGCTAAAAGGAGAACCAGTGTTGATTGGGGTCAGACAGTACAGCGGAGGTCAGTTCACAGGTCTGCTAAAAGGAGAACCAGTGTTGATTGGGTCAGACAGTACAGCGGAGGTCAGTTCACAGGTCTGCTAAAAGGAGAACCAGTGTTGATTGGGGTCAGACAGTACAGCAGAGGTCAGTTCACAGGTCTGCTGAAAGGAGAATCAGTGTTGATTGGGGTCAGACAGTACAGCGGAGGTCAGTTCACAGGTCTGCTGGAACAGTAGCAGGGCTGTCAGCTCTGTGTACAGGGCATAACCAGTGCAGACGTAAAAGAAAGGGATGATTTTATATGTACACTTCATAACGAATGCAGACTTAAGCTGTACAGTGTGTGTGTGTGTGTGAGAGAGAGAGAGAGAGAGAGAGAGAGAGAGAGAGAGAGCGCGTGAACACCAGGGACACATTCACCATTGTCATGATTGCAGCAAAGGAAGGCTTGCAAAAATTGATAAGTGCAGGGTGCAGAGAAACTCCCACTGTTCAGAAGAAGCCTTTGAAAAAAATGAAGAAAAAAAAAGCCTCTCTAGTTGTGAGAACGAAGTCTTGCCCCAAATCTTGCATGATCTGCCAGTGGAGAATAGAAGCTAAACACACACACACACACACACACACACACACACACACACACACACACACACACACACACACACACACACCACATACATACACACACACACACACACGCAACACACACACACACACAGTGACACACATACAGACATACACACACACACACACACACACACACACACACACACCAACACAATTCTGTCCTGAACGTGCATAAACACACATACACATCCATGGTCACACACACACACACACACACACACACACACACACACATGGTCTCACACAAACACTGACACACACACACACACACACACACACACACACACACACACACACACACACACACACACACACACACAAAGTAAAAAGAAAAACATTCATAGTACTGTTTGTATTTGGCAAACATAGACAGAGGGGCTGGACAGAAGTCCATTTCCCCAGTTCAGTTCTCATGGAGCTGTTCAGGTCCTGTCACTTTGTCCTGTCCTTTTCATCCACTTCACATTGAAAGGAACCTTGCTGTTCAGTCCTGTCACTTTGTTCTGTCCTTTTCGTCCACTTCACATTGAAAGGAACCTTGCTGTTCAGGTCCTGTCACTTTGTTCTGTCCATTTCGTCCACTTCACATTGAAAGGAACCTTCGGAGAAGAAGGGGAGAAAGAAAAGCCTCCTTCAAGTTTTCCTAGTCGCCTGCTTGGTTTTGAAGTGGATGAAGAGACCTCCGGGGTGGGAGTTGTGGGGTGTAGTGGAAGTAGCGCCAGTGGTATAATGTACCTTCTAGGCATCGGTGGATCCTTGGATGTTAAAGATGATAATGGTAGATCGAGTCGACTCTTTAGATAGTGTGCAGTGCATGCAGCTACAGTAGATTAAAAGTTGCTCGAATCGTTTTGAGTGGAACTTTTGAATATTCTGCAGGGCATGCAACTAGAGTAAATCATAGTTTGCTTGATCCTTTGAGTTTGATGTTGAAAATAATATGTTAGTTGAGTCCAACCTTAAATTATTCTGTAGTGCACGCAGCTGCAGTATATCAAAGTTTGCTGCTGCATAAACCCCCCCCCCCCCCCCCCCCCCCCCCTCCAAAAAAAGAAAAAAAGAAAAAAGATTTTCCCATCAGTGTAAAGTTGAAAGATGTTATTATTTCTTTTGTTTTGTTTTTTAATGGCCCAAAGGCCTAAAAGAAACGTAAAGGTTAAAAGGTGGCCGGGAGGCGCCAGTTCACTTCTTGGCGGCTTTGGCAGCAGACTTCTTTGGGGTCTTGGCCATTATTTCTTGATGCAGCCAAACAGCGGTAGCCTCACATGCAATGCATCTCACACATGATGTGTGTTGTGTGTGTAGAGTGCGAAAACTAGGCGATGCGCCAAATTTGAAATGACGATGTTGGATACATGGTGGAAATGAAACCGTTAAGATGCTCAGTGATGACCTTTTAGACTTCTATACAGGGTCAGGTGACTCGTAAAAGTAACAACCAGTGACTTTGGGAAATACTAATGACAGCAGACACTGCAGGAGAAATGGTCTTTTTCTCTCCATTTCAATTAAACGGCAGTTTCCCATCCCCCCCCCCTCCCCCTGAATTAGGGTTTTTGTTGTTGTTCAGACCCCCTGACCTGTACATGTTTTGGTTTTTGTTTCACATTACCAATTTAAGTTTGAGGATTGGTGGAGGTGGAGGAATTGGTGGGTGGGGTGGGGGTTGGTGGAGGGGTTGGCAGAAAGGAGCTGGGGCAGGAAGGTGTGGGTGTGAAGGGAGGCAGGGAAGGTGTGTCATCAGTAGAAGGAGGTGAGAGAAGAGTAGGGTCCCTTTATGTTGTAATTAGGGACTGACCCGTCAGGACCCGTCAGACAAAGGAGACCCTCTCATGGATTGTGTTGGTGATTTTTGTGGCTTTTTTTTTCTGGTGCTTTGCTTCCAGATGGATGAGAAGGATATAGGATAAGTCAAGCTAGTTACATGGACTATGTAATGGATGAGAAGGGTGCAGGATTGATCAAGCTAGTTACATGGACTATGTAATGGATGAGAAGGGTGCAGGATTGATCGAGCTAGTTACATGGACTATGTAATGGATGAGAAGGGTGTAGGATTGATTGAGCTAGTTACATGGACTGTATATCTTTCTTTCTTCCTGGTGATAGCGACCACCGTGTGTGATCATGTCTGTGTTTGATGAACATTTTTTTTTTTTTTTTTAAGTACATAATGTACACTAAAACTTTTCCGGCTTAAGAACAGTATTTTACCAATCCTACTCACTTGCCAACCACCGGTTTTTTTTGGGGCAAAGTGGCCTTAAACCGCCTTTTTTTTGTGGGGGAAGAGAGAGAGAGAGAATCCCCCGGCCCACAACAGAGAAGACAGCCCAGACGACAGAGAGGCGGGAACACACACTAAAACCCCACACGAAAACCATTTACTGTTCTTTTTTAAAAACAAGTAAGACTTAAATAAACCAAAAAAAAAACGATTTCTAAAAACCCCAAACCCAAAACGGGGCGGGGTTTTCCGTTTTTAATACTTTTTTACTAAACTTTTCAGTTTTTAGTTTTTTTTTTTAAATTCCTTTGTTTTTCTTGATCGTTTTCAATAACATCTTTTTCCCGCGCAAACTTTCTTAAAATGACCCCTCTGTCTTTCTTTGAAAAAATAACACAGTTTTTAAACTGTTTTTAAAAAAGTTTTTTAAAAACCCGGTTATTTTTCTGGTTAAAATCCACCACTTACCCCCAGCAGTTTTCCCGCTGAAAGTTATTTCGACAAAGGTTTCTTTTTTTAAACTTTGTCCCCTTTTCGCGGAACAGTCTTCTATAATAAAATAGGTCTGCGGTTCCTTAAAACCCTCAAAAAAAAACTTTTCAAAAACACTCACTCGGGTTTTTTCCCTGGGTTTAACTAAATATTTTAAATCTTCGCCCAAAAAAACCCTTTCCCAATTTATGATATTTTTTGTTCCTTTAAAAGTTTTGGGGACAGAAAAACCACAAGTTTTAAAAAATTTAAATAACATAAACTTTTTTGTAACAGGCCCGGAGGATAAATAGGGGTTTTTCCACAACCCATCCCCCAAAAATCAATGACCCAATGAGGGTTTTTTTTTCATAAATTTTAAATGCCCCAAATTGTTTTTTTAAAAACAATTTTTAATTTTAATTCATTTATTATTTTTATAAATTCCTCCGTAAAAATTTTGGTTCGAAAAAAAAAAAAACCCCTCTAGGGCCAAAATTTTTAAAGTTTAAAATCCTTTTTTGTCCTGTAAATTGTTTTTTATTTAAGTTAAAAGTGATTTTGTTGTTTTGTTGTTATGATTTTAAATACCCTTCCCATTGTAAAGAACACATGGAAACTTTAAATGGGTTTAAACGTTTTAAGTTTTGCCAGCTTTTTTTAAATTTTCCCTTTTTAAATTTAAGGTCTTCACTAACCCCCACAACCCCATCCCTCTCCACTCTTTAAAGACAAAAATTTTTCAAATATTTTTGGGGAAGTGGCCTCCTAATTTTTCTGTTTGGAAAAGAACTGAATTTGGGTAGAAGCTTTTTTTACAACTGTTCTTTTCTGTGGGGGGAAGTTTTTTTTTTTTCCCCAATACCTTTTTAAATTTTTCTTTCCGCATTTCGCCCGGTATAAAAAACTTCCCATGAAAGGGGCCAGGGGGTTGAAGGGGCTTTTTTTGAAACTTTTTTGAGGGCCCCCAAAAAAAAAATGAAAAGGGGGCTTTTAAATTCAAATTTTTTTTCCCCCATTTCAAAAAAAGGTTTTTAAGTCCATTTGAGGCTTTTTTTCGAACTATTTTAAATTCAAACGGGCCAAAAATTTTTTGTTTCTAGATTGCGTATTTGTTCTAGTTTAAAAAAACCTTTTTGTTTTTCGTCAACCTTTTTGGGCGTTTAAAATTTCCCATTTTTTGTTATTTCAAAACCAAAAAAAGGCCTACTCCCCAAATTCTGTTCAAATCCGCAACGTCTGAAAGGGTTTTTTTAATTCAAAAATTTATAACCTCACGGCGCTAATTTTAACTCCTGGTTTTTCGGGCCCCCCGCAAACCATTTTTTTTAAGCGTATTATTTTTTTTCCCAAAAACAATGTAAAGGTTATCACTTTTCCAAAATTTCCCTGTTTTGTTTTTAAAATTTTTATATTAAATATCCGACCCTCCCAAAAACAAATCTTTTAAACTTTTAAAAAAAGGGAAATTGAAAAATTTCTTTAATCGAAAATATGCTGTTTCCCAAAGGAAAGCTTTTAAAAACGTTGACCCCCTTCCTTCATAAAAGTTTTCATCATTTGCTAGTCACCCAAATAAAACTTTAGAGAAATAAATTTGTAATCAAAAATTTGAGGGGGTTTTTTCCCCCTCATAAGTAGTTTTTTTGGCCCCAAAGGCAAAAAAAACAAATGAGTGGGGAAATTGCTAGTTGTAAAGCCTAACATTTTGGGTTTAGCTCTCTATAAAAAAAATTTAAGTTTTTTCCTTGTCTTCAAGTTTAAAATTTTAAAACATTGTTTTTGTTTTTGCATTGTTAAGTTTGAGAGTAAGGTAAAAAGTTACTCATTGCTTCTTTTTATGGAAAAAAAACCCCGAATAACCATCGGGTATTGTTAACGGCCCTTTTTTTGGGCCCTCCTTTAACTTTGAACCTTATTTTTTCTTCTTGGCTTTGCTTTTTTAAAAAACCATAGATTTTGGGAGAATATTTCAGGGAGCGCAACCTTTTTGGGGCCCCGCATTCTTTATTAATAGTTTTTTCAAAAAACAAAGGGAAAAGGGTTTTGGGGGTTGTTAGGGTTTACAAACATTTTTTAAAAAAAATTAAAAAGGGTTTTGCATTAAATTTTTATGGCGAAAAAAATTTTCTGTTTGGGGGGCCGCATTTACAATTTTAAAAAATATAGAAAACTGATACTTTTGGAAAATTGCTGTGACCCAAACTGCCTCTTTTCAAAAAAAGGGGGGTTCCTTTTAAGAGCTATTTTAAACCCCCCCAAATTAAAAAAGACACCCAAAACCCGTGGTTTAGTCATCCGATGCGTTTTATCAGAACCATTTAAAAACTTTGCTGTGTTTGTGCTAAAATGGGTGTGGAGGGGCTTTATCCCGATTTTTTTAAAATTCACCATGAATTTTTAAAGGGTCAGTGTACAGTTTTCTTTTCAAATTACACCTCCTTTTTTGACTAAAACCTGCAAGCACCCTTTCCCAAAATGACAAAATTTTTTAAAAACCCCATCAGCAACAAAAAAAAAACATAAAGGCTTTTAAAAGGATTTGTAACAAATTTCAATTTTAACATCAACGCTTTAGAAAAAAGGGGTTGGATCATAATCAGGGCTTAGGCGTCTTTTTTTTTTCGGGGCCCCCACGGGAAAGTAAAACTTTGACCGGCTTTTCTCCTTTAAAAATTTTTGGGGAAGCCCGGGTCCTTAGAGCAAGAGCTTTAAAAACCACAGGGGACAAAACATTTTTTCTTAACACTTCAAAGGGCCCCCTAATAGGGCGGGCCCAAAATTAAAAAAAAAAAAACCAAAAACTCTATTCGTTTTCCGGTTGTTTTTGGTTTGGTTTCGCAAGCACAGGCAAAAAAGAGCATAAACTGATCCTTCTACTGGTTTTGGGGACGCGAAAAAAACAATACTTAGAAAATTTTTTGGGAGGACCCCCAAAAAAATTTTCACTGTTGATTTGCCTTCAAAATTAAAGGGGACCAAAAATTTTTTAAACAATACGCAAGTTTTCAAAAAGGTTGGAAAACCTTTGCCTTTTTCACGGGTTTTAAATCGCCCTTCAAACCTCAGACACCAAAAGGGGTTACAATAATAAACTATAATAATGAAATTTTATAAAGGCAATGAACAAAAGGGTTGGGAAAAACGACAAAAATTTTCTGAGCCAAAATTATTGCAAGCAGTAAAAGAACCCCCAATTTTTAAAGGCACCAACCCCCCAAAAGCCCCAAACCCCAAAAGTCATTGAAAAACCAGCAAAGCTCGGGGACTCTTTCCCGCGATGCCCTTTAATTAAAAGAAGCGTTTGTTCTTTTTTTAAAACGGGCAAGGTTTAAATTGGCTTTATTTTTCTAAATATTTAACCCAACTATTAAAAAGAACAATGTCCATAAGTGCCCGGCCTTTAAAACCCAAATTTCTTTGCTTGCAGTAAAATAAAAGCCGCTGAAAATTACTCCCAAAAAAACCAGGAAAAGACTATAGTTTTACCTGCAAAATTTTTTTAAAATAAACTCCCCAGATGATCAAGCTGGTTTTTTTAACCCATGTTTTACCAGGGGGGGGGATGGGGGTGGTGGCACTGGGCTTTGACCACCGCCCCCCTTGAAAACCTTTCCCCAGTGTACTTATTGAAAAACCCAAAGGGGCCGTTAAAAACCTTGTAATTGACCCTTGCCTCTAAACAGCGTTGGTTTCGTTTTTCCCCTACCCGTTTGTTTTCATAAAAAATTTTTGGGGATATTTTCCCTTTTATTCTGCTCATTTTGAGTTGGGAATTGGGTTCCCCGGTTATAAAAAAACTTCTACCTTGTAATCTTTCTTGTTCAAGATAAATAGTTTTGGTTATTCTTTTTTTAAAACCCCGGGCCCTCGGGGCGGTCGTCACCCAACGAGTTTTTTTTTTTCCCTTTTTTTATAGGCCCATTTTATTCACCTAGTTTTGGGAAAAATTTTTTTGGTTAAATTCGCCTCTAAGGGTTCTTAAAGCTTGTTTAAAGGGCCCCTTTTGGGTCCCCGCATGGGTGGGGTGATTTCGTTTTTAAGCCTTTAACGCGGGTTTCTTCGGGAAAAACGGGAATTCTTTCTATTACATTTATTACTTCACCTGCTGATTAATTTTAATTTTTAAATTTCCCAAATTTTTTTTGCATTTGGTTTAAATTTGGGGTTTTTTGCGGTTGTTTTTTTGAATTTTAGAACTTTCTGCCCTTAATTTTGGCCAAAAAAGGGGCCAAGGCGATTTTGATCTTTCACAGGAGTTTTTCAAATTGGGAAACCCAGGGCAAAAAATTTTTTGAGGGGTCTTTTTTATTTTAAAAAGCTGAACAAGTTGCCCTTTGTCGTTTTTCAAAAACAAATGATCATTTTTTAATTCAAAATCTTTTGGGTCTAAAAATTCGGGAGGTTCTTACCAAAAATTTTTGGGTTTCAATGTTTTAAACCCTTTATTTTCTTTTAAATTCTTGGCCACTTTGAGACCCGTTGACCCGATGCTGTTTAAAAAGGGATCATTTAACTATGTCGTCTCCACAAAAAAAACATAAATAATCTTTTTCGTTTTTTCCCAATTTTTTTCCTCCTTTTTTTAAAATTTAATTAACTTTTTTTTTTGTTTAAAAAAAATGCCACAAGCATATGGTCGATTCTTGCCCCCTATAAAAAGCTGAAAAAACCCCCTTGGCGTAAAGGGGAAATAAACGGAAATTTATTTTTGTTCCAAAAAACCCATCTACTATTGATGCAGATAAAATTTCTTACTTAAAATTTCCCCCCCCCCCAAAAGGAGCGGATGAAATTGTTTGGGCCCAGGCCTGCGCGTCTTTTTTTAAAAAATAGAGCTCGATTCAACAACAGACCCAAACGGGGACAGTTTTTCCAAATCGGGGAGGGAAACAATTTTTAAAAAAATTTTCTAAAAAACTTGGGGGGCCCAAGAAATTTTTTTCTTTACAAAAATGCAACATTTTTTTAAACCCCTATTTATCTATCAAAATCCGGGAAAAAAAGGGGGCTGATCTTGCTTTCAAGGAATTAAAAAAAAAATTGGGACAAAAAAACCACAAATAGACGCCGCAATTTAAAACAAAAAAAAAAGCATGAAACCGTAAAGTTTGCGTTTTGGAAATCGTTTCCCCCAAATTCCCTTAGTTTTTTTGGGTTTTTTTAAAAGCGCATGCGCCATATTTTTAAAGGAAAATTAAAAGACAGTTTGTAAAATTAAAATAATTTTTAAATGAATACAAACGCGTTATCAATCTCAGACCCCCGAAGCAAATTCCGCATTTCTGAATTTGGGTTAGGGGTTTGACTTTTGTTAAAAAACTCAAATTTAGAAAGGCTGTTTGGGGGGCCCCCAAATTTTGAGTCAAAAATTATTTTTTAATTACGAAAAGGATTCACCCTACAACATACCCTAGAAGAGGGCAACACTATTTGGTTTTTTTGGTTTTAAAGTTTTCCCAGCAAGATCCTTAAAGGTTTTTATTGCGGGGGCAAGATGAAAAACCCGGGTTAAAAAGAAAAGGTAAAATTTTTTTTAACCCAAAAAAATAACGAAATAAAAATTGTTCGATTGGGGGGGATCCAAACCCAATCTACCAAAGGGGGCAAAAACCCTTTAACACTTTTTGAGGGAAATAAGAAAAACTTTTTTGGGGGGGGGGTGTAAAAACCCCCAAAACGGGTTTCCCTTTTGCGTTAAAGTTTTTACATCTTCACAATTTTAAAGGCCTTAAAGGAATTTTTTAAAACAACGAAAACGGTTTAGGATTGACCAAGGCAACAAGGAAATTTCTTTGCATGGAAGGGGGAAAACCCTGTGAGAAAACGTAAAAAAACCATTCAAATTGATAAAAAAGAAAACCCAAAAACCCGTTAATGTACTTTTTTTTTTTATTATATGATGCGCTGGATTGAATTTAAGTTTAACAGATTAAAAGGGGTACAACTAAATTATTTTTATTTTATAAAAACATTTCTTTTAAGGTTTTATCCAAATGTCCCTACGCGCCTTTCAAAAAAAGGGGATAGCGGGCAATTTTTCCTGTTATAAAAACCCCCTGAAGAAAAACCCTTCAGAAAAAACCAAACATTACAAAAATTCACAAGTACTGAGAAAGCCCTTTTTCAAAAAAACAAAAAAACAAACAAAAGGTTTTCTGCTGCCTTTAATGCTGTACATATGTTAATAGGGAGCATCGCTAAAAAGCGCCCTATAAAGGGGAAAACAGTTTTGGGTCTCTTACAAGGGCGGGGGCCCCACCGCGGCTTTACCTTTTGGGGGTTTGCCCTTTCTCCCTGTTTCTTTAGCTTGGGTTGCTAGCAAAAAAAAAAACCCAAACCCAAAAAAACACGGTTTAGGGTTTTCAACTAATAACACTAAACTTATTTTTTTTAAAACTGCAATAAATAAAGGTTTGCTGACTCAAACATCACGGTGAAAAAATTTTAATCTTTTAAAAGGCCCCTTTTTTGTTTGACTACAAAAGACAAAATTGATTTCAAAAAAAGGCTCCCAAGTTTTTCCAACACCCAGACCCCGAGCAAAAAAAAAGGGAAATTCTTAAAAAAAAGAAAACCCGAGACTTTAAAAATCGTTTTAAACGCTCACCTTTAAACAACCCCAAAAAGGTGTTTAACTTTATTTTATGGTCCAAGACAAAAAGCCCGGGTGAAAATTGTTTCCCAAAATTAAGTATTTTTTTTTTAATTTAAATAAAAAATTTTGAGTTAAAAAGAACTCAACGGGGCTAAGATATATGAAGGACAAGACAAATTTTTTTAAACCCCAATGCAAGAAAATTTACCCAAGGGGAACTGAATGATTTTGGGTTTTAAAAGAAGTTATTGATCCGGAAGCGACGGGGAAGTGTTTTCTTTATTTTATTTTTCAAGTTCCAGGCAAACTAACAATAGACCCCCCAGTTTTAAATAATGTTTGCCCGTTTTAAAAAACTTTTAACAATAAAAAAAAAATTAAAGTTTGGGTCCAACTAAACAGCAGGGCCATTCTTTCTCATAAAGACTTAACCCCCGGTTGGGCAACGAACCCGTTACACAGTTTTACCGCCCGGGCGAAGAAGCTAAAATGGGGAAATCTGGTTGGTCAGAGGGCGAAGTCTTTGAGATCAAATTAAAACAGGGTAAGTATGCGCCGATTGAAAGGCCCAAATCTCACAAATTCCCCTCCCCCAGCATTATTTCCCAAAAAAAGGCCCGTTCAAAAAAATAAGGGAAATTCCAAATCCAAAAATGTTTTTTTGTGGTGTGTTCTTGCAAGGGGGCATTCGCCCCCAAAAAAGCAAGGGGAGTTCAACTATCGCCCTTACATCAATGTCTTAAAATTTAGTTGGGGAAAATCCTTTTTCCCGTTTGGTAATCAAATTGATCTTTTGAAGAAACAAAACAAACCCATAACCCGTTAATGTCTACACATGGGATGGGGGGGAAAAAAGTTTTGGGGCCCAAATTTAAAATGTCCAAGAACAGTTTCCAAAATTGGGGGAGGCCCGACAAAAAACAAGTTTTACTTACTACTAATGTTTTTTCCCCCAGCGGGGGTGCCACAAATTTCCCTTGTTTCGAAAAAAGTAAATAATGCAGCCTTTCTTCAAAAGGGTGGGCCACAAAAAGAATTTTGCAGAAAAAGTTTAAAAGAATGCCCCTCTGTTTTAAAACCGCAAAACGAACATAAGAAAAATTGGGATCGGCCCTTTGACGGAAAAAACAAAAAATAACTTCCCCCCCCGCCCGGGTCTAAAAAATTTTGTTTTTAAAAACTTGGGAAACGGCCCCGCAACATTCTCCATATGGGTTTTTTACGCAGACTTCGAACACTCATTGTTCCCTTTTGAAGGGCCAGCGCCACCAAAATTCGAAAAAAAAGTCTTAATTAGGAATCATTTAGTTTGGGGGCTTGGGGGCCCATTGTTGTCAGGTCGGAATTTGGGGGCCCTTCAAGCCAATTTAAAAGAGGGGGCCAATGGGTGCCCGAATACTTCTTAGGGAAGCAGCAAAATTTCTTTAAAGGGCTGTTCTAAAATCAAAAATTATCTGAAAAAATAATGAGCCCCCCGAAGACCCAAAAACCCGTTTGAACCCCGCCCCGCATTGTTGGATTTGCGGTTTTGGGGAAACTAACGCCCAAAAGTGTAAACCCCCCCAGTTTAAAAACCATGTCACAAATTTGGGAAAGGTTTTAGAGGAGCGGCGCATAACAAATCAATTTTTCAACTAAAGTTTTGATCCTAAACATGGGGAAGGTGCCCATCTTCTTTCATAATTGCGAGGTTACGGGGCTCTTTATCTTTTATTCAAGCAGGGAACCAAACCCCTTTGGGTTTGCATGCATTGCACGTCATCAGAAAAGTACATGTGTTTTTTACTTTTAAAAAAATGTCTTTCTTCACTCTAGCACAATTTATGGGGTTTTTTAGACCGGGGTATGCCCTTTTAAAATCCTGGGCCCCAAAAACGGAAAAATATTTTTACCCAACCCTTTTTAGAAAAGGGGGTTACCCTTTTTGATACATGAACCGTTTGGGGAAAAATTTGACAAGACACACTTTCCCCCTAAAAGGCGGGGTTTTTTTTAGTTTTGAGGAAAGGCAACATGGGCTCGTTTTCCCCTGCTCAAGATGCGTGGCAAAAAGTTAGGTGAAAAACGATGGGGGGACTATTTGACTCCACCCTTTAAAGGCCGGGGGATGTTTGTTGGGGGACGTCTTTGAAAAAATTTTAGAAAGACCTGCATGAAAAATTTTTAAACCTGGATCCCGCCCTTACATTTCTGCCCCGGGAATGAGTTGGGAAAGGGTTTCTTAAAGTTTACGGAGTACAATTTATTTTTTGTCAGAAAAAATCCCAATGATTCGAGATTGAAAAAATTGGCCCGGAAAAGGGAATTTGTATGGCGTGCATCATTACTGTAAACAAAACAACAAAAACCTAATAAATTTTGTTTCCCAAATAAAAGGTTCCCAACTATTTAAGTATTTTTAAAGCCCAAAAAATCTGTAAGGATGGGGAATGGCCAATCACTTCCTTACGAAAATTTTTTAAAAAAACCAGGGACAAATAATATTCAAAAAGCATTAAAGGGGGTTGGAAAAGTTTAACCCCTGATACAGCATGGTTTCATTCTAGAAGTTGACTTAGAATTCCTCTGAACTCCATGACCTGCATAATTTACAACCCCCCTTTGCAGCAGAAAAAACTTTTAAAAATGGATCCAAGAAGCCGCCTTTTTCTTGTGCCTAATCTTTTCCCAAAAAAAATTTTGTCTGTCCCTTACAGACTTCTACAAAATTTTTAATTTTTGACATGGGTTTTAAAAATTAACAAACTTCCATCGTATAATTGCTTTTGACAAAACTTTTTTGAAACCAATTTCATCAAGGAAGAACACTGATCCAGAACACCCAAACCCCCCAGAATTTTTCAGGAAAAAATTTTTCAAGTTTTAAAGAAAAACGCTGTTTTGGAAAGGGAAAAGGGAACCGCACAAGGTTTAAAAATGCAGATTAATCCCCCAGAGAGAAAGAAGCAATTTAAGCTGACTTCAAAAAAACCCAATTTTCAGGACTTTTGAAAGAAATTCCCTGTCACCTTTTGGCAAAAATTGATGGGAAAAAAAAAAAAAACAAATTGGCAAACCCGTATTTATTGGGTTTTTCCCGGGTTTTAGAAATTTTCAAAAACTTTTGAAAGTTTTTGGGAATTTCTTTTTGACTACTTTAAAACCCTTTGTTTTTGATCCGAGTACTTTCACAGATACAGATTGTTTTGTTATAGGGTATCCCAACTGGGACATCTATAAAGACATGGAAAACCAAGTGGGTAAAGGGCATGCGGGGGGTGGGAAAAACACCCTCCGGGTTTTTTTAAAGATTTTCCCCTTTTCATTCAATTACTAATAAGAAAGGGTTTTTGGGAAAAATGAAGGAGAATTTTCTGGGAAAGGGGATCAAGGGGTATGTTTGGGGTTAAAGGGCAAAAAAGTACAGTATTTTTGAGCCAAGGGGGAAAATCATTTGAAAGCAAAGGGAATTTTCTCGCAGCGTTGTGCAGTCAAACATAACCATGAAAACTCAAAGAAGCATTGTTCGGCAAAAAAACTTTTCCCTCATGACAAAATAAAACTTTTCCCATTAATCAAAATTTAATTTAACCAAAAGTTTTAACAAAGAAGTTTAGATTTGAAAAAACACAAAACGGGGGGTTTTTTAATCCAAGTTTTCATATGGGAATTTGGGCCCCTGGAGAAACCGTAAATTTTAAATTTAAAACGGAAAATTTTGTTTTGGGAATTATCTGCCCCTTCCTTCCTTTTACAAAAGATCTTTTAGGGCCTGGTTGTTTTGTTTTGCCAGTTTCTCGTAAATTTTTAAAAAACGGGCGATTCATTTTTTTCAAAAATTTTTTTTTTTTCGTAGGGCAACCTCCAAACTGGGTTGTTCCCTGATGGGGAGTGTTCCCCCTTTTGCTTCCCCCCGGTAAAAAAAGGTACCCTTTCTTTTAATCCAAAGGGAAAGTTTGCTGGTTGGACTGGGGGGTCTCCTTCCCAAAATTTATTGTTTTTTTTTGATTTTCTTTACTGGTTTTTAAACCCTTTTAAATTCCCTTTATTTTTTCATTGCTCGCAAAAAATGAGGGCAGTCTTCTAACCCATTTTTGTTTGCGAGAATTGTCAATCAGACCCCTGTGAAAACTGGGAGGGGGAAAAGTCTTCGGGTAACCCGGTTTTTTTAAAGTTTTCAACTAAAGCCTGTGATCTGTGAACTCCCGGAAAGCCCCTTCTAAAAGTAATCTGTGTTTTAAAAAATTTAAATTTATTCACCCTTTGGCCCTTTTAAAATTTTTTTTCCATCTCAACTTAATCCAGGGGAAATTAAGGGGGCCCCCGCGGTTTTTCACTGTAGGGAAAAGCAACAAGAAGCACTTTTTGTGTTAATGGGGTCCGCCTTTTTGGAAACTTTTAAGCCCTTTAATGACTGTGAGTGCGTACTTAAATCTTTTTCGGCTTAAACCCACAGAGGGGGAAATATAGAAGGGTCCCTTTTATGGGGTGTTTGGAGGGTTTTTAACCAAAATGTGGTCTCTTATTGCCTAGGTGCAGGAAAAAAAATTTGGCCCCCAAAACGCTTTTTTTTAGAAAACCAATTTTTTTGCTGTTTTTTTTCACTGACTCCTGCCCCTTGGGTTTGCTTTTAAATTGCGTAAGCCCACCCAATTTTCCTTTGGGCGAATAATTTAAATTTTATTCCCCCTTTTTTTCACAATAAAAATGTCAACAAAATACACGCGGTCCCTACCAACGAACCCAAAAAAACCCGATTTCTTGCATCTTTTTTTTTTTATGGTTTTATAAAAGTCCTGAATTTTGGGGGGGGGGCAATGTCTGACTGGTTTTTCCCGTTACTAGTTTTATTGTTTTATTGCTTGATCAACATTTTTTAAAAAAATTTAAACTGCATGCCCCTGTCTTTTCAGTGGGGTCTTTTTTAAAATCTAACTGCCAAGTCTTTTGCCCTTTTATAGGCGTCTTTTGCAGCCCGCTAGTTGCTCCATAGCTTGTTAGGGCCCTTTTTCCCCCTCGTGTTTTTTCCCCAGTTTACCCAAATGCTAATTACTGCCACTAAAAAAACAAGCGCCCTTTACCCCAGCCCGCCCCTTTAAATTTTTGCCCCAGTTTAAGCCCTTTTTTATAAAGTATTTTTTTTTTTTCTTAAAAAAAAAATTTTTTTAAAAACTCTGGAAATTTTTCCTTGCTTTTCAGAAAATCTTTCGGAAACAAATGAAGCTGCAAAAATAGCAATCATTTTGCGGGAAACCTCAAAGTCTATTTCCCAAATTCCCCGGTTTTTTTTTAACAAGCTTTTACCAAGCATTGAGTATCCTACCCCCTTAGACCCCAAAAACACAGAAGGTATACAAGGGTTTGCAACATTTTTTCGGTGCCCCAAATTTTTTTAAAAAAAAAATAAATTAAAAATTTAAAAAAAAAACATGAAAAGCGATGATTACTACAGCTACAAGGCGCCCAAAACCCTTTCCCGGGAAATTTTGGAAAAGACCAAGCTAATGGGCCAAGCTATTAAGCCCAAAAAAGGAGAGGCTTTTATTTTTTAGCCCAAACCCTGTGGGAAAAAAAAAAAACAGTTTCCCGGAACTGAATTCAGCATTGAAAAGTTCAACAGAGGCCCCCGCAAGACATTTTAAAAATTTTATAACAGGGTTTTGAAGCGCACTTTTGGGGGCAGAATGGTGAAAAGGTGGGGGAAAAATTTTTTTAGTTTTACACTAAAAAGTCAGTAGATTTGCTTTCCCCTTTAATTTTGAACAAGATCCCTTTCGGGATTATTTAAAAAGGGAAGATCCCTTTTAACAAAATCATTAGAGTCTCTGGATTAAACTTACTACAAAATTTGGGAAAAGGGTTTTCGCCATTTTTCATGGGATTAATAACTTTTTTTCATATAAATTTTTATTTTTCCCCTTTAAAATGAACGTCTGGAAAATCAGCAGAACCAGAAAACAAATGAATTTAAAGGGGGAAAAACCCAGAAAAAAACTGAACCGGGGGAGACCATTAAAAAAACCCGGGGGTGTTGAAGCCCGGAAAAAAAAATTTCGAGTGGAAAAAGACAAAAAAAAAATTTTTGTTACAGCTTTTTTGAAAAAAATAAAACCGCCAAGCCCGAACAAGTGATTTAAAGCCAACTAAAAAAAACTCCATGGATACAAGGGGGGCCCCAAAATCTTCATGGAAATTGAACTTTAAAAAAGTTGCCATTTTTTGGGGCCCTTGCTTCTGTTGGGGGGGAGTTATTTTTGCTAAAAAATATATACACAATGGCAACGAAAAGAAAGAATTTAAAACAAACGAACCGTTAAATCCCGAAAAAGACAACTGCAAAGCCAAAACCGGGCCAAAAACAAAGCATCATTTTTTCCAATTTTTAAAGGGGAAAAATTTTTTTAAAAAAACTTTAAAATTTTAAAAATTTTTTAAAAAAATTTGATCATGGCTAAAATAAAAAAAAAGTCAATTTAAAAAAACATGGAGTCTATAAAAGACATTTCCCTTTGACCCCAATTTTTAATCAATGCGGTTTTCGGGTTTTAAAACCTTCCTTAAAGATTTATCAAGAACGCTGAGCAAACACCTCAACCCCTTTACGGTTTTTTGGGGGCTGTGTGTACTATCTTTTGAAAATTTATATTTAAAAATAAAAACATTTTGCTTTTTTATTTTTTTGATAATTTTTAAGATACATAAATAAAAATTGGTTTTTCCTTAGAGGTTTACTTAGGGTTTTGTTTTTTAGGTTAACTTTGGGGAAACCTTGGGGGTGGGCTTGGGGGGACTTTAAAAATTACTTAAGTAAGGGAAATTGTAAATGACTTGAGGATGACTTTGAATGAAATTGAGGATGACCCTTTAAATAAGAACTTGTGAAAAAACTTAAGGGGTGAAAATTTTGAAGACTTTTAGGGGGTAAAATTTTAAATGACTTGAGGAAAACTTGTAAAAGACTTTTTGGATGACTTGTGAATGACTTGAGGGTGACTTTTGAATGACTTTAGGATGTTAAGTGTGCGTGGTGGGGTGGGGGGGGGGGAGACGTGCCCGGGGGGGGGTGGGGGGGGGAGACCCTCGTGCGTGGGGTTTGGGGGGGGCAAGTTTTCCTCCCTTATGGGCCCCCACCCTAGAAATCAGGCAGTACGTAGCCCCTTTTCTACTATAAATAGGCGTTCACCGCCCTGAACGGTTTTATTTTAGCAAAGGGGGTTTTTAAACCGGGCCCCCCTTTTCCCACTATTTAAAAAAAGGGGTTCACCGCCATGAACGGTTTTTTTTTAGCCAAAAAAAGGGTTTTTTTCCGCAGCCCTCTTTCTCTAAAATAAGGGGTTTTACAGAATGAACGGCCCTTTTTTTTGCAAGGTGGATTTTTCCGCGCCCCTTTGCTCGAAAATTTAAAGGGGTTTACACAAGAACGGCTTTTTTTATAGTAGCAAATTTAACAAGGCTAACTTACCGCAGACCCCCTTGGGTTCGAAAATAAGGCGTTCACAGCATGAAGGGTATTTATAGTAGCATCAGCAAGGTAACTTCAAACCCCAGATTGCCTCCCACAACAAAAAATTTTATTATACTTCCCTTTTTGCACAAAAAAATTTTAAAAACCCCACCCCCCCTCAACCCTCATGTTCAGTTGGTTTTGTTTTTTGAAAAAAATTGTTTTCGCCTTTTAAGGCAGTGACCCCTAATCAGAAACATTATGGAAAAATTTTTTTTTCGCCAATTTTTTTAAAAAAGCACCAATTTGTTTAAAAAAGGAAACATTTTGTCCAAAATCGAAAGATTTTCAAACCAAAAACATCTCTTTCAGTAAATTTTGCCCAAATCTTTTTTCCCAAAACTCTTTGGGAACCAACAAGCTTTTAAAAGGGAGCTGTTTTAGTTAAACATTGGGTTTTTCCTTTGTTTGTCTTTTTACCCCACCTTTTTAAAAACCAATTTTGCTCTTTGGGGTTAATGGGAAAAAACAGCGCTCACCAATAATTTTCTTTTTTTATATACCCATCATAAACTTTTAGTATTGCATATTATCCCCATAACAAAAAGTTGGTCCTCTGTAAAAAAAAGACGTCCGTTTTTCCATTTGGAAACCATGGCTAAAATGGCCGGGGTTCTTGCCAGCGTAAAAGTGTTTTACGTTGGGGTTCACGTGACAGTCCCAGACTATTCGTGAAATTTGCTGAAGCATAAAAGGGCAAGTTGGCCCGCAGGCACTTTTGGCCCCGGTTTAAAAGACAAAAACCCGTAAGCTGCGAGGCAAATTTTTTTTTTTGATTTTTAGCCCCAACATAGGAAGCCCCACAGGTGCAAAACGAGCCGCTCGGCTTGCACTGTGTTCTATGTGTGTGTGTGTGTGTGTGTGTGTGTGTGCGTGTGTGTGTGTGTGTGTGTGTGTGTGTGTGCATGGTGTGTGTGTGTGTCTGCCCGCCTCTCTGTCTGTCTGTCTGTCTCTCTCTGTCTGTCTGCCGGTGATTCTCTCTCTCTCTCTTCCGCCACAGAAAAAGGCGGCTTTAAGGCCACTTTCGCCCAAAAACTCGGTGGTTGAGCAAGTGAGTCAGGATTGGTAAAATACTGTCTTCTGGCTTCCATAGGTATTCAGGTGGCAAAGCCAGCTACACACCTGAAACTGGATTTGGGTTTGGCTCTGAACAATGACTGAATAAGTTTACGAAAGCTTCAATGCAAGTAGAATGAAAATAAAAAAATCAGTGCTCAGTTCTCAAGACAGTAGCTTGATAAGATTACTGGTTGGGGGGGGGGAGGGGGGGGGGGAGGGAGTCTGAGTCAGTAGTACATGCTTTCCTGTTGGCCTCTGGA
Source organism: Conus ventricosus (assembly GCA_018398815.1). NCBI lineage: Eukaryota > Metazoa > Mollusca > Gastropoda > Neogastropoda > Conidae > Conus > Conus ventricosus. The sequence continues at coordinate 41,926,556 of CM031626.1, read as the reverse complement.
GTGTAGGAAGGTGAGCAACATGTTAGACTGTAGGGTATGTATGAGTCTGGCCTGTTATGATAATAACTTTTGGCCTGTTGTTGAACTGGGACCTGCCTGAAGGTGAGCAACATGTCAGACTGTAGGGTATGTATGAGTCTGGCCTGTTATGATAATAACCTTTGTTGGCCTGTTGTTGAACTGGGATCTGCCTATGACCTTTTGCTGGATGGGCCTAATAATAGTCGATCTGGCAACACTCCTACTAGAGCATGGCTTGGTTGGTATGACATGGCTAATTATCTTAAACTGGTTGGCAGTTCAGAGACAACTAGGTGGTGTGTTGTGCTGCCCAGTTCCGTCCGTGTGTGCATACATTGTGTCTGTGTACATTGTGTGTGTGTGTGTGTATGTGTGTGTGTGTGTGCATACATTGTGTGTGTGTGTTTGAGTGTGTGTGTGTGTGTGTGTGTGTGTGTGTGTGTGTGTGTGTGTGTGTGTGTGTGTGTGTGTGTCTGTTCGGACAGAAAATGTGTGTGTGTGCGTGTGCGCGCGCCTGTTTGGGACAGAGTGTGTGTGTGCGCGCGCGTAGCGCACATGTGTGTGTGCCTGTTTGGGATAGAAAGTGTGTGTGTGTGTGTGTGTGTGTGTGTGTGTGTGTGTGTGTGTGCCTGTTTGGGACAGAAAGTGTGTGTGTGTGTGTGTGGTGTGTGTGTGTGTGTGTGTGTGTGTGTGTGTGTGTGTGTGTGCCTGTTTGGGACAGAAAGTGTGTGCATGCATGTGTGTGTGTGTGTGTGTGCACGCGCACATGCACACACAAGCTTGCTGCTTCAGGGCCCTGTATGTTTGCACGCATGGTGTATTCCTGCGTGCTGTCAGATCATCAAAGAGAGAGGCAGGGGTGCCTCATCAGACTAAGTAGGTTTGACGGCATGAATCAGAGGGGAGGGGGACCATGTGATCCTTGGGCCCTGGCCAAGGGCTATTGATCCCAGCCCTGTCCTCATTGTTCTTCCCATGATGGCCCAGGGACCGTGTGGCCCTCTGCAGCATAGCCTGGCCATATGAGGCTCTGTACTGGCGTTATGAGGAGTGAGAGAGGTAGGTTGGCTGCCCAGGTGTTTTTTTTTTTTTTTTTTGTTTTTTTTTTTGCCTCCGACCTCATACAGATATCTTGAGAAGAATTGATTTTTTTTGTGTTGAGGAAGAGAGAAAGGGGGAGAGAGAGAGAGAGAGGGGGTGGGGGTGGGGGTGGGGTGTGATGAGAGCAGAGGGAGGATGAGAGCGAGAGGCAGAATCGAAGGGTGGGGGTGGGGGGTGAGAGGCAGGCTAGGTAGATTGGAGAGAGAGAGAGAGAGGAATCTGAGGTATTAGTGTTCTGATAATTTGTAACTAACTTTCAGAGAAGAGAGAGAGAGAGAGAGTGTGTGTGTGGTGTGTGTGTGTGTGTGCGCTAGCTAATGTGTGCATGCTTGCATGTGCACATGTATAGGCAGAAGTGTGTGCACTTGTGTGTGTGTTTCTTTCTGGATGTGAATACTCATTTGAGTCATTGCAGGCAAATCAGATTTGGAGTCTTGATGATCTTGGAAACTCTGAACAGACCCAGTAGGTGTGTGTGACGCCAACAGGTGGGGGGGTAGGGGGGGGGGGGAAGGAGCAGCACAAGAAGAGCGCTTATACTTTACATATGTCGCTAACAGATTCACTGTCAGAGTGTAACAGCATCATTAACACTGATAACAGTATATTACCTGGATCTTTGTCAGTGATAATTTACAAATTAGGACAAGAAGAAATTTTGATCGTTAGTGGATGTGTAGTTTGTTTTCTTGCAGTGTGTGCATAACGCATATATATATATATATATATATATATATATATATATATACACGAACACGTGATGGGTTTCTTAATAACTCAGTCTCGCCCGTCTCCTCATCTGAGCTGCTAATCCACAAGAACCTGTTGTCACCTCCCTTTTTGTCGGGGTCAGGGTCGTTCACCTGATGACATGTTGACAAGGCTTACTGCGATGTGTGTGTTGTTGTTTTTTTGCCTCGGCTGAGGGCTACAGAGACTTGTGTTCTTGATGGTGTTATGATTTTTTTTTTCTTCTTTCCTCATGGGAGTCAGGACATCTGGGAAAAGCAGTTGCAGAGACAGTCTTGATAATTTGGTCACATTTTTGTATTGATAGCAAGTGGGTGTGCTTTTGCTCTTCAAAGTTTAGCGGAAAATCAGTATCAGGTGGTAATTTCAATTTTATGGTTGCTGTGGATTCATATGTCTGGAGAATGGAGCAGTGAGGCTTGTGTATGCATGCTCACACATGTTCTCAGATATATGCACGATATATGTAAAGGTACCATGTAGATTTTACATGTACTTATTCTGGCAAGGACAAGTACAGATGCGCTGGGACATAAACACACGTGCGCGCACACGCACGCACGCACGCACACACACACACACACACACACACACACTTCGGCATTTCATTGCCCAGAAGATTTTCAAGTGCATTTTACATCAGGTAGTTAATTGAGCAAAGAAACCAAACTTTATGTGCAATTTGAAGCTGAAACACTTTATGTATGTGAAATTAAGTTTTCTATGACAATAACTTTTTTCCCTCTTTTAAAATTTTTTTTAACATACTCAATTTGGTTTGTTTATTTATTTAGAGATGTACTCATGAAACATTGGGTTTTTTTTGCCCCTTATCCTAAAATTGTCATGTAAGCACAGTGAGAATGTCATACATTGACTGTCTGAATTGTTATTTTAACTCATTACAAATCAGTTTTGTTTGTTTTTTGTTTTAGGAATCTACTCATGAAACATTGGATTTTTTGATTTGTTGAATTATCTGTTTGGAACAGGAGGACTAGATTATTTTGAAAAGATTCAGGGCAAGGAAAGTATGACGGGAAAGAAAGTAGGTCCCTGAAAAATGGAGTTAAAGAAAAGGACCCATACGTGCTGTGTTTGGTGACAATATATGTGTGTGTGTGTGCTTGCGTGTGCGGAGGCATGCATATGCATGTGTGCAGGCACTTTCAGACAGAGATGAATTTATTGGTGAATGCAAAAATTGGTGTTTTTGTAGGGCCGTGCATGAGTGGTCGTCCTAGATGGCAATGGTTATTTTGTCCTTTTAAAGCATTATGAGAGTTATGTACTTAGCTAGGTTAACACTAGATATATGATGATGGTGATGATGGTATAAAGATATTGTGACAGCCACCCTGCCACAAATTACTCTGTGTGTGTGCGTGTGTGCATGCATGTGTGTGTGTTTAAGCAAACAAAATCTACAAATTCAAATGACATATTGTGACATCACTGCCTGCACACCCCTTCTCTCTTTTCTACACCATGTTTCGTTTCACTGCGGCCTATTCTGCCTTGGCTTAAGGCTGTGTCAGGCCAACTGACATTGGCTAGAACACCAAGGCTACATCAACATGTATGCTCCGCTTAGTTATGTGGGGACTGTCTTCAGCTGTGACAAGCTCCTAGCATAACATTATCAGTCTCCAGAATCCCCGAAGTCGGAGTGTGGCTGCCCATGTGGCGGGTAATCAAAAACGGTCACACACGTTATGTTCTCATCCCTAGCTGATGCATTTGTACCATAGTGTTCAAGTGTTTCAGCTGTTCGGATGATCCCTGGAGTCTTTAAGCCAGGGTACAACAACAACAACAACAACTGCAGCCTGTTCTTTGCTTTGTACATCCCCACACACAAGGATCCGGCGGATCACGCAGGTCTGGATATATGTATACACAAAGCTCAGCCAGAACAGAGGGTTACACAACAGCATTGCCTTCCTAGTATGTCCATCAGTCTCGGCCATTTTCCTGGCAAAAAATTCTGAGCTTCGTATTCATGCTTGCATAATCATGTAGTGCATTATATATCGTCGCAGTCTATGAAACATGTGTTTCATAGAGTTCCGTAAAGAATAATTGGAAGATATTGTATTGCATGTGTTAGATGATGATGGATTACTATTGATGTTGTTTTAAGTAGTCATATACATGTGCATGTTTTCTTTGAGGTTGATGATTTGAAAGTTGATGGAGGATATATAATATATATACCCAACAACGTAGGATGATGGCAGTTATCTTTGTACATGTTGAATGTTTGAATGTGATGTGGGTGTTGGTGACGGTTATGTTAAACATTGTCATTGTGGCATGCTGCGTACACCACAAGATGATGCAGAGATGATTGTTGACAGCATTTGTCGTTGAATGTTAAACCTTTAATTCAGGTAATTATTGTTTGTTGCTGATGGAACTATGGTTTCCATTTACTGGACACTGATGATGATGATGATAAAGTTATCATTTTGTCACATTTTAAAAAGACAGACGATAATGGTAATCATTGGTCATGTCTGTGGTTTCATTAAAAAGACATGACGATAATGGTAACATTGGGTCATGTTCTGTGGTTTCATTAAAAAGACATACGATAATGGTAATCATTGACTCATGTTCTGTGTTTCATTGAAAAGACATGACGATAATGGTAATCATTGGCTCATGTTCTGTGTTTCATTAAAAGACATGACGATAATGGTAATCATTGCTCAGTTCTGTGGTTTCCATTATAAAGACATGACGATAAATGGTAATCATTGGCTCATGTCTGTGGTTTCATTAAAAAGACATACGATAAGGTAATCATTGACTCATGTTCTGTGGTTTCATTAAAAGACATGACGTAATGGTAATCATTGGCTCATGTTCTGGGTTTCATTAAAAAGACATGACGATAATGGTAATCATTGGCTCATGTTCTGTGGTTTCATTAAAAAGACATACGATAATGGTAGTCATTGGCTCATGTTCTGTGTTTCATTAAAAAGACATGACATAATGGTAGTCATGGCTCATGTTCTGTGGTTTCATAAAAAGACATGACATATGGTAATCATTGACTCATGCTCTGTGGTTTCATTAAAAGACATGACGATAATGGTAATCATTGGCTCATGTTCTGTGGTTTCATTAAAAAGACCTGGCGATAATGGTAATCATTGGCATCATGTTCTGTGTTTCATTAAAAAGACCTGGCGATAATGGTAATCATTGCTCATGTTCTGTGGTTTCATTAAAAAGACATGACGATAATGGTAATCATGGCTCATGTTCTGTGGTTTCATTAAAAAGACATGACGATAATGTATCATTGCCTCAGTTCTGTGGTTTCATTAAAAAGACATGACATAATGGTAATCATTGCTCATGTTCTGTGTTTCATTAAAAAGACATGACGATAATGGTAATCATTGACTCATGTTCTGTGGTTTCATTAAAAGACATGACGATAATGGTATCATTGACTCATGTTCTGTGGTTTCATTAAAAAGACATGACGATATGGTAATCATCATGGCTCATGTTCTGTGGTTTCATTAAAAAAACATGACGATAATGGTAATCATTGGCTCATGTTCTGTGGTTTCATTAAAAAGACCATGACGATAATGGTAATCATGCCTCATGTTCTGTGGTTTCATTAAAAAGACATGACGATAATGGTAATCATTGGCTCATGTTCTGTGGTTTTCATTAAAAAGACTGACGATAATGTAATCATTGACTCATGTTTCTGGGTTTAATTAAAAAGACATGACGATAATGGTAATCATTGACTCATGTTCTGTGGTTTCATTAAAAAGACATGACGATAATGGTAATCATTGACTCATGTTCTGTGGTTTCATTAAAAAACATTACGATAATGGTAATCATTGGCTCATGTTCTGTGTTTCATTAAAAAGACATGACGATAATGGTAATCATTGGCTCATGTTCTGTGGTTTCATTAAAAAGACATGACGATCATGTTCTGTGGTTTCATTAAAAAGACATGGCGATAATGGTAATCATTGGCTCATGTTCGTGTTTCATTAAAAAGACATGACGAAATGGTAATCATTGGCTCATGTTCTGTGGTTTCATTAAAAAGACATGACGATAATGTAATCATTGGCTCATGTTCTGTGGTTTCATTAAAAAGACATGACGATAATGGTAATCATTGACTCATGTTCTGTGGTTTCATTAAAAAGACATGCGATAATGGTAATCATTGGCTCATGTTCTGTGGTTTCATTTAAAAGACATGTCGATAATGGTAATCATTGGCTCATGTTCTGTGGTTTCATTTAAAAGACATGTCGATAATGGTAATCATTGGCTCATGTTCTGGGGTTTCATTTAAAAGACATGACGATAATGGTAATCATTGGCTCATGTTCTGTGGTTTCATTTAAAAGACATGACGATAATGGTAATCATGGGCTCATGTTCTGTGGTTTCATTTAAAAAGACATGACGATAATGGTAATCATTGGCTCATGTTCTGTGGTTTCATTTAAAAGACATGACGATAATGGTAATCATTGACTCATGTTCTGTGGTTTCATTAAAAGACATGGCGATAATGGTAATCATTGACTCATGTTCTTTGGTTTCAGAGCTGACAGCAAAGCCAGGCGACAACTCCGCATCAGGGTGGACGCTGCATCTCTCGATACACACACTGCCGCTGACCTCAGGCTTTGACCCTTCACCCCTGGTCACCCTAGAGCCACAGAACGGAGATCTGCATCGCCTGTCAGCTGTAGTGCAGCGGAGACAACATGAATCTCTTCACTTGATGTTTTGAACTCTCGCTTCAGTCCAGTGTATTTGAATGGCAACGGCTCCGATTCAGTATTGAGGTGATGAATCTCTGTCATACACATCAGAGGTGTGTGGCTCTGCCTGTGACAATCCTTTACAAAGAGGGAAAGTTAGTTTTTTTTTTTAAACCATTGGCGATCAGTCACGTGCAGTATTAGAAATCTGCGTTGTGGATACTCCTACAGGACGTGAAATTCCAGTGGATACATTTCAAGATACTTCTTCGACCCGTGGATCTCAGCGAGACAGGCTGCCATTGGCTTCTTTGAACGGGGGACAGGAAACGTGCGGCTGAATGATGTCAGGCTTGTTTTTGAACTCCCTGTGAACAGTAGGCATCAGTGGGGTGTGTCCCTGACCTCCTGACCTCAGAGAGCGACATTGTCGGGCTGAAGAGTAGGGCGAACCGCGACTTTCAAAAGTCAGAGACGTTGAGTGGGGTGTTTGGCGTTGAATCAAGATGGCCGAGCTTCTGTCTGTTCAGGTAAGCCTGTTGAGGAAAATCCCTGTCTGCTGGAGTCAGGATTGTGCGTCTGGTTCACCTCCTCTTCCTTTCGCTTTTGATGAAACTGCTTGATCATTTTTCCTGATAAAATACTAGATGAGAATTTAGATCATTTTGTATCATACGTTATTTTTGTTGTTTGTTTGTTTGTTTGTTTGTTTATTTGTTTGTTTGTCTTCGCACGCAAGTGGTGGAAGAATAGAGAGACCCTCCCTCTCTGCACACACACACACACACCGCCGCGCGCTGGCACACGCACGCACGCATGCGCACGCGCACACACACACACACACACACACACACACACACACACACACACACACACACACACACACGCACGCATGTACATTCCCTTACCGCTCTGACTCCCTGTCTACTTGACAGGTGCTTCATTAGTCATTTGGATGAGACATGGCATTTACGATTAGTGCAGTATGCATTTAATACACGTTAGATAACCCAGATTGTAGCTTCGCAAAGAACTTAATTTCTTTCTGAATGGAAAGAGGATTTATTATCTTGTTTGCACAGGTAGTTGTATTGCGACAATTTACCTTTAGTTTCAGTTTTGGTGTGTGTGTGTGTGTGTGTGTGTGTGTGCCGCGCGTGCGAGTGTGTGTGTGTCTCTCCTATATGTGAACAATTCTTTTCTGTTCGAGGTAGAGAACACGTTCCCCAACCCTGCAAAAAAAGGTGTGTGTGTGTCACTGTGTGTGTGTGTGTTGTGTGTGTGTGTGTGTGTGTGTGTGTGTGTGTGTGTGTGTGACTGACATCACTGAATGAGAATGTGAGATAGATTGTTATGCCTGTTATGCTTGGAACTATTTTGAAAAGGTTGTGAAGTTGAATCTTGGAATCTTTTATTCATAAGCAAGATTATAGAAAAAGCTGTTTAATTTTCAAAGCACTGTGAATTTGAATATTATGACTAATCAAGCGAAATATTTACAACAAAACAAAGGCAAAAGGATTATTGAGATATACAATTCATGCAAAATGAAGAAAAGCCTCTAGGAGTGATTGAACAATGAAATGACTTAGAAAAGACTGTGTAATTGTGATAAAAGAAGTGTTACAACCCTGTAAATTAGAAGTCTGTGTGACCACTAGTTTGAGGGCTGGCTGTTTTGCAGCTTTATTTCAGCACTTGTGATGCTTTTTGTTCAACTCTTTTCCCCTTGAGTCCTTGTTCATTTCCTACAAGGTTTTGTGTTGGAAAGATGTTTCGCATGTGTTTTATGACAAGTCTTAAGCCCACTGTGAAGACAGCTGTTTTCCGTCTTTTTCCATTCCTCTGCCAGAACTCGAGAGGTTCATCATTGGTCAGATCTTTGCGTAAACTTGCGACTGTCTTTAATCTCACCTTAAGGTAGCCACGTTCTGTCTTCAGAGATGATGTCTGAATACGACGCCTCTTTTGTGTCGTTGATCGCTTGATGGCCAGCCATTCTCTCTGGATGGAAATGGGAGTTGGCCTGCGTGCAACGTTTTTTTGTTTTTGTTTTTCTTTTAATGTGTGCATTCACACGTGGAATTGGGGTTGATATCTCACCCGAAGGACTACGAACTAGGAGGGGATAGAATCTGTGCAGATGTTGACCCTGAAAAGACAAAAAATCTTATCCAACCAGGATGTTACGAATGAGAATTGAACCCCGGAACTTGGGACCGCAGTCTGAGACTTTACAGTGCCAAGGACACGGTCTGCGACAGCCGAGGTGGTAGCGACGGTGGTGGTGGTGGTTTGGATGGTGGGAGGGGGGTGGGGGAGGGGGTAGTTGTCTGGTGGGAAGCTTTGCTGCTGGCTTGTCTGTTTGACAGGTAGAGTGAAGGACTGGGTGCTGGTACACAATGCTGGTAATGCACACCTGTATTTCACAAGGCCTGATGGCACGTCCTGTGGTACTTGTTAAGGGGGGCACTGGGGCAGGTGGTAGGTTTGGGGAATGCCGAGGGTCAAAACTCTGAGTATGTGTGTGTGTGTGTGAGCGAGTGTCTGAGTGTGTGTTCTCTGTGTGTGTGTGAGTGTATGTTCTTTGTGTGTGTGTGTGTGTGTATGTGTGTGTGTGTGTATGTTTGTGTGTGTGTGTATGAGAGAGAGAGAGAGGAGTGTGTGTGTGTGTGTGTGTGTTTTGTCTCTGTGTATGGGTGTGTCGTGTGTGTGTGTGTGTGTGTGTGTGTGTGTGTGTGTGTGTGTGTGTGTGTGTGAGAGAGAGAGAGAGAGAGAGAGAGAGAGAGAGAAGAGAGAGAGTATACATGTGTGTGTGTGTGGTGTGTATGTGTGTGTGTGTGAGAGAGAGATCAGTTTGGTGTCACTTGAGCATGCAGTGTCTGAGGTGGGGTAGCATAGGCCAATATTTTTACTTTAGCTTTGCAGTTTCTCCCGTCTCTTGTCCGATTCTCTCTCTCTCTCTCTCTCTCTCTCTCTCTCTCTTTTTTTGTCTCTCCCCCCCCCCCCCCCATGCATAGATCTCCCTCCCACTCTGTGATTATGATATGAACCAGCACTGCTGTTCCACACAGGTGTACATCCATACTACATCCTGCACTCATACTTGCACACATGTGCAGTGGTTCATGCGCATGTACATGATATGTGTTGATATAAACAAATACACATGTGAGCATGTATGCCTGCACTCATGGGTATAAAGCTGGCGTAAGCTTGCACACCTCTTCACATGCACCCGTGCTTATCTGCATGCACACTCACGCGTGCGTACGCGCGCGCGCACACACACACACACACACAGACACACTCACACACACACAGACACACTCACACACACACAGACACAAACATACTCACACGCATAATAATAGTAACCTTGAAACAGGACATAGTGAGGATTTAAATACCTAAAACTATAACTTGAGTATAAGAATGCTAAAAAGAGTGAAAACAAAACCCTTGTGAAATGTTGATTTTCATTTTAGAAAGAAAGAAGTTCTACATTCTTTTCAAAATATCTGTGACAGTGAAAATTGCACTGTGATCTATGCAAAAACAAACTGGGTTTGCAAAAAGAATGTAGATTTATGAAAAAGGCTCCGTTTACTGTTCTTTTTTGACCAGGTGGTAAACCCACTTTATAGTACAGATGTGTCTGTACGCATGGGCGCATGCGTGCGTGCGCACACGCACACACACATACACACACACACACACACACACACACACACACACACACACACACACACACACACACACACACCATACACACGCACACATGCATGCACACATGCACCACACACACACACACTCACGCTCGCATGCAAGCACATAACACACACACACACACACACACACACACACACACACACACACACACACACACACACACACACACAGAGTCTAAAATTAAGTGAATGCAGACGATAACTAAAGAATCAAAATAAAAGTAGAGTCACCGGCCTTCGAATGGAACAAATTACAAAATCCTGATCAGGGAATGTTAGTTTTGAACCAGATTATTACACAAAATAGAAATTAGAGTAGAATTACTGGGTTGCCAGATTTATGGGACAGATTAGAAGACGAAAGGATTTTGTAATTTGTGTACATGTTTCATCAGACTCAATTTTGTAAATTAGAAAACAGTTATTTTGCTATTACTGTATTAGTTCCAGTGTTTCTGTAACTTGATTTTATTTTGTTTGTTCGACTGTCGACCGCAGTCACTCAAAATTTATGTTGAACTCTGTAATTTCTGTTTGAAGGTTAGCTGTAGAGAGTGAGAGTCTACAGAATCACATGGGAGATAATTATACAGAGAGAGAGAGAGAGAGAAAGAGAAATGCACATTCAGACATAGTATGCGGCACGCATGCCGCCCCCCCCCCCCCCCCCCCCCCCCACACACACACACACACACACACACATCCAAATTAATTTGGAGGCGGAAAAGGTGTCTAAACAGAGAGAAAGAGAGAGAGAAGAGAGCCACAGAGAGAGAGAGAGAGAGAAGAGAGAGAAGAGGGGCAGGCATATACTCACACACACACTCATGCACAGCACCACACACCACACACACACACACACACAGTTCATGATGTCTGGAGAATTGAAAAGGGAAGACAGAGAGGAAGAGGAACAGATTCAGGAAGTTGAGAGGGAGAAATAATCATTTAGAAGTCCATAGACTCTACCAAGATTTACGCTCTCATTTTTCAAAGTTTTGGTTATCTCAGCCGCGCCACCTCCACATTCTTTCTTCCCTGACCTGTGATCAAGACTTGTCGGTAAGCACCCCTCATAAGTGGCTGTGTAGGTGTTGGGAAAAACTGTTCCATCAGCTGTGATGGTTTCTCACAGTTGGTATTGATTTCCACCAGTCGTGTAAGGCCCACTCCTCTCTTGTGTTTGATCTCACCAGGTGGTGGTGTTTTAATTTTGACAGCTCAGTGATTTGTCCTCCCAAAGCAGTTTCTGGTAACTTGTTATACCAGCTGTACTGGGGGGGGTGTTCACTGTTGCTGTTGTCTGTGCTGTTGTCGCACAAACTGATCATGGTCTCTTTTGCCAGGGCTGCATGTGTTGTTGGCCTCGATAGTGTCCAGTGCGTGCTGTCTCTCCAACATACACGCAACTGCACTCACTACATCTGATCTCATATGTCACACCTTCTCTTCTGCAATTCCCCCTTCCTCCTCCACACACCATGCAATTCTCTTCTGTGCTGCATCTGTGCGGCTGAAGATAAAACCAAAACTTTGAAAAATGAGAGAAATATATCATTATATGTCATGTATCCTCTGTTGACTTTTTTGGAGGGGAGGAAATTTCATTGTATCTTTGGAAACTTTATTAGCTTTGTTTATAATTTCTTTTCGGTGACTCAATTTAAGTTCTTTTATTTAGGACTGTTTGTGGATTTTTTTTTTCTTCTAGAGTATCGGTGCAAAATCATTGCAGCTGTGTATGTTTCTTCTGTTTTCAGAATTTGTTCTCAGTTGATGTAATCAATGATAATATTTTGTGAATTTTCAGGACCAGTAATGACAGTTTGCTGTATAGCGTAAAGTGTAATCAATGTGATAAGTGTTAATGTTTGGTTCAAATTCAGTTCTGTTCTTTACGGTCCTAACGTTTGTTGCAGAGCTGTAACAGTGTGTTGAGGGGAAATGCTAGCGTTAGCTGAACGAGTCCCAGTTTGTCTTGGGAGTGAAGGTGGCAGATGTCCTGTTATGTTTGGGTCATTTGTCTTGTTGTTGTCTTCCTGGGCGTGTACCCCTGACCTGTGGTAAAGACTGTAACAATATTGATCTTGCAACAAGTGTCTGACCATGTCTGGTGATGGCCTATATTAGGACTTGTTTCAGCTGCAGTCTGCCTGTTCCTGTCTGTGTGCTTGTTGTGTTGAGAGATAAAACGTTCACTCACAGTGAAGGACCACTGTGACACCTTGTCAGCAAGATAAGAACTGCATTGAAGCAACACATTTTTATGAACTCCCTGAAAGAGAAACTTGCTGTGTGTCCTGCATATTTGTGAATATAAAATAATAAAAAAAGAAAATATAGATGTATAACTAGGGCTTCCTATAGGTACATTGAAGTGAATACTCTTCATTTCCGTTGTCCTGAGTGTTGTGTATCTTGCCTGAAGAAGACCCAAGAGGTTGAAACACGTTGTGTTTTGTCTTGTGATTCGTTTGTCCCTGTTGTTTGGCGGAATGATTTCAAACGCTTTTAAGATCTTTCGTTTTGATAGTTTTTTGTTTCTTCACTTCAATATCAGATTCAAGAGACTATGCAGCCTCAAACTGTGTCCATGTCTTTTTTTTGGTGAGACTTGAAACTGAGGTCCAGTGTATGAAATGAATGCATTCATTGAAAAACAACATCGGCAAAAAGGTGTATGCATCACAGTCTGTCCTTTGTAGTTGAGCAGAAACCATGAAACAAAAGAAAAGATGCACAGGGTGGTTGTGTTGGAGGAGAGTATCATTTTAAAGATGTGAATTTGACAGCCTCAGTGATAGGAATAGAAATGGTCACACATATGGCTGAAAGCATGAAAAGGCAACCATTTCAGTTCATACATAGCTGCCAACCCTCCTGAATTTTTGTGGGGTTTCCCCAGTTTAGAAATAACCACCTTATTCCTAGGTCTAAAGAAAAAAGAATCCAGAATTTCTCATTTGAAAACAAACAACTGGGGTATGGAGTCATTTTTAAGTAAGGGATGATGAAGTTTTGTGGAATAGAACCTAGAAGATGTCGGGTGAATGTGGGCAGGTGTATGGATGGAAAATGTATAATTTTCCTTTTAAACCCTTCATTTGTCAGTTGAAACATAAGGGGTAGAAATGCTTTCAGTCAAAACATGAATTGCCAACTCTTCAGCCCACCCCACTTCCTTCGTCCCTGTTTCAGGTTCCAGAATTCTGACTCCAGAAGCGGAGAAGGTTGGCAGGACTATGTTTGTGGCAGTGAGGATGTAGTGTGAAGTGTGCCATGTCAGAGTTCGTTCTGGTGAAAGGTGCACTGGTTTCAGGCAAAGGCTTGTGTACAGATTCAGTCATTTTTTATGAAGATTTACACCATTGTTTGGAAACTATTTAAGAAGTGTTCATAACTTCACACACTGTCACAAAACAGAACTAAGACTTTCCCAGTTTATGTACATATTTCACTTTCAAGAGTGAGACATTGGACACTACTCAGCTTCCTTTAATTGGCTGTAAGTACATTTTCTTTCAGCAGAAGAAAACACACAGTCACTCACACACGCAGACACACACACGCACACACACACACGCACACACACACACACACACAGTGTGTGAAGTTATGAACACTTCTTAAATAGTTTCCAAACAATGGTGTAAATCTTCATAAAAAATGACTGAATCTGTACACAAGCCTTTGCCTGAAACCAGTGCACCTTTCACCAGAACGAACTCTGACATGGCACACTTCATGTCTAATATCACTTTAAAGTGAAAAGACGTTAAATCGAAGAAGAACACACACACACACACACATGCTCACACTCACAAGAAAGTGGGGATGTTATGATATCAGTAGTTTATAAGTTCATATGATTTTCTTTCATTTCATGACATACAATAAATGCTAAATGTATACATGTATAAAACACTTAAATTTGATGCCAGTTCCTTTTGAAGGGATTACCAGATTGTTGGAATTTGAAAATCAACTCCGAGAATTTGGAAGTTTGAGTTTATTCATAAATTATTTTCAGCGGCCCTTCATGCAAGTACTTCAGTAATTCCCAAATGTGAATTAAAAAATGTTGCTCTTTCTTTGCAAAGCACACTTTGAAGATAAACAAGCAAGCACCAAGATTCGCATTTTAATTAAAAGTCTGCTCTTTCTTTGCAAATCATACTTTGAAGATAAACAAGCAAGCACCAAGATTCGCATTTTAATTAAAAGTCTGCTCTTTCTTTGCAAATCATACTTTGAAGATAAACAAGCAAGCACCAAGATTTGCATTTTAATTAAAAGTCTGCTCTTTCTTTGCAAATCATACTTTGAAGATAAACAAGCAAGCACCAAGATTTGCATTTTAATTAAAAGTCTGAATGACCGGTCTGAAACCGCCCCTGTGTTGACGACTTCACGCTGTCAGACAAAGCATTCCTAAGTGTAGATATTGCATGATTTCAGATTAAATTCTTTTTGATGTGGCAGAGGTTTGTCTAGTGCACATAGATACCAAACTAATACCACCTGATAAGGAAGAAACTGGGAGCTGGTGATTTTATTCAAACCGTCTCCAGAGTGTGAAGTCATTTCGTCTCTCTTGATGAATTCTCTTACCTCCTCTCTCCCCAGACTGACTGAAAGGTGGTGTATGACACTGACAACACATCTAGATTAATCCACCTGGAAAAGGAAGAAACTGGGAGCTGGTGATTTTGTTCAAAACTTCTCAAGAGTGCGAGGTTGTTTCGCCTCATTTTGGGGAATTCTCTTACCCCCTCCCTCCCCAAACTTACTGATGCAGTGAAAGGTGATTAAACACATCTTCATGCTGAGGGATGGGACGCTGTGTGGTGTGATCCGTTTTCTGTTGTGAAGCAGGTGTCGATTTTTTTTTTTTTTCTCCTTCTGAGTTCATTACATCATAGTGTGCATCCTGCACAAAATGTGAAATTATCTTCACTACATCTTTTTCTACATTGCATTCTAATTGTAGTTTGATTGGTAAAATTGCTGTGCTGGCTGATTTGCAAAGGAAAAAAAAAGCACCACAAGTACAAATCAGACTTGCATCTGAATTGACAATCGGTCAATCTTTTATCATGATTTTTTTTCTTCTAAAATTATGAAATACTGATAAGATGTAATGAATACACCTGAAATTTTGTCAAGCCCACCCCAAATTATGGTTTGAAAATATTTGTTAATAACACAAAAGTGAAGCCTGAAACATGCAGATTTGAATTGTGAGAGTGTGTCTGTGTAGGTAACTAAACTTTCACAACAAGTACTATCATGCAGATTTGAACTGTGAGAGTGTGTCTGTGTAGGTTACTAAACTTTCACAACAAGTACTATCATGCAGATTTGAACTGTGAGAGTGTGTCTGTGTAGGTTACTAAACTTTCACAACAAGTACTATCATGCAGATTTGAATTGTGAGAGTGTGTCTGTGTAGGTAACTAAACTTTCACAACAAGTACTATCATGCAGATTTGAATTGTGAGAGTGTGTCTGTGTAGGTAACTAAACTTTCACAACAAGTACTATCATGCAGATTTGAATTATGAGAGTGTGTCTGTGTAGGTTACTAAACTTTCACAACAAGTACTATCATGCAGATTTGAATTGTGAGAGTGTGTCTGTGTAGGTTACTAAACTTTCACAACAAGCACTATCATGCAGATTTGAATTGTGTGTGTCTGTGTAGGTTACTAAACTTTCACAACAAGTACTATCATGCAGATCCGTAAAAAGAATTCGCATTCTGTAGATATTCTGAAATCCAACACTTCATGCGTTCTTCTACTCCCTACTCTTTAATTGTCGGAAATGGTAAAAGTATCCTACTAAACTGCTTTAAGTTATGTTTTCTTTTCAGTCTTTGTAGTTGATACCTGTTTGGTATTTTTTGTTTAATTTAGTGTTGAATGTGATAAATGAAATTCACATAAAAAGTTAATTGCACACATTAGATATTTATGGGTTAAGTATCTGTGTAACGGTGACAATTTTCACAATGATATTAATAATGCTTGTGTATGTTGAAGATGGATAGTGTGCACTATGTGGATTAGAATTTGAAGCATTTCTGATGGGGTTTTTTCTCCTCAAGGAAAGAGAACAGGAAAACACACGATTCTAACTCACCCTAGCCCTCACCTAGGTTCGGGCTAGGGCGACCTAGAATCGGTGTTTTCCTGTTCTCTGACAAGTAAGACTTCAATAACCAAAAAATAACGATTATCTACAAACAGACATACTGTGTAGGATTATCCGTTTTCAATACTAATTTACTAAACTTTTCAGATTTCAGTTTTTCCGCGTTTTTTCTGATCATTATCAATAACATCATTTTTGCGCAGACAGTCATTTTCAATAACATCATTTTTGTGCAGACAGTCATCAAACTAAGACTTGGCTGAGACACTGTGGGAACACACCCTTTCTTGTTTTCTACACTAAGGCACTGCGCTTGCAGAACTAATTATAGGGGCTGTAGATTGTGGCAGGGGGGGGCGTATTAGCCAGGGCCAGGCGGTGTCAGGCACAGCGGCCCTTTTCATGTTCTTACTGCCGGCACCAGCAATTAGGGGCGTTGCCCCTGTGTTTAGGGGGTGGCTTTCTGGCCGTCCTGAGAAACCTGTTACCACCACCACCACCACCAACACCACAGCCCAGGCTTAAACTGCCGAGTCATGGAGGCTTCTCATTTCTCTCTCTCTGTCTCTCTCTCTCTCTGCCTCTCTCTCTGTCTCTTACCCGCCCACCACACAGTGTTTGGCCAATCACCGGCTTTGTTGCTTTAATCTACACTGCAACCTTTGTGACGCCAAACAATCGGCATAAAAGACGTTGACAAGCTCAAAGAATATCTATGTTAAAGCAAGTTTTGTGACTTACTTCTGCGTGTGCGGCCCATTTATTTTCGGTTTGACATGTGACATTGTTCCTGGGGTTGACATTGTTTTTGGGGGTTGACATATAAAAAGGTATTGGCACTGTTTATAGTTACGTGTTCTTGGAGACATGCAGTCAGTTTTAAAATGACGGATCAGGCAACAACATCGGGAACATCAAGAACTGTTGAAAGTTTTTTAGCCAGCGCTCCACTTAAAAAAAAAACATTTAGAAGATCAAATAGCGAAAAAGAGAAAAGAGTTGAGAAAGATAAAGAGACAAAGAGTGAAACAAGAAGAAAGAGTAGAACTAGAAGGACAAAAATTAAAATCATTGATTGATAAAGAAAAAAATGTGGAAAGCTGCTCTTGATGAATTAAATATTCAATGGGATGTGGCAGAGGATTCACAAGACATTTAAGGTAAGTTTATTATTATAATTTGTAGTTGTTTTTAAAATTATAGCATTTTTACTGATAATAACTATATTTATTTGAACATCTGTTTCTTATAAATAATCAAGGTGCGCGCACACACACCTACCCCACCCCCCACCCGCCCCACCCCGCGCATGCACACACTCAAGTCACTTCTAAGTTCTTACTCAAGTTGTCCTTAAGTCATCCTCAAGTTGTCCTCAAGTCATCCTCAAGTCATCCTCAAGTTCTTACTCAAGTTGTCCTCAAGTTGTCCTCAAGTCATCCTCAAGTCATCCTCAAGTCATCCTCAAGTCATCCACAAGTTCTTACTCAAGTCATCCTCAAGTCACCCCAAGTCACTTCTAAGTTCTTACTCAAGTTGTCCTCAAGTCATCCCCAAGTTTTTACTCAAGTCAACTAAGATCATAACTAAGTCATCCTCTAAGTACAACCAAGTTCTTATTTAAGTTATCTTATAATTAATCAAAAAACAAGACACATCTATGTTTTTATCTTAAATAGTAGATGTCTAATATAGTACACACACGCCTCAAAAAACGCGTCATCGCTGAGGATGTCTTGCTCAGCGTTCTCTGCATAGATCTTAATGAAGTTCTTACATCCTAAGCAACCGCATTGATTACAATTCTGGTCTATGGAAATGTCTTTTATAGACTCCATGTCTTTATTTATTGACTCCATCATTTTATAATACGCCATGATCTATTTTTATCAAAAAAAATTAAATTTAAGTTCTTAAAATATTATTGCATTTTAAATGGATCAAAATGATTTTTTGTTATTGGCGGTGCTGGCGTGCTGTTGTCTTCTGTATTTAGTGGTTCAGATTTTTTTGGCTGCTTTTGTTTTTGTTGCCATTGTTTATATATTTTATAACCCTAATAACCCCCCCCCACAGCAGCAAGGGCGCCAAAAATGGCAACAGTTTTAAGTTCAATATTCCATGAAGACTTTGGTGCTGTAGGTCTTGAATCACATGGAGTTTTTATAGCTGGCATTGAATCAACTTGTTCTGGCGTTGGCGGTGTTATGTTTTCATTATGAGTTTTATTTTGTGATTGTAACATTAATTTTTTTTTGTCTGTTCCACTCTGCTAATTTTTTTCCTGCTTTAACACGCCCAGGATGAGGATGCTTTTCACTGGTCTCCACCTGATTCAGTGTTTTCTGATTCTGCTGATTTTTGGCTTGGTTACTTTCTCCACTGATTCAATGTTTCCTGATTCTGATGATTTTCTGGCTCGGTCATTTTGAAGGGAATAAATCTATATGATTAAAAGTTATTAATCCATGATTAATGGCGTAACAATGTTCCAAATCTGTAGTATAGATCACATCCTAGAGACTCTAATGATTTGTTAAAACGGATCTTGCGTTAAATCATACGTAAGATCTTGTTCAGAATCAATGGGAGCAAATCTACTGACTAGTTTAGTGTACAAACTAAGAACCGTTTGCCCCACTTTTTTACCATTCTCGACCCCAGCTGCGCTTCAACTGTTAGAACTTTATAAGTCTTGCGGCGACATCTGTTGAACTGTTCTATGCTGAATTCAGTTCGAGGAACTGTTTTGTTAATTCACACTTGTGCGAAGAGAATTAGCAATCGGCCGTTCATAGTTTTAGAGTTGCAGCAAACAAAACACTTTGAGGGAGAAATCCGCTCGATCTTGCATTACATTCATTACTCTATGTTCATTTGGACGAGCTGGCATGATGAAAACTTATATGATGGAAGGCCCTCAACTGTTTTAAGAGCTCTTCGAACGTCAGGAAAGCTGCATATTGCGATTATGAAATTATACAATTCCTAATTTACAGTTTAAAGATTAGTTTGGGAGGGTCGGATCATTTAATATAAAAATCAAAGACAAAGCGGGGAAAGTTGTGAAATGTGATAACTGCACATTGTTTTGGAAATAAAATAATAAACTGTACTAAAAAAAATGTCGCGTGGGCCAGAAGAATCGGGAGTTACATTAGCGCCTGTGAGGTGTATAACTTTAGAATTAAAAGACCTTGCAGACGTTGCGACTTTGAACAAAATGGCGAGATAGGCGCTTTGTATGGTTTTGAGTACACTAAAGATGGTGATTATAAACGCAAAGAGGTTGGCGACAACAAAAAGTTTCCTAAAACTAGAGCAACTGCGCAATGTAGAAGCAAATAATGCTGGCCAGTATGAATATAAAATAGTTCGAAAACTGACAGCAAATGGCACTTAGAACCATATTTAGAATGGGACATAAAATTTGAATTCATAAGCCCATTTAACATTTTTTAGCCGTCAAAAAAGTTTCAGAAAAGCATTCAACTCTGGCCCTTTACATGTAAGTCTTATGCCAGACGAAATAGCCGGAAAGAAATTGAAATAACACGTATGGGAAAAAACAGTACATCCTCCACAGAAAAGAAACGGTTTTAAAAAAAGCTTCTACAAAATTACAGTTCTTTCCAAGCAGAAATTAGGAGACACGTTCACAATGATATTTGAAATTTCTGTCTTTAAAGATGTGGAGAGGGATGGGTTGTGGGCGTTAGTGACGACCTTATAAAAGGAATTAATATTAGCTGGCAAAACTTAGACGTTAAACGTCTTAAAGTTACCATCGTCGTTCTTCACAATGGTGAGGATATTAAGGTTATAACAACAAGCAACAAAATCACTGTTGACTTAAATAGAAACAATCTTACAGAACTGAATTGGATTAATCTTACACATTTAGGTCTTGTAGGGTTTTATTATACTGAACAAGTTTTGACAGAGAGTATGATAAACATAATAACCGAATTAGATTAAATTCTGCTATAAAACCATGGAGCAGTTAAACTTTATGACAAAAACTCCTCATTGCTCATTAATTTGTGGGCAAACTGGTTGTGGAAAAACAATATTTGTCCTAGACCTATTACAAACAGTTTATCGCTATAATTTTGATCACATTGGATTTTCTGTCCAACACTTAAATGGAACAAAGCATATCATGATAGAAGGTTTATATGGACAGATGATAACATATATTTAGTTGATCCTAGCAATAAACTGAGTGAGTGTTTAGAACACTTTAATAAATTGTTTGAAGGAACGCAGACACTATTATTATAGATGACTGTTCGGCAGAAAGAGACATAGTTAAAAAAGAAATACTTTGTCAAAACTGGCTTTCAGTGGAAGACATGCTGGATAAGTGTGTGGATTTTATGTCAAAAATATAACTCGGTTTTAAAAGACTTTAGAGAACAGTTAAAGACTGTAGTTCTATTTCACATGAAAGACAGAGACTCATTGATGAATGTTTGCGCGAAAATGATGTTATTGAAAATGACCAGGAAAAACAAAGGATTAAGCAAAAACTAAATCTGAAAAGTTAGTAAATTAGTTTTGAAAACGGATAATCCTACACAGTATGTATGTTTGTAGATAATCGTTATTTTTTGGTTATTGAAGTCTTACTTGTCAGAGAACAGTAAAAAAACCGATTCTGGAGTCGCCCGGTCGAAACTGGTTGAGACCGGGTGAGCCAGAATCGGTGTTTTACTGTTCTCTAGGAATTAAAACAATGACCAAACTGGATTGGAACTAGCATCACTTTATTACAAATTATTAGACTTTTTAAAGACAGCAAGTGATTTTCTCACCACCTCAGTCAGGCAAGTAAACTTAATTATTTCCATAGTGAATCTGGGCATTTTATGAATTTCAGCCTTCAGCAGCCGTCACAAGCATCATTAGAATTAAGCTAGCGCTCGCATTTCAGCGTGGACACTGTTTTGTGTCTGCGTCTTATGCATGTGTGTATATATATATGTAACAAACAAGCAAAAACCTCACCAGTGATGAACCTTTTAGTTGTCTGTCTGCCTGTCTCTGTCTTTAGTCTTCTTCTTCTTCTGCGTACGCAGGCTGATACTTCTGCGGACACTGCCTATATGGACAGGCAAGTATTAATCCCATCTGTCCAACAAAGGGAGGAGTGGAGTTTTGTGTGCATGACCGTTTTTTTATCCCGCCATTAAGGCAGCCATACTCCATCTTCGAGGAAGATGCATGCTATGTGTAACATGTCATCCATACCAACGGCCAAACTGGCCTTGTCTTCTGAAAGTTGGTGATGGGAAATTACATACATTGTGCAAGATGTTATGCGTGTGTTCACACACGGAACCACGGTTTAGAGTCTCATTCGAAGGACTGTATGGGAAATGGAGTCAGAACCAATGTTAACTCCGAGGGAAAATCCCCCTGTACCGAAATGGTTTGGCAGAGATTTGAACCGCAACCCTTGGATTACGAGTCCGGCACTATACCAACTGAGCTATTCCGGCCCCTTTTCTTTAGTCTCTTTCTGTTTCTCTGCTTTCTCTACCTCCTTTTGCTGCCTCGTTGGGAGTCCCTTGGATGGTGATTCACCTGGTGGTGAGAATACCACGGAATCACAGTGGAGCTTTTTGATAGATAGGGTGGGTGGACCACCACAGTCACAAATGAAAGTATGATTCAGGAGACGAAACGTCGACACTAGACTCAGTAGACAGGCTTAAATCAAAATCAATGAATTGAAAAAGAAAAATTTGTATTTGTATTTTACTGTGTGTGGTCCTGTTCCAAAGACGGAATGTGATGGTTCTCATGAGGAGCCAGTGAAG
>CM031626.1:41889200-41901700 GCA_018398815.1 Conus ventricosus | reverse complement strand
TCCGGTAAAGTATGGGTACTCAGAAAGCTGTTGCAGTCTTCAAACTTTCCGGTAAAGTGTGGGTACTCAGAAAGCTGTTGCAGTCTTCAAACTTTCCGGTAAAGTATGGGTACTCAGAAAGCTGTTGCAGTCTTCAAACTTTCCGGTAAAGTGTGGGTATTCAGAAAGCTGTTGCAGTCTTCAAGCAGATGTCACACAGCTGGTTGGGAGGGATTAAAATCTGCTGCCGTTGAGAAGAATCTGATTCTTGGGAGCCCCCTTCTCACGCACGCACGCACGGTTTGATTGACAAAAAAAAGTCAAACGTTTTATGAAAAAAGTTACAGAAGAAGGGCTCTTCTGCGTATCGTCATTTCTTGTACTGTTCTTACTGATGACTGCAAAATAAATTCAGCCTGTTTTTAACTGTTCAAGATGAGGCAGTAAGAAATGATTGAGTTAGGCCATGCTTTTTTTTTTCCTTTCGTTTCCTTCTGTCTTTCTTTTTCCTTTTTTTAAATTTTTTTTTTTATTTTTAAGAAGAGGAACATCCTGATCTTGATAGCTCAGAATAGTGCCTAGAGTGTATTAGACTGTATTAGCTCAGAGTAATGCATAGAGTGTGTATTAGACTGTATCCATTTTAGCCTTATTTGTGAAATGTTCAAACAAGTGAGGTGAGAAGGAGGGGAGGGGAGGGGGGGGGGGGCAGTACATGCCTTTGTGCCCTCAGGACTGACACGTCGACATTTCTTCTGACTCACTGAACTCTTCCCCCCCCCCCCACCCCCCCTTTTTTTGTTTTTGCTTTGTATTTAAGTCCTGGTCAGATAAACGGAGTAACACTGAGTGAAGGAATGAACAAAGGAGTGACGTAATAACAGAAGAAAATTTGCTTCCAGGTCAGAAGATGATTCTGAAGTCCATCTCGGAAAGTTCAGCAGCGGTCAGTTGACGGCCATCATGGGTCCTTCAGGGGCGGGGAAGTCGACGCTCATGGACATCGTGGCGGGATATAAGTCAGTCGCTTGCTGCTTCGCTTTACCTGTCTCTCCTTTTGTTTTTTCTCTGTCTCTATCTCGTTGTCACGGTGTATACTCCTTTTCTGCATACTGCCAACCCCCTTCCAAGTTTTTCAGGAATTTCTCCCAATGTAGAAATCATTTCCGAAATCCTGAATTTAGTAGGGGAAAAAAAATCCAGAATTTCAAAATTATGTTTTGAAATGCGGGGCTTGAGGTGTCATCCCCCCCCCCCCCCCCAAAAAAAAGGGGGGTGGGGAGATGGACAATGTAATTTGCAGAATAATAAAGCTGAATATGGTATGTTGAATGCATATTGTTTCACATTCCCATGAGCCCATTGAAATTCAGACTTTGAAATCCTTCAGCGAACTGCCCGTCTCCTACACTGCACCCATCCCCTTCCTCCCCTGGTTCTCAGCTTTTGACTGCAGCAGCTGTGTTTCTGTCTGCTGCTTATCTGTCTCTAGTCCTTCTCTCTTCCCCCCCCCCCCCCCCTCCTCCTCCTTTTGTTTCAACTTCTGAATTGGTATGTCATTGTCAGTGAGAGAGGCTCTGTGTGTGTGTGTGCGTGTGTGTGTGTGCGTGTGTGTGTGTGTGTGTGTGTGTGTGCATGTGAGTGCATAAGTGGTGCGTGGGTGTGTGTGTGAGGTGTATGTGCAGTTTGCTTGTGTATGGTTGTGTGTGTGCATGTGCATGTACACTGTGTGTGTGTGTGTGTGTGTGAGATATCATGATAGATCTGTGTGTGATAAAAACTGAGTTCAGAAATTTAGTCCAGTTGGGTCTTAACAGTGTTGTAAAAGTTGTTTTTTTTAATTTCGTGCCATGTAATATTTTTTTATAGTATGAATCCTGTTAGGATCATTCCAACTGAAAGTAATTCGAGACATGATGACCCAGCGTAGAAACTTTGTCCCAAGATACAAGTCCATTAACTCTGTGCTGTTCTTTCCTTTCACTTTTGGTCACCAGTGATCTCAGATTTTTTATTTATTTATTTATTTTTTTAAATTATCACATCTAAGAATGCTTTTTTGTGTGTTTGTTATTGATAGAATACTTTACTGAAACAAACCAAAACAATATACTGCATTCACTGGGGAAAAAAATCTACTGGAGAAATTTTAATATTGTTGCATACCTATTACTCAAAAACATGCAAAAAAAAAAAAAAACCACTCTCAAGCTGTTCACAGTTTTTTAAAAAAATCTAGAGGGAAAAAAAAGAAAAAAAAGAAAGCTGATTGCGATTCCTGTGGGATGTGCAGAACGAAGAACGTGATTGGCACGATCATGGTGGGGAAGAAGGAGCGCGACCTGCGCACATTCCGCAAGATGTCCTGCTACATCATGCAGGACGACCACCTGCTGCCCCACCTGTCGGTGGAGGAGGCCATGATGTGTTCCGCCAACCTCAAGCTCGACGAGCAGCTGTCGTCCCGCGAGAAGCGGGAAATGGTGGGTGTGTGCCGGCGGTGTGGTGGTGGTAGTGGTGGTGGTTGGTTGGTTGCTCTTTTTTTTTTTTTTCTAAAATTTTTTTTTTCTAAATTTTTTTTTTTTCTTAAAAATTTTTGCAAAACGAGGTGACTGTAGGCTGAAACAAGTTTGAAGAAATTATTGATAGGGCGCCGCCGAAAAACGTAGACAAACGAATCACAAGACAGAACGCACCGTGTTTCAACTTCTTAGGTCTTCTTCAGGCAGGGTACATAACACTCGGGACAATGAAAATAAATGAGCAATCGCTTACCTTCATCAGATTTACAATTTGTTATCTTTTGTCCAATTTTTTTTTTTTTTTTTGTAGTAGAGTGGTTTGGTTTCATTTGTTGACGATCGATACTCATTTCCTGCCCCCTTTCCCTCCCAGCCCCTTCCCTGATCTCCCCTCCATTCCTGCCCCCCCCCCCCCCCCCCCCTTTTTTTTTTTTCTGTGGAGAAGCCAGTCTTCTATTCATTCCCTTTCTTTTTTTTTTCTTGTTATTATTTTTTTGTTGTTGTTGTCGTTGATTAAAACAATAACACAAGCAACAACAGAGGGGGAAAAAATTGTTCGTTACACACAGTTCTTGGATTTTGTTGTTTATTCTCCTTTCAGTCTCTTCAGTGACAGCTTCATGTGAAATAAAAATAAAAGTTGGACAACTGTGTAAAGGATCTCTGACTAACTACATGTATACTTGTAGTTAAAGTCAGCAGTGCACGCTACTTCACTGCATTTCAAGGCATAGAAGTTGTGTAAGGCAAAACGCTTTTCCTTGCTTCAGTGTACGTTTACATCCCGCATACTTTTGGTTGCATTCGAGTTCCCAGTTTGCAAAAAATGATTTGGCCAAAGTCGGCATTTCATTCGCATGTTTTGGCACATTTAGATGATAACAAAAATGCCATGCAAAGTTATTGGGCGTATTCATGTCACATTGATGTTATATCATTGTTTTTGTGCAAAGTGTGGGTTGCATTTTTTTAGCTGATTTGGGATTTTTGTGTGCCATTTTTAATTGTTTACCATACAGGATTGATTTTTTGTTGCTGAGAGGAATGAGAGAAATGCATGTGTTCCCAAACAGAACTATTTCCTTTAATTTATCGAGATTGTGAGGCACAAATGAACTCCGAGAGAGCACAACTATGCTTGCATCCTATTTTCATGCAGCACACAAGCACTGGTGGTGATTGGACTTAGTTCAGGCCAGCCAGACAGGTTGTTCTTTTTAAAGATAACTGATTTTCTTGAAGCTTCTTTGCAACAAACTCGGGCCTGCACAAACTTGAATAAAGGTGTGTTCAGTTCTATTTGTTTACTCATTTGCCTTCTACGTTTTGAAAATCAGATATGAATGTTTTCTGTTTGACATTTCTCTTTGTATTACTATATTGCAGAAGATAAACCATTTGTCGGCCTAAAGCAGCTAAGGTTAGAAAAAATTGGGATACGGGTGGGGCAGGGTTATTGTTTAAAAGACACTAAAGTCCAGTTGAGTCTTTAAGTTCGGAAAAAAAAAAAAGGTTGTAAATATTGTGAGATTTAAAAAAAGTAAAAACAGTTTTATGTTTTCTGTGTGGGCTATTTTGTTAATTCCCCTGTGAGTTTTTTTTTTTTAATAAAAAAACACCTTTTTTTAAAGCTTTGAAAAGTCCTTAAATTTAGTGTTATGAGAAGTGACAATGAAGTCTGTTATCTTCTGTCGCTGTCATTGTGGTCATGCTTGACATGAGCTGGAAAGTATTACGTTAAAAAGATTGTTTGAAGTCGAATTGAAACCTTTTGCAACTGTATTAACCTTAACTCGCACGTCTGAACAGTGAAAGCTTCCCAGACGCCTTGCACGGGGGGAGAGAAAAGAAAGGGTCACCCTTAGCAGGTGGGAAAAGGTGGGACAGTAATCACCAGGGAGAGCGACGCAAGGAAGACAACCCAGAGCAGTAAGGCTTAGGGGGTGACCAAGAGTTGTGGTTTCTGAAGCGCGATGTTGTCAAGGCGTTGTGTCCACCAGGTGGACGAAATCCTGGACATCCTGGGTCTGAGCGAGGCCAAGAAGACCCGCTCAGGGAACCTGTCTGGAGGTCAGCGTAAGCGCCTGTCCATCGCCCTGGAGCTGGTCAACAACCCGCCCATCATGTTCTTCGATGAACCCACCAGGTACGCACGATGCATAACACACCTGTTGTTTTCTGTGGTGGGATCTGCCAGGGGCAGACCTTTACTACGGCTGTTTGTTTGTTTGATGAACCTTTCAGGTAGTCTCCTACACGCCTGATGTGTTGTTTTGAGGAATGCACTAGATAACACACACATATATATATATACATTGTTTTATGAACCTACTGTGTGCACACCCGTGCATGTCTTGGTTGTTTTTTTTTTAACCCTCCTGTTACACATGTGATTAAAAAAATTTTTTTTTTAAACTACCAACAGTGTACACATACCCCACACACCTAGCTTTTTCTTTTCTTTTTTGGCTGGCTTGGATTCCTGGCCTTATAACTGACGTGGGTTTTTTTTTACACATTATTCTGTCTGCTGCTGTCGTCAGTCATGCTCCTCAGTTTTGTGATCTGATAGCAGTTGTAGTGAAAAGATGAATGAACTGTCGCTGCTACTGCTACTACTACTACTGCTACACACACTCGCACACACACGCACGCACATTTTCACACACCACACACACACACACACACACACACACACACACACACGCACACACACACAGGCATCGGCAAAAGCTCATATACACTCCCACACGTTTGGGCTCTGTCACACACATGCTCATGCACACACCCATACACACACTTTTGCACACACACACACACTCGCACACACACACACACTCACACTTCGCACTTACAGGCACGCACGCACGCACTTACACGCACGCGTGTGCGCGCGGCGCACACACACACACGCACACGCACACAAACACACACACACACACACACACACACACACACACACAGAGACATAGTGTAGCACAAGATTCAGCCAGTAAGCTGTGGGATATATAACCGGTGCAATGGTGGTTGTCCTCCAGCGGTCTGGACAGCGCCTCCTGTTTCCAGTGTGTGTCGCTCCTGAAGAAGCTGGCAGCTGGAGGCCGCACCATCATCTGCACCATCCACCAGCCCAGTGCCAAGCTCTTTGAGATGTTTGACCATGTGAGGCTGTGTGTGGGGTGTGTGTGTGTGTGTGTGAGTGAGTGAGTGTCTCTGAGTATGTGTGTGTGTGTGTGTGTGTGGTGTGTGGTGTGTGTGAGTATCTCTGAGTGTGTGTGAGAGAGAGAGAGAGAGAGTGTGTGTGTGTGTGTGTGTGTGTGTGTGTGTGTGTGCGCGTGTGCGCGTGTGTGTGTGCGTGCATGTGTGTGAGGGAGAGAGAGAATTTTGATTGTGTGTGTTTGCCTGTGTTGTGGGTAGGGGACAAGTGGCGATAAAATATTTTAGATGATTGACATAGTTACGTTTTTGGATTGTATCTGTTTGTTGGTGCTAACAATCTTTGCAGTATTTGGCCATGTAAAGGTTATGAATTGAATTAGTGAGGGAGTTTTCAAAAATATGATTTGTGTAAGTTTGTCAATCCCAAAGTGAGATATTTCTACTGTGTAGGTTTGTGTCTTGTGTGTGTGTGTGTGTGTGTGTGTGTGTGTGTACGCAAAAATCTGTGGCGTGTTTGACCATGTAAGTTTGTGCATTGAATGTGCATAAATGACAATGACTGTTACAGCTATAAATGCTGGTGTAGGGGCAGTGAGTGATAATGACGATTGTCTATGTTGGTGTAAGGACAGTATGTAATAATGATGATTGTCTGTTACAGCTATACATGTTGGTATAATTGCAGTGAGTGATAATGACGATTGTCTGTTACAGCTATACATGTTGGTGTAATTGCAGTGTGTGATAATGACGATTATCTGTTACAGCTATACATGCTGGTGGAGGGGCAGTGTGTGTACCGCGGCACTGTGCAAGCCCTCCTGCCCTACTTCCAGTCCCAGGGTCTGCAGTGCCCCAAGTACCACAACCCTGCCGATTACGGTCAGTAAGGCGCACGTGTTGCTGCAGCACTGTCAGTGATTTGCTAATCTGTCAGCGGCCATTGATCGAAAGGAAGAACGATCCACGGCTGTTCAGAGCAAGTTACTTAGTTTTGAGTCGCAGGGGGAGTTTACAGCTGCAGAGGCCAAGCCGTGAATGCAGGTCAGGGAAAGGGGTGTTTTCTGCAGGCCGCTCCCCACCAGCCAGCTAACCGCACTGTATTCGGCCAACTGAATATCATCTGTACATTACTACATAGCTGGTCTGGCAGCAATGTGTTCAGCATGGTTGAGCGGCCATTACAAATGGGGCTATAGGTTTGATAATTAGTTATTGTCATGATAAATGTAATATATCTGCACTCTTGAGATGACTGAATTGGCTAATTCCCAACAATTCTTTTAATACCAAACTTGACTGGGTTTATTTTCCTGTAGATAACGTAGATGCGGCATGAAAGCTTGTACCCAAGTGGTCAGGCAATATTAGAACAATGACAACACACACAAAATTGTGCAAAAATGACGTCATCACTTTCTGGGAAGTTAATTTTCCATAGTTAAGTAGCACACAAGTTCGATACATGCCTCTGCTCAGACTACAGCAACAAAAATGTTGGATTACAAATGTGTAAAGCCTTGGTTGTTTGCCCTTTGAGCAAGTGTCTCATGCAGGACAGAAAACTAAAGCTGTGGATCTCTTGGAGTTTTTCTGTCCTGCCTTCCTCCGGACAGTCTCATCTGTTTCAGAGTGAGGTGACTGCAGGCCGGAAAGAGGCTTTATGACTAATGCACCGCACAGAGGGAACAAACACATTCCAAGAGGAAACGTTTCCACCTCTTAGGTCTTCTTTAGGCATGATACACGATGTGCGGGGCAATGAAGACAAAGAACGAACTATCACTTGTCCTCTGAAATCGGGCGCGAGATGGGCGTCGAGTCATGATTGATGTGAAAGTGAAGTACAAGGTCCAGCCTGCGCTGAGTGTGAGAAGATGAGCGATGGCTCGTTCTTTGTTGTCATTGTCTTGAATGTTGCTTATCTTGGCTGAAGAAGGTCAAAGAGGTCGAAATGCGCCACGTTTCATCTTGTCATTCGTTTGTCCCATTTGTATGGCTGACTGGCCATGATTTCTCTTTGAAAATTAATCTTCTCCTTAGCATCGCACCCACACTGCTCTTTCCACCGCCGTTCTGCACAGACACTCCCATCTTCATTCCGTCAGTCTGTCACGACCAGCAGCACGCACGTTGTGGCCGTATCTGATCTCCATCGTGGAACCCTCTGGAGGAGTCGCTGCACTGCTGAAATTTGATCAGCACTCTCAGAATCCCGTCTTTGGCCTTTACAGATTCAGTCCTCTGGTTGGAGACTGCAGCACACTCATTGTGACTAGGCTGGAACCAGTGGAGACTGGAACATCTCGCCAATACGTCACTGGGGTTGGATTTGAACCATGAACAGGTGAACAGCAGCCCATAGCACCACCAGTCCAGGACGTCGCTGCAATGATGGCTTCTCACTGTTGTGAAAGTGAAGTACCACAATGAACAGCAGCCCATAGCACCACCAGTCCACAAGTGAACAGCAGCCCATAGCACCACCAGTCCACAAGTGAACAGCAGCCCATAGCACCACCAGTCCAATACGCAACCACCAGTCCACAAGTGAACAGCAAGCCCATAGCACACCACCAGTCCAGGACGTCGCTGCAGTGATGGCTTCTCACTGTTGTGAAAGTGAAGTACACCGTGGTAACAGCGATGGAGATGTTTGTCATTGAACAAAGGGGGCTCACTCATGATGGAGAACTCTCCTCGGATCCAACGATTTCTGAGAAAACTACCTGAGTTTCAGAGGCAGTGGAAATGATCAATCGAGGAAAAGAAAAAGTACGATGGAAAAAAAGAAATCATGAAACACTTAATCGCTCCTAGTCTCTTGAGTTTTTCCAGTCCAGGTTTCCATGATCCCACATTCAAGACAGCCATTGGCAGCTGTTATGGTACATGGCAGCGCTTCTTCATACATTAATCAGACCAGTTCAGCAGTGAAACACATCTGTTCAGCCATTTTGTTGTTGTTGTGTATCATGCATTTAGGTTTCATCTTTTGTGGGGAAGTACCGTGTATGTGACGAATCGTAAATTGGGGCGAGAAGTTTGAGGAAGGCGCAGTCGTCAACTGTCGGAGATGGGAGTGAACTGAAAAGACTACAACAGTGAGCAGTTTGGATTAACAGTTTTTGACTTGTTTGGGGAAAGTGACCGAGTTGGGAATGGCACACTGTCACTTGTTGGCTTTGTTGGAAAGAGCTGAACCATGCAGATTGTGGTTATTTGACTGCGCTCTTCAAAAAGGTGCTCCACAAGAAGTATGTTGAAGCTCCAAGGGCACTGGACTGCAAACAGAGCAGAACAGATTTTCCTCGATCGGATTTGTGTTTTAACTACCACCACCACCCCTCCCTCTCTTTTTAGGTTTTTTTGTTTTTTGTAACCAAACATACGTGGATTGTGTTTTAACGGTGTGACAGCCCAAATAACTGATAGTTAATGTCATCAGCTTGTTTTGTAAACAACAAGAAATGAGACGCACAGTGATTTTGACCGCAATGAAAGATGTCCTACAATCACAAAGTGGTATGCATGGTTGTTAAGACAAGACATCTGACATAAACTTCTTTGCAAGAGCGGACTGTTGCCATTGTGTCTGCCCAGTAAAATGAAGGATTTCGTTATGCTGTGGTGTTGTGCATCTTCAGGACGACGCAGAAGTGACCAGGATTGACAAAAGCTGTGCAAACCAGTGGTCCTGATTGTGTGTTGGATGCTAAAGGGTTAATGTGCCACTCGATTCTCAGATATCAGTCGGACTGCACCATTATGAAGGAAAGTTCACGGTTCCAAATCTGAAGATGGTGTTGCCTCTGTGGTGCATACCTCTGGCAAGAGGAATGGAACTTGCAGGGGGATAACAAACTGTTTGAAATCCGTCCAAACCTGAAAGAGCTTCTACCATGTTCTGGAGGCGGCTGTAAAGAAACAGTCACATGATGTTTGCATACAGGGCACTCCTTTTACACCCATTTTTGTCTTTTAAAGAGTGAAGAAGCTCTGTGGTGCATTCCATGTCAGGTACCACTGACAGTGAAACGTGTTCTTTCAGAGTGTTGGGACTTGCACGATGTGAGACACACACACTTCACAGCATCACCCCATGTGATCTTGGAATTTCTCAAAGAGATTAACATTTTTCATCTAACATTTTACGGAAAGAAAGATTTTTAACAAAGTTTCCTGTGTGTTTTTAGAAGATGTGTTTTAAAGGGTTGCGTGAATGATTTTTTGTGTGTGGTTAATGACTTGTGAGTTGGCTTTGACACAGTGACAGCCCTGATATTATGGCTGTTTGGGCTACAAGCAATATTACCTTACGTTACCATATAATTTTTTCTCCAGGGGATAAATACAAAGTATTGGTGTCAGGGCCCCCCCCTCCCCCCCCCCAAAAAAAAAAGAAAAAAAAGAGGGAATTTTGCTGTTGGTTTGCGGGGCAGTTGCGCGCATGTCAAGTGACGTAGACGTTTGTATGGTTTACGACAACGAGCCTCACTGTCATTTCAGTCATGGAGGTGGCGGCTGGGGAATATGGAGAAGACAAGGTGCGCCAGCTGATCTCGGCCGTGACGGACGGCAAGTGCGAGCCCTTCCAGGCGGAGTTTGAGCGCCACCACTCGGGGGCCTCCACGCCCAGCGACGACCGTTCCTCCTGCATGGGAGAGGACGACGGCGACGACTCCTGTGTGGAGAAGAAGGACCTGTCGGCCGTGGTCAACGGCTGCTGCAACGGCGACCCTTCACGCGAGATCCTGAAGAACGGCACTTGTCTAGGATCGGAGGTAAAGGAGGGTTTGCTGGCTTTTGAGTTTGTGTGTGTGTGTGTGTGTGTGTGTGTGTGGTGTGTGTGTGTCGGCAGCTAGGGAGTGGGGTTGGGGGTTTATGGAGCTTGGTGGTAGGCGTTGTGTGTGTGTGCGCGCGTGCGTAGGAAATGTAGTAGAGTTGCGTGTTAAAGAAATGCTATAGAGAAGTGTGTTTGTGAGTATGTAGAAAATTCTGAAGAGAAATGCTTGCAGGTTGTGTGTGTGTGTATGCATGTGTGCGCATGTACGAAACACAAGATAAGTGATGACAGGTATGTGTGTGTGTGTAGAGGAAGACCTTTTCGAGAAATGATGGTGTGTAGTGTATATAAGAAAAGAAATGGTGTTGGACTACCTGTGATGAATTGTGCATGTGTGTTTTAGAGAAAAAAATGCAGAGATATATTAGGTTATGTGTGTGTGTGTGAGAAAACTTGTAAAGACGTAATGATAGGTTGTATGTGCGAAGTGGCATTTATCAGGGGGTCGAAGGGAGAGGCAGTTGATACTGGGATTTGTAGACCAGTGGTGGCAGATTTTGTGTGTGTATGTGTGTGCAAGTTTGTGTGGTAAGGAGTGTGATAGTTAGGATGGGAAGATGCGATGGAACAGAAAAAAAACAACATCAACCAGTCTTACTCATGCTTCTGATCATCATCATCACCCGTGGGGATGGGGGTGGGTTGGGGGGAGGCGTTGACTCGTGCTTCCATTCTGGGTCTGTGTTGGTGTTCTAGGCAGGAAGGCTTCTCTCCATGGTGTACGGGGTGTCCATTAGAGACTGCCATGAACGATTCGTGGTTAGGTGGTGGGGAATGGGTTATGACTGTAGTCGTGTAAGGTATGAGTGTGTGTGTGTGCAGACAGGTAGGAGGATATCTCGATGTATATATTGAGAGTGTGTGTTGTCTGTCTCTCTGTCTGTGCATCTTGCCAGATGCAGGTGAGGTTAGGTGTTGTGAAGGTTTTTTTTTTTTTTTCATCCCTCCTCGTCACTCTCTCTTCTCTCCTTCCTTTCCTCCTCCTGTTTGTCTGAGCTCAGTCACTAGATTATATGGAAGCACTGTGTGTCTGTGAATGTGTATATTTGTGTTGGCGTGTGTGTAGTGTGTGTTTGTGTGTGTGTGTGTGTGGTCTTTTTTTGTGTTAATAAAAGTGTGTTTGTGTGTGTGTGTTTCAAAGCACACCTTCTTTGTAAGATTTCTGAGGTTTTTTTCCCCTGCTGTGACTTCTCTTTTCAATTGTTGTGTGTTTCCTCGTGTGTCTTCTCGTTGGTAGGTCGGTTTTTGTTGTTGTTTTGTATGGGTCCTGAAATGGCCCACTCAGGTCAGCTGAGTGTTGACAGAAGATTTGACAGTGGATTCTCTTTGTTTCTTTGTTCTGTGTCTTAGATTTTCTCTTTTTACCTTGTTTCATTTTGCTGCTCTTTATTTTTGTTTTCTTTTTCTTCCTTTTTTTTTCTCTCTATTTTTGTTGTTGTTGCCGTTTTCATTTTTTCCTTGAAGTTCATTTTCTTCTGCCTCTTTCCTCTCCTTTCTTTCTTTCATCTTCTTCTTCGTCTTCTTCTTTCTTCTTCTTCATTATCATCATCATTATTTTTGTTTTCATTCTTTTCAACACCTTTCTTTTTCCTTCTTTCTTCGTCGTTCTCATCTTTGTCATTGTCATCTTCCTTTTTCCTTCTTTCTTCGTCGTTCTCATCTTTGTCATTGTCATCTTCCTTTTTCCTTCTTTCTTCGTCGTTCTCATCTTTGTCATCGTCATCTTCCTTTTTCCTTCTTTCTTCGTCGTTCTCATCTTTGTCATCGTCATCTTCCTTTTTCCTTCTTTCTTCGTCGTTCTCATCTTTGTCATCGTCATCTTCCTTTTTCCTTCTTTCTTCGTCGTTCTCATCTTTGTCATCGTCATCTTCCTTTTTCCTTCTTTCTTCGTCGTTCTCATCTTTGTCATCGTCATCTTCCTTTTTCCTTCTTTCTTCGTCGTTCTCATCTTTGTCATCGTCATCTTCCTTTTTCCTTCTTTCTTCGTCGTTCTC
>CM031626.1:41871700-41884200 GCA_018398815.1 Conus ventricosus | reverse complement strand
CTTCTATCATATCACACGCACACACACCACACACACACGCACACACACACCACACACACACACACACACACACACTCTCTCTCTCTCTCTCTCTCTCTCCCTCTCTCTCTCTCTCTCTCCTCCTCCTCCTCTCACTCTCTCTCTCTCACCCTCCTCTCTCCTCTCTCTCTCTCCTCTCTCTCTCTCTCTCTCCTCTCTCTCTCTCTCCTCTTCCTCTCCTCTCCTCTCTCTCTCCTCTCTCTCTCTCTCTCTCTCTCTCTCTCTCTCTCTCTCTCTCTCTCTCTCTTCTATCGTATTCACACACACACACAACACACACACACACACACACACACACACACACACACACACACACACACACACACCACACACTCACACACACTCACATGTGGTGCATTGTTGATTTCTTGCCTTTGTGTTCTGTGTTTGTTTTTTGTTGTTGTTTTTTCCCCAGTCTACATCAGCCCTTGTGTTGCCAGTGTGTATTCAGGTGCTTGAGCACTGTCTGTTCAGTTGGAGCACACTGCACTACATCCCTGTTTGGGAGAAAGGGGAAAGAGAATGCAGGGGATGGAGGAGGAGGAGGCAGGGCAGGGGTTAGGGTGTTGGAGAAGGATGTGTGTTTCTTTGTGGTGGGGGTTGAGATGGGGGGAGGGGGGGGGGAAACATGAAATAGGAGAGATGGGGGGGGGGGGGGGGGGGGGGGGGGGGTAGAGGGATACTTTGAGAAACAGTTGTGTTTTATGAAGAAGTTGTTCTTTGTGGAGCTTGTGTGTGTGTGTGTGTGTGTGTGCTGTGTGCATGTGCATGCATATATTTAGATATGGGTCTTTTGAAGAGAGTTTATCATGTATATACCAGCTGATAAACACAAGATGAAAGAGTGGTGTGTATGTGCGAGGGTGAGCTTGGGAGAGAGAGAGTGCAGTGTGTTTGTGGGTATGTGAATGTGTATGTGAATGTGAACATGCATAGTAAGCACCTCCTCTCAGACTTCCTGTTCTGGATTCATGCACACTTTGAAACTTCTTGTTTCATTTTTTTTTTTTCTCAAAATATCAAACTTGTAAAACAATCGTTGTTATGGAGGTCTGCTGGAAAAAACAACAACAGTTGAAAAGCCTGGTGTTTTTTTTTGTAGTAGGTCAGTGCCTTTCGATTTGAGGATCTTATCTTATCTTATCTTATCTTACAGAATTGATTTTTCTCTTTTAGGAGATAGGAAGAGATTTAAAAAAAAAAAAAGGTTGATTCCGTTGGAATCACCCAGGGGAAGTAAGTCACATAGGTGTGGCAGAAGTATCCGTGTTTTTGTTGTTGTTGTTGTTTTCCCCACCACAAGAGAAGATAGTTAACTGATGGAAAGAAGTATTCTGAATCAGTCATTGAGATTTTTTTTTCTGTTAAAGTGTTACCTTCTTCTTCAGAGGATTTCTGTTAAAGTGTTATCTTCTTCTTCAGAGGATTTCTGTTAAAGTGTCGTCATCTTCTTCAGAGGATTTCTGTTGAAGTGTTCTCTTCTTCTTCAGAGGATTTCTGTTGAAGTGTTATCTTCTTCTTCAGAGATTTCTGTTAAAGTGTGATCTTCTTCTTCAGAGGATTTCTGTTAAAGTGTGTCTTCTTCTTCAGAGGATTTCTGTTGAAGTGTTATCTTCTTCTTCAGAGGATTTCTGTTAAAGTGTGATCTTCTTCAGAGGATTTCTGTTAAAGTGTGATCTTCTTCTTCAGAGGATTTCTGTTAAAGTGTGATCTTCTTCTTCAGAGGATTTCTGTTAAAGTGTGATCTTCTTCTTCAGAGGATTTCTGTTAAAGTGTGATCTTCTTCTTCAGAGGATTTCTGTTAAAGTGTGATCTTCTTCTTCAGAGGTTTCTGTTAAAGTGTGATCTTCTTCTTCAGAGGTTTCTGTTAAAGTGTGATCTTCTTCTTCAGAGGATTTCTGTTAAAAGTGTGATCTTCTTCAGAGGATTTCTGTTAAAGTGTGATCTTCTTCTTCAGAGGTTTCTGTTAAAGTGTGATCTTCTTCTTCAGAGGGTTTCTGTTAAAGTGTGATCTTCTTCTTCAGAGGTTTCTGTTAAAGTGTGATCTTCTTCTTCAGAGGATTTCTGTTAAAGTGTGTCTTCTTCTTCAGAGGATTTCTGTTAAAGTGTGATCTTCTTCTTCAGAGAAAAAAAAAGTGGAAATTGCAGATGGAGCCCCAGCTGCTTTAAATGTGTATGGTTTGAGGCAAAGAAATTCAGAGAAATGTGATTAGGTTTGGCAGACTGGAAGGGGTTTTAGAGGAAGGGGTTTTAGAGGAAGTCACTTTTGGGGTTGTTGTGCTTTTGTTTTTTAAAGCATGCAGTGTCGCCAGTTTTCTTCTTCTGCCGTTCGTCTGCACTTGAAATGTCAAACTCAGTCTTGGAGATATGTTACTTTGATAAACACCGTTGAATCGTTCACAGAAGCAGAGTAAATGAAATGCATTTGGGGCTTCCCAGGAGGTGTAGTTCAAAGTACCCATTTATTTGTTTTCCCAGTTAAATCAGTAGAATACAGTTTCACTCTGTTTTTTTTTTTTTTACTTGGAAATCTCCTGGAATATTTCTAGATTTTTGTTGTCCTGGGAAGTCGGTCTGAACCCTGTAGGAATCATTTGAAATGAAAATTTGGTGTTGGAAAGGATCCAGTCTCTAACGAAGGTAAATCTAGTGGCTAGAAAAACGACTTTGAAAAGCAGGACTCTTTATTGAGAAAGTTGTTACTGAGAGGTGTTTTGGTGTGTGTGTGTGTGTGTATATACTGTGTACTGTGTATGTGCATACTGTGTGTGTGTGTATACTGTGTGTGTGTGTGTGTTATATATACTGTGTACTGTGTATGTGCATACTGTGTGTGTGTGTATACTGTGTGTATGTGTACTGTGTATGTGCGTACTGTGTTTGTGTGTATACTGTGTGTGTTGTGTGGGGTGCGTGGTGTGTATACTGTGTGTGCGCGCGTGTGTGGTGCGTGTGCATGTGCGTGCGTGTGTGTGTGGGCACTGATGTATATGAATGTTGTGTATGTGTGTGTGCGTGCATGTGCGCGCACTGATGTATACGAGTGTGTATGTGTGTGTGTGCGCCGATTTGTATGTGTGTGCGTGTGTGTGTATGCGCATGGGAGGGAAGCGCTCACTCAGCTTCAGTTTGTGTGGGCGGGGTACTGGACATGCCTGATAGTTTTCTCCTGTTTCTGCGTGCCATTGTGCCCCCTCATGCTCTCACACTGCTCTGTGCTCTTCTGTGTCGTTGTTCAGCAGTCGGACTCCTCTGAGGTTGGTACTCTGTGCGTCGCTCGGCGTTTTGGTGTGCAGTGCTCGTTGCATGCTCACTGTCCCCTCTGTGGGTGTGTGCGTGTGTGTGTCTGTCTTTCATCCGCCCTGGTGTGACAGTATTCCTGCACAGTGCTGTGACGTGCTGTGTGCTTGCATGTGGTTTTGTGAGGCATCAGTGGCTTGGTTTTCGAGTGTAATGGGTGTAGAGCAGTTGTAGAAGTATGGGTGTTTTTTGTTTGTTTTGTTTTTTTAAGTGTGTATGTGTATGTGTGTGAGTACTTTTGTATGAGTGTGTGTGTGTGTGTGTGTGTGTGTGTGTGTGTGTGTGTGTGTGTGTGTGTGTGTGCTTGCTAAGTGTGTGTGTGAGTGTGTGTGTGTTGTGAGTGTGTGTGTGTGTGTGTGTGTGAGTGTGTGTGTGTGTGTGTGTACTGCTTTTTTGGTTTGTTTCAGTTTCTGATATTTTGTTCATAAATGTCTTTGATTTTGGTAATTTGTATTCGTGTCTGATGGGTCTTTTTTTTTACTTGTTTCTTATACCGACATTTTACCTAGATGAGTTTTTAATTTTTGTTATGTATGCTGCGAGTGTGTGCGTGTGTTTGCGCATGCATGTGTGTGTGAATGATTGCAGCTTTTTTTTTATTGTTTGTTTTGTTTGCCATGCTAGAATACATTTAATTTAGAAGCGTTTTTCATTTTTGTTGCTTTTTTTTTTCGTTTTGGAGTTCATTATTTTGCTAAGAGGCTAATTTAGAATAACAAAAGTTATGCATTATACTTTGGCGAGTTAATTAATTGAATACCTGCATGTATGTCGTGTAAACAGCTTTAACGAAAAAGCTTACTAGACTGTGGTTCTCTCTGTTTTGTTTGGTTTTAATGGAGCATTGTTTTCCAAATTAATGTTTGTTTGCTTGTTTTAGTTTACTTACATTTGTTTTGTGTAGGTAGATGCTTGTGCTTGTATTAATCAGTATCATGAAGGACAGATCAATCATTCATGAGGGATCAGCTGAACGAACAAGAAAAGTGAGCCAAGCTTTGATCTTGGTATTCATGGCTGTATATAGTAGCTCAGTGGGTGTGTCACACTGTAGAATTCTGTTCTGGGGGTCACGTCCTTAGCACTATCTTCAATGCAAGTCAGAAGATTCGGACGCTCGGTGATGACAATGTAGAATTCTGTTCTGGGGGTCACGTCCTTAGCACCATCTTCAATGCAAGTCAGAAGATTCGGACGCTCGGTGATGACTGTGTAGAATTCTGTTCTGGGGGTCACGTCCTTAGCACTGTCTTCAGTGCAAGTCAGAAGATTCGGACGCTCGGTGATGACAATGTAGAATTCTGTTCTGGGGGTCACGTCCTTAGCACCATCTTCAATGCAAGTCAGAAGATTCGGACGCTCGGTGATGACAATGTAGAATTCTGTTCTGGGGGTCACGTCCTTAGCACCATCTTCAATGCAAGTCAGAAGATTCGGACGCTCGGTGATGACAATGTAGAATTCTGTTCTGGGAGTCATGTTCTTAGCGTTGTAGAATTTGTTCTGGGGGTCACGTCCTTAGCGTTGTAGAATTCTATTCTGGGGGTCACGTCCTTAGCATCATCTTCAATGCAAGTCAAAAGATTCGGACGCTCGGTGATGACTCTGTAGAATTCTGTTCTGGGGGTCACGTCCTTAGCATCATCTTCAATGCAAGTCAAAAGATTCGGACGCTCGGTTATGACTCTGTAGAATTCTGTTCTAGGGGTCATTTTGTTAGCGTCATCTCCAATGTCCTCATCCTCATTGTTCATCATTGAAAAAAGAAAATCAGATTTTGTTGCCTTTCATGCCTTGTTCTGGTGATATCCCCTGTCTTGATTCTTTCTTCGTGCCCTTGTTGAGGTCATGCGAAGATCGTTGCTGTTGGCATGTTCATTCATAGGAACTGGCATCGGACGGAAGGCGGGGCAGAAGGGTTCATGCCGTTCCTGCGACTAAGCAGTATTCTGCCAGTAGGGGGCGTAGCAGGTGGTGGCATACATGTCTGTTGCATCAGAACCACGATCAGTCTGGAAACGGGTCAGAACATGGCTGCTATGTTTATGGCTACGATCTGTTTGTCTTGTGCATTGAATAATTTTGCGCAGTTGTACATTAATATTCCGGGTTCTTTACTGCAGATCGAGGCTTCACGCCCCTCGCCCGCCTTCCAGTGTCGCCGTTTTCCGCTCTGTTGTTTATTGATTTACACCCTTCCAGTGTCGCCGTGTTCCGCTCTGTTGTTTATTGATTTACACCCTTCCAGTGTCGCCGTGTTCCGCTCTGTTGTTTATTGATTTACACCCTTCCAGTGTCGCCGTGTTCCGCTCTGTTGTTTATTGATTTACACCCTTCCAGTGTCGCTGTGTTCCGCTCTGTTGTTTATTGATTTACACCCTTCCAGTGTCGCCGTGTTCCGCTCTGTTGTTTATTGATTTACACCCTTCAGTGTCGCCGTGTTCCGCTCTGTTGTTTATTGATTTACACCCTTCCAGTGTCGCCGTGTTCCGCTCTGTTGTTTATTGATTTACACCCTTCCAGTGTCGCCGTGTTCCGCTCTGTTGTTTATTGATTTACACCCTTCCAGTGTCGCCGTGTTCCGCTCTGTTGTTTATTGATTTACACCCTTCCAGTGTCGCCGTGTTCCGCTCTGTTGTTTATTGATTTACACCCAGTGTGAAACATTGAAAGTAGTTTTCCAACTCTGAAGGTGTTTGTTTCGTTTGTTTGTTTTAACATTTTTTTTTTTTTACCATCTTTATCGTCATAATTTTTGTTATCCAAGTTTTTTTGGTGCGCAGATGTTTTGTTTCTTGTTTTTGTGTAGTGTCTTTGTGGTCTTGGAGCTTTGTTGACATAACAGTTTACTGCTTAGCTCTGACATCGAGTCAGTCAGGATTGAATTATAACTGACTGGCATGTCTTTTTCTCCATCAAAATCTGTGTAAACGCAAGATCTGTGTAGGGGATAGATATGTTAGTTTCCCTGTTGGCTAGGAATGCCACAGCAGGGAAACTGTCTAACGTATCTGTCCACTACACAGATCTAAAACCAAAAGTTAATGATTATGTCAGAGACCTCTGGCAGGAGGACTGGAATACACGGACGGATAACAAACTCTTTCAGATCCGTCCAAACCTAAAAGAGTTCCTCTCATCCACCTCAGGTTGTCGCAAGGAAGAAACGGTTTTATGTTGGCTGCACACGGGCCATTTGTTTTTGACTCATTCCTTTCAAAGAGTGAAGAAGCTCCGTGGTGCATTCCATGTCATGTACCACTCACAGTGAAACATTCTTTTAGAGTATTGGGACTTGCATGGTGTGAGACATAAACATTTTACAGCAGATTCCATGAAAACCTTGTTCAGAGATGTTCCATCCGATGTGATCTTTGAATTTTTGAAAGAGATGAACATTTTTCATCTGATCTGAGATTTTACAGTGGAAAGATTTTTAACAACATTTCGGGTGTGCTTTTAGAAGATGCATTTTAAAGGGTTGTGTAAATGAATGACTTTGTGAATTGACTTCAACGTGGTGACAGCCCTGATATGGCCCTTTGCGGTCAGCTGGGCTATAAGAACATTACCTTACTAACAAAACCTAATGATGTGATTTCATGAATTTTTTCTTCATTCGTTCTGTTTTCCCGCTTTCATATCTATTTTGATAGAGGAAAAGATGTACAATCATTTCCAGATTGATTCATGTGTAATTTTTACTCATTTTTTTGCAGTCTAACTCTTTGTACCCATTAATGACAGTGATTCCTGTTGGCAACATCGCAATCAAACTACATTTCAGATCGAAAATATGCAGAAGGTTTATGGTTAAACAAAACATCTGTTGAAGCAGACAGGATTTTTCGGTATATAATTAAATTATCTGCCTAGCGAGCTAGTTATTTGTGTGTGTGTTTGTCTGTCTAGATGTCCATGCATCGAATTTTCTTTATATTTAATATTGTTTTTTTTTTCATCATTATAAAGATATTGTTTTTAGGGATATTGTCTGTTTTGCTGAATATTTGTTTGTTCCAAGAAAGAGAAAGTGGAATAGTTCATTTTCACATATCCTTGGGTTGATTTCCTCTTATTCTTTGTGGAAAGCAAATGTGTATGAATGCAAAATGTTTTTGTTTGAAGTATGTCACTTGAAACGGACGCATGTGAAGGAAGCATGTTAATCGATATTCGTGGCAGTGTAGAAGTATGCATTGGTTCCAGTAACCACCCGTATATGCCAGCCCTGATGTGGCCCATTGCGGTCGGCTGGGCTATAAGCAACATTATCTTATCTTATCTTACCCGTATATGCTTGCGATCTTGCAGTGTGGTTGTGTTAACATTGCAAAATGTATGCCAGCACAAGAGCAGTGCATTTGTTATCATTTCTGTGAATGTTCATTTTTGTATGTGGATGAACACAGGCTCTTTAGTCCTTCATTAAGTGATCATATGCGCATGTTTTTGTGTAAGTGGGTGTTTTTGTTTTTTTTCACGTGTACTTCAGCTGTTGCTGTTGATGTTGTGTCAGTGTGAGGCAGGTGTGGGTGTGCATGCATTTATAGAATAGTGGCTGTGTACACTGTAGACTACCAGAGCATTATGCTGTTAACTTTTCTAGCCTCTTTCTGGTGACATGTTAACCTCTGAACTACAGTCGCACTGTTGTCCAATTAACCCCATGGCCGTTGTCCAACCAGACTGTGTCCTTACGAGATTTCAGAAGTAAGGCATGGCTTTTGGTTCAAAGGTTAAAGCTTCTTGGCCTGTCAC
This sequence comes from Conus ventricosus, assembly GCA_018398815.1. Lineage (NCBI taxonomy): Eukaryota > Metazoa > Mollusca > Gastropoda > Neogastropoda > Conidae > Conus > Conus ventricosus. The sequence continues at coordinate 41,876,100 of CM031626.1, read as the reverse complement.
AGTCAAAACATGATGTGTTTGTAACCCCTTTTTGTTCCTGTGTTTCATTCTGGCCTTTTTCTGTTCCTTATGTTTTCGCACCTTTATTTTAATGACATTTTTTTTAATGGTTTAATTTACTGCTTTGTAAATTGAGGGTGGCAAACGAAAGGGTGACACCTGGTGGGCTGGGGCTGCCTCGTTTTATGTGTTAAGGATGTTGATGGTTTAGCTGTCATGTGAATGGTGTACATAGTGGAGATACCTTGTTTTATCTGTTTTAAGGATGTTGATGGTTTAGCCGTCATGTTATGAATGGTGTACATAGCGGAGATAGCCTTGTTTTATCTGTTTTAAGGATGTTGATGGTTTAGCCGTCATGTTATGAATGGTGTACATAGCGGAGATAGCCTTGTTTTATCTGTTTTAAGGATGTTGGTGGTCTAGCCGTCATGTTATGAATGGTGTACATAGTGGAGATAGCCTTGTTTTATCTGTTTTAAGGATGTTGGTGGTCTAGCCGTCATGTTATGAATGGTGTACATAGTGGAGATAGCCTTGTTTTATCTGTTTTAAGGATGTTGGTGGTCTGGCCGTCATGTTATGAATGGTGTACATAGCGGAGATAGCCTTGTTTTATCTGTTTTAAGGATGTTGGTGGTCTAGCCGTCATGTTATGAATGGTGTACATAGCGGAGATAGCCTTGTTTTATCTGTTTTAAGGATGTTGATGGTTTAGCCGTCATGTTATGAATGGTGTACATGGTGGAGATAGCCTCGTTTGGGGTTTGCTTCCTTTTCAGAAGGGGACTTTGTTCTCCAGGGTGTGGCGACAGCCTGAAACTTGACCGGGCTGTGTGTGGTCGGCAGGGTCACGACACAGCTCAGACTGACAGATTCATTCGTGCTATTGCGGAAGAAGTGTAAATTCCTGTTGTGTGTAAATTGCTAGTCAGTAAAGGACCAGTAGTTCTGGACCTGGATTGGATCCTAAGGACAATGCAAAAGTAGCATCTGAATGACCTCCCTTGTGTGCCCCTCTAAGTACTCATCCTTGCCGCCAGCCATCTTGTGTGCCCCTCTAAGTACTCATCCTTGCCGGCAGCCATCTTGTGTGCCCCTGTAAGTACTCATCCTTGCCGGGCAGCCATCTTGTGTGCCCCTCTAAGTACTCATCCTTGCCGGCAGCCATCTTGTGTGCCCCTGTAAGTACTCATCCTTGCCGGCAGCCATCTTGTGTGCCCCTCTAAGTACTCATCCTTGCCAGCAGCCATCTTATTTTGGCTTGCCATATGAACAAGACGGGTTCGTTTTTCTACACTTGGTACATGGGGTTTGCTCGGCGTGGTTTAAGGCATCAGACCCAGTCCCATGGTCAAGGGGTTCAGTTCCTGCACAGAACAAGGCGATTGGAGGAGATTGTTTCGTTGGGAGTTGACAGTTGTGCAGACTCACTCGCCTCCTTTGAACAGAGGTCCCGAGCATGGAAACAGGTGAGAGAGAAAAAATCCTGCATTCAGGGGAAAATTCCGTTCCCTCTTTGGAAAAGAAGACCAGCATGTGCAGGTGGAGATGGATGATTCGAACGTAAACAGGTGCTCGCTAGTGCGACAGTCTTCATGTTTATGAAATGGGCTGAGCTAACAGGTAGAAAAAAAGGTAGTATGTGGCAGTAGAAGTGTTTGTGGACTGTTTTTTTTTTTTTTATCTTCCAGGTGTTCACCTGTAATGCTGATTCTTGCTCCTTGCTGGTTGATGAATGCTTTGGAGTCTCAGGCAGTTTGGTTGCTGGTGTTAGGATTTGTAGGCAGCCGCAGGGAGTGTCGGGCAGTTTGGTTGCTGGTGTTAGGATTTGTAGGCAGGGAGTGTCGGGCAGTTTGGTTGCTGGTGTTAGGATTTGTAGGCAGGGCTCCAATGGTGTTGCCTAGCTGAGTTCCATAACACGTTTCGGAGGCATTCGCCACTTCCTGTTGATCCGATTGGCTCTCTGGCTGTGTGACCTGTTCATGGGTTGGCTGTTGGCTGTGCGTTGCAGACGACAGTGTCAGATTTGTCAAGTTTATAGCACGCACACGCACACACACACACACACACACACACACACACACACACACACACACACACACACACACACACACACACACATAACCACAGTGTCAGATTTGTCAAGTTTGTAGCACGCAACACACACACACACATGACCACAGTGTCAGATTTGTCAAGTTTGTAGCACACACACACACACCACACACACACACACACACATGACCACAGTGTCAAATTTGTCAAGTTTGTAGCACACACACACACGCACACATGACCACAGTGTCAGATTTGTCAAGTTTGTAGCACACACACACACACACACACACGCATGACCACAGTGTCAGATTTGTCAAGTTTGTAGCACACACACACACACACACTGACCACAGTGTCAGATTTGTCAAGTTTGTAGCACACACACACACACACACACACACACACATGACCACAGTGTCAAATTTGTTAAGTTTGTAGCACACACACACACACACACATGACCACAGTGTCCGATTTGTCAAGTTTGTAGCCACACACACACACACACACACACACACACACACACACACACACACACATGACCACAGTGTCAAATTTGTCAAGTTTGTAGCGCACACACACACACACACACACACACACACACACACACACACCACACACACACATGACCACAGTGTCAAGTTTGTAGCACACATACACACACACACACATGACCATAGTGTCAGATTTGTCAAGTTTGTAGCACACACACACACACATGACCACAGTGTCAGATTTGTCAAGTTTGTAGCACACACACACACATGACCACAGTGTCAGATTTGTCAGGTTTGTAGCACACACACACACACACATGACGACAGTGTCAGATTTGTCAAGTTTGTAGCACACACACACACACACACACATGACCATAGTGTCAAATTTGTCAAGTTTGTAGCACACACATACACATATGACCACAGTGTCAAATTTGTCAAGTTTGTAGCACACACACACATGACCATAGTGTCAAATTTGTCAAGTTTGTAGCACACACACACACATATGACCATAGTGTCAAGTTTGTAGCACACACACACATGACCATAGTGTCAAATTTGTCAAGTTGTAGCACACACACACATGACCATAGTGTCAGATTTGTCAAGTTTGTAGCACACACACATGACCATAGTGTCAAATTTGTCAAGTTTGTAGCACACACACACACATGACCATAACCAGCCCGCGTTAGTGCTTACCCGAGAGGGCGGCTCAGTTGAACAAATATCTTGCGGCGCACACTGACTCCGGTACCAGGAAGTGGTTAGTGACCTCTGTGAGCAAATGGGACTTTAAAAAAAAAAAAGGAAAATCAGGGAGATAACTTACCCACCCTCCCCCAGTCTTTATCTGTGGGGTCATGATTGAAAGGGGAACAACAGGAACCATCGTTTGTGCAAGCGCGCAGGGTAAAAGGCGGTATTTGTCCACACAGGGTGAGTTTGTACTGTGATAGTGTGGCTGTCAGGTTATGGAGCATGTGCGTGCCAGTATGGTGACGGTGTGCGTTTCATTGTTTTGCTGCATGCATCGAAAACACATTATCGTCCACTGTTGTTATATATATATATATATTGTACATTGGTTTTTTTTTTTTTTGCTCGAGAAGGCATAAAATAAAATGGCACAGCCGCACCTGAGTGTGAGGTGAGCGTGCTCTTGGCAATAGAGCTGCCAGCCTCCTCTGTGTGATGTTGATGCTGTGTTCAGCTCCGTGTTGCTGTGAATCCACCATTCTGATGGCGCCTGAGATACCAAAAAAAACGTCGGCGCGATTGTGTCGCACATTAATTCGACCCTTTTTGCAGCGCTAAGAAATGCATGACTGTGCTAGTTAGTCTGGTGGGGGATATCCCGACAGGGGTCTGAAATTCCAGGTCTGTTGGAGCGTGCGTTTGTACGACTGGTGCTGAACGTAGAGGGTTTGTCAGTGGGCCAACAAGGAAGAGAGGGCAGGGAAGTATAGTTGAGTATGTGGGTCAGATTTTGATGAGGTAACACTGCAGGGCCCTGGGTTAGGCAGGGCCCATGTGGGAAAACCAGAGGGGGAGGGCAGTCCGCGGCTCCTGTCCACATGTTCATTGGATCTCCGGTGTGTTGCTAGTGTGAGAGAAAGAAGGTTCTTTGGTACGGTGTCAAGTTCATGTTGTCAAAGGAGAGAATCTGTCCACTGGCGCCAGTGACTCTTCAAGATGTAACTCATGCCAGTGTGAGAGGAGGACCGTCATCAGTGAAGTGTGATTAAAAGGTAATGTTAAGGAAGACGCGTCAGTGAAGTTGAAGTTAAAATGGTAATGTAGAGAGCGTCGTCAGTGAATGTGGAAGTTAAAATG
>CM031626.1:41861700-41866700 GCA_018398815.1 Conus ventricosus | reverse complement strand
CTCTCTCCCACCCACACACCACACACACACACACACACACAAAACACACACACACACATGAAAACACACACAAACATGAACACACACACAAACATGAACCCCACACACACACACACACACCACAGAGAGAAGAGAGAGAGAGAGAGAGAGAGAGAGAGAGAGAGAGAGAGAGAGCACAGAATCACAACAGAAGAAAATTAATGTAAAGGATTGCATGTACACAGATTAATGTGGATACAAGTTGAAGAAACAGAACAAATTTACAGGATTTGCACACACACACACACACACACACACACACACACACACACACACACTCACTCTCTCTCTCTCTCTCTCTCTCTCTCCTCTCTCTCCTCTCTCTCTCTCTCACACCTCACACACCACACACACACACACACACACACATCACAGACACAAAAGAAACACACACACACACACACACACACACACACACACCCCACACACACACACCACACCCATGCTAATACTCACATTTGGGATTCCTTCATGTTGTCCAAAGCCATGCACATCTAAATCACACTGCCTATGCCACAATTGTCCACTGATCACGCGTTAATTTGGCACACAATTGTCCACTGATCACGCGTTAATTTGGCACAAGTTTTGTGCACTTGTCTCTTTTTACAAGGTCCACACCTGCGCCGTTTGCTGCTTGTGTTGCCTAATATGTCAGAAGTGTATATGTGCTTCTGTCACTCCAGATCAACAGTTCATGATCAGTTGACAATAAGATATTGAATAACTTTGTGATATGCACCCTCAAAATCTTTAGCAGATGTGAATTCATATTTTGTACACACAAACATAGTAATTTTATAAACATGTAAAACACTGGGAGCCGGTGGGATGGGCGAGCGCGGGTACACACACACACACAGACTGTAATGGTGGTGCTCACTTACCGACTGCTGAGACGCCATTGTAAGAGAAACACTGATGAGTCACTTTCGTCAAACTATACACACAAAATCACACTTTAAAGCACCTAATCTCGTTATAAAACACACACAGACACAAGCTGACTTCACATAATCCTCAGGCAACTCGAAATGAAACAAAACATCTGGATTTAGTTGTATCCGAAGTTTGGAAAACAAACAAAATCAGTCACAAGCACAGCGCTCTGCTACACATCTCACAATAGAAAGCGTGCCAAAGCGAGTGAGGCTGGCGTCGCTAGCATCGCTGAACTCGGTCAGGGTCAGCGGGTCACGCCAGTTGTACTAAATGTTCTAGTCAGGCAGGAAAGGAACAGCCGTGACAGCGACATTCATTCGCATTTTTCCAAACAGAGGCCTCGTCCTTGCTTGGTGTGACCTTTGCCTTTGATGCATGCCCCCCCCCCCCTCCCCCCCCCCCCCCCCCCCCCAAAAAAAAAAATAAGGAAAAGAAAAAAAGACAAGAAATAGTGAAGGGAGCTAAATCATGTTTTTCAACATGCCGCAGTATTCCCTTCATTGTATAGTCACTTGATATGATTTTTTTGCTCTTTATTTAGCGAGTGCATACGTCTGAGCCATTTTCTCCATCGAATTCCAGCCATTGTTCGTCAGAGTGGACGGAAAATTTCTCGAAGTTTGGTAGAGCTGTAGCCATTTTTCAAGCTTTTAGATCCTCGTCGCCAGATGTAGTACGTCGTATGTGTGCATTCACACAACATCTACGAACACAGCTTGCGCGTTCAACATATTTAATAAATCAAACTAAGTTGAAAAATGTACAGAGCTAAAACATGTTGATTGTTCATGGGCTTCCGTTGTCGTTGTTATGTTTCCAAGGGCAATGTCCAGAATGAGGCTTAATTTAAATGTCTATTGACACAAATCAGGGCTAACTTGCGTAGACATTACAACGTCCATTTTGGCTACTCTGTTTTTTCTGACTTATCTTTCTTCTGCCTATATATATGTATATATAGGCGATACATATAAATCTGCCTTCAAGAGGAGTAGGCGATACATATAAATCTGCCTTCAAGAGGGATTGCGATGGTTCTCTCATGCAGCTAGTGAAGGGTTTTCATTTTTATAATATACGTTTTCACTATTTTTTCAATTTAAAAAAAAAAAAAAAAATCATTGCCAAGTCATTACTATAATGATGGAAGAATTGTTGGCCTACACTTGTTTTCCCCCACTACTTAATTGTTCAGCATTATATATATATATATATATATATATATATATATTATATTATATAAATATATGAAAAAAGTATTTTATATATGTATATATATGTTTGTGTGTGTATATACATATATTTTTTTTTAACATATTGCATGTCTATGGGCATTTACATTTATGTGTGTTTTTGTATGTTTTGAATTTCATGTGCACATTTGCATACATGGTGTGAGTGTGAATGCACACACTGGTGTTATGGGCCAGGAAGGTGCATGGTGAGATTCTTCACAGTGAGGATTGCATTAACGGTGGTGACTGATGTCTCTGATGCTGGTGATGGTTCCCGACAGACGCTGACACGGCTGCGGCTGATCTCTCACCTGTCCGTGGGCATTCTGATTGGTCTGCTGTACCTGGGGATTGGCAACGAGGCGTCCAAGGCCTTCAACAACGCCGGCTGCCTGTTCTTCTGCATGCTGTTCCTGATGTTCACTGCCATGATGCCAACCGTGCTGACCTGTGAGTGCTGTCCCCTCTGTGTGTGTCTGTGTGTGTTTGTGTGTGTAAATGTGTGTGTGTGTGTGTGTGTAAATTGTGTGTGTGAAAATGTGTGTAAATTGTGTGTGTGAAAATGTGTGTAAATGTGTGTGTCTACATGTGTGTGTGTGTGTGTGTGTGTGTGTGTGTGTGTGTGTGTGTGTGTGTGTGTGCACATTGTGTGTGTGTGTGTGTGTTATACTGTTGTGTGTGTGTGTGTGTGTGCACATTGCGTGTGTACGTATGTGTGTTGTTTGCATATGCGTGTATGTGTGTGTGCCTGCGGGTTGGTGTGTGTGTGTGTGCGCATGCATGCAGATGCCGGCACGCTGTTTCTCCATTGGGTAGGGGTGACCATGAAGGAGAGGGTGTAGAGCAGGTTTTTGCTGTATGAAGACACAGGTGGGCAAAGACGGACAGCTTGAACACACTGTTGTGGTGAGGGCAGGTTTTGGAAGATGCAGGCACAGGGGAAAGGGTGGTGGTCTTCCATACGTTGAGAATCTTTCTTCTGCTAGTTCAGAATTTCACTCATGAAACTGGATTTTGTGATGTTGCAAATTGTTTTCCCCCATTTTTTTTTTTTTTTTTGGTCCGCCACAGCTGAATTTTTGTATCATTGAATACAGGGGGGACAGAAAAGTGGACGGTGCGCCGATTGCTGTTTGTATCATTGAATACAGGTGGCGCAGAAAAGTGGACGGTGCGCCGATTGCTGTTTGTATCATTGAATACAGGTGGGCAGAAAAGTGGACGGTGCGCCGATTGCTGTTTGTATCATTGAATTACAGGTGGGGCAGAAAAGTGGACGTGCGCGATGCTGTTTGTATCATTGAATACAGATTGGACAGAAAAGTGGACTAGTGCGCAATTGGAGTGAGGTTTGCATCCTGTGCACCGTAGTGAACGCGGTTTCAAAACATTTTCAGGGGGTGTGAGGGGAATTGCCAGAATTTCAGGGATTTGTGCTTGTTCTCAGTGGGAGAGCCCGACCTGATGTACTCAAACATACTTTTAGGCTTAATTCTTAAAAAACTGTCAACAGGGAGTTGAGGTGGGCAAGGTGTGTGGGAAGAGAGATGACCAGTGCCCTGTTCAATGATACTGGGGATGTGCAGGTGTGTTGATGGTGTGTGACCTGTTTTTTTGTTTTTGTTTTTTCTCGTTCCAGTCCCCATGGAGATGGCTGTGTTTGTGAGGGAGCACCTCAACTACTGGTACAGTCTGAAGGCCTACTACATGGCCAAGACGATGGCTGACATGCCCTTCCAGGGTGGGCAGCATACTGGGGGGTTTTTTTTTTTTTTTTTTTTTTCTTTTCTTTTTTATGATTGAGAAGAAGAGAAAGAGAGAGAATATGTGTGTGTGGGTGTGTGTGGTGTGTGTGTGTGTGTGTGTGTGTGTGTTTGATTCGGTGTGTGTGTGTGTGTGTGTGTGTGTGTGTGTGTGTGTGTTTGATTCGGTGTGTGTGTGTGTGCGTGTGTGTGTGTCACTCTGTGTGTGCGCATGTGAATGTGTGTGTGCGTGTGTGTGTTATGAGAGAGAGAGAGAGAGAGGTGTGTACATGCATGTTGCTGGGCAGGGAGGTATGCTAGGCATGTGCTTATAGGTATGCTTTATATTGCAGTTTGTTCAGATTGCAAACTCAGCAAGTCATTTTTGGAAGTGCCAGTGCAATAGGGTTTTTCATGCCGTTTCAGAATGAAGGTGTGATTTTATAATAATTTCTTCTCTCTGTGTGTTGGTGTGAGTGCGTGCTTGTGTGTGTGTGTGTGTGTGTGTGTGAACGCAGGCGACTGATATAGAAATGTGCAGTGTGTTTAGATAGAGACAGCAAAGCGATGGACTTGGTTATTTCATGCGCCAGCAAACTTAGAAAAGACACAGAGAAGTAGAGGCTCTATTCTTGCAGAAACGCAAACAAAACAAAAAGCAATCCATGCAAGATGAGCTGTCAGAGCAGTCTAATCTGCCAACAGAGGCAACTCTTCCCGCTTGTAAATTGATGGTTAAGGATTGTGCTAATCTGCACAGCGGAGTTAAGGATTGTGCTAATCTGCACAGCGGAGTTAAGGATTGTGCTAATCTGCACAGCGGATGGATTTGTGTGGGGGGGATCATCAGCGTACGCCAGCTGACGGGGATTGTCATGGATTTGATGCAGAGGTACCTTCCAGAGGGGAGTTCTCTCACCCTGGCTGCGAGGATTATCGATAACAGGGGGTGTAGCACAGGAAGCTTAGTGGGTGGTGTCACGCCCCACGTGGGATCAGAGCAGACGGCGCTGAACGTCACCGGAGTGATTGGGCAGCAGTG
>CM031626.1:41831700-41859200 GCA_018398815.1 Conus ventricosus | reverse complement strand
TTAGCGATGACACTGGACCACTGTATCATCCACAGTCATGCCACATGTGCTGTCAGTGTCACTCTGTTTTCCTGGGACAGGACCTCTAGGTTGGTAGTGGAACAACATCTCTAAGCCAAAGAGTTGCAAGGGGTGAATAGCGACATGGCGTCCAGATAGGGTTGATTGCGAGAAATCCAAGCTTGCTTCGGTGATAAGCTGTTACTGACCAGCTGATGTTGTTCCTGTCATGATTGGAGGAGCATCAAGCAGCTATGTGAATGACTGCCATGATGGACGGAGAATCAAGCAGCTATGTGAATGGCTGCCTGATGGACAGAGCATCAAGCAGCTATGTGAATGGCTGCCATGATGGACGGAGCATCAAGCAGCTAAGTGAATGGCTGCCATGATGGACAGAGCATCAAGCAGCTATGTGAATGGCTGCCATGAAGGAGGAGCATCAAGCAGCTATGTGAATGGCTGCCATGAAGGATGGAGCATCAAGCGCTATGTGAATGGCTGCCATGGTGGACAGAGCATCAAGCAGCTATGTGAATGGCTGCCATGATGGACAGAGCATCAAGTAGCCATGTGAATGGCTGCCAGGAATAAAAGAAAAGCAGAAAAGAAACTCCAAAGGTGCCAAGTGGACCAGAGAAATACTGTCCCTATCGTGCCGAACCATATAGCCATGGGCCATCCTGCACCACCTATGGAATCCTGAGCTGGGTTGACACTGGATGCAGGCATGCCCAGGGCATTCCATTAGGAGGTTGAGGGACGTAACTGCGCCCTGGCAGATGCCATTGTGTGATGAGCCATTGGACGCGACAGGACAGAACCCCCATGGAAGCGTCCCCATGGTTTACCAGCCTGCGTTTCATGATTGCATCAAGCAAACTGCTGCAGGCATTTGGCAGCCCCACCCCCCCCCCCCCCCCCCCCCACCCCCCACCCCACCCCCCCCCCCCCACAAACCCCCCCCCCCCCCCCCCACACAACAACACAACACCATCTTTGCTGTGTCATGACAGGTGAAACCAGCACAACTCCAGACACAGCCATGCTTTCATCGCACAGTCTTACCTTCCTTTGAGGAGGATCGCAGGTCGCAGACAGGAAATGGGGGGGGGGGGGGGGGGGGGGGGGGGGGGGGGGGGGGGAGGGGGGGGGGGGGGGGGGGGGGGGGGGGGGACAGGGCAGTGAGGGGAGGGTGAGGAGGGTGGGAGGTTGCTGTGTTGGGGGCGCTGAGACATGCATTTATGATCGTGTCATCATTGAGAGGTAGGGCTGACCATAGGCAGTTCACGGACCCATATGAAGATCTGCTGACTTAAAGAAAAGGGAAAGACACCAAGTTGGCATGGCCATGCAATCAGACCCAGTGGCCTTGCTGAAAAATCCTCTAGGGCACAGTTTTTAAAAAAATCAAAAAGAAAAAAACAACTGAACAATTGGAGCATAGAGGTGGGCAGAAAGAGGACGTTGTGCAAAGTCGGTTCCGTCAGCAGGCAGCATTTCTGTATGTTCTCGCCCATAAACATTTGTACGTGAAATGAAACACAAGAGAAAAAAAAAAGAAACATCGAAGCAAAAATAAATCAAGTAAACTGCGGCTTTAACTACATTGTCAGCATGTAACTTTCATTGTGCAATACAAAATAATACAATACAATACAGTACAATACACACACTTAGATCTGCTCGGTGGAGTGCTCCTTTGACTCTACCTGACCTGTTACCCTGACGGACCCTGACCCAGACCTTCACCTCCTGCTGGTTCCACCTTAAGGTGACTTCACACCCTAAATCCCCTCAACATGAACCTGACCTTAAGCAGAAACCCTCCAGGACACACTGAACGGGGGGGGGGGGGGCTGGAGGGGAGCGCAGACAGAAACGATGGATTAACCACACTGCAGAGCGGACGGGGAAAACATCAGCAGAGCCCCTGGCCTCGGCTCTCAGCCGACAGAACTGGAGGAACGTGGTGAACTGTTCTTCACTGCAGGGCCCCTCTGATTTTTCACAAGTGAATGGAGAGGAAGGAGTGAAGATATGTACGAAACTGGTGGTTTGGTTGAGCCTAGACTGCTGGATGAGTCGACGTTTAATCCTGCAACCAGCGGTTCTGCCACTTCGGCAGACTCTTCAGAAGTTAAGGGAGAGGAAGCAGTTGAGATATGTATATGAAATTGGTGATGTGGTCGAGTCAAACTGCTGGACAACCAAAGTTACCCCCTTCAACCAAGTTAAAAGGAAAATTACTATGCGGGCGAACAAAAGAAACCAACAGATTGCTAAAGAAACAACATGTCTCGACCTCTTAGGTCTTTGTTAGGCTAGACAATAGCATTCAAGACAGTGAAAACAAAGAAACAACATGTCTTCGACCTCTTAGGTCTTTGTTAGGCTAGACAAATAGCATTCAAGACAGTGAAAACTAAGAAAGAACAGACAGTCATGTATCTCCTTCGTTCTTCATTGTCATTGTCTTGAATATCATTTGTCTAGCCTGAAGAAGACCAAAGAGGTTGAAATGCATCATGTTTATCCTGTAATTTGTTTATTTCTTTTGTTTGAGTAATTTTTGATTTAAGTTTGTTTTTAAATTTCCACCTGCAGTCATCTCACTTGAAACAAACCTCAACTAAAGGTTCTTCCACTTGAGCAGCGGCAACTGTCGCCATGGTAGATGAGGTGAGTTTTCATTGGTTGGGTTGGCATGTCTGCAGGTGGCGGTGTTCCTGGGTCCGGTGACGGCCATCCCCATCCTTCTGTTCAGCGGTTTCTTTGTGACCTTTGGCACCATCCCTCCCTACCTGCAGTGGTTGTCCTACCTGTCCTACATCAGGTATCGTGTGGTGTGTGTGTGTGTGTGTGTGTGTGTGTGTGTGTGTGTGTTGTTTGTGTGGCGTAATGTGTGTGTATGTTTGTGTGTGTGTGTGTGGTGTGCGTGTGTGTGTGGTGTTGTTTGCATGTGTGTATGTATTTCTTTGTGGCATGTGTATGTGTGTGTGCGCTTACATGCATTCAAGTGACTGAGTGATTGAGTGTGTGTTTGAGTGTGTGTGTGTGTGAGAGAGAGTAGTGTGCGTGGGTTTGCGCTGTGTGTAGGTTTCTTTGTGTGCATGTGTGGGTATGCAAATTACATTAAAATCTTTTTGTGCTAACTTATCAGACACATGATGATAGTTTTTCGTACATGGAAGAAAAACTGTTAATGAAATAGTACAAATTTCAGGTGTCGGCTATTCCAAGTGCACTGTTTATCGTGTATTATTGGTTTTTTTCTTTTTTTTTTTTTTTTAGAGATTTTGTCACGCTAGCTTCCCACAGCCGTGTCACTTGTGAGGTTGTGTCAAGTTGTCTGCTTTTGGCATGTTTATGTGAGAGTGTCGATAGACGAGCATAGTGGCGCCCTCTAGAACAGGGGAATTCACTCACACTGGCTCATGAAACGGTTGTTGTCAGTAAGGGGCTGAGCAGGTGGTGTCCTGCATTGCTGATCAGAACAGCACCACTGGACCTCACTGAAGTGATGTGGCGGCAGTGCAGGGCCTCCTGTTGCAGGTGGCCTTCTGCACGACCAGATATTGATGGCTCCCTGGCAGCTGTGTTTGTGGAAGGAGACTAAGGGGGTCGGGTTGAGGATGATGGGTTACAAAAAAGTCTCGGCCTCCGTTCCTCCAGCGTGTGTAATCAGTTTTTGTTCTTTTTTTTTTCTTCCACAGTTTGCTCAGGACGTCAGTTTCCTGCAGAGTGGATTGGCTGGGGTGTTTGTTATTCTGTTGTTTTAAAAAAAAATTTTTTTTTTAGTTTGTACAGAATGTTTCCTGCAGGATTGGTTGTTTTTTTTTGTGTTCTTTTTTTCCCCTCTTTCTCTCGCTCTCTGCTTTTTTTTTTTCCGTGAGTTCTCTTCCCTGATTTTGTGATGGACGGACAAACTGACCCATTGCCCTCTGACCCAACCCTAGGTACTCCTTCGAGGGCGTGCTGCAGGCCATCTACGGGCGTGACCGTGGGGAGCTGGACTGCAGCGAGCAGCAGTGCATCTTCACCCAGGCCTCCGAGTGCTGGAGGAGCTGGACGTGCAGCACGCGGAGTTCTACCTGGACTTCATCATCCTCTGCATCTTCTTCATCATCCTGCGCATCGGCTGCTACCTCGTCCTGCGATGGCGCGTCAAGTCGCAGCGGTTTAAAACACCGCGCGCTATCGTTCAGTCGGTCTGGAGGCGGGTGGGGGGAGCGGGGTGGTGGTGGTGGTGGTGTGCGTGTTGTGGGTGGGGTGGGAGAGGGCGTTGGTGTCGGAGAGTGGTTTAGAGAGGTGTGAAAAAACGTTGTTTTAGCTTTGGGAGGGGAAAGAACTACAACAACAACAACAAAGAAAAGAAAAGAGAGAGAAAAAAGGATAGTGGTGGTATTAACGAATGTGTGTTTTGTCTTTGTTACTGTTAAAGCATTCAGGCCCCCCCCCCCCCCCCCCCCCCCCCCCCCCCCCCCCCCCCCCCCCCCCCCCCCACACCACACACACACACACACCCCCTCTCCAACCAACCGCTGATTGAACTTGCCCCTGGTCTCTTACATCTCCCTGCACGCTAGTTGGATACGGAGTTGTCTTCTCATGAGTGCAGACGGGACATGGGGGGGGGGGGGGGGGGGGGGGAGGGATGATCGGAAACGCGCTATCTGCTGTGAGTAATTGTAACATATTGATGATTTTATTCATAATAATGAGTTTTTGGGGGGGAGCCGGGTGGAATGCGATAAGGGTTGGGATGGAAATGGGGTGGGTGGGAGGGGGAGAGAGGGACGACTGAGAGGAAAACATCGACCAAAAGCTTGTATGGTAACAGAGGGCAGAGGTGTTGGGAATGGGGAATGCAGATGTGAAGAATAGCAAAGAGAATTCTTTGCAAGAAAAATAAATGACATTGACAACGATTATTGAAGGCATGAGGATGACGACTGGAGGCAAACTGACGCAAGAACATGGAGGTCTGAAGCTGACAGTTACGTGACAGTTAGGTTCTTCTGTATAACAAAGGTGTTGATGTGTTGTACAGTGATGGAAAGTGTACAGACATTTTTTCAAGGAGCGGGTTGTAACAACAATGTATCCATGTGTTGTACAGTGATAAAGTTGTACAGACATTTTTCACGTGTCTTCATTTGCTTGTGTTGTCATGTGGATCTGTCGGGGCGTCTCGTCACCGACAGTCATTGAGTGCATCCGTTCAAAGTTATACTGTGTACACAACCATTCACACTCGTCTGTGAATACATTAAAAAAAAAAAAAAGTCATATTTCTCCACATCCTGTGTAAGGAATTGAAGACTTAATGACTCAAGGTAACAAGGCAACACAGGTACTGACAGACAAGCACCTGTCCTCGCGTCACCATGGGGATGTGGGGAAGGGGGGGGGATGGGAGGAGGGGGGGGGGGGGATGCTCTTTCAATATACATACTTCCCCAGCCTTTTGGAAGATGAGAATTATGTCCCCTTTTGGAAAAGTGTCGAATTATGTCCCCTATTAGAGATGTGTGTCGAATTATGTCCCCTTGTCAGCCAGTCTGCTTTTTTTTTTTAATTATGTCCCTTGTCAGCCAGTCTGCTTTTTTTTTTTTTTTTTTTCTCTCGTGCTTCCTTACTGACTGCTTTTTAAAATTTTTTTATTTATTTTTTTTATAACCCTTCATGTTCTCCGACTGTCGTCAGTTGTTTTTCTGCTTTTGTGGACCATTCAGCCGTCTTTTATTTAGGGAAAAATTGTCTTTTTTGAATTGAAAGTTATGGGATGCTAGCTTTGTTTCGTGTTGTGGTGGTGTAGTGACTAGGGGAAACTGTACACCTTGTCTAGAGAGGATGTTACTGCTCATTCTGCAGGGTCAGGTAGGGCTTTGTGTGCATGTGTGTGTGTACTTTTTGTGGCTTTTTAATATTCTGCTAGGGTTTTTTTTTTTTCTGCCATTTTTTTGTTTAACCAGGAGTGAGAAATGGAGGGGGAGGCTTGTAGCTCCCAGCGCATGCTAGTTTTATTTTGCAGAAGGATGTCGGCAGTTCAGCTACAGTGTGATAATTTCCTTTTGTGTGTTTGTTTCTTTGTCGGGACGTGATCTTTTTTCTTTGTTTTTTGATGATCTGATCTGTTGAATATGTGACCTTTTTTTTTTGTTTGTTTTTTTTTTTTTTTTTTTATTAATCGTGCATGATTTTGACCTTTTGACATGTTGAGACTTGTCACATGGCTAGAAATTACCTGGTCATTTTTCAGTTGTCTTGGGAATAAGTCGATTGAGAAAAAGACAGGCTGCTTGTTCCCCTAAAGTTCTTCTTGCCCTCCCAAAGTAAGACAGTGGTTTATGACAGTAACTGACAGGGGTACCGTGACATATCAGGGGACATAATTCAATAACATCATGTTCTGCAAACATGTGAGTGAGGCCTAGTTAGGATAAGATAAGATAATGTTGTTATAGCCCAGCCGACCGCAAAGGGCCACATCAGGGTGGAGTGAGGCCTAAGAGAGAGAGAAATTGATTGATATTTTTAGGCTCACAGGTTATAAAACTAAAATTTAAAAAAATGTTTTCACTTCTTTGTTTGAAGAGTGTATATGAAACAAAAACAAAAAAAATTAAATGAAAATGTCTGTTTTCCACTAGTCACACATTCTTGGGAGTGCTTTGAAAATTCTAGAATCCTGCCAGGCTCTCTTATGCCATCTCTGTCTGTTTCCCCACACACTTCAAATAATCACTTCAACCTACACAAAAATAAGGAGTAGATCATTCTGCAGTGACCAAGCACAAAACTGCAACACATCTTGGGTATAAAACACATTCAGAAAGAGTGGGGGAGGAGGTGAATGAAGTGGTTGTAAAAGTGTTAGCGTGAAGAGGAAAAGCAGGAAGCGTGATTGGTCTGCTCTTATGCTTGCCTCTCAGCCATCAGTTCAATGACACACTTTAGAAAAGAAAAAACAAAATTGGCTGACCAACAAGTAGAGAGAGAATTTTCATTGTCTGCCAGAAGATTTTGTCGATGCAGACAATTGGAAGGGTGGATATTCTGAGCCCAGTGTCGTGTGCTGGCTGCCGGTGATAGTTAGGATTTTTTTTCTTTCTGCGTACGCAGGCTGATACTCCTGCCGACACTCCCGGTATAGACAGGCAAGGATTAATCCCACCTACCCAACAAAGGGAGTGGAGTTTTGTGTGTATGAACGTTTTTCTATCCGGCCATTAAGGCAGCCATACTCCAACTTCGGGGAAGAGAGCTGGGATAAGGTGCAGCTCATCTGCTGGCTTTCAGCTGTCGTAGGTAAAAACTGAGTTAGCAACTTCGGGGAAGAGAGCTGGGATAAGATGCAGCTCATCTGCTGGCTTTCAGCTGTCGTAGGTAAAAACTGAGTTTGCGAGGAAGACGACAGAAAGACATTTAGGAAGATTTAGAAAATAAGTTTTGAATTTGTGTGTGTATATGTTGGTTTTTTAATTTTTTTTAATTTATTTATTTTTTGTTGTTGAGAAAACTCCCCGTCTCTGATGAGAAATACTCCCTTTAGAAATTGTCAGTTTGTATATGATGAGAAATGCTCCTTTTGTAAATTGTCAGTTTGTACATGATGAGAAATACTCCTTTTGTAAATTGTCAGTTTGTGTACATGTTACAGCAAGGAGTAAGGAATTGTACTGGCTACTCGAATAGCTTGTAGTGTGTTCTGAGTGTTGGTGAGAATAAGTAAGTGAGTAAATGGCATTTCCATTATGCTTTAAAACAAACGAACAAAAACTAAAAAAAAGAACAGTCAGCAACTTTTTCGTGCGCGCGGCAACATGTACAGGTAATGGCAGGCTAGAAAAAGATCATCACATTTGACCACTTGCAAATTAATGGAAGCAGTCACATTTTCTTTTTTTAGTTATAGGTGTCAGCATTCAGAAAATATATTATTTTTTTTTTTTATAAAAGATTGTGTTTTTGACACCCAGAGCTTAGAACATGGAATGTATAAAATTTCAGTAATGGCAAAACAGTGTTTTCGGCTTAGCTAGAAAGCATTTCAAAGCTTATTGAGTGAAGTGTTCACATTTTTCCCTTTCGAGTGATGCGTAACAATAGGCATAATATAAAAGTTTAAAAAAAAAAAAAAGGGGATGTTGTGAAGGAAATAATTAGTTACATGATATCCGTAGTGAAAAATTCTTCAGAAAAGGAGGTGCTGGATTATCATGTTTATTCACTGTTTGAAATCAAATAGTAATAGGTATTTATTTATCACTCTATAACACCTCCATTGCTGTCTAGAATATTTGTTGAAATTGCCCTGGCATGTTACTTCTGAGACTAAAAAAAAAAAAAAAAAAAAAGAAGGAAAGAAAGATAGATTCCCATTCTATTTACAGGAGGGGATTGTGTGCAGAAAAGTAATGATTATCAGTGAGATGGTGCACTACTTGGAAAGAGAAAGCAGGTGATCATTTTCCAACTTTGTTCCCAGTTTGAGGTGTCAGCATGAAAAAGAAAATTCTTTTCCACTGTTGGTAGAAAAAAAGGAATAGACGACTATATTACGTCAGGGTGAAACAAATGTGGGAGTTTCAGAAATGCTGAAACGAGCATTGTTTTTCAGGTAATGAGAGCAACCAGCTATAAAATGTCTGATGTTTATTGTCAGTGATGGCTTGGTCACAGTGGCTCCTCATCTAATCAGTAGTGGACTAAGTAGGCCATGTCCCCTCCAGAGGGAGAGCTCACTCACGCCGGCTCCGTGACTTAACAGTTATTGTCGTCTGTAGGGGGCTTAGTAGGTGGTGTCCTGGGTATGTTAGATCAGAACAGGCGCCACTGAACACCACCGAAGTGACTCGGCAGCAGTGCAGTGTCTCCTCTGGTGGGTTGCCTCTTGACAACTTGACATTGACTGCTCCCTGTGAATTGACGGTGCTGGGGCTGCGGTGGGACTGACCAGGCTGTGGCTGTGGACAGGGTGCCGGAATGAGCGGCATGGGTGCACTGCCGTTGAGTGGCACGGAAAATGGGATGGCAAAAAAACAGAAGAAAAAAGTAGGTCATGTCCTGCATGCGCTGGATCAGACAGTTGCACAGAACACTGCGGAAGGAGCGGGACAAGTGTGAAGTGTCTCCTCTGGCAGGTTCCCTCAGGACAACTTGACAGTGTTTGCTTGCTGTGGACTGCCAGTGCTGTGGGTGTGATGTGACACATGGGGTGTCTGCACGTCCTCTGGTATCTGTGACACACCTGGTGTCTGTGATCAGGTCTCATTGGTCATGTATGCAAATGGATCAGCTAGGTGATGGAAATGTAATTGGAACTTTCCCACCTGTAGTTTGATTGAAATTTTTGTGTCAGAATGGCTACATATGAGATACACATTTAGATGTCTAATGATCCAAAACAGCTACGTAGGTAATACTCGCTGAGTTATCTGAGGGATTAAGAGATTGAAAGTAAACTTTATGTGGGTAGACGATAAAGATGTGTATTCAGAGAATTGAAGGTGACCACAACACAAAACTACTTTCAGAGTGCAGCGACTGCAGGCAGAAATTGAAACAAATGGAAAAGAAACTTTTCTTTGCTGTCTGACGAAAAGAGACAAACAATGACGACACAGACACGACACGTTTCAGCCTCTTTGGGTCGTCTTCAGGTATGACAGACAACATTCAAAGACAGTGAAAAGGAAGAGCGAACAGTCAGTCACTTGACCTCTTCGAACTAGGTTCAAAGGGATGTGAAAGCAGCTGGTGACAAAAAAACAGCATACAAAACTGATGAAAGAAGAGCAGGTCAGTTGCTTTGTGAACATCGTCTCTATGACTTGGTGTACTGTTTATTGTGATTAATGATATGCTGCTTTCAGAATGAGCGCCCTCAGATTTTTTAGGTTGGTGCACTCAGTACACGTTGACAGTACACAAAGGCTGTGAGCATCATGTATGTTTGCAGCGTAGATCTGCACTTCTGTACAGAACGTTTATGTTTCTTGATAGTCTTGTGTGTTGATGAAACTGAACTGATGGTAGTAAAGATGCATGGGAGTTGTGGGTGAATATTGTACACATGTCCTTGTACTGAATCTCACTACCATTGTATTTACAGATTGGTTTTTCTCTTCGATGAAAAGCGACATCCAAGTTTGAGTTTTTGATAGCCCTGCATTCAAGTTGAGCATTGAATTGAGGGAGGCACTTCAGTAATTATTGTAATCAGATGCACAAATAAAATATTGATGGGCACTTGTCACATACAGAGAGGTAATTCAGACAGACCTGCACTTTGCCTTTTCAAATTGTTGATATATACTTAAATTTACTGTTGCTTTGTCAGAGATATGTCTGTAGATCCAGACAGAACACTGGCAACGAGATATTATTTTTAAAGGATGGTTGAAGTTACTTTTAAAATTTCAGTCAGAGACTGTCGTTTGACTGCGTGTTTTGGAAATGGAAGTGATAGAGTGTACATCTTAACTGTGTGTGCATGTGTACAGGGGTTTGTCATTTGTAGATAACCTTTTTATGACAAATCTTTGGAGTTCAGACCTGTGAGCACACATTGAATCAATGAAGTCATTGCATATATTTTCCTGACCTGATCTTGGAATATTTATGTGGATACAGAGTTGATCGGTTGTACATATTTTTGAGGCTCAGAGGTCGGCATCTTCTGCCATGGGAACGAGGATGGGTAGTTCAGAGGAACTATGGGCAAGCAGTTTCATTTTTTCACCAACCTTCTTCCACAACTGTTTAGAGTTTGTCGACTTCAGTTGCAAGAGAGTGAAATCACAGATGTTCGTGTCCACAAGATGTAAATAAACAAACGTGGAAAGATTGTGGGATCCCTAGCGTTATCTCCCCTTCCCTCCTCTTTCTCCCTCGGCCATCCAGCTTTCGTTTGTCTTTCACCTTTGATTGTTTTAGATACTCCTTTTGCAGGTTCTCAGTGTTTCAAACAGCTTTGTGCTTGCAGGAGGTTTGGATAACCAGCATGAGTTTACAGCTTGCTATCCCTTTTGTGTGTGTGTGTGTGAGAGTGTATCAGGGAGAGAGAGAGAGAGATTTGCTTTCTGAAACTGCGTTATTGGTGTGTCGGCGTAACTCTTGGTAATGGTAGCTTTCCCCAGACACACACAGGTCCTTTATCAGAGTGTTTCAAAATCAAGATGGCTACCCAAAACAAAAAAAAGTACAACAGCACTTTGCTTCTCTGTACTTTTTTGAGAAAATGCTTAAAATGAGTATCTGAGAAACATTGAGAATCATCATTTTTAGAGGTCTCCCAGGAAAACGTTTTTTTTGGGGGGGTGCGGGGGGTGGTGCTATTTTCTATAAAGCGTAGAGGTTCTGTTTCATTGCCCTTCTTTCATTTTTGAGGGAAAGACCTACATCTGCTTCCTTGTGGAGAAAGAATATCGACTTTCGAACTAATACGCGATCATAGAAAGCCAGGGATAGACTAAAAGTGCCAACAGGACTTCCGATCAATCAGAGAATGTTACTATTTTTGGGTGTTTTTTTTGTGCATGGGAAAAAAATAATGAGTGAACTTAATTGGAAAATACACTTAGGGCGTTTGGCCATTTAGGATCTCTATCATGTTTGTACTGAAGATGGAAGTAGATTTGAAATGGAATAAACTTGGCCTTCATTGTTCAACTCCGTCTCTTTAATTTATAAATATGATGAAATATGTGTCAGCGCTGTGAGTCATTGAATGATGTAAAGTTCCTTGCGATTGGTGGAAAGAGCTACTGCATTTTACCTGTTAGTGTACTGCAGGTTTGTGGTTCCAGTCTCGCCTAGACCAGGGTTTTCTCCGCTTGTCCACCATCCCTCCAGTGGAAGTCCATGTGGTGGTCTTTTGACGAGGCGTTAAAACCCAGATCCTGTTAGCAAGAGCATGCTCTCCGTGTTCTTAAAAAGAATCTGCCACAACGACTGAGTTGTCCCTGGCAACATTGGTAGGAAAATTCCACGTAGGTATGGGGAAGGGAGGACAGGTTGGGAGCGTGGTTGCGGGAGGTAAGGTGGTGCTGTTGACGAACCGGTGTTGTCGGGGGAGAGCAGTCAGAATTTAACATGGAGAAGAGTTTTGTGATGATGGAGCTGTACGCTACAATGCAACACGAAGTGAAATTGCTTTATCATTTGCTGAAGTCTGTACTTAGTTTAAAATCTTACGCCATCATTGCGAAAATGTATGTGTGTGTGTTTTGGGAAGTGTGTGTCTCTGTTCCCAGGATGCTGTACAGTCTTGGTGCAGAAGAAGTAGCTAGCCAACGCTGTCATAGAGAATTATGGATCTTTTCATAGTACACCCGTGTCTGATGGCATGTCAGCATTTTGGTGGCCATTCTCTGCAGTACTATGACTAACAGGTGGCCATTCTCTGCAGTACTGTGACTAACAGGTGGCCATTCTCTGCAGTACTGTGACTAACAGGTGGCCATTCTCTGCAGTACTATGACTAACAGGTGGCCGGCCATTCTCTGCGGTACTGTGATTGACAGGTGGCCACTCTCTGTGGTACTGTGACTAACAGGTGGCCATTCTCTGCGGTACTGTGACTAACAGGTGGCCATTTTCTGCGGTACTGTGACTAACAGGTGGCCATTCTCTGCGGTACTGTGATTGACAGGTGGCCACTCTCTGTTGTACTGTGACTAACAGGTGGCCATTCTATGCGGTACTGTTACTAACAGGTGGCCATTCTCTGCGGTACTGTGATTAACAGGTGGCCATTCTCTGCGGTACTGTGATTGACAGGTGGCCACTCTCTGTTGTACTGTGACTAACAGGTGGCCATTCTATGCGGTACTGTGACTAACAGGTGGCCATTCTCTGCGGTACTGTGACTAACAGGTGGCCATTCTCTGCGGTACTGTGATTGACGGTGGCCACTCTCTGTTGTACTGTGACTAACAGGTGGCCATTCTATGCGGTACTGTGACTAACAGGTGGCCATTCTCTGCGGTACTGTGATTGACAGGTGGCCACTCTCTGTTGTACTGTGACTAACAGGTGGCCATTCTATGCGGTACTGTGACTAACAGGTGGCCATACTCTGCGGTACTGTGACTAACAGGTGGCCATTCTCTGCGGTACTGTGATTGACAGGTGGCCACTCTCTGTTGTACTGTGACTAACAGGTGGCCATTCTATGCGGTACTGTGACTAACAGGTGGCCATTCTCTGTGGTACTGTGACTAACAGGTGGCCATTCTATGCGGTACTGTGACTAACGGGTGGCCATTCTCTGTGGTACTGTGATTGACAATCGACTGATGATTGTAGATCGTCATGAATCAGATCTCAGATCCAGGCGATCGAGCTTGTCAAGATCGAACCTAGAAATTGGTGTTGGCGCATTTTAATGAATTTTATTTAACGGTATAGAGAAGATCAGAGAACGGGTGTTCACTGACATCATTTTGTTGCGTCATACAATCCGTTGTGGTTAGAAAGATACCAGTCTTCAGTTCTCTGTCTCAGTGCGAAATGCATATTATGAAATATTAAATTATACACACATATATATATATATATATAATTATATATATATATATATATATATATATTATATATATAAAAGAAATAGTGTTATACTGAAAACTGTATGACATAGACAGAAAATAATGTAATTTTGGTGTATGACCATCCCCCCCTCGCCCCCCCCCTCTTCCTCCTCAACGCTGTTTATGAATTATAAATCGAAGTTTTGATCCCGAATGACTTGCGCGTGTATGCTCACAAATAATGCGGCGTGCAGTGGACGCTGTTTCAGTGCACATTGTTACAGTGTGTTGCGCTGTATGTTATTTCGACATGTTTTCAGTAGCACAGTATGGTACACCTTAAGGGGACTTGGGTCTGCTTTTTCTCAGTGTTCTTGTTTCATGTATTTGTCTTTTGTGCACGTATGTATGTGTGTGTGTGTGTGTGTCTCTGTGTGTGGGTGTATGTGCGTGTGTGTGGGTATGTATGTGTGTGTGCGCGAGTGTGTGTGTGTGTGTGTTGTGTGTGGTGTGTTGTGCGCGTGTGTGGGTATGTATGTGTGTGTGCGCGAGGTGTGTGTGTGTGTGTGTGTGTTGTGTGGTGTGTGCATGCTCTGAATGTGTGTATATGGTATGTAGTTGCTAATGTTTCATCTCAGTATCATTAAGTTGTTTGTGTTTTGTCTCTGTGTCATTGAACTATCGTGTTTTGTTTGTATCTCATTTAATTTTTCATGTTTTGTCCATATGCTGTTTAATTTTTCATGTTTTGTTATTCACGCTTTGTCTCTGTGTAGTTTAGTTAATGATTTGCCATTTAGATGTTCATGTTTTCTCACCATGTCATTTAGTTCATGTTTTATCACAAAGTCGTTCAGTCATGTTTGTTCACCATAACCATTAGTTGTTTATTTTACGTCTCTGTGTTAATTAGTTGTTTATGTTTTATTTCTGTGTCATTTAGATGTTCATATTCTGTCTGTGTCATTTAGATGTTCATGTTTTGTCTCTGTCGTTTAGATGTTCATATTCTGTCTCTGTCATTTAGATGTTCATATTCTGTCTCTGTCATTTAGATGTTCATATTCTGTCTCTGTCATTTAGATGTTCATATTCTGTCTCTGTCATTTAGATGTTCATATTCTGTCTCTGTCATTTAGTTTTTCATTTTGTCTCGTATTAGTGTTCATATTCTGTCTCTGTCATTTAGATGTTCATATTTGTCTCTGTCATTTAGTTTTTCGATACGCTTCTTTGGTCACTTTGCCCTTTAGATGTGCATATTTTGTCACCGCATTGTTCAGCAGTTCATGGTTTGGATGTTAGTTATGTATGTTTTGTCACCTCACCTAATTATGTGTTACCACCATATAATTCACATGGTCATTTTTGTGTGTGTGGTCGCTTTCATTTCATTATCTGTGTTCTTTCTCCTGAAGTCTAAAGCTGTCTGCGTCCTCATTCCCCAAACTTAATATTGTAGCACAGGTTCTGGACAGGGCAAGCCATGAAAGCTTGTGGTCTAGACCCTGGTTATGCAAAAAGCCTGCGACCAAATGAACATTTAGGAATAGAAGAGGGAGGGGACGGGTTGTCGGGCAGGGACGGGTGGAGGATGACAGGAGAAGAATTGGGGGGGGGGGGGGGGTGGGGTGTTGAGAGACAAGGGCAATTCAATCCCAGCAGCCCCTGGTATGGATGGCTACTGCTTTGGTAGGAGCTCAGGCGGCTGTTTGGCTCGTTTAGCACAACGAAGTCTTCTTCTTTTTGTGTTTTTTTTTTCATTTATTTGTTGCGATTTATCATATGCCACTTGTTTTGTCGTTGTCAGGGAATTGGGTAGTTTCTGTGGAGGAGCGGACACTGGCTGCCTCTCCATCCTGCTGTGTCTTGTGTTCAGCTGAATGGTCTGTTAATATCACGACGTCAGCGTTTTCCTCTTTTCTTTTTTTTTTCTTCTTTCTTTCCCCCCATCTAACTCGGGGTAAAATATTAAACACGATGACTGAATGGCCACAGCACAGTGTGAAATATCCAGCAGAAAGGCTGATAACCTTCGCGCAGGTGTAAAATATCCAGCAGAACGGCTGATAACCTTTGCACAGGTGTAAAATATCCAGCACAAAGGCTGGTAACCTTCGCGCAGGTGTAAAATATCCAGCAGAAAGGCTGGTAACCTTTGCACAGGTGTAAAATATCCAGCACAAAGGCTGGTAACCTTCGCGCAGGTGTAAAATATCCAGCAGAACGGCTGATAACCTTTGCACAGGTGTAAAATATCCAGCACAAAGGCTGGTAACCTTCGCGCAGGTGTAAAATATCCAGCAGAAAGGCTGGTAACCTTCGCGCAGGTGTAAAATATCCAGCAGAAAGGCTGGTAACCTTCGCGCAGGTGTAAAATGTGCAGCAGAACAGCTGATGGTCTTGGCACAGGTGTGAAATATCTAGAATGGCAGATAGCCTTGGCACAGGTGTAAAATATCAAGCAGAACGGCTGATGGCCTTGGCACAGGTGTAAAATATCAAGCAGAACGGCTGATGGCCTTGGCACAGGTGTAAAATATCAAGCGGAACGGCTGACGACCTTGGCACAGGTGTAAAATATCAAGCAGAACGGCTGATGGCCTTGGCACAGGTGTAAAATATCAAGCAGAACGGCTGATGGCCTTGGCACAGGTGTAAAATATGTAATAGAGCGGCAGATGGCCGGAGCATGGTGGAGTTTTATCTGCCTTGTTAAGGATGCCAGCAGTTTAACCCCTGTGGTATCACAGTATTCATGCTGTCATTAAAGGTTTGGAAACGTCTGGAAAAAAAAATTAAGTACCCATTTTTTAAGGGCTTATAAGTCTGTAAAAACTGACTGGGGGTTTTGAGAGCTTGTAAATTTGATAACATCCACTTCAAAGACAAAAAAAAAAAGCAAAACAAAAACGAAGAAAGAAAAAGATGTGGTTCTTGCAAGCGATATCAGTTTCCAGCATGGTTTCAAGCACTAACCTCTGGAACTTTTTTGGACCCTTACCAATAGTAGCATCATGATGAGAACTCTTTCATTTATCTGATCAGATCAAATAAAAGTAAACGTTTAACAGGTGATCGTTTTCGGTGAGATATCTATAATTAGTCTTCAGTAATTTGAGTTTGGGTGTAGAGATTTTGTAGAGGTTTTGTACTTTTTTTTAAAGTTTTTAAAGAACGATTTTAAATGAGTTGTTCATAATTCTTGGAACGTCAACATCTCCTCCCTTTACTCCTGTCTTCCTAGTCGTGACCCTTTGTCTGCTTTTTTTTTTCTTCTTCTTGATTTCAGTCTGGGCTGTCTCAAACGACTGAATCTTTCTTGTCTGCCTGAGAATCTCTGTTGTGTCTTGGAATCTCTGGTGTGGCTCTGCATCTCGGTGTGTGTATCTGGATGCCTGATGTGTCTTCGAATGGTTGGAGTGTCCCTGAATCTCTTACCGTGTCGCTGAATCTGGTGTTGTTTATGGCTGTCTCATCTTTGTTGGGAGGTAGAAGGCGGAGGAAGAAAATGAAAATTAAACAAACTAAACGTAAGTTGTATTATGTGATAATTCTGTGGGTACAAGTTTTTGTTTATAATTTCTGTGGAATCTTTTTTTGTTTGTTTGTTTTTAGTCTGTGTCCTTATTGCTCCTGGTTGGACCAGAACCTTTGTTCTTTTTTCTCTCTCTCACTCTCACCGTCTCTCTTCCTCTCTCTCACTCTCACTGTCTCTCTTCCTCTCTCTCTCTCTCCTTAATTCTTCCCCCTTTTCCCTTCTGTCTCTCTCTCCTTCCTGTGGGTTTTTTTTTGTTCTTTTTTTTTTTTTATTTGCATTACTTATTTGAATATTTAGATGTTTTTAAAGACATATTTGCATTGTGCTTAATGGGTTTTATCGCTACAGTGATCTGATGCTTGCAGTGATGTGTGTGTGTGTGTGTGTGTGTGTGTGTGCGTTCGCATGAAAGGAGAGGACTTGGGAGAAGGGGTGGAGGGTGGGCAGTGGACATGATGTGCGAGGAGGGGGCATGGTAGTAGTAGTAGTGGTGGTGGTGGTGTGCGTGTACATAGGCTTCATAGTTTTAAGGCGGTCCAGTCAATGTTTCAGTGTGGGGAAGAAGAAAACGCCGTTGGACGCAGTTCTGTGTAGTGTGGCTGGGTTTGTGTGAGGCTGATTAGGCACCGATGGAGATTTTTGTTTTTCTTCCTGCATGGCCAAGTTCTGCACTCTGTGAATGATCTGGTGGTTGAATCATATGGGCTGTGTGACTGGTCAGAATCGTCTGTGCTGTGCAGATGGTCTGAATCTTTGGTGTGTCTAAATGATCTGTGCTGTGTGAATGATCTGTGCTGTGTGAATGATCTGTGCTTTGTGAATGATCTGTACTCTATGAATGATCTGTGCTGTATGGATCTGTGCCGTGTGGATCTGAATCTTTTGGGCTGTGTGAATGATCTGTTCTGTATGAAGAATGTGATCTTTGGTGGTGTGAATGATCTGAATGATAGTGCTGTGTGAATGAACTGTGTGAATGTTCTGTACTGTGTGAAAGTTCTGTGCTGTGGAATGATTTGTGTTGTGCAAAAGTTCTGCACTAGTTACACACACTGATTTGTGTTGTGCGAACGTTCTGCGCTACGTTACACACGCGGATTTTGTGTTGTGCGAACGTTCTGCACTACGTTACACACACGGATTTTGTGTTGTGCGAACGTTCTGCGCTACGTTACACACACACATTTGCGAACGTTCTGCGCTGCGTTACACACTCGGATGAGGGAGTGACAGGGAGGGGCATGTGAAAAAACTCGGACAGTCCCTTGTTCTTTTTGTGTGTGTTTTTTTTGCAATCAACAAAGTGTTCGTTTTACAGCTGATTTTGTTTTGTCGTGGCCTTTTTCTGTCCTTTGTCGTCATTCTACCTGTGTGTTTTGTTTCGGCCTTTTTGAAGAACCAAGTAAAAGATTAAGGTGGAAGTAATGGCAACTTGAGGGGACTGGACTGCTTATAACAACTCTGCCTTGTTGAACATGACTAAGGAGGAGGTTACAAAATTGTTTAAGCGCCATCACAACACCCATGTGACTTGCTTTTGTAATGGTTATGACAAGCCTCTCGAGTGGTGTTCCTTTGTTTATTTATTGTTTGGTTATGAACCAGCTGTTTACTTCCTGTCTTGAAAGGTTTTATGTATAGGAGAGAAGAAAAAAAAAAAGAACAAACGTACATGCTATGTGATGGATTTGGAAGTGATATGACACCATATTGACATGATAAAACTTGGTCTGTTTTTCCTGTGATTGATTGATTTATTTGCTGTTTTAATGCCCCCCCCCCCCCCCTCTCCCCCTCCCCCCCATCTACAAAAAGTGGGCGGGTCAAAAACAGTGTAAGTATCATCTTTCCTTTGTGGATCTGTTAGGTGGAAGTTGTATATCACATCACTTATGTACATGGATCTTTTGTTTTCTTTTGAATAAACACGAACAGTCAGTGTGTTGGCATTTTATCTGTTGCTGTTTTGGCAAGTGTGTGGACATTTTGTTTGTTGTTATTTTGGCAAGTGTGTTGGTATTTTATTTGTTGCTGTTTTGGCAAGTGTGTGGACATTTTGTTTGTTGTTATTTTGGCAAGTGTGTAGGCATTTTATCTGTTGCTGTTTTGGCAAGTGTGTGGACATTTTGTTTGTTGTTATTTTGGCAAATGTGTTGGCATTTTATTTGTTGTTGTTCTGGTAAGTGTGTTGGCAACTTGTTTGTCGTTTTGGCAAGTGTGTTGGCATTTTGTTTGTTGTTGTTTTGGTAAGTGTGTTGCCAACTTGTTTGTCGCTGTTTTGGCAAGTGTGTTGGCATTTTGTTTGTTGTTGTTTTGGCAAGTGTGTTGGCATTTTGTTTGTTGTTGTTTTGGCAAGTGTGTTGGCATTTTGTTTGTCGTTGTTTTGGCAAGTGTGTTGGCATTTTGTTTGTTGTTGTTTTGGCAAGTGCCTGTAAGTGAAGGCACATGCATGTACACACAGACACGCATATCTGCATACAGAACTTACTGCGTGCATGTCTGCAAGCGCCTGGGACCTCTTGGCTAGGAAATAATGACGAGGCTGTGAGAGTCCTTCCGCTTTAACAAGAATTTTGCCCCACTCCTCCTGGTCCTTCCCTCCGATCCTCTGGCTGTCAAGTGGGAAAGTATGTTCACAACAGACGTGTGTGTGTGTGTGTGCAATGGGGATTCGTTTTAATAATTCAATAACAAGACACCTAATGTAGCATACCGTCAGAAATTCCAGACCGAGTCTTATCCTTGTATGAGGATAATTCAGTGCCTTTGATCCTAATATTGACCATTCAACACAACACACACACACACACACAGTGTCTGTGAGAGCATAGTTTTCCATCTGAATCCAAACTGAAGGTTAGACCCATTGATAATAGAATTACAGAAAGTGTTTTATCAAGCCCTAAAAATCACCGCACAGATAGAACCAGCATATGTTCACAGTCTATGTTGATTGTTGTAGATCACACCACAATGACAGAACGCACAATATCTGTTCACAAGTCTTTATGTTTGATTGTTGTAGATCACACCACAATGACAGAACGCACAATATCTGTTCACAAGTCTTTATGTTTGATTGTTGTAGATCACACCACAATGACAGAACGCACAATATCTGTTCACAGGTCTTTATGTTTGATTGTTGTAGATCACACCACAATGACAGAACGCACAATATCTGTTCACAGGTCTTTATGTTTGATTGTTGTAGATCACACCACAATGACAGAACGCACAATATCTGTTCACAGTCTTATGTTTGATTGTTGTAGATCACACCACAATGACAGAACGCACAATATCTGTTCACAAGTCTTTATGTTTGATTGTTGTAGATCACACCACAATGACAGAACGCACAATATCTGTTCACAGGTCTTTATGTTTTGATTTGTAGATCCACAATGAAGAACGAAATATCTGTTCACAGCTTAGTTTGATTGTGTAGGATGGAACACACACACGCACGCACACACACACGCACACGCACGCACACACACATACACACACACACGCTCTCGCACACACACACACGCTCTCGCACACACATACATACACACACATGTGCGCACACACACACATGCGCACGCACACACATACATATACACACATACATATACACACATGCACACGCTCGCACACACACACACGCACACACTGTAGGAAGAAGAAAAGCGGGGCATTAGAGGTGTGCAGGAAATGGAAGATGACGGGGGGGGGGAGCATGATGACATGGTCAATACTATAGACTGTGTGGTTTACAACTGACGTCACACATCCGTCAAAAGCCTTCACATTTCAGCTTATGACATCATAAAGACGTGATGTAAACGATACATTCTCTTGCGTATCAACCATGCACATTAAAATGAGTCCATATGAGATGATCCAGCCACCTCACACAAAACCAGACATACTTATCAAAATCTGTTTTGAACAGTAAAAACCACCAACACCCAATAAGCATATTGCAAATTTTCGGTTTATTGGTAAAACATTTGTCGAGCATAAAAAACCAAGGGCCCACTAAATGACAGCCCAAAGCACAGCATTTGTATTTTAAGACTGATCATCTCACTCCCAATTCACCTGAATTCCCACTCACTGCTTTAAAATCCGAACAAAAGCCTACCAGAATTAAAGAAAGAAATGGCAGCAATGAGCTTATGTGAAATAAAACCATGGGACGGTCAGTCAAGACCTTAAAAAACAAAAAAAACAAACGGAAATGAGCTCAAGCTCACACTGGTGCCACTAAAGATACCCGACAATACACCCCTCCCCTAACTCCATCATTTTTAAATGCATCTTTTGCTTACAATAAGGTAGTGGAAAACACATTTTATGATTTTCACATACAAATGGTACTGTTGTATACACTCGCATTACATTCAACTGAAACCTGAAAAGTCTTATCTCTCACTTCCCCACCATCCTCCCTCACCATTAACTCTCATTCCCACCATACAATCCCTACCCAACCCTTTCTATATGTCTATACTTGCGTTTGTGTGTGAATACTTGGCGTGTGTGCGTTCATGCATGCGTGTGTGTGTGTGTGAGTGAATGAGTGTGTGTGAGTGAGCGTTTGTGTGTGTGTATGTGTGTGTGTTTGCGTGCATGTGTGTGCGTGTGTGAGTGACTGTGTGTGTGTGCGTGCTTGCATGCCTAATCTTATGCCGCCAGTACCTTTCACGTGTTCTTCTCTGTCTGGTATCAAGTGTTTTCATCAGTTCAATAGGAGTGACACAGAGATCCTCCTGACTATGTCCACTGCTTTGGAAATGTTTGGCTACTAAAGTTTCCCTGCATGTTAAATCAGTCCTACCAACACTCTGTGTTTGGGTTCTAATGTTATGAGTTTTGTTGTCTGTTTTTTTAATGTTCGATCTGTGGCCATGGAATCGCCTGGACAGGGTCTGGCTTGTTTCTCCAAAATCTGTTTCTAAGCATTACATAATAACTTTACGGAGAAAAACACACACACACACAAACTTGTACTGCTGGAAGGGGGATGTGAGAGGGTGTGCAAAAAAAAAAAAATGGAAAGAGAGATGGGGGGGGGGGGGGGGGGGGGAGAGGCAGGTGACATGATCAAAATACTGTAGAGTGTATAGTTTACACATGACGTCACACTTCCGTCAAAAGCCTTTCTATTTCAGCTTATGACATCATAAAGACATGATGTAAACGATACACTTTTTCGCGTATTAACTCATAATCCTGTGCTTCCCCCTCCCTCTCTCTCTGTCATGAATGTGGGTGTGTAAGCGTATACATGGGCATGTGGGCGCACGCACATTCACAAGCAACAACAACAACAACGAAGATGAATATAGGCACAAAAATATGCAAATGTGAAATCACCAGCACCCAATGCAGGATTCCTTTCAAGTGCATTGGAAAGAGAACAAATGTATGGCCATATTTACTACATGAGATAAAGAAATTTGGGAGACTTTCTTTTCAATTAAATGCAATTTGTCTGCCCACATGCATCACCATGATAGAATAAAGATACTGTGGAAGAAGCTGTCAATTTTTTTTCATTGAAATAAAAGTTATTGGCTGATATGCATCACTGGGGTACTGTAGAAGAAGGTGGCAATTTTTTTTTCCAGTGAAATGCAATTTATCTGCTTTTATGCATCACTGGGGTAGAATATTGCATACTTTGGAAAAAGCTGGCATTTTCTGGAAAAAGCTGGCATTTTCCCCCCCCACAACATCCTTATCTATACTGCAGAGACTGGGCATTTCATACTTCCTTATGCTGCAGCGCAAGTCAGTCAAGCATTCAGCTTAAAACAGGCAAAGACACATCCCACACAGCAAAACCCTCGACTCTAACAACCAAACGTTCCCCAAACAACGTAAACGTGGCCCAAACAACCAAACGCTGCCCAAACAACCTAAATGTTGCTTAAACATCCAAAACGTTCAGCCCAATGTTGCCCAAACATCCAAAACACTGTCCAAACAAGCAAACGTTACCCAATCACACGTTACCCAAACAGCCAAAACGTTCTGCCGAAACATCCATTCATTCGGCCCCCAAACAACCAAACGTTGCCCAAACAACGTTAACCAAACGCTGCCCAAACATCAAAAACGTTCAGCCCAAACAACCCAAACGTTCAGCCCAAACAACCCAAACGTTCAGCCCAAACAACCCAAACGTTCAGCCCAAACAGCAATTCATTCAGCCCCCAAACAGCCAAACACTCGGCTGCAACAACCAAACATCAAAGATTCGGAGGAGTGAGGATCAAAATCTCGAATAACTTTCCCAGTATACACTTTCGTCAGAGACCCATTCGCTCACGCAGGTAGCTAACCACTTCTGGACAACAGAATTGATCCACTGGCAAGGCTGCCATCGCAGGCTACACACCAAAAATTCATACGTCAAGAACTTGCTTACAGGAGTCGAGTATTTACAGACAGGCTCAATCAGACTGCTGTGAGAATTTTGATTGTGTCTGGCAGTTGATGGACCTTTTTTTCTTTCATATGTCCATCAAGGTACATGCCAGGTGGTTCCAAGCAGAGAGATTAAAAAGGAAAGAAATATGGGACTATTTTGGGGAAACCACCTGGCGCAAAGATTGGGTTACGAGTGAGCGCAAAGGCCTGACATGTGACCTCAGGTGAGGTATGTATTTCTAAATTGTGGATAATTTCATTGGAAGAAATCCCTAAAAACAAGTGGAAATATTGGCGGCAGGTTGTTTGTTCATTTGATCTGCCATCAGGTTAACGCCAACTTTTTGGCAACATTTATGCTACACCTCAAAACGCTTACATGGATTATATAGTGATCTAGTGCAAACGGCTAGTTGACGCATGTAGCCACAGCTAACCAATGAACAGGAGGCAGACTCATAGCCAATGAGAACTGCAGGAAGTGGTGGATGCCTTCAAGGCGCACGACGGAAAATTCCAACGAGCAAAATGCACAAGATACTGATCCAGCTCCTCCACATCTTTGGCCACAACAACCAACCCCCCCCCCCCCCAGCCCCCCCGCCAACACTCTTTCACTTCTGAAGCTCTACAGGGACTTTGCCTTTTATACACACCATTGAATTCTAGAAAAAAGACTGTTTGCGAAGAGACAACCATGTTGGCTCAGGTCCAACATTCCTTCTTACCCAGGCCTGACATGCAGCCTCTCTTTACTTCCGGTTCCTGGAATAAGCTTCCAGCCACTCTTCCACCTCCTCCAGCTTGTATCCTTGGGGGCCCCGGTCGCCGATGTATACGATCCGCGAGTCCACCACGATGTAGAGACGTTCGTACAGAGCCCCGTACAGATAGTTGGCGTCGTCGCTCATGCTGTCGACGACGATGGGGCAGGCCAGCCTCGCTTGCAGCAGCTGCTGGGCGGCATCCAGACGATCTTGCAGACAGCGATGATTCCTGAGAGACAGGACAGAGACTATGGGTATTGGCGGTGGGTGCGGTGATGGTCGTGGTGGTGGTGGTGGTGGTAGCAGTAGTAGAGGTGGTGTAGTAGTAGTGGTGGTAGTAACAGTAGTAGTAGTGGTGGTAGTAGTAGTAGTAGTAACAGCAGCAGTAGTAGTGGTGGTGGTGATAGTAGTAGCAGTGGAGGTGATATAGTTGTCGTAGTAATAGTAGAAGTCGTCGTCATCGTCGTCCTCATCCTACCATTAGTAGTAGTGGTGGTAGTGGTAATAGTTGTAGTAGTAGTACCAGTAGTAGTGGTAGTGGTGGTGGCAGTAGTAGTAGTAGTAGCAGGAGGAGGAGGAGGAGTAACAGAAATAGTAGAAGCAGTAGTGGTGGTGGTAGTAGTAGTAGTAGTAGTAGTGAAAGTAATAGCAGCAGAAACGGGGCGGGCCCGCTATTGCGCGGCCCACTATTGCGCGGGCCCGCTATTGCGCGGCTAACCCTAACCCTAACCCAACCCTAACCCTAACACCCTAACCCTAACCCAATCCTAACCCTAACCCAACCAACCCTAACTGTCGCGCAATAGCGGGCCCGCGCAATAGCGGGCTGACCCCGCAGAAACAGTCACAGAAGTAGTAGTGTAGTAAAAGTAGCGGCCGCAACAGTCGTAGTAGTAGCAGAACAGTAGCAGTAGCAGTGACAGTAGACCTAAAGGACATCGCGACACTGGAGTAAAGTCCGAGTCATGGACAACAGGTAGACGTCAACAGCTGGAAACTCATCAAACTAACTCTTGAAAACCATGAAATTGTCAAACACTCGGCGCTGTAATATTTCGGCCACATGGCCTTCATCAGGGAGACAAGAAAAAGAACGGAAAAGCTAGGTAAAATCCATGGTTGGTCAAGTCGGAGAATGACGTCTACAATATTGACGTTATCATTACGTTTTTCTCTTACTTAAGAGAAAATCAGAGTTGCGTTGGATAGAACTGAACAATCAGACTCTTTAAACTCTGCCAACTGCAACTGACCGGTAGTTGTCGGCTATGTATGTTATAGATTCTGAGAAAACTTGACCACATAAAGGCATACAAGAAAGCAAAAATCTCGGCAAAAAAATAACTTTTTTTTTCTTATCCAAGGGGAGTAATAGTCGGCTATGTATGCTGCAGGTTCTGGTTAGACCGACCGTGCCACATTAAGGCACACAAGAAAGCAAAAATCTCCGCCCCAAACACTTCTTTTTAATCCAAGAGGAGTAATTGTTGTTACGGAATGAAAGAGTTACTTCCCATCACCGTCGCTTTCAAGACATTTGGAGAACTCCAAAATATCAACGTTTTATAGGAAACGGACAGTTTTGAACTAATATTCCAAGAAAACAGATTGTTTCGTAGACGGTGATTAATTCGTAACAGTACCTTCATTATGTTCGTGTTCAGTGAAAACAGGCAAACAAACTTATATCCCTGCAGACCAGATCCTCAATCTAAACCACCGATCCACACCAACTTTCACAAGTTCGTTCTACGGCCACAGTCAAACTGCAGAAGGCCAGTCATCAGATGGGTAGGTCTCCTGGATGTAGACGATGAGCATATCATCATCATCACCATCACCATCACCATCATCACAGACCATTCACTTGATGGTAAACCGTTTGTTATGTAAGTGCTGGTCATCATACCGATGGAACTCCAAGGATGTAGATGACGATCACATCATCATCATCGTCATCATCATCGCCGACAGTACCGCCACCACTATAAGCATCGTCATCATAGTCATCATCATCATCGTCATCGTCATAGACCTCTGATATAATGCTAAAGCAATTGTTGCAGAAGGTCCACCCATCAGACCTATCTACTGTAAAGAGACGATGAGGACATCATCAACAGTATCATCCTCATCACTATCATCATCACCATCACCATCATTGCCATCATCATCATCACCATCAATATCATCATCACAATCATCAACATCACCATCATCACCACCATCACAATCAATCATCACCACCATCACCCCCACCACCATCATCACCACCATCATCACCACCACCACCACAGACCACTGACGTGATGTTGAAGGGGTTGTTGCTGCGGAAGGCCCAGCCATCAGAGGGGTGAGCCTCCTGGATGTAGACACCATCACCACCATCATCATCACCATCATCATCATCATCATCACCATCATCATCATCATCACACCACCACCACCACCACCACCATCACCACCACAGACCACTGACCTGATGTTGAAGGGGTTGTTGCGGAAGGCCCAGCCATCAGAAGGGTGAGCCTCCTGGATGTAGACGATGAGGAAGTCGGCCAAGGCGCCATAGTCCGCCACCAGGCGGTTAAAACGACGCAGCTTGGCCATGAAGGGGGGTCAGCTACAGCTGCCGAAGTTCAGAACCTGCACATGGACATGGTGGTACGAGGTCAATGTTTGGTCGTGAAATGACACAAAATAGATAGATAGATAGATAGATAGATAGATAATGATAAACAGACAGGTAGATAAACTGATAGACAAATATGGCAGATGTATGAACGGACAGAGAGAGAGAGAGAGAGAGAGAGAGAGAGAGAGAGAGAGATGAATAAACTGATAGACAAATATGGTAGATGTTTGGACGGAGAGAGAGAGAGAGAGAGAGAGAGAGAGAGAGAAAGAGAGAGAGAGGGGGATGAATAAACTGACAGACAAATATGGTAGATGTATGGACGGAGAGAGAGAGAGAGAGAGAGAGAGAGAGAGAGAGAGAGAGAGAGAGACAGACAGACAGACAGAGAGAGAGACAGAGAGAGAGATGAATAAACTGATAGACAAATATGGTAGATGTATGGACGGAGAGAGAGAGAGAGAGAGAGAGAGAGAGAGAGAGAGAGAGAGAGAGAGAGAGATGAATAAACTGATAGACAAAGATCGTAGATGTATGGAAGGAGAGAGAGAGAGAGAGAGAGAGAGAGAGAGAGAGAGAGAGAGAGAGAT
>CM031626.1:41801700-41826700 GCA_018398815.1 Conus ventricosus | reverse complement strand
GTAGTAGTAGAGTAGTAGTAGTAGTAGTAGTAGTAGTAGTATAGTAGTAGTAGTGGTAGAAGTAGCAGTAGAAGAAGAAGAAGAAGTAGTAGTAGTAGTAGTAGTGTGTGCGAGTGTGTGTGTGTGGTGTGTGCGCGTGTGTGTGTGTGTGTGTGTGTTGTGTGTGTGTGTGTGTGTGTGTGTGTGGTGTGTGTGTGTGTGTGTGTGTGTGTGTGCACATGCGCGCATGTGTGTGCGTGCGTGCGTATTTGTATGGGTGTGTGCATGCGCGCGTGCGCGCGACCGCGCGTGCGCGCGCGCGCGCGTGTGTGTGTGTGTGTGTGTGTGTGTGTGTGTGTGTATGCTCGTTTGTTTATTTGCCTCTAAGGTGTAAGCATGCAAGAGTGTGTGTGTGTGTGTGCGCGGAATGGAAGGGAGGGGAAGGGGGGGGGGGGGGGGGGAGGGTGTGAGGCGTTGATTTGTACTGGCTGACTTTTCTTGCTCCCTTTGTTACAAGCTTAAAGCAGATAAATGTGAATAATGCAATATACTGCTGTGTACTGCATTGTATTACATTGCATTGCACTGTATTGTGTTGTACTGTACTGTATTGTACTGTTTTGCGTATAGTACTGAATCGTTCTGCACTGTACTGTACTGCGACGCATCGTACTGAACTATATTCTGTTGTATTGCATTGTACTGTGCTGCATTGCGTTGTATTGAACTATATTATGTTGTATTAAATTGTACTGTACTGCATTGCATCGTACTGAACTATATTATGTTGTATTAAATTGTAGTGTGCTGCATTGCATTGTACTGAACTATATTGTGTTGTATTGCATTGTACTGTACTGCATTGAATCGTACTGAACTATATTGTGTTGTATTGCATTGTACTGTGCTGCACTGCGTTGTACTGAACTATATTGTGTTGTGTTAAATTGTACTGTACTGCACTGCGTTGTACTGAACTATATTGTGTTGTGTTAAATTGTACTGTACTGCACTGCATTGTACTGAACTATATTGCATTGTATTGTACTGCATTCCATTGCCTTGTGGTGAACCAAAATGTGTTGCACGCTATTCTCTCTGTGGAGCTCTCTGTGTGAAATTCGCAGCCTTCGCCGAGTAAAACTGCAGCCGCTATAGTATACCCAACTTTAAAATCAAAACCAAAAACAACAACAACAACAAACAACAACAAAAAAACCCATTCTGTTTATGATTCTATTACCTATCAAGGCGGATTTTCCTACAAAATGTTACCATGGGCAGTTAATCTCCTCGTTGCTATGGGAGTTTTATTGTGCGCGATGTGCATGCAGATTATGGGGTCTCGGAGTCTCGTTTTATTTGGAACACACACACACACACAACCTAAAAACTGGGGGGACGAAGGGGGGGGTGGGGGGGGGGGGGGAAGCGGGGGGGGGGGGGGGGGGACCAACAACAAAAAACCCGAGCCACCACTTCAAGTCCAGACAAATATACGGGGACCATCTCTCTACATTTTACGAGGCCATGTACTGATAAGCTATCAACGCTTTCTTAACCTGACATCAACATGATCGCCTGCTTTGAAATCTATGGTCTCCCGTTAGCCCCAAAAGTGTAGGTTTCTTCATACCTCCAATGCTTTTTCTTAGAGAAGGAAAAAAAAAAAAATTTCCACACGAAATGATTGCGTTTGACGATGGTTGTCGCGCCTGTCAGTCTGAGAGTACGCTTTGAATGTCATTACAGTGACAAGTCACTGTGGCCCAGGGGAACAGTACAGGGTCATGCCATTGGTCCCAAGGTCCGTTGGTCCCAAGGTATAGCATTCTGTTAGGTCTAAAGAAATGTTTAGTTGGACTGAACCCTAGTCATTTCGGGCTGCCCTTCGTGCAGCCTGATGGACTTTCTCGTGTGCGGAGACTCTGCCATGAAATGGCACTCAAAGGAAAGTGACTATAATACCTTTGTTCGATAAAAGATGTATCACGTGATTTATTTCTGTTATAATCTCAAGGCGGGACACTGAACTCGGAGACCTAATTTCACCTATTGTTGATTTTGAATCCCAGCATAACAGAATTTGACAGGTGTTTATAGGAAAATACAACGTATAGTTTAAAGACTTTCATATTGCAAACACATCAGCAGTGAACATTGATCATTTTTTTCCAAGGTGGTACAGTTTTTCTACTTTCAAATCAGGTACTATGACACACACACAGACACCACACACACAGACACACACACCACACACACACACACACACACACACACACACACAGACACCACACACACACACACACACACACACACACACACACACACACACACACACCACGCACGCACGCACGCACGCACGCACGCACGCACGCACACACACACACACACACACACACACACACACACACACACACACACCACACACACACACGCACACACACACACACACAGATACAGACACACACACACACACACACATGAGACACACATGCACGTGCACAGATTTTCAACACAGTCTGAATGGGGGAGCTAACTGTCAACCTGCTGAGGACTGGAGCTGCCGCACACATGAACAGCTGGACCAAGAGCCACCTCAATATAACTGCAAAGCAAAAGTCTTGCAAGACAAGACACACAGTCAGAAATTCCTGCCGCTTCATCGCGTTCCTCACAGTGACACCATCTCTTCAATGCTCTTCATGATATGGTTTTCACCCATGTTTTTCCATTGCCCATCAGAATGAAGTTGTTCATGTATGTGACGCGGCGTTCGGCTGCGCGAATGAGAGGTCCCATCAACTGCCGCCTACCATGTACACTATGTGTACACTGACGGGGCCAGACCAGCTGAACAGCCAGGCAGAGGACTGGTGCGGTGCCGTAATTAGGTCAAGTCATCCAGCACCCTCGTCACCATGTCTCCAAAGCAGAAAGCCAGAACTTGGAGATCTACTGAAATTCTACAGAAGCATGATGATGAAGCCACCTACCTTGGCATCACATCCGAAAAAGAGCGATTGGAAACCGGGCATCATAAAGGTAGAGAGAAGAGCTCGATGCAGGCTGCCAATTCTTCTGCGAGCCGGCAGACACTGTACACGGAGAGCAAATAGGAAGATGCTGAAAAAGTGTCTGCCAGGGACATCCATCAGGCCACGCTTAGCATACAGCTCCACCGCTCCGACAGTCGATTCACACACAAATCGTACAGACGTCAGATTCAATCCACAGTCAAGCCCTCCGCATTATTCAGTGGTGCATTGAAGTCGACGCTCACGAAGAAAATGAAGAAGCTTACAACCATCCTAGCTTTGAATCAGCTGAGAAAAACCGAGGACCAAGCAGGAAACTTCTGGTACCTTCCAGACCACCCTGAGTAGCAGAACTGAGCAGTCTACACACACACACACACACACACACACACACACACACACACACACACACACACAACACACACAACCCTGGCTGAAACGAAGAAACTCGGCACATTAGAGCGAATGGTCGTCACAACAGTACCAAAGGACATACTGAACCTCTGTCTATCAGATCTGCAAGTACCAAAGGACATACTGAACCTCTATCAGATCTGCCAGTACCAAAGGACATACTGAACCTCTGTCTATCAGATCTGCCAGTACCAAAGGACATATGATCCTCTATCAGATCTGCCAGTACCAAAGGACACATTGAACATCTATCAGATCTGCCAGTACCAAAGGACATACTGAACCTCTATCAGATCTGCCAGTACCAAAGGACATGCTGAACCTCTGTCTAACAGATCTGCCAGTGCCAAAGGACATACTGAACCTCTGTCTAACAGATCTGTCAGTACTAAAGGACATACTCAACCTCTATCGGATCTGCCAGTACCAAAGGACATATCAACCTCTATCAGATCTGCCAGTACCAAAGGAATATTGAACCTCTAACAGATCTGTCAGTACCAAAGGACATACTGAACCTATGTCTATCAGATCTGCCAGTACCAAAGGACATACTGAACCTTGTCTATCAGATCTGCCGGTACCAAAGGACATACTGAACCTTGTCTAATCAGATCTGCCAGTACAAAAGGACACACTGAACCTCTGTCTAACAGATCTGCCAGTACCAAAGGACATATTGAAGCTCTATCAGATCTGCCAGTACCAAAAGACATTCTGAACCTCTATCAGATCTGCCAGTACCAAAGGACACACTGAAACTCTAACAGATCTGCCAGTACCAAAAAACATATTGAACCTCTAACAGATCTGCCAGTACCAAAGGACATACTGAACCTCTATCAGATCTGCCAGAACCAAAGGACATACTGAACTCTATCAGATCTGCCAGAACCAAAGGACATACTGAACCTCTATCAGATCTGCCGTTACCAAAGGACATACTGAACCTCTAACAGATCTGCCAGTACCAAAGGACATACTGAACCTCTATCAGATCTGCCGTTACCAAAGGACATATTGAACCTCTAACAGATCTGCCAGTACAAAAGGACACACTGAACCTCTGTCTATCAGATCTGCCTGTACCAAAGGACATACTGAACCTCTAACAGATCTGCCAGTACCAAAGGACATACTGAACCTCTAACAGATCTGCCAGTACCAAAGGACATACTGAACCTCTGTCTATCAGATCTGCCTGTACCAAAGGACATATTGAACCTGTAACAGATCTGCCAGTACCAAAGGACATATTGAACCTCTGTCTAACAGATCTGCCAGTACCAAAGGACATATTGAAGGTCTATCAGATCTGCCAGTACCAAAGGACATACTGAACCTCTATCAGATCTGCCAGTACCAAAGGACATACTGAACCTCTATCAGATCTGCCGGTACCAAAGGACATACTGAACCTCTTTCTATCAGATCTGCCAGTACCAAAGGACATACTGAACCTCTGTCTATCAGATCTGCCAGTACCAAAGGACATACTGAACCTCTATCAGATCTGCCAGTACCAAAGGACATACTGAACCTCTATCTATCAGATCTGCCAGTAGCAAAGGACATACTGAATCTCTGTCTAACAGATCTGCCAGTACCAAAGGACATACTGAACCTAAATCAGATCTGCCAGTACCAAAGGACATACTGAACCTCTGTCTATCAGATCTGCCAGTAGCAAAGGACATACTGAACCTCAATCAGATCTGCCAGTACCAAAGGACATACTGAACCTCTATCAGATCTGCCAGTACCAAAGGACATACTGAACCTCTGTCTATCAGATCTGCCAGTACCAAAGGACATACTGAACCTCTGTCTATCAGATCTGCCAGTACCAAAGGACATACTGAACCTCTGTCTATCAGATCTGCCAGTACCAAAGGACATACTGAACTTCTGTCTATCAGATCTGCCAGTACCAAAGGACATACTGAACCTCTATCAGATCTGCCAGTACCAAAGGACATACTGAACCTATGTCTAACAGATCTGCTAGTACCAAAGGACATACTGAACCTCTAACAGATCTGCCTGAACCTTGGACAACAGACATCAGGGTCTACACTACGGTCCCCTGTTTTTATCCCACGTGGATGGACATCATGACAACAGTGAAACGATCCTCACTCTCGCCATAATTCCTAAAGGTCACCACCAGAAAGCGAAGACCTGTGTATACACCGACGGGTTGGCTACGAACACCCGTAGATGATGCAGGTGCAGGCATCCTGGCCGAGTCCGATTCCCAGGTGGGTGTTACCATAGCATGTTGTCGTAGAGAGACACTGCGCAGACCGCAGAGCTGAAGCAGAAGTCTAAATGCTGGCCACCTCCACAGTTGAGGCCTCACACATAGTTCCCTCAGCCAAATGTTTCTCTGTCCGACTTCCTGTCAATCCTGCAGGCGTA
This sequence comes from Conus ventricosus, assembly GCA_018398815.1. Taxonomy (NCBI): domain Eukaryota; kingdom Metazoa; phylum Mollusca; class Gastropoda; order Neogastropoda; family Conidae; genus Conus; species Conus ventricosus. The sequence continues at coordinate 41,820,848 of CM031626.1, read as the reverse complement.
TCAGAACAACAAGCTGCCCGCCCTCTCCTGACCAACTGGACTGCAAGAAGTTGCCACTGGCGGAAGAGCAGTGCTGCTGTAGATTCCAGCCCACCAGGGAGTTCCTGAGAACAATCAGGCTGACACCTGGCACAAGGGGGCGCTGCAGGAGAACGACCCAACACCAACCCCACCAACAGCGAGATGCACGGTGTGATCGGAGTTCCTACAACACCAGCCTTTCCCAGGGACGACGGAACGACCCAACAACAACGTCACCAACAGCGAGATGCATGGCGTCATCACTGCCATGCCCAGGGACGACGGAACGACCCAACACCAACGTCACCAACAGCGAGATGCATGGCGTCATCACTGCCATGCCCAGGGTCGACGGAACGACCCAACACCAACGTCACCAACAGCGAGATGCATGGCGTCATCACTGCCATGCCCAGGGACGACGGAACGACCCAACACCAACGTCACCAACAGCGAGATGCATGGCGTCATCACTGCCATGCCCAGGGACGACGGAACGACCCAACACCAACGTCACCAACAGCGAGATGCATGGCGTCATCACTGCCATGCCCAGGGACGACGGAACGACCCAACACCAACGTCACCAACAGCGAGATGCATGGCGTCATCAGTGTTCCCACAACGCAAGCCATGCCCGGGGACGATCACCACCTGTAGTCCTGAGAGCATCAACGCGACCTGGTGAGACTACACACCGAGCACAACGCATTGAGCTGTCACCCGTACTGGAAGCTGAGACAGGTGCCCTCCCCAACCTGACCTTGAGGACAGGAAGGTCAACACCACGAGGCAGGAGTTTCAGAACTGCGCCTCTATGGAACCAACGAGACCAGACGTGTGGTCTCTCGGCACTTCACAGACGACCAAACTCTGCGAGTGCTACCGGAGTGGGGAAAAGAGGGGTCTATTCATCACCTAAACTGGTGTCGAGCCTGTGAACTCCTGGAAAAGTATGGCGCATACGCATAGAAATTGTAAAACAACAACAACAACAACAACCTGATGGCAGGCAGAATTATCTGCCGTAACTGTGAGCTCGGCTGGATTATATGATTGATTATTTCTGTTTCCTTCGATCATTTCTGTTTTCTTTCTTTCGACTCGCTGTCACTGTCCTGAGGCATTAACTGCACCAAAAAGGGGATAAAATTGTAGTTCAGACGTCATCATGACTGTGATTTCATGACACAAATAATAATCCCAAGCGTTTTGACGTCATAATTACCTTTTCATGACACAGTTAATATTTTCATGCGTTTGGGACAAAGAGAGTAGGAATGAAGACCTTTTGATGTTGCACGCTTTCCATAGAAATACAGCGACAGGATCAGTGTGCGTGCCTTTGTCCGTTTGTCTCAGCTGTGTGAGACAGGCGATTGTGAACACTAACGTCATAGATGCGTGGTCGACTTACTGATACTATGGCTATGTGTATGACACTCTCTCCACCCCCCTCCCCTTCCCTTTCCATTTGCCATAACCTCACCTCTCCCTCCCCCCCCCTCCCCCTCTTCCCTCCCCATCTGCCTGTCTAATTGTCTCTTCCTCTCGGGTCCGAGTCCACGGCTACAATTTAATAATAATAATAATATAATAATATATAATAATAATAATAATAATAATGTATAATACTTATATAGCGCATTTCTTATTGTACAACTCAATGCGCTTACATCCACCATTTGCACTTATTCATACAATATTCATGCACACAGCAAAAAAGAAAATACACAATGGCAGACACACCTACATGCATAAACTGCCTCACCGAACTAGTTGTGGAGGAATTTAGGAGAGATCTAGTCATCTACAGAAGAGAATAGGCTTTTTTTTGAAGAGGTAAGTATTGAGCTGAGATTTAAAAGAAGAAAGAGCAGGCTGATTACGAAGAGCTATTTCAAGCTCACAGAGAAAAAAAAAAAGAGAAAAAAAAAGGATTTTTTTTCTTGCAAAGTCGGGCAGCCGGTTCATGGAAACCTCTACCCTCTATTCTGTTTGTTTTGATTACAATGTAGGCCCTAAACGCTGTATATTCTCTACGACACCCAAAGCTGCACCTGGCTTTCATCGTCAGAACATCAGCCAGTACCAAAACATATGCATCACATAGTCCAGCCCTTCTTCTTCTGTCATGTGGCCACAATCAACACTGATTATTTGGCCACAGAAGAGAGGGTTTCCATGAATCGGCTGCCCGACTTTGCAAGAAAAATAAATCCTTTTTTTTCTTTTTTTTCTTTTTCTATGTGAGCTTGAAATAGCTCTTCAGGTTGCATGAGATGATCACAACATTTACTCCGGATCACATTGACACACTCCCTGCCCACTAACTGGACCAGAGGGGACGAGAAGTGACGGGCAGGCATCCTAGTGACGGCCCCCGGCACCCCCCGCCGCAGCGGTCCTCCTACCAGCACCCCCCCCCCCCCCCATACCCACTTACCTACCTAACCAAGCACTCTCACATTCCTACAGGACAGTCTGGGTTTGGGTTTGTTTTGATCTTACTCCTGAAGTTTCGCAGCAGCGAGACTGTCAAGAGTGTCAGCACTGAGGTGGGGAGGTGACTGTTTTTGAAACTGTCAGGGGAGTCTGCCTCTACAATGTGTGCTGGGAATTCACTCCACTCACTGATGGCTGGGGGGAAGAATGAGAAGAGCCTATACTGCTGTTTGCCCTTCATCCGCACCATACCTGACTCGGAGACAGATCTCATGAGCGGTTCTCTGTCTGTGCAGGCACGATCCTGAAAATAGCAAAAGTTTTTAGGGACATGTTTTTCATTCACGGTAGTCTTTGGTGTCACTGGATTTAAGAGATTTTCATGGTGCGGTTGGTCATTGTTGTTATTCGTCGGTGGTAGTCGTTAACGTTGTCTCCTTTCGTTGTGGTTGTTGATGTTCATTTTGTCTTCTTCCGGGGTGGGTTAGAACCAGTTGTCGAGTCCAGAGGACGTCAGGGCATTGGCCAGCATCCTCATGGGTTGAGTCCCTAGGGTTGGGTGCGGCAGTAGAAATTCGTGCAGCTGTAGTTGGTGTGTTCGTCTGTAGTCTTGGATGGCGGTCATGGTAATGGGGAGGTCGGTACAGTCACTCAGGGCGTGTTGGAGAGAGGCCTCTGACCCGCATTGGCAGGTCAGGCCCAGGAGAACACATCTGTGGTATCCTGTTCTGATCCGTCAGAGGATTTGCTGGAGTCCTCGGGGAAGTCGGAGTCGTGGAGGTTTTCTTTGCATGGGGATGAACACCCATCCTCGCTCGGCACATTGGGTCTGCAAAGCGTCGTTCCTGATGTCGTAGGCGGCTTGTCGGGCTTTGCTGGTAACTTCAGCCAGAGATAGTCGTAGGTTGACTTGGTGGCCAGTTCTTGTGGCGATTTTGGCGGCACTGTCTGCCATGTTGTTGCCCTTGATTCCTGTATGGGAGGGCAGCCACATCAGGGTAAGGTCTGTTCCTTTACAGATAATTTGGTGAGCCAGGCACGATCCGCGTGATCCTTCCTTTTCTTCCTGTCGGCTACTAGACTTTTCACTCCCAATCCTAGTCCCCCTACAATTGGCGTAGAAACACGAGTCCACGAGTCATGCATCATTCTGCTATTTTTGCTGACATATACGCATTGAACTAGATTTACTGATCCCAAATTCTAGGATAAAATCATCTTTTTCACATGAAAAAAGTTGTTGTTTTTTTCCCCATAGAGCCAGAGCGATTTCCATCTGTTCAAATGTTGATCTCACTTCTTGACCTTTGCTGTGACCCCTAACTCTGACCTGTCCAATCTTGCATATCATGGATGCGCTTTCCGGAATAAAGATAAAAATTATTGTTCTGCTTCTCCTGAAAGCTCCGGTCATAGTTGGCTGTCTACCTGTACCTTTCGGCTGCACAGCTGTTTTCAGCATTTCATATTGGTGGTGTACAAAAGCGGTTATGTTATGTTTGTTTGTTTATTTTCCTCACGAGGCCAACAAAGTGAGGTTGTGAAATCACAGTGTGTGTGTGTGTATATGTGTGTGTGTGTGTGTGTGTGTTGTGTGTGTGTGTGTGCGTGCATGCGTGCTTGTGTGTGCGTGTGTGTGTGTGTGTGTGTGTGTGTGTGTGTGTGTGTGTGTGTGTGCGCGCGTGCGTGCTTGTGTGTGTGTGTGTGTGTGTGTGTGCGTGTGTGCGTGCGTGCGTGCGTGCGTGGTGAGTGTGTGTGTGTGTGTGTGTGTGTGTGTGTGTGCGTGCGTGCGTGCTTGTGTGTGTGCGTGTGTGTGTGTGTGTGTGTGTGTGTGTGTGCGCGCGCGAGCGCGCGCGTGCTTGTGTGTGTGTGTGTGTGTGTGTGTGTGCGTGCATGCGTGCGTGCGTGCTTGTGTGTGTGTGCGTGCGTGCGTGCGTGCGTGCATGTGTGTGTGTGTGTGTGTGTGTGTGTGTGTGTGCGTGCTTGTGTGTGTGTGCGTGTGTGTGTGTGTGTGTGTGTGTGTGTGTGTGTGTGTGTGTGTGTGCGTGCGTGCGTGCTTGTGTGTGTGTGTGCGTGCGTGCGTGCGTGCGTGTGTGTGTGTGTGTGTGTGTGTGTGTGTGTGTGTGTGTGTGTGGGGCGTGCGTGCGTGCGTGCGTGCGTGCGTGCGTGCGTGCGTGCGTGCGTGCGTGTGTGTGTGGTGTGTGTGTGTGTGTGTGCGTGCGTGCTTGTGTGTGTGTGCGTGTGCGCTTGTGCGTGCGCGCGAGCGTGTGTGTGTGTCCATCCGTGCATGGTAAACTTTAACGTTGGCATTTTCCCGGGAGTTACAAATGCTAACATAACCCAACCTGGCAAAATGACACACACTGATAAGAAATTACCAGTGATCCCCAAAGTGAAGATGTCACCGTGTAATACAGATCGTCCATCATTTATAAACGATTTCAGCACTCCTCATGATACCACAAAACTGACTCCCCCCCCCTCCCCACCCCCCTCCCGACAATGTGATCAGTTACAATTCCTACTCACTGTCAGTTAATGGACATGTCAAACAATACTCTTGGATACACAATGCAACAAAAGTTTTAGCTGCATCCAACTAAGAGAAGAAAAAAAAATCACTTATATCAACGGAATTTCAATCGAACAGCAGAGGGATCTATCAATACATTGTTTACTAGTCATAAAACGAATGTCATCCTCCGAGCATGTAAAACTAACTGAACCTGGATGTCACTGATTTCAGTCATCTGAAACTGTGAAAAGCACCGACCTCTTCAAAAACCAAAACCAAACGAAACGAAATCCCGAAACAAAAACAAAACTAAAAACCAAAACAAAACCAAAAAAAAAGGATTCATTGATTCAAACATGATCACACACACACACACACACACACACACATTTTATTTTTCGCAAAAAAAAAAAAAAAAAGCCGAAAGAAAGTACGACGTAGACAAACTATCCATGCTTTTCTTTTGAAGCTAAACAGAAACCCCACCAACCACCACGCTTAAAATTCCGTCTCCAGTCCCCTTCTCCCCCCCCCCCCCCCCATCCCTTCTTCCATCCACCGCCTTCTTTTTGAAGATGTTGAAGAAAAAAAAAAGAAGTCACAAACCTGAAATCAGTCACGAACGAATTTCAGTCACAAATCTGTAATTTTCGCATCCCAGAGTACATACTGTCAACACATGTCACACGACTTTGCTAAGTCTAGACATTAGACATACCTGTCCGTCCCACACAGAGTGAGGCAGGCGAGAGTGTGTGTCTGACCGACCGGCGAGCGAGCACAGTTGGGCCTTCACTGAGCAAGAAACAGTCGCAGGGAGACAATTCTATTCTCCCTATACTGCTTCAACTATGTAAAGGAACAGCTGTGGCAGTGTAATGTAATGTAATGTAATGTAATGTAAAAGAATATTTATAGAGCGCTTTACCTCGCAAGAGCCCAAAGCGCATATTACAGAAAAACATGATAAAAATTATCATTCTAATTCAAAGCGCGCGTACACACACACACACACACACACACACACACACACACACACACACACACACACACACGCACACACACACACACACACACACACACACACACACACACACACACACACCGCCGGGGAAAGGGGAAAAAAAACACAAAAAAAACTCTCACACGCAGACAGACACAGGAGCGCGTTCAACACCAGCAAACACGCGCACAGTGGTAACTGGATATCGTTAATCAGTCCGAGGGAAAAGATGTGTCTTTAGGGAGGTTTTAAAAGATAAGATAAGATAATGTTGCTTATAGCCCAGCCGACCACAAAGGGCCACATCAGGGCTGTGAGGTTTTAAAAGTCTCTAAAGAGTCCGTGTTACGCAAAGAAGAAGGGAGACTATTCCACAGAGCAGGTGCCTGGTACGAGAAAGATCGTTGGCTTGAAGTTTTCAGGCGAGCGGAGGGAAGCCGAAGCAGACGAGAATCGGTGGATGAGCGTAAGTTGCAAGACGGAACATAGAGATGGAGGAGGTCAGAGAGGTAGGAGGGAGCCAGATTATTCAGTGATTTGAAAACCAGGAGGAGAACTTTAAAGTCGATGCGAGACTGAATTGGGAGCCAGTGTAAGGAAGACAGAATTGGTGATATGCGATCAGATCTAGAGGAGCGGGAGATCAGACGGGCGGCATTGTTCTGAACTTTTTGAAGTTTAGAGATGAGCGTTAAGGGACAACCGGCAAGGAGGGAGTTACGATAGTCGAGCCGAGACAGGACAAAAGCACAGATTAGAGTCTTCAGAGCATTTTGAGTAAGGAAGCGGCGAACTGAGCTGATTCTACGAAGTTCAAGGTAGCAGGTAGTGTGTGTCTTTTCGGCGCTGATCTCCATGCCGAATGCTGCAGAACATTTGTCAAAGGCACTCTTGCTAGGTTGGCTAGTTCCTGCTCCTCTCCTGCTAGCCCGTCAACGTCATCGGCAAAGCGTAGGTTTGTTACTATCCTGCCACCAACGCTTACCGAGCCTTGGTGTCCCTCCGGTGTGTCAGTCATAATTCTCTCCAGGTAAATGTTGAAAAGAGTGGATGCTTAAAAACACATGCGCTCATAAATAAAGAAAATGTCACTCACCTGAGTGTTCTTGTATGGACTCATCGTGTATGGTTATGGGTTACTTACTCTACCATTCATACACAAGCACGTGGGAAACAGCTCACACGTCTTTTCTCTGCAAACGCCAGCGTCCAGTGGCCTGCAACACTGCGCGCGCCAATACCTAACGTTGCTTCCCTTCCGGGAGCAGCAACAGGTGAGTGATTATGTATTTACTAAATCAACGTTTCAGTTTTTGGTGTGTAAATTTACGCTCTACCTCAGAGTGGGATTGTTGATTTTTGTTGACTTTTTGTCTTTGAGAAGAGGTTAGAAAGAAAAAGCTTTGGAAATGGAGACTGGAAGCATACATGAGGTCCTTCTTAGAATGTGCATTTCACATATGTTGTAGTCTCGGTAGACGACATGAAATGGAATTTACATTTCCAATGGAACGAAGAAAACAAAAGAAAAACAATGAATTAAATACAACAGAACGTACATCAGAATGACAAATCCACACACACATACGCACACACACACACACACACACACACACACACACACACACACACACACACACACACATACACACACACACACACACACACACAAAACACACACACACACACACACATACACACACACACACACACATACACACACACACACACACACACACACACATACACACACACACACACACACACACATACGCACAAGCATACTTACAGCGTGGGGGCAAGCATTCACACGTATAATTGAACAGTGCCTGATAAGAACTGCTTTCAGCTCTGAACTGTGCCGTAATGTACAGAGCAAACTTTCTCACAGCCAGCCTAGTTTCTAGACAGGCCAAGAGGCAGGACTAAAAAAAGTCTGAAGCACAGATGTAGAAAAAGAACAAGGTAAGTGTCTTACCATTCTGTCCCATTGTTCGCCTTTGTCAGAACCCTCCTTCCTATCACACATGATTATTGTTATTATTATGAACGCTTACATAGCGCCCATCCTCAGCTAGAGACCAAGCTCTAAGCGCTTTACAATCCACACTTGTTTACACAACGGGCTGCCTACCTGGGTGGTGCCGACTAAAGAGCTGCCAGCTGGCGCTTCATTCAGTAGTTTCCCGTGTCATCCAGTCAATCAGTATCGTTCAATCAATTTCCTCACTTCCTTCATTCTTTCCATTTCTCACGCTAGGTGCATGCTATGTGTAACGTGTCATCCATACCAACGGCCAAACTGGCCTACTCTCCGAAAGTTGGTGATGGGATTTTACGTGTGTGCAAGATGTTCTGCGTGCGTTCACACATGGAACCTCGGTTTATAGTCTCATTCGAAAGACTGTATTGGAAATGGAGTCAGAATCAATGTTAACTCTGAGGGAAAAATCCCCCTGTACTGAAACGGCCCGGCGGATATTAGAACGCACAACCCCAGGATCACCAAGATTATGAGTCCGGCACTCTACCACTGAGCTATTCCGGCCCCTCACTAGCCACCCATCACCGAGCACCACGAGAAAATCGTTCAGTTGGTGGGCCGCCCACATAGGCCGCCCTCATAGGTAAACCAAGTTTACCAGGTTGTTATCGTCCACTGTTCAGCAAAGGCAGCCGACTTCCTGAACGCAGCCTTTGCCTTGCGCGCAAACCGCCACGTGTGGGATTCAAACTTGACAGTTTGACACTATGAGCGGCGAAGTTTTGTGGAAAGACAGCCGAACAGTGAACAGGTGGTAGACAGGAAGTGCCGAATGCCTTCAATACGTGCAGTGGAAGTGTGTAGCCAGTAAGCTGAGAGGCTGCCTATCCTCCCTACTCTCTGTGTCTGTCTGAAGGTAAGGTGGGCACACGCCACAGTTAGGATTTTGCACTATATCACTACATAATCCATGGAAGCGTTCCGAGGCCTGCTGTGAATTTGAGCCAGCATTTAATGTGTAACTGATCATGGATCCAAAGGACAACTTCCCACCGATTATTTCCCTTCTTTCGGCGGATTTTCACCTGCGAAATCACAAACAACTTCAAACACATAAGCTGATACACATTTCAGGCCGTGACCCTGTCTTTGCACCAGGTGGTTCCCCCCCCCCCCCCCCCAAATAGTCCCATTCCTTTGATCTTAATCTGTCTGCTTGGAACCACCCTGGCTTGTACCTTGATGGCCATATGAAAGAAAACGAGGAGAATCAACTTTCAGACACAATACCAAAGAGAAAAAAAATAAAAAAAGAAAGAAAGAAAAAAAATCTCAAAACAACGTTTTCTGCACCAGTCTATAAATACTCGACTCCTTAAAGCAAGGCCTGGGCGCATTCATCTGTGATGTGCATCCTGTCAGTGATGGCGAACATGGGCCCCAGTCATTAGATGAAACACGATTCTGAGCAGCTTTCATTTCAAGCCCCCGGAGCAGGACTGCAATGGAAATGGACTACTCACCATCATGTAAAAGAACGAGGGATGGGTGCAAAACATAATAACGTATCTCCATGCTGTTTGGCAAGGGAAGGGGAAGGCTGGGGGACAGGAGGGTGGGGGGAGGGGGTGGGGCAGAGAAAGGATAAAGGGGGTTGAACGGGGCTGAGGGGACGGGTGAGGGGGAGGGGGGGTGGGGGGGGGAAGTGGGAGCTGGGGAAAGAGTGTGGGAGGACGTGGAATGGATCTGAGGGGAACTCAAAACACACACGCACACACGCGCACGCACGCAAGCACGCACGCACGCACGCACGCACGCGCGCACGCACGCACGCACGCACGCACGCACGCACGCACGCACGCACGCACACACACACACACACACACACACACACACACACACACACACACTCTCTCACAAATAACAACAACAACAACAACAACAACAACACACACAACACACACACCACACACACACACACACACACACACACACACACACAAAATGGAGTTGTGTTTGTTCATGTCTCCAGTTGGTGTCGCTGTGTGGATGTGTCAGGCACTGGGTGTGGATGTGTCAGGCACTGGGTGTGGATGTGTCAGGCACTGGGTGTGGGTGTGTGGATGTGTCAGGCACTGGGTGTGGATGTGTCAGGCACTGGGTGTGGATGTGTCAGGCACTGGGTGTGGGTGTGGATGTGTCAGGCACTGGGTGTGGATGTGTCAGGCACTGGGTGTGGGTGTGGATGTGTCAGGCACTGGGTGTGGATGTGTCAGGCACTGGGTGTGGATGTGTCAGGCATGGGTGTGGGTGTGGATGTGTCAGGCACTGGGTGTAGATGTGTCAGGCACTGGGTGTGGATGTGTCAGGCACTGGGTGTGGATGTGTCAGGCACTGGGTGTAGATGTGTCAGGCACTGGGTGTAGATGTGTCAGGCACTGGGTGTGGATGTGTCAGGCACTGGGTGTGGATGTGTCAGGCACTGGGTGTGGGTGTAGATGTGTCAGGCACTGGGTGTGGATGTGTCAGGCACTGGGTGTGGATGTGTCAGGCACTGGGTGTGGATGTGTCAGGCACTGGGTGTGGATGTGTCAGGCACTGGGTGTAGATGTGTCAGGCACTGGGTGTAGGAGCGAGCTTGGAACATCCTTTGTTGGGGAAGTAGCCTTGTTTGTCCGGTGTGCTCTGTGCTGTCATTTCTGCTCGGTGTCATCAGCAGCACGAGTTCGGACTTGCAGACCTGCGATGTTTCTTCCATCACGGAAGCAAGAATTACCCAGCTTGTTAGTTACCACAGTTCTCCACCAGTTCCAAGACCACCGCAAAAGAACTTCTTCTTCTTTCCGTAGTGTCCACAATCATCAAGTTGATCATTCTGACACTTGCGTGGGTATGACCGTTTTTTTTTTTTTTATCCCGCCATTAAGGCAGCTATACTCCAACTTTGGGGAAGGTGCATGCTATGTGTAACGTGTCATCCAAACTGGCCTTCTCTTCCGAAAGTTGGTGATGGGATTTGACGTGTGTGCAAGATGTTGTGCGTGCGTTCACACACGGAACCTCTGTTTATAGTCTCATTCGAAGGACTGTATGGGGAATGGAGTCAGAACCAGTGTTAACTCCGTCGGAAAAATCCCCCTGTACCGAAACGGCCCGGCGGAGATGCGAACCCGCAACCCCAAGATTACGAGTCCGATGCTCTACCAACTGAGCTATTCCGGCCCCCAACTTGTCTCTAAAAGCTTTTGCTGTGAGGACGTAAAACTCAATTATTCTCCATCAGTTGAAAATTGCTGACCAACGGTGTACGCGTTTCACATCTTTTTCCGACCAGTATAGGCGTACCGCTCGGCCTCCAGTAGCCGAGGGCAGCATGCTGACTTTGAAGTAATACACCCCTTTGCGGCCTGTGCTTTGTCTCCGCCGCTCCTGTAACTTCTTTGTGTCCTGGCTTAAGCCTGAAGGCATGGTATAATCACTGAGTGGTTCAGAGGAGTGGAGGAGGAGAGGGGCGACGTTACACGGGAGAGATCCTGTTAGAGTGCTAAAAGCATTCTCTCAGCTGACACGAGTCGACCGATACGCTGAGTCATCGGACATAAAAGCTGTCCCCTCCCCACTTCCCCTCCACCCCCCCCCCCCCTACACACACACACACCGTTACTGCTTTTGCGAAAGCTAGTTTTTAAATGCGGCGGGATAACTGCGGGCTCGCACTTGAAACGAGAGAGCAAAAGAAAAGTTGATGGGTCGCCAAATGCGTTTTCACCTTGAAAAAAAAAAAGATGCGAAGCATATAAACGTACTCCCAGTTTTCCAAACCGCATATAATCGGCCAAGTGCTTTGTGAGATTAGAAATAAAGGCAAAATAACGGTTTTAACGGTTATTTAACCGATGTACACTTTTGAAACTGGTATTTTAGTCCTCACTGGGCTAAAGCCTGTGTACATACCAAATTTCATCCAAATCGAACAATATGTCAAGAATAACGGTTTTTAACGGTCAGATTTTGAAACACTACATGAAAGTGCCATTTGTGTGTGATGATCTTTCTATATACAAAATTTCATTAAAATCCACCAATATATAAAAAATAACGGCAAAATAACGGTTTTAACGGTTATATAACCGATATACACTTTTGAAACCGGTATTTTAGTCCTCACTGGGCTAAAGCCTGTGTACATACCAAATTTCATCCAAATCGGACAATATGTCAAGAATAGCGGTTTTTAACGGTCAAATTTTGAAACACTACATGGAAGTACCATTTGTGTGTGATAACCTTCCTATATACCAAATTTCATTAAAACCCACCAATATATATAAAATAATGGAAAAATAACGGTTTTAACGGTTATATAACCGATATACACTTTTGAAACTGGTATTTTAGTCCTCACTGGGCTAAAGCCTGTGTACATATCAATTTCGTCCAAATTGGACAATATGTCAAGAATAACGGTTTTTAACAGTCAAATTTTGAAACACTATATAGAAGTGCCATTTGTGTGTGATAACCTTTCTATATACCAAATTTCATTAAAATCCATCTATATATAAGAAATAACGGCAGAATAAGGGTTTTTAACGGTTGTTTAATCCATTTTCAGCATTACATCACTTACATATGGACAGAGGATCCGATTTGTCACAAGATCATCCAAACCGCTTATAAATTGGCCAAGTACTTTCTGAGATATTCCGTAAAGAAGAAAAACCGTTACAGGCCGTTACAACCGTTAGTAACGGCTATAACGGGGCAAACTAAAACATCAGGCATTATCCGTGACTTATAATGAACATACCTGCTAATTTTCATAAAGGTCGGCCAAGTACTTTCTGAGATACTCCATAAAGAAGAAAAACCGTTACAGGCCGTTACAGCCATTAGTAACGGTTATAACGGCAAACTAAAACATCGGGCATTATTTGTGACCCATAATGAACATACCTACAAATTTTCAGAAAGATCGGCCAAGTACTTTCTGAGATATTCCATAAAGAAGAAAACCCGTTACAGGCCGTTACAGCTGTTAGTAACGGCTATAACGAGGTAAACTAAAACATCGGACATCATCCGTGACCCATAATGAACGTAACTGCTCATTTTTACAAAGATCGGCCAAGTACTTTCTGAGATATTCCGTAAAGAAGAAAAACCGTTACAGGCCGTTACAGCCGTTAGTAACGGCTATAGCGGTAAACTAAAACATCGGGCATCATCCGTGGCCCATCATGAACATACCTACAAATTTTCAGAAAGATCGGCCTAGTAGTTTTGTCTGGAGCGAGTGGAACACATTTTGACCACGGACACACAGACACACAGACACACAGAACACACACACACACACACACACACACACACACACACACACACACACACACACACACAGCATTTCTTCGTTCCCATTCTAAAGTACTCCCTGTTCTATAAGAACTGGGAGTACAAAAAAAACAAGATGCAAAGCATATAAACGTACTCCCAGTTTATCCTGAATACGCGTGAGATATTCCATAAAGAGAAAAAACCGTCTTGGACTGGTGTAACCGTTAGTAATGGCTATTCTGGTAAACATCGGCCATCGTCTGTGACTTTCGGCCAAGAACTTTCTAAGATTTTGCATAAAGAAGAAAAGCATTATAACGGTACACTTAAACATCGGGCATCATCCGTGACCCATAATGAACATACCTACAAATTTTCAGAAAGATCGGCCAAGTGCTTTCTGAGATATTCTATAAAGAAGAAAATCCGTTACAGGCCGTTACAGCCGTTACTAACGGCTATAACGGTAAACTAAAACATCAGGCTTTCTTTCTTTCTTTCTGCGTACGCAGGCTGATACTCCTGCGGACACTCCTGTATAGCCAGGCAGTGGAGTTTTGTGTGTATGACCCTTTTCTATCCCGCCATTAAGGCAGCCATACTCCATCTTCGGGAAAAACATCAGGCTTTATTCGTGACGCATAATGAACATACCTACAAATTTTGAGAAAGATCGGCCAAGTACCTTTTGAGATATTCAATAAAGAAGAAATACCGTTACAGGCCGTTACAGCCGTTAGTAACGCTGGAACGGTAAACTAAGACATCGGGCATCATCCGTGACCCATAATGAACATACCTACAAATTTTCAGAAAGATCGGCCAAGTGCTTTTTGATATATACTATAAAGAAGAAAAACCGTTACAGGCTGTTACAGCCGTTAGTAACGGCTATAACGGGGTAAACTAAAACATCAGGCATCATCCGTGACCCATAATGAACATACCTGCTAATTTTCACAAAGATCGCCCAAGTGCTTTCTGAGATATTCTATATAGAAGAAAAGGCGTTACAGGCCGTTACAGCCGTTAGTAACGGCTGTAACGGTATGCTAAAACATCGGGCATCATCCGTGACCCATAGTGAACATACCTATAAATTTTCAGAAAGATCGGCCAAGTACTTTTTGAGATATTCCATAAAGAAGAAATACCGTTACAGGCTGTTACAGCCGTTAGTAACGGCTGTAGCGGGGTAAACTAAAGCATCGGGCATCATCCGTGACCCATAATGAACATACCTGCTAATTTTCACAAAGATCAGCCAAGTACTTTTTGAGATATTCCATGGAGAAGAAAAAGCGTTACAGGCCGTTACAGCCGTTAGTAACGGCTGAAACGGTAAACTAAAACATCGGGCATCATCCTTGACCATAGTGAACATACCTACAAATTTTCAGAAAGATCGGTCCAGTAGTTTTGTCTGGAACGTGTGAAACACATTTTGACCACGGACACACACACACACACACACACACACACACACACACACACAGCATTCCTTCGTTCCCATTCTAAAGTACTCCCTATTCTTTAAGAACTGGGAGTACAAAAAGAAGGTTAATCTCTCTCTCTCTCTCTCTCTCTCTCTCTCTCTCACAGACACACACACCCACACACACACACACACACACCAAAAAGAACAGTTCACAGAATGAGTCAGCGTTTTCGATGTCGGTGGGAAGTGCATGCTTAGGTCGACTAAAATTGTGGCACGGAATTGAACAGAAATAGGAAATGACAAGAAAGAAACAGACTGAATGAAGGAAAAAAAAAAAAAAAAAAAAGAACGATAGTGGATAAGGAAGTATGTAATCATAACAAGGTGAATGAGAAGTTGATGATGATAAAAAAGACAGAAAAAAAAATCATTAAAAAGAATAGAACTGAAACGAATTTTTTAACGTAACAATTAGAAACGAAATAAAATGACATCAAATCAAATTTGAGTTTGTTGGTAAAAGTCGTTCAAAACGCGTTTTGTGTGTTTTGTGTGCCCCCTCGCTCACCCCCTCGCTCACCCCCGTTCATTTGACAGTCTTGTAACTTCGCTCTTGCTCTCTTAACCAAAACAAAGTTAATGATTGGGTGAGGTCAGGCTTCACGTCACGTGATCACCCGCCTCGGGCGACCTGTAAAGAAGAAGGCGTAGGGCGTATTCTGGACTTGATGGTGTGGGGTGAGGTGGGAGGTTAGAAAGTGTGTGTGTGTATGTGTGTGTGTGTGGTGTGTGTGTGTGGCGAAGTTGCCATCAAGGAGAATAGGGAGGGAAGAGACCTGTTAACACCATAGAGAGAGAAGGACAGACACGCAGACTGACAGCTCTCTCTCTCTCTCTCTCTCTCTCTCTCTCTCTCTCTCTCTCTCTCTCCTCTACACACCACACACACACACACACACACACACACACACACACACTCAGATACGCACTCAGATAGACAAGCAAGCAAGCACGTACACATAGGAAGACGACTCGTTAAAGATTGGCTGTAGAAATGTACACCATCTTTCTAAGAGAGAGAGAGAGAGAGAGAGAGAGAGAGAGAGAGAGAGAGAGAGAGAGAGACTGACAATCAAACCTGCCAATCATACGTTGTACAATGTGTAGGTCAATGTACATGTTCCAAACACCTAGACAGATGATCAATGGGCTGATCAATTCGTGTGCATCTGCCTACCAGTGAAGGTGTTGCACTGGCATTCAAATTTAAAATTTAAAGCCGCGGTTAAAAAGAGAAGTTTCAAAGCGAGGGGACAACAGGTGGGAATCTGAACAACCTTGACAGAAAGAAATGACTGTTCCACCGAACGAAAGAGACAAAGAAATTGCAAGACACAACACGACGCGTTTCGACCTCTTTGGTCTTCTTCAGGCAAGACAGCCAACATTCAAGACATCGAAAACGAAGAAGGAACAATCACTTATCTCCTCATAAAAAAAAAAAAAATTAAAAGTACAGGACTGTTATTGTAAACCCTCAGCATTTTCTTTTCTGTCTGTTCTGACACACATTATGCATGAACAATTATAGTAGTTAATCACTCTTATCTCTTTTTATAGAAAAAAACATTTGTACATTCATTAGTGTACAACCATTCGCATGTAAATGTTAACTGATAACAAGTATATCTTGTTTACATGTCTTGTAGTAAATATAACAATGTGGTGTACACAAAGCAGCACATGCACTCTCCACCTTTGAGATGGAGGTTCGATGCCCGTTTACACATTTCTGTATACTATTTCATTTGATTATCATTTCTTTTGTCTCCGTTTTTATGTTTTGTTATGGTTTGCATTGCTAATGAGGCCTCTCTCTCTCTCTCTCTCTCTCTCTCTCTCTCTCTCTCTCTCTCTCTCTCTCTCTCTCTGTGGAATACTCTCTCTCTCTCTCTCTCTCTGGAATACTCTCTCTCTCTCTCTCTCTCTCTCTCTCTTCTCTCTCTCTTTGTCCTTCTCTCCCCCCCCACCTCTCTCTCTGTTCATAAATGTATGAGTCTGTTCTTGCATGTGTTCGAGAGAAAGATACTGATACCGACTATTTCAGCTGCCCGCGGGGAGTGAAACAAGGGTGTCTGCTTAGCCCGCTGTTGTTCACATTCTTCATAAATGAATTAGCGATAGAGATGTCGGGGTGAGCGAAACATGGAATACAAATGACACCTGGTGCTGCTGACTTATTTCTAATGCTTTTCGCTGACGATGTTTTCCTCCTAGTAGATGCCCCTGTTGGTCTGCAGAATCAATTAGACACATTGAAAAGGGAATCGGATAGGTTGAAATTAACAGTGAACCTAAACAAAAGTAATGTAATGGTTTTCAGAAATGGCGATTACTTATCAAAATATGAAAGATGGTTTTGTGGTGGAGTAGAAGCTTAGTGACAAATAGCTATACATACCTTGGGATGTTCTTCATAACAAAATGAAGCTTGAGTAAGTGCTGGTTTGAGATGTGCACAAAGGGAATGAGAGGTGTCATGGATATTCTGAGTACTACAAAAAAAGAAAAGAAAAAAAGAACTCCAGTGATGTACATCTATTTTGGAAATTATTTGATTCACATATACAGCCTATTTTAACATATGTATCAGAAGTCTGGGGTATGTTGGATAACAGCCAAATTGAAAAAGTTCATACCTATGCGATAAAGCGAATTATCCATGTACCCTTGCACGCATCAAATAAAATGGTTTATGGTGAAAGTGGACGACACCCTGTATTTATTATAACTTATGTTAGATGTATTAAATATTGGCTGAAAGTAGTAAACCTACCAATAACCAGACTCTGAGCTCAGGCGTATGAAATGCTCATGCTGCAACATGAAAGTGAAAAATTTAACTGGGCCTCCTGTACTAAGAAAATATTGACAGAGAATGGTTTTGGCATAGTTTGGGTTTTGTCACAAGGATGGGTAATAAAGTACAATTTGTTTCTGAATTTAAGGACCGTTTAATTTGTACTTATAAACAAAACTGCATGCTGGAATAATAAACACGACCGGTTTCTCTAAATTAAAAGTAACCTGAAGCAGCGAAATATCTTAAAGTTTATAACCCATAAATGGCATACATATAGTTTTGCAAAATTTCGAACCAAACGCTCGGTCTTAACACAAGTCAAAAATGGTTCGAAAGAAATCAAATGATAACTTGTCAAACGTGTAGACAAAAAAGGGCAGGTTGAGAACGAAGTGCATTTTTTGTTTGATTGTCCCGCATATGCCAATATCCGCAGTGGTTGTAACATTTTCAATGAATCAGTTGCCCAAAGAAGAGATTTAATAGCAATTTTATCAAGTGAAAACGAGAACACAATTTGTTGTTGTTGTTGTTGTTGTTGTTGTTGTACCACCATCATTTGATTCCCTTACGCATCCAAAAATAGTAACGCCTTCAGAATGGTAGGAGGAGCCGCTCGTATCTTGACAACTCTCTGCCCTGGAGTTAGGGCCTTGACATGTACCAGGTTTTCTGGTCAAAAATTCGCAAGTCACAAGCAGGCATTCACTGATCAAATCACGTAGCTTACACTGGTTACAGAAAATGAAGCAACTGTGGAAGAGGGAGAGAGAGAGTGTGTGTGTGTGTGTGTTTCAAAATAAATTTCGCACTGCTGAAATGAAGACACACTTGGGAACTATCCTCCTACTACTGTGCACCACACACAATTCGCCCAAGCGAAGCTGCTTGCATATACCTCTTTCCACTACATCACTCTGCCTTCGTTTCCCTTCGTTCACGTGCGATTCGTATGTGATGACTCTGTCAGGCTCTGCCCGCGGTGGAGAGCCGACATATTTAGTCACATGCGCAGGTTTGTAAGGAAGTGGTATGGACGCGAAATTTGCACGTTCCCTGGCAGAAGCGGCAGGGAGATGTTTGCAGTCTTATTCTAATCTTATTATTCATTGATTTGCTTGCAATTGAGAAAGTAGAAAACGATAGGCATGGCCCAAGACCTACCAACGATCTCGTGGAACTCTTTCTTTTCATAGCAGATCATGTAGCTTTGCTATGGAGACCGTGCTTTGTCTGCAGAGACAATTGAATGATTTTAAAACAACAAGGTATAAGTTAGAATTAAAAGTCAGTTTTCGGTAAAAGTTAGATCATGGCTTTTAGGAAAGGAGGTTATTTAGCAGCAATGGAGAGATGGATATATGATGGTTCTGCTATGCCCGTTCTGAACAATAAATGTCTTGATGTAATTTTCTCTTCACCTGAGTTTTGTTGCTGCGTATAGCGACTTTCTATTGGAGCTATGAATGTGTTATTATGTTGGTATGAGGACAATGTTTACATTAAATGGAACACGTAAGATTTTTTGTCATTTTTCATACA
>CM031626.1:41786700-41799200 GCA_018398815.1 Conus ventricosus | reverse complement strand
CAAAACTACAACATACATGGCCTTCAGCAGTGGATTGACAAACCTACAAGAGTAACTGAAACATCAGCTACTTTAATTGACCACGTTTATTCTGACAAACTTACAAAACAAAACATTGTAGAAGTTTGTTCTCCTCCATGTGGCTGTAGTGACCATAATCCTGTATGTTTCACTTGGTATAAAACTCATATAAAATTTCCTAAGGTAGGGCATAAAATCATATACTATCGAAACTTTAAAAACTTTATTGAAGAAGATTTTCTGTCTGATCTAGCAAATTCAACATTAAATTACATATATCAGATAAGGGATCCAGACGAAGCAAGTAAATTTTGGACAAATACTTTTAATTCAGTATACAATAAACACGCTCCTTTTATAAAGAAACGCGTCAGACTAGATATAAAACCACCGTGGATATCTAAAGAAATTGACGCCGAAAGATATAACAGGGATTTTCTAAGTAATTCCGGAACAAAAGAAGAGTTTAAAAAACAAAGAAATAAAGTTACTTCTTTGAAGCGAAAGTCTAAACATAACTATTTTAAGAAATTGTTAGTTTCCTCAAAGGATACCAGAAAAATTTGGAAAGCTATAAATATGTTGAATAATAAGCATGTGTCAAAAAACAGCACATCAAGCAGACATCACTCCTGATGACTTAAATGATCATTTTTCAAACATTGCCAGTAAAATCATAACAAATGACAGGTCTAGTCAAAATGATCTCTTTCATTTAAAACAATATATTGATTCCAAGAAATTTCTTTGTCCCTTCACCCTACCTTACATGACGATAACAGATGTAAACAAAAGCCTATCTCTTTTGAAACAGACTGGTACTCGTGATTTGGATGAGATTGATGGGAAAATATTAAAACGTTCTTTCCCCAGTTATTGTTGACTCGTTAACATATCTATACAATTTGTGTATCGAAAAAAAAAGTTTTCCCTTGAAATTTAAACAAGCTAAAGTTATACCACTTTATAAATCAGGTGACACTTCTAATCCCTGTAATTATAGACCAATTTCAATCTTATCAATTCTTTCAAAACCTTTAGAAAAGCACGTTCAAAATTTGTTGTACTCCTATCTTATGAAAAATGACTTGATTCATGAAGATCAGTCTGGTTTTCGTCAAAACCACTCATGTCATACTTCTCTAATACAACTCATTGATAGTGTTTTAAACAATATTAACCAAAATGAATTCACTGGTATACTTTTTGTTGATTTCGAAAAAGCTTTCGACGTTATAAACCACGATCTTTTGTTACAAAACTATTGTGCTATAACTTAACAACAGATTTCATAGATTTGATGTCATCTTTTCTTTCAGATAGAAAACAGTTAGTATTTGTAAATAACCACAGCTCAAGTTTTTATGCCCGTCAAATACGGAGTCCCACAAGGTTCTGTTTTAGGGCCTCTGTTATTTTCCATTTATGTCAATGATTTGCCTTGTTTTGTAAAATGCAATTGTGAAATGTTTGCAGACGACACATCTTTACATGCTAGCAATTCAGATCCTTACAAACTAACAGAGGATCTTCAAGAAAACATTCAAAAGCTAATTGACTGGACAAAATTCCAACCACATGTCCTTAAACACACAGAAAACTAAATGTATGTATGCCTGTGTTTAGGCAAAAACGAAAAAAGATGAAGATTCATTTTCAACCACTATTTATTGATGGAAAAGTAATACACGAAGTACAATCACACAAAACTCTTGGAGTCATTGTCGACAAAGATTTGTCTTGGACAGAGCACATTACAGCCTTGGGAAAGCGTTTGTCTAGAATAAAATGTTTCAATTAAGTAAAATAAAAAACTTTCTTGATGCTCATTCTCGTAAACTATTCTTTAGTGCCCATGTTTTTACCCATTGTTGATTATGCTTCAACTTTATGGGACAGCTGCAGTGAGACAAACTTGAAATTGATTCATCGCATGTATAAAAGAGCTGTAAAGTTGGTGTTGTTAAAATCAAATTCTCTAACCACTGAAGACTATAGAAAACTGAATATACTCACTTTCCATAATAGACTTTTTTTCAATAAGGTAGTCTTGATGCACAAGACTTTAAACGGAGATGCTCCTAAAAAGATAATGAACACATTCATAATAAATAATTTCAGACACAATCATTTACTTATGCTTCCAAGACCTAGAAATAACCTATTTAAATCAAGTTTCCTTTATTCTGGTGGAACGTTATGGAATGGTCTTTCACCAAATTTTAAAAGTATGACAAACCTTAAAACGTTCAAAAGAAATCTTAAAGTTATCTCAAAGAAAACAGAAATAATGACTTATAATTGTTTTCCCAACTTTGCTGTAATGGCTGTTCCTTGTGGCATGTCTTTTAAAATTGTCAATAATGATTGTATTTGATGCATATGTACTGATAATGTTTAAACAGAATTTTGTATGCGTGTATATGCTACATTGTATACGTACATACGCAGAAGTGCTAAAATGCGTAAAATTAATTGTTTGAAGTTCAGTAATTTAATTTTTTTCCTTATCCATTGTAATGTTTGTATTCCCTTTCCCCTTCCATCCCACTTCTTCTATTATAATTATTAGCATTGTTAAGATGGCTTGATGAAAAAAAAGTGATTTAGTTCGCTTATTCAATGTTTCCATCTATAAATAAAATTTTTGAATTGAATTGAATTGAATTGAATTGAATTGAATTGAACACACACACACACACAACACACACACACACACAACACACACACACACACACACACACACACACACACCACAGAGAGAGAGAGAGAGAGACTCTCTTGAAAACGCGAACACCCCAAAACACACCAAACACCGTTTCTAGTTTCTAACCCGAAGAAAATCCAACTCCTCCAACATCAGCGTCAGTGCCGTTTCACTCGTGGACCAGTAAAGACAACGACCTCGTAGGCAGTCCACTTTCTGACCTCTGTCCTTGAGCTATGGGTTTGGTTTGCCCGGTCAGTCGTTTTGGGCTTGCTCATCCGCTGACCACCTTCCAGTGACCAGTGAAGTCGGTGAGAATGTGAACGGGAGAACCCCAGGCTGCACACCAAAAATGAATGCACCAAGGCCTCGCTATGAAGGAGTCGAGTATTTATAGACTGGCGCAATTAGATTGCTTTGAGAATTTCTATTGTGTCTGAGAGTTGATTCTGCACATTTTCTTTCATATGGGCCACCAAGGCCCCGGGGCTCCAAGCCAGACAGATTCAAATCAAAGGAGTGGACTATGGGGGGGGGGGGGGGGGGGGGGGGGGGGGGGGGGGGGGGGGGGGGGGGGGGGGGGGGGGGGGGGGGGGGGGGAATCCCTGGCGCAAAGATAGGGTCACGGTGAGTGCAAAGGCCTGAGAGGTGTTGTCAACTAAGGGGAGGGTCATGAATTTGAAGATTGTGATTTCATTGGTGAAACCCCCCCCCCCCCCCCCAAAAAAAAAAAGAGTAAAATAAAATAAAATAAATAAATAAATAAGGGAAATGATTGGTGGGAGTTGTTCTTTTTGATCAGTTATCACTTTAACAATAAATGCTGGCTCAAAAAAAAAAAAAAGTTTTGGCAGACCTCAAAACACATACTTGGATTCACACCTCATGTTTTCAGTGCAAAATGCTAATTGTGGCGTGTGACCACAGTCAGGGAAACCGTCGGAGGGACACAAGTCGTGTGAAGGTTTTCGAGGGGAAAAAGAGGTTATATCCGAAGGCGAGCGTTCTAGGAATAAGTAGTGGCTTTTTTAAATGTTCGAAGGCGAAGTTCTCACATGGTAGTGTTGTGATTGTTGTGTTGTGTGTGTGTGGTAGTTCGTTGGTGTGTGTGTGTGTGTGTGTGTGTGTGTGTGTGTGTGTGTGTGTGTGTGATGTGTGTGTGTGTGTGTGTGTGTGTGTGTGTGTCGGCGCTCTTGTGTGTGTTGTGTGTGTGTGTGTGTGTGTGTGCCGGCGCATCAAGCATGTATGTATGTGGATGGTGGCGGGTATGTAAGGTATTTGTGTGTGTGTGAAACGCCGCTGGCAGATGTGTCATGGTATGGGGTGGGGTGGGTATAAAGGTATTTGTGTGTGTGTGCACACCTCTGTGTGTTCATGTATATGGAGGGTGGGGGTGGGTATAAAGGTATTTGTGTGTGTGTGCACACCTCTGTGTGTTCATGTATATGGAGGGTGGGGGTGGGTATAAAGGTATTTGTGTGTGTGTGCACACCTCTGTGTGTTCATGTATATGGAGGGTGGGGTTGGGTATAAAGGTATTTGTGTGTGTGTGCACACCTCTGTGTGTTCATGTATAATGGAGGGTGGGGGTGGGTAAAAGGTATTTGTGTGTGTGTGCACACCTCTGTGTGTTCATGTATATGGAGGGTGGGGGGGTATAAAGGTATTTGTGTGTGTTGCACACCTCTGTGTGTTCATGTATATGGAGGGTGGGGTGGGTATAAAGGTATTTGGTGTGTGTGTGCACACCTCTGTGTGTTCATGTATATGGAGGTGGGGTGGGTATAAAGGTATTTGTGTGTGTGGCACACCTCTGTGTGTTCATGTAATATGGAGGGTGGGGGGGGGTATAAAGGTATTTGTGTGTGTGTGCACACCTCTGTGTGTTCATGTATATGGAGGGGGGGGGTGGGTATAAAGGTATTTGTGTGTGTGGTGCACACCTCTGTGTGTTCATGTATATGGAGGGTGGGGGTGGGTAGTTGAAGTTTTAGTTTGGGGTGTGTGTGTGTGTGTGTGCACACCTCTGTGTGTTCATGTATATGGAGGGTGGGGGTGGTATAAAGGTATTGTGTGTGTGTGCACACCTCTGTGTGTTCATGTATATGGAGGGTGGGGTGGGTATAAAGGTTTTGTGTGTGTGTGCACACCTCTGTGTGTTCATGTATATGGAGGGTGGGGTGGGTATAAAGGTATTTGTGTGTGTGTGCACACCTCTGTGTGTTCATGTATATGGAGGGTGGGGGTGGGTATAAAGGTATTTGTGTGTGTGTGCACACCTCTGTGTGTTCATGTATATGGAGGGTGGGGGTGGGTATAAAGGTATTGTGTGTGTGTGCACACCTCTGTGTGTTCATGTATATGGAGGATGGGGGGGCAGGAGGGTGAGGGCGCTCACGTGTGTACGTACGTGTACATGCGCACGAGTTTATGCGTGTGCAAGTTCCCACCTGTGTGTATGTGTATAAACGAGCTCGTATAAATTTCAAGCGTTCAAATTCTGGCACTTGCAATTGTAAGGGCACTACATACAGTGACATATCTTTATGGACATCAGTTCAGAAGATGAAAATTTTATGATTGAGAAGTATGTAAACAAAAAGTTATTGTAAAACACACCAACAACACACAAACAAGCACACACACACACACCACACACACCCCAACAAAAACAGCACACAAACCACACACACCCACACAGTAAAACATACACACCCCAAAGAAAACCGGCACTACTGTCACAGATATTACCTTTTGTTTTAAAAGGTGTCTACAAATACACGAATTAAAATTCTTTGTTGAAAGGTATCTACAAATATTTTTTTTTAAAAATCAACTCTTAACATTCACGACAGTTCAGACATGTTTTTGTATATCCATGCTTTTTCCCCATGCAAATTCATGTTTATTTCACCCCCATTCCCCTCACACACCCCCCCCCCCCCCCCCCCCACCTTACCAAACCCACTAATCTCTTTCTTTAAAAAAAAAAAGTTGTTTTTGCTGGAAAATGACGCACTGTAGAATGGCCATGAATCATTTCACACGACATCAAACAAATTGACTGGATCTCACTCGCCATGTGCGTTGCAATATGAGACAACATTTTAACATCTGCTGTAGCACAAGTTACAATAAATAATGCACGTACGGGGGATGGCCTTTAGTAATTGCAAGTTTAGAGATGTCCGCACCATTTTTTGCGCTTCTTTTTTTTTTTTTAATCCTTTCTTTTCCAAATTGTCAAAATTATCATCGCAAAAAAAAAAAGACTTCTCAAAATTTTTTTTAGACAATTTCTGGTCTTCCGATTCTGACCTCTCCTCCCGTTTGACTTTCGAATATAAGGGGGAGGAGAGGGGGGGGGGGGGGGGGGGGGGGGGGGGGGGGGGGGGGGGGGGGGGGGGGGGGAGAAAGAAAAAAAAATAGTTGCCAAGTGAGGCGATTGCAGGCGGAATTGAAACAAATCTTAAAAAGGGGAAAGAAATACCTCCGGCAAAACAACATGGCAAACGAATCACAAGACAAAGCGCGACGCGTTTCGACCTCTTAGGTCGTAGGTCTTCTTCAGGCAAGATAAACAACACTCATTTTCGTTATCCTCAGTTTGTTTTGTTTCTCTTGCCTGAAGAAGATCTAAGAGGTCGAAACGCGTCGTGTTTTGTCTTGTGGTTCGTTTGTCCATGTTGTTTGGCGAGTTGTTTCAATCCCTTTTTTTTACGATTAGAAAACAAATTGATAGTTATTAATGTAACAGGACTTTGAGCGGGACTGTGCTTTTTGAGTTCCGTCTTGTTGTTTCTGTCCTACAACCGACTTCACTGGTGCTGGGTAATGACGCCTTCATCCTCATCTGGTCTCATATCCACCCCCCCCCCACCCCCTCCACGTTTGTATAGCTAGTAGTCCTGGGGGACCTGGTGTGGAGAATCAGTCCGAGACCTGCATCTGCATTACTGGTCAAAGACGTGCTGTCGGATGGAATGCTGCAAGGACAGGAGTTTGGGGACTGAGAGGAGAAATGTGATGAGGCAGGTAATGGGTCATGTTGGCTACAGACCAGCCGACCGCAAAGGGCCATATCAGGGCTGTCACCCGCGTTGAAGTCAACTAAAAGTCATATTTAGGAAGAAAAAAAAAAAGAAGAAAAAAAAAAGAAAGAAAAAAAAGGTCACATTCACACAACCCTTTCAAATACACCTTCTAAAAACACACCAGAAATTTTTTGTTGAAATCTTTCTTCTGTGAAATCTTAGGACGACATTAAAAAAAAGTAATGATCTCTTTCAGAAATTCAGTATACAAGTGATTTTTGATTGCCGACCAAGTACAGACAAATAAGTATACAGTGATTCTGTTATCGACCAAGTACAGACAAATAGTATACAAGTGATTCTTGATTTATCGACCAAGTACAGACAAATGAGTATACAAGTGATTGTTTATTTATCGACCATGTAAAGACAAAGAAGTACACAAATGAATGTTTATTTATCGAAAAAGAAAAGAAAAGATCCGAACAAAGACACGAACAATGACTGTACAAGTGAATGTTTATCGACGAAAAGACGAACTAAAGTACGAAAAAACGACTATGCAATTGAATGTTTATATATTGACAAAGTACAGACAATTAAGTATAAAAGTGAATGTTTGTTTATTGACGAAAAGATCGACAAAGGTACAGTTTATTTATGGACAAAGTGCAGACAAACGGGTACACAAGTGAATGTTTGTTTATCAACGAAAAGACGAACAGAGGTTAGAAAAACGACTTTGCAAGTGAATGTATGTTTATGGACAAAGTACAGCCAAACGGGTATACAAGTGAATGTTTATTTATGACAAAAACGACGAACAAAGGCACAGACAATGAATATAAAGTGAATGTTCATTTATTTACAGAAAAGACAACAAAGGTAAGACAAACGAGATATACAAGTGAATTTTTTCCCCCTCTTTTTAACATGGACATCACTCTTCATGTGTTCCAGCGTTTCTATAGCAAACGTGTGATCCTGGATCCGCAACCAGAGGACCGATCAGGAGACCAGTAAAAAGGGGAGGGGGACGAGATTAGATCTACCCCGAGCTCAAACCATCCTGCCCACCATGGCACTGTCTCCGCTGAGAGCGCTGCGCTTTGGTCTGGACGTGGCACGGTTGGCGGTGATGACGATGGGATGGTGTGCATGTGGTGTGGTGAAATGTCACGGTCTGGGCAGGCCAAACTGGCCACCATGTTCGACGAGGTCATGCACGACACGCCGCTCAAGCCCGAGGACTACTTGGACACCGTGTTCAGGTTTCTGCTTTCGTTTTTTTCTCCTGTTCTCCCCCCCCCCCCCCCCCCCCCTCCCACCCGCTCCTCCCCCTCCCCCCCCCCCCTTGCCCCGAGCTCTTCAGTCAGTCCTCTTTCATTTCGTTTTCTGTCCGTCTTCCCTCCCTCCCCCCCCCCCCGCCCCTCTCTATTTTCCATACTCTGTAATCACTTCATTTCTCTCTGTCTGTCTGTCTGTCTGTCTGTTTGTCTCTCTCTCTCTCTCTCTCTCTCTCTCTCTCTCGTCACTTCGTCTCTCTCTTACTACCGTACTCTATAGACAGTTCATCTTCCTCTCTCTCTCCTCTCTCTCTCCTCTCGTCCTCTCTGTCTGTCTCTCTACTACCGTACTCTATAGACTCCTCTCTCTCTCTCCTCTCTCTCACTCTTCTCTCCTCTCTCTCTCTTCCTGCAGTCCACAATCAGTTCTTTCATTTTGTTTTCTCCTCTTTCCTTGTAACTCATTTTTCCCCATTTGCATTCTCCTTTTCTTCCCTTCCCCCCTAACTCTCCAGTCAGTGTTAGCTTCTGTCCCTTCTGCTCTCTCTATCCCCCTCCCTCCCCCCCTCCCTCTAACTCTCCTCAGTCCCAAGTCAGTTAGCTTCTTCCTTTGCTCTCTCTTCCCCCCCTCCCCCTCCCCCCTAACTCTCCAGTCATGTTAGCTTCTGTCCCTTCTGCTCTCTCTATCCCCCCCCCTCCCCCCTAACTCTCCAGTCAGTTGTTAGCTTCTGTCCCTTCTGCTCTCTCTATCCCCCCTCCCCCCCTCCCCCCTAACTCTCCAGTCAGTTGTTAGCTTCTGTCCCTTCTGCTCTCTCTACCCCCCTCCCCCCCTCCCCCTAACTCTCCAGTCAGTTGTTAGCTTCTGTCCCTTCTGCTCTCTCTATCCCCCCCTCCCCCCTCCCCCTAACTCTCCGTCAGTTGTTAGCTTCGTCCCTTCTGCTCTCCTATCCCCCCCCCCCCCTCCCCCTAACTCTCCAGTCAGTTGTTAGCTTCGTCCCTTCGCTCTCTCTATCCCCACTACCCCCTCCTCCAGTCAGTTTAGCTCTCCCTTCTGCTCTCTCCAAATTCCCCCCCTCCCCCCCCCCCCTAACTCCCATCAGTATTAGCTTCTGTCCCTTCTGCTTCTCCCACTCCCCCCCTCCCCCCCTCCCCCCTAACTCTCCAGTCAAGTTAGCTTCTGTCCCCTTCTGCTCTCTCTATCCCCCCCCTCCCCCCTCCCCCCTAACTCTCCAGTCAGTTGTTAGCTTCTGTCCCTTCTTGCTCTCTCTACCCCCCCCTCCCCCCTAACTCTCCAGTCAGTTTGTTAGCTTTTGTCCCTTCTGTCTCTCTTCCCCCCCTCCCCCTCCCCCTAACTCTCCAGTCAGTAGTTATTTCTGTCCTTCTGCTCTCTCTATTCCCCCCCTCCCCTTCCCCCTAACTCTCCAGTCTTGTTACTTCTGTCCTTCCTGCTCTCTCTATCTCTCCTGCTCCCCTAACTCTCCAGTCAGTTTGTTAGCTTCTGTCCTCTTCTTTGTTTTTTTTCTTCTCCTCTTTCTTCCCTCCCTCCCCCCTTACTCTCCAGTCAGTATGTTAGCTTCTGTCCCTTCTGCTCTCTCTATCTCCCCCTCCCCCCCTCCCCCCTAACTCTCCAGTCAGTAGTTAGCTTCTGTCCTTCTGCTCTCTCTATCTCCCCCCCCCCCTCCCCCCTAACTCTCCAGTCAGTAGTTAGCTTCTGTCCCTTCTGCTCTCTCTATCTCCCTCCCCCCCTCCCCCCTAACTCTCCAGTCAGTTGTTAGCTTCTGTCCCTTCTGCTCTCTCTATCTCCCCTCCCCCCCTCCCCCCTAACTCTCCAGTCAGTGTTAGCTTCTGTCCCTTCTGCTCTCTCTATCTCCCCTCCCCCCCTCCCCCCTAACTCTCCAGTCAGTTGTTAGCTTCTGTCCCTTCTGCTCTCTCTACTCCCCCTCCCCCCCTCCCCCCTAACTCTCCAGTCAGTAGTTAGCTTCTGTCCCTTCTGCTCTCTCTATCCCCCCTCCCCCCTCCCCCCTAACTCTCCAGTCAGTTGTTAGCTTCTGTCCCTTCTGCTCTCTCTATCCCCCCCTCCCCCCCTCCCCCCTAACTCTCCAGTCAGTAGTTAGCTTCTGTCCCTTCTGCTCTCTCTATCTCCCCCCTCCCCCCCTCCCCCCTAACTCTCCAGTCAGTTGTTAGCTTCTGTCCCTTCTGCTCTCTCTATCCCCCCTCCCCCCCCCCCCCTAACTCTCCAGTCAGTAGTTAGCTTCTGTCCCTTCTGCTCTCTCTATCCCTCCCCCCTCCCCCCTAACTCTCCAGTCAGTAGTTAGCTTCTGTCCCTTCTGCTCTCTCTATCCCCCCTCCCCCCCTCCCCCTAACTCTCCAGTCAGTTGTTAGCTTCTGTCCCTTCTGCTCTCTCTATCCCCCCCTCCCCCCTCCCCCCTAACTCTCCAGTCAGTAGTTAGCTTCTGTCCCTTCTGCTCTCTCTATCCCCCCTCCCCCTCCCCCCTAACTCTCCAGTCAGTAGTTAGCTTCTGTCCCTTCTGCTCTCTCTATCCCCCCTCCCCCCTCCCCCCTAACTCTCCTGTCAGTAGTTAGCTTCTGTCCCTTCTGCTCTCTCTATCCCCCCTCCCCCTCCCCCCCTCCCAACTCTCCAGTCAGTAGTTACTTCTGTCCCTTCTGCTCTCTCTACCCCCCTCCCCCCTCCCCCTAACTCTCCAGTCAGTGTTAGCTTCTGTCCCTTCTGCTCTCTCTATCTCCCCCCTCCCCCCTCCCCCCTAACTCTCCAGTCAGTTAGTTAGCTTCTGTCCCTTCTGCTCTCTCTACCCCCCCCCTCCCCCCCCCTCCCCCCTAACTCTCCAGTCAGTGTTAGCTTCTGTCCCTTCTGCTCTCTCTACCCCCCCCCCCCCCTTCCCCCTAACTCTCCAGTCAGTTGTTAGCTTCTGTCCCTTCTGCTCTCTCTATCCCCCCCTCCCCCCCTCCCCCCTAACTCTCCAGTCAGTTGTTAGCTTCTGTCCCTTCTGCTCTCTCTATCCCCCCCTCCCCCCTCCCCCTAACTCTCCAGTCAGTTGTTAGCTTCTGTCCCTTCTGCTCTCTCTATCCCCCCCCTCCCCCCTTCCCCCTAACTCTCCAGTCAGTGTTAGCTTCTGTCCCTTCTGCTCTCTATCCCCCCCCTCCCCCCTAACTCTCCAGTCAGTTTGTAGCTTCTGTCCCTTCTGCTCTCTCTACCCCCCCTCTCCCCCCCCTCCCCCCTAACTCTCCAGTCAGTTGTTAGCTTCTGTCCCTTCTGCTCTCTCTATCTCCCCCCCCCCCCCTCCCCCCTAACTCTCCAGTCATTTGTTAGCTTCTGTCCCTTCTGCTCTCTCTACCAACCCCCCCTCCCCCCCTCCCCCCTAACTCTCCAGTCAGTAGTTAGCTTCTGTCCCTTCTGGTCCTCTATCCCCCCCCCCCCTCCCCCCTAACTCTCCAGTCAAGTTAGTTACTTCTGTCCCTTCTGCTCTCTCTATCCCCCCCCCCCCCTAACTCTCCAGTCAGTAGTTAGCTTCTGTCCCTTCTGCTCTCTCATCTCACCCCCTAACCCCCCCCCCCCCCCTAACTCTCCAGTCAGTTGTTAGCTTCTGTCCCTTCTGCTCTTCTATCTCCCCCCTAACCCCCCCCTCCCCCCTAACTCTCCAGTCAGTTGTTAGCTTCTGTCCCTTCTGCTCTCTCTATCTCCCCCCTAACCCCCCCCCCCCCCCCCCCACTAACTCTCCAGTCAGTTGTTAGCTTCTGTCCCTTCTGCTCTCTCTATCTCCCCCCTAACCCCCCCCCCTCCCCCCTAACTCTCCAGTTAGTTGTTAGCTTCTGTCCCTTCTGCTCTCTCTATCTCCCCCCCTAACCCCCCCCCCCTCCCCCCTAACTCTCCAGTCAGTTGTTAGCTTCTGTCCCTTCTGCTCTCTCTATCTCCCCCCACCCCAACCCCCCCCCTCCCCCCTAACTCTCCAGTCAGTTGTTAGCTTCTGTCCCTTCTGCTCTCTCTATCTCCCCCCCCCCCTAACCCCCCCCCCCCCCTCCCCCTAACTCTCCAGTCAGTTGTTTAGCTTCTGTCCCTTCTGCTCTCTCTACACCCCCCCCCCTCCCCCCTCCCCCCTAACTCTCCAGTCAGTAGTTCTGTAGGTCTTTGAATACATTAAAAAAAAATCATACATCATGTTTTCGAGATGATGTTAGTTATTCTCAAGCCATAAGATGCTGATAGCACGCATTGATGAGATGCAGTGGTGTTTGTGTCCTGGGTTCCAGCTGGGCGTTCCTCTCTGGGTTTGTCTTCGGTCGTTACAAAGAAATGTGTCGACAGGCGAGGGAAGGCGGGAGAGCCCCGAACCCACTGGTGCAGAGTGTGTCGGCACAACCACTGCCCCTCTTGGCCGCCATGAGAACGGGTCGACCTCTGGTGTGTGTTGTGTGTGTGTGTGTGTGTGTGTGTGT
>CM031626.1:41781700-41784200 GCA_018398815.1 Conus ventricosus | reverse complement strand
TTTGGCAGCTGTAGCTGACCCCCCTTCATGGCCAAGCTGCGTCGTTTTAAACCGCCTAGTGGCGGACTATGGCGCCTTGGCCGACTTCCTCATCGTCTACATCCAGGAGGCTCACCCCTCTGATGGCTGGGCCTTCCGCAACAACCCCTTCAACATCAGGTCAGTGGTCTGTGGTGGTGATGGTGTGTGATATGATGATGATGATGATGATGTCCTCATCGTCTACATCCAGGAGGCTCACCCCTCTGATGGCTGGGCCTTCCGCAACAACCCCTTCAACATCAGGTCAGTGGTCTGTGGTGGTGATGGTGGTGATGATGATAGATGTCCTCATCGTCTACATCCAGGAGGCTCACCCCTCTGATGGCTGGGCCTTCCGCAACAACCCCTTCAACATCAGGTCATGTGTGGTCTGGGGGTGGTGATGATGATGTCTCATTGTCTACATCGGGCTCACCCCTGATGCTGGCTCGCAACAACCTCACATCAGTCATGTTGTGGTGATGGGGTGATGATGATGATGATGATGATGATGGTGATGGTGATGGTGATGATGATGATGGTGATGTGAGTGAGATGTGATGATGGTGATGTGATGAATGATGGTGATGGTGATGCTGATGATGGTGATGGTGATGATGATGATGATGATCTCCTCATCGTCTACATCCACACATAACACCTGGAAAGCACGTTAAGTCCCATCACCAATCGTCTACATCCACACATAACACCTGGAAAGCACGTTAAGTCCCATCACCAACTTTCAGTAGAGAAGGCCAGTTTGGACGTTGGTATGGATGACACGTTACACATAGCATGCACATTGCGTGAAAAATCGAAAGAATGAAAGAGACTGAACCCTCCCCCCTCCCCAAAAACAACAACAACAGCAACAAACAACAACAACAACAACACACACAAAAAACAAACAAACAAACAAACAAAACTTGGCGATTGATGTTGACTGAATGACACGAGAAATAACTGAAGGTTGCACCAGCAGGCAGCTCTTCACTTGGCTCTGCCCAGGTAGGCAGCCCGTTTAGTAAACGAGTGCGTGAATTGTAGAGCGCTGAGGGCTTGTTCTCTAACCGAGGTAAGGTAAGGTAACGATGCTTATAGCACAGCCGACCGCAAAGGTCCATATCAGGGCTGTCACCGCGTTGAAGTCAACTCACAAGTCATTAAAAATAAGACCCCTCATTCACACAACCCTTTGAAATACACCTTCTGAAAACACGCTGGAAATTTTGTTAAGATCTGTCTTCAGTCAAATCTTAGATCAGATGAGAAAAATGTTAATCTCTTTCAGAAATTCAAAGATCAGGTCAGGCGGGACATCTCTGAACAGGGTTTTCATGGACTCTGCTGTAAAGTGTGTATGTCTCACATCGCGCAAGAAGTTCCCAACATTCTGAAAGGACATGTTTCTTTGTGGGCACGACATGAAATGCACCACGGAGCTTCTTCGCCTTTCAGAACATGGTAAAGAATGGGTGTAGAAGGAGTGGGGCTGTATGCAGACGGCACAAGGGTGTTTCTTCTGTACGGCCGCCCTTAGAATCTGTTTTTTTCTTCCTTTTTTTCTTTTTTTTTCTTTTTTTTTTTTATACGCAACAAAAACCAAAAAACTCTTTCAGGTTTGCACGGATTGGTTTGAGTGTCAAACACATTGAGTTGCTAACACAAGACGTAATGCTTTAAAAAAAAAAAAAAAAGAAGAAGAAAAAAGAAGGAAAGAAAAAAAGACTGTTCATGATCATTACCGCCCCTTACTATCCTTACACCAACACCACCATGGTAACACTGCCATCACCACCATCATCATCATCACCATCATCATCGTCATCTTCATCATCATCAGCAGCAGCATGCAGTAGCATCGTTCTTATGTTGTCAGACATCATCGTCATCATCGTCGTCGTTGTCGTCATCGTCATCATCATCATCATCATCATCATCATCATCAATCATCATCATCATCATCGTCACCATCATCATCGTGATTATCACCATCATCCTCAGCAGCGGCATCGTTGTTATGTTGCCAGGCATCATCGCTCTCTGGAAGATCGTCTGAACGCGGCGCGGCGACTGCTGCAGGCGGAACCGGCCTGCCCCGTCATCGTGGACAACATGAAGGACGAGGCCAACTTCCAGTACGGCGCTGTCCCCGAACGGCTGTACATCATCCTCGACTCCCAGATCGTCTACGCTGGTGGCAAGGGCCCCCATGGGTATAAGCTGGACGAAGTCCAACACTGGCTGGCCGCTCATGCCAGAAAAGTCCAGAATGAAAGCAGGTAGAAAGTCCCAGGAGAAGTAAGTTCGAAGGTGAACTACATCTGCCTGTGTGCTGTTGAGGGTTTTTTTTGTCTTTGTGGCCACACGCCACAATTAGGATTTTGCACTAAAACACTCTATAATCCATGTAGGCCTACCATACAGTTGAGCCAGCATTTAATGTTCAACTGATACTTGATCCAAAGAACACCCC
>CM031626.1:41759200-41776700 GCA_018398815.1 Conus ventricosus | reverse complement strand
CTTTCTTTCTTTGTTCTTTCTTTCTTTCTTTATTCTTTCTTTCTTTGTTCTCTTTTTTCTTTCTTTCTTTCTTTTCTTTCTTTCTTTCTTTCTTTGTTCTTTCTTTCTTTGTTCTTTCTTTCTTTTCTTTCTTTCTTTTTCTTTCTTTGTTCTTTCTTTCTTTTCTTTCTTTTCTTTCTTTCTTTCTTTGTTCTTTCTTTCTTTGTTCTTTCTTTCTTTTCTTTGTTCTTTCTTTCTTTGTTCTTTCTTTCTTTTCTTTGTTCTTTCTTTCTTTCTTTCTTTCTTTTATTCTTTCTTTTTTTTGTTCTTTCTTTCTTTGTTCTTTCTTTCTTTATTCTTTTTTTTTTTTGTTCTTTCTTTCTTTGTTCTTGCTTTCTTTATTCTTTTTTTTTTTGTTCTTTTTCTTTGTTCTCTTCTTTCTTTATTCTTTCTTTTTTTGTTCTTTCTTTCTTTTCTTTCTTTCTTTCTTTCTTTGTTCTTTCTTTGCTATTTCTTTATTTGTTCTTTCTTTCTTTCTTTCTTTTCTGTTATTTCTGGTGTTTAAACCTCGAACCTCCTATATTCCCAATTAAAAAAAAATTCTTTTAACATTCCCCACCCCACCCCCTTCTCTCCCTTTTTTTTCCTTTTCTTTTTTTTTCTTTCTTTTATGAAGGTGGGGCTTCCATCCTCCTCCCCCCCCCCCCACCTTTTTTTTTCTTTTTTTTTCTTTCTCCTCCAACAAGTGAGCACATCTCCCACCCCGCACCATGCAAAGTCTGTATGTGCTATTTACTAATGGACATTCTCAGGTAGGCTTTTCAACAACAACAACAACAAAACAAACAACAACAACACAACAACGTGTTTTGGCGTTGGAAACAAAGCATCGGAGTTTATTCGTGTTCTATTGTTTGGTGTAGTGACACATTCACTCTGTGTATGAGGGGAAAAAGAAATCGGAAAACGGAATGAAGAAGGAAAAAAAAAAAAAACCCAGGAAAGAGAGAAACAAAAAGGATGAGAGAAAGACAAAAGACAGACAGCAAGATAGAGAGAACAAGGAGGAAGGAAGGAAAGAAAGAAAAGAAGGAAGAGTAAAAGGAGGAAGAAACACAACACACACACACACACACACACAACACACACCACACACACAACACACGCACACGCACACACGGAATCAAAGGTAATATAGAAGGACGTGAAAACGCATGGATTCGTCAACCTCTTTTCGCGCTCAGTCCTTTCATACTGAAATCTAACAAGAGCCGCCAGACTACTGTGTTTCCTTGGACCAGAGAGGAAGCCTTACAATAGTTACATGCGTGAAAGTTGTTACATGTTCGCTGTATATGTTGAAACTCTGTCTCTGTCTCTGTCTCTCTGTCTCTGTCTCTCTCTCTCTCTCTCTCTCTCTCTCTCTCTCTTCTCTCTCTCTCTCTCTCTCTTTCTCTCTCTCCCTCTCTCTCTCGCTCTCTCTCTCTCTCTCCCTCCCTCTCCCTCTCTCTCTCTTCTCTCTCTCTCTCTCTCTCTCTCTCTCTCTCTCTCTCTCTCTCTCTCTCTGACCTGGGACAAGGCCAGACTGGATAAAAACATTTTCTTGCTGACCTGGTACCCCTGGGAATAACAACTCTCTCTCTCTCTCTCTCTCTCTCTCTCTCTCTCTCTCTCTCTCTCTCTCTCTCTCTCTCTCTCTCTCTCCCCCCCCCCCTCTCTCTCTCAACACACTTGCAAGTACATAAGGTTATCCTGTGTGAATGTGTGTGTGTGTGTGTGTGTGTGTGTGTGTGTGTGTGTGTGTGTGTGTGTGTGTGTGTGTGTGCGTGCGTGCGTGCGTGCGTGCGTGCGCGCGCTCGTGTGTGTGTGTGTGTGTGTGTGTGTGTGTGTGGCTCGCGAGCACCCGCGTGCGCGCTTGCACGTGTGCGTGCGTTGGTGCGCGCGCTTCCACGAAAGGGAAGCTTTCAGAGGGGAGGGAGAGAGAGAGGGGAAGAGGCAAGGGGGTGGGGGCGGAGGTGCAATGAGGTGGATTAATGACTGAGAGGGTGTATGCTTTACGTGACGTAATGATGATGTCATAAGCTGAAACTG
Source organism: Conus ventricosus (assembly GCA_018398815.1). Taxonomy (NCBI): domain Eukaryota; kingdom Metazoa; phylum Mollusca; class Gastropoda; order Neogastropoda; family Conidae; genus Conus; species Conus ventricosus. The sequence continues at coordinate 41,774,630 of CM031626.1, read as the reverse complement.
GGAAAGCTCATGACGGACGTGTAACGTTACACGTGGATCATACACTCAACAGTCATTATTGCATCATCGTGCTTTCACGAAAGCTTCGATCTGACAGCCCCCCCCCCCCCCCCCCCCCCCCCCCCCCCCGTCCCCTTTCCCCGCCCCTGAAAAATTTTGATGTAAAATTTTTTTTCCCAAAAGAAATGTCAGATAAATATTGTCATTTTCTCTTTTGTATTATTTTTGTAGTGGTCAAATTTTGGGTTTTTTCATATTTTGTAAATTTCCCCAAGAAGAAAAAATGAACAAAAAAATGACTGAAAGAGAAGGTTAGGGGCGTTGGGGTTGGAACGTGTGAGTGTGGAGGAACGCTGAAAAAGTTGTTTTCCCTTCGCAAAATCTCTTTCCCGGTGTTTTGTGTGTGTGTGGGGGGTGTGTGTGGTTGTGTGTGGGTGTGGGTGTGCGTGTGTGTTGTGTGTGCGTGCGCGGTGCGGACGTGCGTGCGTGTGTATTTTGTGTCGTGCGTCTTTGCGTGTTTTGGTGTTTTGTGTGTGTGGGGTGGTGTGTGGTGTGTGTGTGTGAGGCCAGGGGCCCGGTACGCGCGTGCCGCTTCTGTATGCGTGTGTTTTTGGGTGTGTGTGTGGGGTGTGTGTGTGTTTTGGTAAGAGGGGATTTCAGACTTCAGGGTTTTTTTTGTTCAGACTTTGGTCCAAAAATCGAGTGAGTTTTTATGACTACTTGTGGAGCTTTTCTGTTACGCCGGGGGGTTTTCACCATAATATTTTTGAACCCCTTCTCTCTCTCTCCCTCCCTCTCTCTCCCCCCTCTCCCCTCTCTCTCCCCTCTCTCTCTCTTCTCTCTCAAGAAAAACAGGAAGGAAACACGGGGTTTGCGAAAGCGCTCACCAAAAAATAAACGCCGGGGACCCAAGCACAAAATTTAAAAAAAATTGTACGCAAGTAAAAGGGGAGATAAATGCATGAAAGAATAGAAAGGCCCAGCCCCCCCCGTAAACAAAAAAACGTGACAACAAATAAAACCCCAAAAATTTTAAATCCACAGTCGCACGCGAAAAGCGGTGAACCCCCATTTTACTGCGGTTTTGGGAAGGCAAAAAAAAATAAATTTAGCCAGATTAAATTTGATGTTGGAACAGGGGTATAGAAAGGGTTTAAATTTTTCTGTGTTCGTAGAACAAAAAAAATTAAAAAACCTACAGATATTTTTTAAAGTGGGCCCGTCATAAACGGGCAGTAAAACAAAAAAGGGGTTTTTCATCTTCTTGAGGGCTGACAAAAAGGACTTTGTAAAAACGTCGCATATTTTTGGTTTGTATCTATATCTGTTAAAAACTTCAGATCCGTTTTCCCAAGCAAAATTTTTAGTGAACTTTGTTTCTAACGAAATGGGGAATTTAAATTTAACATCGAAATATTTTTCACGCTCCAGAAAGCTTTTAAAAAATACAGTAAAGTTCGTAACGGTTGCTGTCAGGATTTTTTGACGCCCAATTTTTGGTTTGGGCAAAATCAATAAATTCGTTTTTTAAAAATTCCTTCAGGAAATTTTCCCTTTGTTTCCGAAAACCCGGTGAACACCTTTCATGCCCAAAAAACCTTTAAAAACAAACATTTTCTGACTTTAGTGGCCCACTTCCTTCCTTATCGCCATTTTTTTAAAGAAATTTGGAAAGAAATTTTTTAAAAATTGTTTTCCCGGTTAATCCCCACAAAGTTTTAACCCAAAAAAAAAATTACACCGTACTGAACTTGAACAAAGAGGGGGAAAACGCCCAAGTTCCCCAAACAAAAATTAAAGTTTTGGTTTTGTACGGAGAGCTACTTTCAGCCCCCGTTTACATGCAAAAAAAGTATTTTTTCCCTATCTTTTTCCTATTTCACCAGTCCCCCAAATTTCTGACGCGTAAAAAACAGAAATTGGACAATTGGGCATAAAAGAGCTGAAAAATTCTTTTTGGGTCAGCCCCCACTGTTTCTCCACAGGGTTTTCTAAATATGTCAAAACCCACATTTTTTTTGGTTTTTTGAAAGATGTCTTCGACAGAAAATTTTGGGCGGCCAGGGAGTATAAAGTTGAGGCCGGGTATTTTTTAAACTTTTCTACTTAAACCTCTTGGGTTCCAAAATTCCTTTTTTCATGTTTTAAATAAACCCCCCCTTTTCCCTGAACCCATTATTTTTGTTTTACTGGGGTTTTTCACTTTCAGCCCCCCCCCAAAGTTCCCCCGATATTAAAAATAAATTGTTTACCCCTTAAAAGTTTGAAGACCACACGGGCGGGGCCCGAAAAAAAAGCAATATCTCAGAAAACTTTAGAAAAAATAACTCAGAAGTGTCAGGTTAAGCGGGGAAGCCATTTTTTACCGTTATTAAAGATATAAGCAGTAATTCGTTAATAAAAAAGAGAACCCAAACGCCCTTTTTTAAAGCCCCTTGAAGACATTAAAAAATAGTCGGAATAAACCAGTCACCCTTTTAAAACGCAAAATTTCACAAAAGTTTTTACATTGATTGGAGCGCTGAAAGAAAATTTTACCCCCAGTTTCCATTTTTAAAGAAAAATTATTCCACATAAAAAGTTTTTGCCCGGTCAAACGTTTTCTAAAAATGACAAAGGCTACATAAACCCTTTCTTTTTCAACGAGTTTATTTCTAAACAAAGGGCATTTAATGTGAAAAAATGTTCAAATTGTTGAATAATCTTTGGGGGAAACCACCTGTGTTTCAGATAAAATTATTGTATGTTTTAAACCCAATCTAAACAACCTCTTAAAAAAAATATAAAGTATACAGTTTGCTGAGGAAAAGGAAAAAAAAGACAATACCACGATAGATAGGGTTTGTTAATGTCCCCTTTTTTTAAGGAGTGGAAAAAAATTTTTGTTTTAGACCTTTTCACGGGGTTTCCCCCTTAAAACCCCCCCCCAAAGCATTAAAATATTTTAAAAAAAAAAAAGGGACAATCGCATCCTGTGAGACTTTTAAAATTTAAATTTAATTAACCCTAAGGTCCAGCTGCTTTTCCCCTTTTAAATTTTTTTATACCCTTTTTTAAACCCCAAAAATTTCTGATTTACAATATTTAGGAAATCAAACAAGTTTCAGTTTCGTTACCCTCTGGCTAAAAAAATACCGTGAACTGTTGTTCACCTTGTCTTTTAAAAGAGATTAAGAAGGGGAACGAAACCAGTTTTTTTTGGGTATGTTATTTTTTGTCTGGTTTTACGTTTCCTTTTAAATTTATTTTTTTTTCCAAATGCCTGCGAATTATGTCGATTTTTGACAAGTCTATTTTACAGTTTCCCTTTTTTGAATTCTTTTTTCCTTAATTCTAAGGAGTAGTTTTATATTTTTTCCCTTTTCCTGTACGTACGATGATCTTTTTCTATTTTCTTTTTTTCTTTTTAAAATTTTTAACGCTTTTCTTGCGTTTTCTTTAACAGGCGACAATCTTTGTCAAAAACCAAAAGGCCCTTACTTTTTTTTAAGAAGGGGGACAAAATTTTTTGGGGGTTTTTGGGAAAAACCCCCCGGCTTATCATACACTTTGCTGCTTTTTTTAATTTATAATAGCACACGTAAAAGTTTTCCAAACCATCCCCAATTGATTTTTCGTTTTTAGCAGGGGCCCTTCTGTTTATGGCCCAAAAAATTACAGGAAAAAAAACGGGAAATTTCATTGAGTCTATGTACTTCATCGGGGTTTCCTTTTTTTAAATCAAACAACAAAACCCAAGGAGAGCGGGCACAAAAACTTATCTGCATCATTTTCTGTAACCCAAAAAAATTTTACGGAAAGCAAAAGGGGGACATATGTAGGGGTTTTTTTTCCACTCTCTCTTCTACAAAAAAATTTACAAAAAGAAGCAATGTCCGGAGAAGCAAAAAAAGAAAATCTTTAAAACTTGCGCCACTTGGAAAAAACAAACGAAAATTTGGCTTTGATGCACGGGGTAACAGAAACCTTTTTAAAATAAAATTCATAGCGGCACACAGATTAGAAGAGTCTACCAAAGGGCCCTTAAAAACCCAAGTTTTTCCGTCTAAACGGTCATCAACAAATAATGCCGGGGTTTTTCATTTAAAATTTTTTTCCACTCAGTCTGGAATAATCAAAATTGGGGTTTGAAGGTTAGCTTTTCTGCTGTTTAAAAACGCCCCCCACAGTAGAAAAAGGGCACCCAAAATTTGGGTTCAAGCACATCTCCCAAGGGCACTGTTCTTTTTCTAACAATTGACATTTATGTTGCAAAAAATAATTATAAAACCCGGAGAATCGAGGGGGGGACGTAGAAACACAAGAAAAACGCACTGATTTTTCCCCAAGGGTGTTTTTATCTAATTTTAAACAAAAACGGGGGCCCGTATGAAACCTCAACACGCGATAAAAAATTTTTCATATTCTTTACGAAACCAAAGTGAAAATACCCCCACTGCCCTTTACCTCGAGGGAAAATTTTTCACAGCAGGAGAGGAAAAACATGAAAAAGCTGACCACAATCGGGGGGGGAAAAACGAATGTTGAAAAAAGTTTCAAATAAACACAAAAAAGTCAAAGTTATTAACGTAATTTAAAAATGGGGTCGGAAAAAATTTGTTCCAAAAGCCTAAATATTCAAGGAAAAGAAAAAACAGTAAAGGGCCCTTACTTTTCTTTGGGGACTGTTTTAAACCTGGGGCTTGGCCGCAAAAACTTTGCCTGGTTCGGTTTTGTTTGTAGCGGGCTTTCTTTGGGGGGAAGCTGGGTGGGGCCTTTTTTTTGGGGGTCGGGGGGGACAGTGATGGGGCTCGGGGACGGCCCACTCGTGGTCGCCCCTGTTGCCAGGGGACGGGACCTTGGCTTCCGGGGTTAAGATTTCCGACTGCCCCCCCTTTTGGATGACTGGGCCCCGTTGGGGTGGCGTGATTTGTCGGTGCTTGCCGCTCCCGGGAACGTTGGGGAGAGGGCCTGCGAAACCCCCAGCTTTTTGCCCTTGTAAAAAACATTTAGTCCTTTCTCGCGATGCTTTTTTGATTGCTCCGACTGTTCGTTGTCAAGCCCCCTGCAAAACCCGAATCCCTTTTGTTTTTTTACCAAACTCCCTTCGTCAAGAAATTCCCCTCTTTTCCCTTTCCAACGCAAGAATTTTTACAATCATTTGGGGGGGGTTTTGGGGGAGGTTTTACGGTTTTGGGACCATTGACGCCAAAATTTGGTTTTTGACCCCCACCCGTGAGCGCGACCCAAAGTCATCCACCGAACCCTGTTTTTTCCCGGGAACCCGTATCCTTCAAAGAATTTTTACCACTTTGCGGCACATGGGCTCAAAAGGGTTTTACCCGGAGTTTCAAAAGAAGCCCAAAAAAAAGAAAGGGTTTTCCCGGCCAAAAGGCTTCTAAAATTATCCAGTTCTTATCGTACCGTTTCCGCAGGTCCCTCAGAAACTTCCCTTTCAATTTCGACCCGACCCCGGGGTATCCTCCCTTTTTTACCAGTTTCTCACAGGGGTTTTTTCCCGACTGGTGGTGCGGGCCTTCAAGTCTGGGAATGCACAGGGGAATTGGGTTGCACCCACGACCCAAAACAGGTTTTAGTCAGACGCAGGGGCGCCAAGTGTGACGCCAAAATTTTTTGTTGATAGCCTTTTGCGATGGTCGAGGATACGTGGATGTCGGGCGTGTGAGGGGGGGGGGGGATTATCCCCCCCGATCAGTACCCGGGAACCAACTTCTTCAGATTTTAGAGGACGGGGACGACATGGTAGGGGGAATGTGTGCCCCCGCTCAGTTTTTGGGGTTTAAAACAGTCCCCTGTGTAAGAGAGAGAGGGGGAGAAGAGGGTCAGGTTTCATCTTGTTTTGGGATTACCCCCAATTTTCAAATTTTTAAAGGGGAGAAGGGAGCCAACCCGTAACACCTTGGAAAAAGCTGTACCCAGGTTTGTCCCTGGGGTTTTTACCCAAAGTCCTCTGTTGGGGGAAAAAAAACTTTCGGGCGAGTCTGGGGTCAACGTACAAACGGGAAAGGAAAAGGGGGTTTCACTGGGGGGGACTTTCGTGATAAATTTTTTGCATTTTGGCTGTGTGCCCCTTTTGAGTGCGGGTGAAACAGACAGCCCGTTTTGTACCGCGCCATGTTTTCTGCAGTTGTTGGTTGTCTTTATTTGCTCTTTTTTTACCTGTCCCTGTTTCCCCCCCTCAAAAAGGGGGTTTTCAAAATTTAGTCAACCTTGTCCCCTCTCTCTCTCTCTCCCCTCTCTCTCTCTCTGTCTCTGTCATCTCTCCCCTTTTTCTCTCTCTCTCCCCTCTCTCTCTTTCCTGGGCTCTCTTTTTTCTGTCTTTCTCTCTGAGTTTGTGTGTGTGTTTTGGGGGTTGTTTTGTGTGTGTGTGTGGTGGGTGTCTGTCTGTGGGGTGAGTGACTGACGGGGTAAGGGGGTGGTGTTTTGTGTTTGAGTGTGTGTGGGTTTTGTGTGTGGTGTTTGGGGAGTGGTGGGGTGAGTGAGGAAGTGGGTGCTGCCCTGGGGTGCGTGGGTGTGTGGTATGTGTGATGTGTGTTTGTGTGTTGTGTGTGAGTGAGTGTGTGTGTGTGTGTTGTTTTGGGGGGGTGTGTGTGTGCGGGGCACCGAGCGCGAGTCTGGTGCGTGCGTGCGTGCCCTGTGTGTGGTGTGTAAACATGATGATTTAGGGGTTTCAATAAATAAAGAATTTTTTTTTTCTTTTCTAAGTGGTTTTTTTCACCAAAGGATTTCTTGTGGAAAAACAACGAAGACCAGTATGTCGATGAAAAAAAATCACCTGAAACTGAAACGGGATTTTCTAGAAATTTCCATGGGGAAATCATGTTTTGCCAACTGTGTCTGTTTCTTCGTTTGTTTGTTTGGGTTTTGCTTTTTTTTTTTGTTTGTCTGTCAGTAACATCCCCCCCCCCCCCCCCCCCCCCCCCAACCCCACCAAAAACTGTGAAGCCTATGGGGGCCGCACGCAAAACTAAGGAACCCCATGGTGAACCGGGGTCGTCAAAAGGGTGAAATGCAGCTCCAGGACCAGCCCCTTTTAAATTTTGGTTTTGGATCCCTTTAATTTCAGATCCAGATCAGAAACGGAGCTTAACAAGAAAAACTCAAAGGGGTCGACCCTGGGCACAGCCCTAGCCCGCGCGCACGCGCGCCCCCGCCCCGCCACACACACCAAAACCCCAAAACACCCACACACAAACACAAAACACCCCCCACACAACACAACACACACACAACCACCCCACACACCACACACAAAACACCCGCTTACACACACACAAAACACACACACACACACACAAAACCCCACAACCCCTCTGTGTAACCCATCTCAACAAAAATTCGAGAAAAAAAAGAGGCAAAAAACCCAAAACGGAAAAAAAAGAAAAAAAAATGAAAAAAAATTAAAAAAAAAAACCCAAAAACAAAAGACGGGTCAAACCCGTCACGGACTTCGGGTCAATCGACGAGTCCCTGATCCGTTGACGTGATTTTTAAAATTTTTTTCCAAAAATTTTCCCCCAAAAAAAAAACACGGTGGAAAATGACGTCAGGGCTTTATAACTGTTTAAAAAGAAGGCATTTTCTGGAATGGGCGACCTCTCCCAAAGACAAAAAACCCTTAAATTTGGTACTTTTGCCGTCCCGTTTTAAAAAAAAAAAAAAAAAAAAAAACCCTTGCCCCGGGAAGTAAAAACCCCTTTTAGTCCATACCTGTTATTACTTCCCTTGGGGGGGGGAAAAAAATTTTTTTTTTTCTTAAAAAAAATGACTGAAGAGGGGGTTTCCCCCAGTATTCGATCATGGATTTAGGTCTTTACCTCCCGGGATCCCCTCGTTTCAGTGTTTTTTTTTCACAAGAACCCGGCCAATTCTCTTTTGAAAAAAGTTGAACATCCCCAACCCTGAAAAGAAAAAAATGCAAAAAAAATTTCTTTTTTTTAAAAACAACAAAACCCAGCGCAACTGAATAACATTTTTTAACAGGAGGTTTTTTTTTCACATTTATCTTGTGAAACCCGTACATTTAAAAGAACTTTTCACCCCCTGGTGGCCAGAACAGCTGAGTTTTTTAGAAATCGGGAACCCCTATTCTTGGGGTTTTCGGGGGGCAAACTCCGCCGGGCCGTTTTTAGTTTCAAGGGGGGTTTTTTCCCTCGGATACACATTGGTCTGATCCATTTCCCCTTTCAATCCTTCAATGAGACAAAAAAACCGAAGCCCCCGTAGTGAAGGCGCACAACATCTTGCCCCAACGAAAAACTCCATCAAACCCAAATTTCGGAAGAGAAGGCCATGTTTTTCCCTTGGGAAGGATGAAAAAAGTTAAATCCTAAACAAGCCCTTTTCCCGAAGTTGGGTAAAGGCTGCCTTCAATTTGGCGGGGGTTAAAAAAAAAAAAAGAAAAAAGGTCATAACACGCCAATTTCAGGGTAATCAACTTTATATTGTGGACACTCTAAAGGGGAAAAAAAGAAAAAAAAAAGGGCCCTTTTAAAATGAGAAAAAAAAAATTTTCAGCCCCCAAGTGTGTGTGTGTGTGGTGTGGGGGTGTGTTTGGTGGTGGGGTGTGTGTGTGTGGAATTTTTTTTTTTCTTTGCTTCACTATTCCTTTTTTGGGTGTCCTGCCCCTATGGGGAAGAAATTTACATTTTTAACACCTAGCAGCACATAACTAAAACCCCGGGGTTTTTCGAAGGGGGCATCCACAAAATAACTTCACATGCCGAACCTCCCTCGTCCTGCCCCTTGTTGCTTTTTCCTTTTAAAACAAATCTCGCAATTTCATAAACCCCCTCCCGTTTTTTTCCCAAAAGGGTTTTGGGGTGCCTCTTTAAAAATTCCCTGTATTTTACCTAAAAGTGATTTTGGGGGTTATTCGACACCATTCCCTGGACTTTATTTAAAGGGGTAACCCGCAATCATTCAATACTTGTTCTTTTTCCGGGTTAAAAAGGGGGTTCCCCCTCTGAAAAATTATTAAAATCAAGGCCCTTCCCATTTTGGGTCATGGACAGGAGTCCCCCTGTCAAAGTTTCCCTACAGTAACGTCATGTAAAGGGTTGGGTTATGGCCCCGCCCACCCCAAAGGCCCATATCAGGGCTTGTCAAACGCGTTGAAGTCACCTTTAAAAAGTCATTAAAAAAGAAATAAAATGGGAACCCCAAAACCAAATTTACAGAAAACCCTTTTTTAAAAAACCCTCTTTCTTAAAAAAAAAACCGGAAAATTTTGTTAAAAACCTTTCCTCCCTAAAATCTTAGATTTAGATGACAAAAGTTCATCTTTTTAGAAAATCAAAGTTTACATCAGGTGGGACATCTCTGAACAGGGTTTTTCATGGAGTCTGGGTGTGAATTTTTTAAATTTTCACAACATGCAAGTCCCCAAAGCCTAAAAAAAACAGGTTTTCTTGTGAGTAGGCCTACATTTTGGGGGGTTTAAACTAAGGAAATTTTAAAACTAATAATAAGATACTACCTAAAACCCAAAAGTGTAGGGGGACCCCACTTTTTCATTTCAAACCGTTTCCCCCTTTCGGGCATTTTTCCACAAAAAAAACAAAAAAAACGTACGGGGGGGTTCACAGCCAGTAGTTTTTCCGGGGCCTGGTTGGTTTTTTTGGTAATACAAGAACAGAAAATATTGGGTTTAGCCCCCCCCCCCCCAAAAGGAAAAAAAAAAGTACCACGGGGAAATTTGAAATGCAAAACGACCGACAGTCTGGTTGGAGCCCCTTCGAGTTGCACCTTGAGGGTGGGGGTGCGCCCGTCGAGGGCCCCTTTTACGTCATCCCTTTTGTTTTATATATTTATATATATAAATAATTAAATAAATATAAAATTATATATATATATTTTATTTTAAAATATATATAATATATATAAGAGCAACTTTATTTGGAATTCAATATTTCTTTTCAAAATCATTGCAACCCAAGCTGCTCCGTAAGTTGGGTTTTGGAACGGTGCTCGGTACCCAAACCTTGGAATTTATTATTTGGTTTTTTTTAGGGCCCCTTTTTGGTTTTATTCCAAAACTGGCCCTCAAACACTTGTGGGCTAAAAGGATATCTTTTTATATTTTCTACTTTTTACAAAAAATGTTTGCTTTTTTGCCTTTCATGATTTTCTTTTCCCTTTTTAGGGGGCACCTTTTGGGTTGGTTTTTTTAAAAAATCAACAAACATACTAAATGTATTGCACACCAGCCTTTTCTGGGGTTTTCATTCTTCTTAAAACCTTTAAAAGGCAAAAGAAGCCCCAAAATTTCCACTTTTTCCCCGGGCACTGAGGAAAACAATCAATTTGAAATAAAGGTATAAAACCCGGAGTTATTGTTAGTGATTTTTCCCCCCTATTGGAAAGGGTGTTCCCCCCCCCTTTTTGACAAAAAGCTTGCTGAAGGCTCATTTTAAAGGATTTATTTTTTTTAATTTTTCCCACCATTCACCCACTCAAGCTGTTTTGGGTTTCCCTTTTTTTAGCCCTTGGGGGGGAGAAAAACCACAGAAAATTTTGGACTGTGGTGTTTTTCTATTTGGCACTAGGAGCGCAGGACCCGTTAACCGTGTCTCCCGATGAGGCCGATTCAGGGGGACGAAAGGGCCCAGGAGGCAAATACAAAAAGATCTGCATTCGAGAAAGGGTTTTCAGCCCGGGTTTCCCCCCCCCCAGCAAAAGGGAAGGGTTCCCTTTTTTAAAATATATTTCCCCCCTTTTTTTTCTCTTTTTTTTTTTTTTAATTTTTTTTTAATACTTCAAATTTTGCCGGATCATATATAAAATGTTAAAATTTTTCCCTAAATTGTTCCCCATTATTAATATTTATTTACTTAAAAATATGTGAATGCCCCAAAATTCAGAAATAAGGTTAAAATTACAAAAGAAGAATTAAAAAAACAAAAAAAAATTCAATTTTTAACCCAGAAAATTTTTTATCTTATTTGGGGAAAACCCCGGGTTTGAGTCTTTTAAAATGTGTTTTAAAATTAATTAAGTTTTAATTTCCAAAATAGTCCTAATAATTTCCAACCCATAAAACGGGTTACAATAATATCAAATATGCCTTTAAAAATTTATTTAAAAATTTCCTTAATTGCGTTTTGATTAAATTTCATTTAAAAAAAATTGGTTAAATAGGGCGAACAGCATTCAAATTTCACCAAAAAATTAAAAAAAAAATTTTTAACGAATAATTAAATTTTAAAAAACCCATTATTCCTGGGGCCCCTTTCTGATAAGTGTTAAAAAAACTGTTATATTTTGAGAACTCAAAACCCGTTCACTGTAATTTTAGGAGGAAATACATTACAAAATAAATACCTTTCAACCTGGGAAAATATCCCTTTTTTTCCAAATCATTTAAAATTTCCAAAAACCCCCCTTTCACCTTTGGAATAGCGAAAACCTCACGCAGCACCCCCCCCCCTACAGCAATGGCACCCCCCCCCCCCCCACCTTTGAAATTTTTTGCCAAGGCACACCCCTTTTTTCTGCACAATCCCTTTTGATTTTGGGTTTTTTGATGAGCCAAGTCGGGGGTTTTTTTTTGGGCTGTTTTTGATTGGGGGGGGAGTGGATGGGGGGTGAGCTGGTGGTGTTTTTGATGCAGGGGGGAGGGGGGACAATTTAAGGGGGGAAAAATTTCCTGATTTTGAAACAAGATTGTTGGCCCCAGACCATTAGGGTTAAATTTTCCACTGGTTTTGGGGCTTTCCCCGCCTTGGTCAATGAGAAGGGGTTATTGTGGGGAAAGGAAAAAAAGGGGGATGGCTTTTCATCGCTCCTCATGAAAACTGGGGCGGGGCCCCCTCTTAATCAGACAGAAAACCCCGCGTTTCACGGTTTTTGGGAAACCGAAGCAGGCCTCCCCTTTTAGCACACAGAACCCGTTTTAAAACAGGAAAAGAAATACCACCTCACCTCATAACAAACACACAGAAAAAAACATCAATGAAACATAAATTGGAAACAAAAACCTAATAAAACAAAAATTTTAAATCACAACACCTTCATGAAACACAACATCCACACACACAAACACAAACACATACAGACAAGGGAAGACCCCCCCCCCTTTCCCAAAATCACTCCAACAACCACCACCCACCCCACCAGTCCCATCACCTGCAATTACACCCACCCCCACCCTTAATCTCCCCACCCCCCCCCACCACCCTCCCGCATACAACACACAACACCACATTCATTCTTCACACACACACACACACACACACACCACACCACATCCACACACAACACAACACACACACAACAATTCATTCACACACACAACCACACACACACAACACACACACATCACATACACACACACACACCACACAAAATCATCATCACACAACATTCATTCATACAAAACCCAAACCACACCACACACCACACACCCACACACATTCATCCATCAACACCCACACACACACACACACCACACACACACACACCCACCCCTCCCCCCCCCCCCCCCCCCCCCCCCCCCCCCCCCCCCCCCCCCCCCCCCCCCCCCCCCCCCCCCCCCCCCCTTCTCACAAAACCACAAAACTATACCCTATTAGTATTACCCTCTGTACATCATCTGTCATCTGAAATGCATTATACACTATTTCCTCCTTTCTAAAGAATTTATAGCACAGCATTCCAAACCCCTTAAATTAAGTGCCACAATTATCTATAATCTCAGTGTGATTTTTTTCATACTTTCCAATCTGGCCTTGGCTTGACAGTGTTGCCTGTTACAAAAAATAGTATCAACGAATCAGTGTATTTTTACTTGTTTTTTTTTAAAACATACTCGACAACTTAAGCTATCATTCACGGAAATCAAGTAATATGTGTGATACTTTCATCAACAAAAATTCCTGTTCGCCATACATATACACAAACTTTAAAAAAACAACAAACTTATTTCCGAAGCGACGCAATTTGTAGACAATGTAAACAGAAAACACTTACCCGATTCAGTGTGTTCGTGTTCAGCCCCAATTTTCCACAGGCACAGGTTGATCATCTTCATCCTCACTACTAAAATCTTCGACTTCAGATTCTCTATTGTCTCCAAAGTAGTCTGTCACTGCTTCAATCAGTTCTGGCGAGGTGAAATTCGCCGTTTCCGACAGCAGCCTTGAGATCTGCTGCTCGCCGCCAGCTTCGACGCCACCATTGTTGTTTTCCCTGTTCGAAAAGCACGCTTCCAGTTACTCACTTTGGCAATTACTGAGCTTCAAATGAAAAGACTGAGAGCATAAAAATTTTAGACTTTAACAGTAGAAGTATGCTACTTTCCAAAATAATTCACATCAGAGAACAAATCTGTAGCAATGGTGTATTTCAGCTTCAGTTAAATTTGTCATGGATAATCGCTTGACCACAGTGATCGCACATCAAATCAGAATTACTACGCAAAAAACACACAGACATAGGGGTTGGAATGTGTAAAAGTAGGGCTTGTAGACGTTTACAACCAGATTGTGGTGTTATTCCGCTCTTTGCGACTCTGAGGTGAATGAAATCGTGTTGGAAAGTGGGGCAAACGAGTCCGCTTGTTTCCCACAGTTTCCCATCATTTCCCGACAGGGGAAAAAATTAAAATAAAATACTTTTACTTCGTATTTGCTAATAATACTTGAGAACTTAGAAAATAAAAAGTCATTACAATCTAAATATTTTAAAAAAAAGTCAACATCGATATTTAGCTTCCAGTCACTTAACCGCGCGCAGCACAAAACTACAGCTGGCGACTTATCCATGATTTTCGCGTGCAGCGTCACAATATATATATATATATATTTTTTTTTTTGCAGTAGGCTAGTTATCTGGGGCCTCGGGGTAAAATTTTTGTAAGTCAAGTTACACTCTCCTAAAACTATAAAAAAACCGCGCTGTTTGGGGCTTGACCAATCAGGTGCTGAAACGTCGTCCATGACTAAAGGGAGTCTCAGAAAGCCGTTTGAGGGCTATCGCATTAAACTGGACGTCCCGAAAACGGGGGTGGTCCACATAACGTTGGTCTGTTTCATACAAAAGTCCAGACAACGCGGCCCCAACACACGCACACACACTTTTCCATCGCATAAGGTACTTTCCCGTGCGTTACATTCAAATTTTAACATTAATTTTTGATCAGTTTTGTGAAGAAGCGTTTTAAACCGCGTTTTCCAAGAGACACCGCCTCATGTGCTGTTTTCTTTTTCCTTGATGTAAGCTTTTCCAGGCGTGTCACAGTTCAACTAACACTGGAAAAGAAAAAGAAACAAAGAGAAGAAGGAGGAGCAGAAGAAGAAGAAATTGTACAACAACATGCTCCATACCCTTTAACTACTGTGAGGTGATTAGTGCATTTAAAAAAAACAACAACAAAAAACAAACAGAAAAACCAACAAAAGAATTGATGTACTTAAATTAAAGTCTTGAAAGTTTCCCCTCCAACATGTTTGCTACATGCTCGCAATTTTTTCATCTAAACTGGGAATCAGGTTTTGTGCCTACGATTTGGGTTTTTGAATGATTTAGTTATCACTCAAAAAAAGAGATAATAAATAAAGGGCGATCTGAAGAAACCCAAAAAATCAGTGTGAAATCGAACTACTTAACTGCTCTAGAAACGCTATTTACAAGTGTTCTGACAGCAGATTACTGCTTTAAAACACAGACATTTTTATATATATATTATATATATATATTATATTTTATATTTATATATTTTTTTTTTTTTTTGGGTATAGGGAAATTTAAATTGGTTGTTTACTTTACAGCATTTGTTTAGACTGAATGGAAGTCGAAGAAGGAATGATTTGTATTGTGCTTTTTATCGATTTGGGGGGAAAATGGTTGCAAGCTCCTTATTTTTGAAAAGGGCAATCACATACAAAACAGAAGAAGAAGAAGAAGACGAAGATAAAAAAAACGTGAAGCCCCAAAAATTGAATCGCAGTCAAGTTCGTTGCTCTCATTTTTTCTCCTCTTTTTTGTTTTGCCCGCTTAGTGTGTTGGAGTCGTCAAGGTGAAAATTGCTATCCCGGAAGAAAGGGCAGGTGCTTTTGGAATGGGGAAAATGAGCACAGAAAAAGCAAGTCCTGGTCAACAGCACAAAACCCAACCCCATGCTGAAATCTACATGAAGGACAACAGCTTGAAGAAGTGGACGCTTTAAATACCTTGGCGCCACTCTCACCAAAGACGGTTTGCTCTACAACAGAAATCAAGACCAGACTAGCGATCGCAACAGCAGCAATGGCAAAGCTAAACAAGATCTGGAAGGGGAGGGAGATCAGCTTTCCTACAAAGATGAAGCTGTACAAGTCCCTGGTGCTGTCCATCCTGTGTATGGCTGCGAAAGCTGGACCATGACAGCAGAGACCACCAAGAGAACCAGACGTTTGAAACTAAATGCTTCAGGCGCTTGCTCGGGTTTCCC
>CM031626.1:41720971-41759100 GCA_018398815.1 Conus ventricosus | reverse complement strand
CCTTTCTAACAATTGCTTCAGTTTCCACTTCAATCATCTCGCTTTGAAAGCAACCTGGTCAGCGGTAGTTTTCTGTCGTAATCTTTTAACTGTCCACGTGTCCGATCGGCCTAAACTACAGACATCAATTATACACAATAATGTCCCTCCCATCACAATCGCATGAGAATGACCAACAGTTAGGTTCGGTAGTTTTGGGATGATTTTACCTACAGACCTGCAAAAGGAAACAACACACACACAAACACACACACACACACACACACACACACACACACACACACACACACACACACACACACACGCACGCACGCACGCACGCACGCACGCACGCACGCAAGCACGCACGCACGCACGCACGCACGCACGCACGCACGCACGCACGCACGCACACACACACACACACACACACACACACACCAGGTTACCAGTTTGATTTTCGTGATCAAAACGCGACAGGACGAGTAAGATTTCGACAACAGAAAATAGTTATTTGTCGCACACGATGATACATCGCTTGAAACTGCCTTTCGGGCAGTTATTCATCTGAAACTGCCTTTCGGGCAGTTACTCACATGGCAAGCATCGTGAGAGTTATCTTCTCTTAGCAAAATGGTTGCTCCCACACATTCATACATACATACATACATACAACAGAACAATGTTTATTCCTTTCGCCCCTTTTGGGGGTATGGAGGAAGGGTGAGTTTAAAGCAGGAACAGGGAAAGGAAAACAAACAAATCACGATAAAACATAAACTGCTAGTCAATGCTAACATAAACCAACAATTTACAACACTTGAGATAATCTAACATACTCTGACAATAGAAGCATTTGTTTTCGATTAGTAGAAGACATCATTTGACAAAAATTACAGACAGATTTTGTGGAGAGAAATCTTTCTGGCGAATACGTGCTGCGCAAATTAACGTATGATGAACATTCTATGACAAAATGAAATTCATCACCTATCGCAGACATGTCACATTTATTACATAACCTTTCTTCTTTTGGAATAGCAAATCGACGATGTACTTCAACTGGTATTTATGATTAGAACATCTTAATTTGACAAGAGGGTAAATACAAATATCTGGTAAGCTAGAAATATATTTTTCCTCCTTAAAATAAGATTTGTTAAATTTGTAGAAAAAAAACATTTACTGCTAGTTTCAATGTCATGTTGCTACGTTTGACGAAAAAAGTGTTGCAGACTATTTTTGATATTCCTACAAAATGCATTGACGTCTGTAAAAGACTGATTGCTCCAAACAGTCAAAACCAGATTGTACAAGTATGTTGAAATGCACGTTAACCAGGGAGACACAGTTACTGCGCTAGTGTGCAAATGTGACGTGAAAAAATAGAACCGAACCGACATTTTTTCAGCAGGTGATTAAACCAAACTAGCCCCAAATTGAATCATTCGGACATAGACCATAATTAATAAAGGATAACGTGCTGTTTCACCATAAATCATGTTTGTCATTGTACTTCTTTTGAAGCAAAAGATATATTAAAAAAAAATTTGGCTGACATTTATTAATGATATTTAAAATTTCGTATCCACATATTTTACAACCATATGATAACAACAGTACAATCATTCCATCAGATCAATCTAAAACTACATGAATAGGTAAATCCTTAGTTTTAGCCTTTTGGATCAATTTAAACGTGGGTAATGACGGTTTATCAACAGCGTTTTTCTTACATTTAGCAAAAGAGCCGGAATAGCTCAGTTGGTAGAGCGCCGGCCTCGTAATCTTGGTGATTCTGGGTTGCTGGTTCGAACCTCCGCCGGGGCGTTTCGGTACAGGGGGATTTTTCCCTCGGAGTTAACATTGGTTCTGACTCCATTTCCCATACAGTCCTTTGAATGAGACTATAAACCGAGGTTCCGTGTGTGAACGCACGCATAGCATCTTGCACACATGTAAAATCCCATCACCAACTTTCGGAAGGGAAGGCCAGTTTGGCCGTTGGTATGGATGACACGTTACACATAGCATGCACCCTGCGTGAGAAATGGAAAGAACGAAGGAAGTAAGGAAAATGAGTGAACGATATTGACTGGATGACACGGGAAACGACTGAATGAAGCGCCAGCTGGCAGCTCTTCAGTCGGCACTACCCAGGTAGGCAGCCCGTTGTGTAAAGTGTTGATTGTAAAGCGCTTAGAGCTTGGTCTCTAGCCGAGAGTAGGCGCTATATAAGTATTCATTATTATTATTATTATTATTATTATTAAAAGAACCCATTCGATTAAAATCTACACTAAATATGTGAAGCTTGTCACACACGCACACACACACAGAGGGATTTTTATTTTCTAACTTTGGCAATAGCCCAGAGTACAGTTAATTGGACATCTGTCGACACGCGAACGATTTTTGGAGTGTGTGGCTTTTTCCAATCGAACCTGATACCGCCGTGTGTGTGTGTGTGTGTGTGAGTGTGTGTGTGTGTGTGTGTGTGTGTGTGTGTGTGCTTAGACGGGCGTGCGTGTGTGTGTGTGTGTGTGTGTGTAAGCGCGTGCGCGTGTGTGTTTTTCTCTGCTTTGTCATCCGTGTCCCCTTCCCCAATTTCCCTTCTTTCCTCCCCCCCCCCCCCCCCCACTTCCTCCATCCGACTCCTGCTTTTCCCGACGACTGCCAACGGCATTCCCCTAACCTTAGACTCCTTGGGATTTCGCCACATTCAGGGTGTCAAACTGATTGAAGCTGAGGTCTGCCCCCCCCCCCCCCTCCCCCGGAAATTGGACGAAAATTAACAGAGCGGGACAGATCAGCCCGAGACACGCAAACATTTTGTTGTTGCTGAGAGAGAGAGAGAGAGAGAGTGAGAGTTGTAGACAATCTACAGAATGATTGAGCTTTTTGCCGTTTAAAATCCACGTCATTTTCGATATGTACAAGATAAATGTTTCATCAAACGACTAAAGGTCAAAGAAGAAATCTTTCCGCATCAAGTGCAGCCGTTATTTTTGTCCCATGCACCAAAAATAGTAACGGGCTGTCATTGGCATGCGGAGCCCTCGCCTTGTTCGTTTTCTGACCAGTCGGAGCCAAAGAACCGGTGTCACACCCAATTAATACTACCCCGTCCAAAACAATACCTTGGTGCTGTCTATGCATGTTTTGAGAAACTACGGCAGCTATTTTCGCGTGCGATGTAAACTTTTTGTTGTGAACGCTACGGGCTGTGAAGTGTGGCGGTGAGCGGAGAGCCAGGCCGACCGCAGGAGACAGACACAGAGCCAGCTGGATTGACAGGAAGGGACTAACTCCGTCAACTTGCAGGATGATCCTCCGACAAGCGTACTGTGAGGACACCGATCCTCTCACTGGGACAGCCTGGCTGAAGCTGTGAATTTCTGATCAGCGCTGACAGCGGATAGGAATTTTGTGAAAGCAGCAGCAGCAGCAGCAGTAGCAGCAGCAGCAGCAGCAACAACAACATCAATCATAACCGCACTTTACTTGGATCTCTGTCGCGATGCACTGACATACACTCACATACATTTGCGAACAGTTCTACGGCACGTGTTCCCTTTTGCCTCAATGACTGGTCAAACTGGACTAAGGGATAGTATCTCCACACACACACACACACACACACACACACACACACACACACGCACGCACGCACGCACGCACGCGCGCGCCACACACAACAGACACACACACACACACACACACACACACACACACACACACACACACACACACACACACACACACACACACACACACACAGAGACACACGCGGGCGCGCGCGTCTAAAACAAGTACATACACACATCCTTGCACACGCTCATACACGCAGATCCATGCACATGCATTGCACATGAACATTCACACGCGCGCGCACACACAAACACACACACGTAAGTACACAGACACATAACAACACTGACACACACACACACACACACACACACACACACACACACACACACACACACACACACACACACACATACGGACAGGCAGATAGATAGAAATGCAAACATACATATACAGAGATTGATTGATTGATTGATTGATCTTTAATACACAAGTATGGAGATTTTAGGCCAAAGCCTAGTCTTACAATCTTTCCTTGTCATGCATACATTATTTCAGCACATATCATTCATACTGACAATTCAACATAGCAACATGGTAATCTAATTCTACAATGATAAGCAAACTATTCATAAAGTACTGAGATAGGGGATGGTAAAACAGAAGGAAACTTACAAACAAACAAACAAACAAAACTACAGACAGAGAGGTCAGAGGAGGGTGGGGAAGAGAGAATGGGAGGTAGGGGGAGGAGAAAAGGGATGGTAGACAGAGTGGGAGTGGGGATGAGTGATTTTAACGGAGTAGGTTTTATGTTTAGGCGATTTATTCAAAGCATGGTTCACAGAAGACTTTGCAAATGGGCGCTAATCATTGTAATCGAATAATTTAATTACTGAGACATAAAATGTTTATGCAAATGTTCCTTGAAAAGTTTTAAAGTGTTCATGTTTTGTACATTCGGTGGAAGAGAGAGAGAGAGAGAGAGAGAGAGAGAGAGAGAGAGAGAGAGAGAGAGAGAGAGAGAGAGAGAGAGAGAGAGAGAGAGAGGAGAGTCGGTGAATTTTGACGATAGTTTGTATCAGTCAACTTTGTCTTCTTTTTGGAAGATTTAACATTAAAAACATACACAAAAGCAGATGTCAAAATAGACTGTAAATCTTTGAAATTGCTCTTTCCTTCAACAGACTTGTTTTGAGGCACAAACAAAACAAACAAATAACGGGGGATGATTACATCTGTCATTCCATATGGAAGCAAAATGCAGTTCACAGGTCCAACAAGTGGATCTGTAAAACCAGCCGCCGTAGCAAAGTGGTTACCGTCGCGGAATCCCGACTGGGAGGTCGTGTGTTCGATTCCCATCAGAGTCATGTGGGATTATTCTGCCCTGACCGGCTCCTACCCAGAGCTGAATTTGGAGCTCAATTGGGACGACGGGAACCACACAGTCGAGTTTCATCCATTTGATGGACGCGTCTCTGTGAGTGTTGCTCAACTTTTCTGAATTACACTGCAGGTGTCTGTATCTCTCGGGCCTGGTTGACACCGGGATGTATTATGAAAGTAAGCGTAGAATGCAGCTCTGCCATGCAGTTTCAGACCAGAATGGGAATCCGTAGCATCATCTTCATCATTTCATCAGTATCATCACACAGCATTACTTAAAGAAGAAATATGTGAAGCCAAATAGTTGATTTGAGGCGAACGCCAGGATAACGATTTGAGAAATCGACTGTCTGCACCATAAGCACATCTTTTCACATCCATGTTTGGGTATTTCCTCTCTCTCTGTGACTGAAACTGTTAAGCTGACTAAAGGGGCAACACTGCATCGGCATCAGTCCCATGAAAACGGCGGGGTCACTCTCGCTGAACGCGAACGCTAACACACGTTACCTCCCTTGCATTTATTTTTACATAGTCTATTGCTTGTCGATTTTCTTTCCTTTTTTTTCCCTTTTTCCTTTTTCTTTTCTTTTTTCCCCCAGTGTGTTTGTTGTTGCACTGTAGAACAGTATCGAAAAGTATGTTTTTAACTGACAAAAAGTTCAGCGATCATGAAAAACAAATTAACGTCGTAGCAGGTGAAAGTGAGACAGTAAATCGCATGCAGTCGACGCATTAGTGAGTTAGTTATCCCGCGTTCCGTTTCACGCGACTTGGGGCTTCGATCTCAAAACACACCAATGCTATTGTTTAACTGGCTACCGCGGTCTTATCTTCAGTACTGTCAGATTTGATTTGTGACTTACTGAATGTATCCCGCTTCATTGAAGTCACTGTGACAATATCATAGGCTACATCGGCGGTTCTATATTGTCTTTATTTGATAGGCAGTGACTATCGCATCTGCAAAGGCATTCCAGCTTCGCTGAATGTTACCAAACACGCTTGGACTTGAACGCCATCCTCTCACCGCTTTTGCAGTACGAGGGATTAACTTTAACAAATCAGGTAAGGTAGGGAGGGTATGGTAATGTTGCTTATAGCCCAGCCGACCGCAGAGGGCCACATCAGGGCTTTAACAAATCAGGAAAACTGGCAACATAAACACTTTCGTGTGTATAGTAAAAGCATACACTGACACCCAAATAGAATAACTCATTCACATGAAAAAAAAAAAGGACAACTTTCGCCTCTACAAAAAAAAAAATGTTCAAGGTTCAACACTATTTCTTTCCTCCCCTCACCCTACCCGCCCCCAATTTTTACTGAAGTGATATAGAGATTTCTCATCGCAGTTGAAAGTGGGTCAATACCGGTGTGACATTTTAGTTTTAGGATTCTGTCATTGATAATTACACGTCTACATAGCAAAACACACACACACACACACACACACACACACGCACGCACGCATGCGCGTGCGCGAGCGCGCCTTCCCACCAGCCCACCCCACCCACCACCCTTGCGTTCCTCCTCCTTTCACACACAGACTTAAATCAGTATAGCCTACTTTGTCCACATTGTTTTTGTACCGGCAGTATTGTAAGCTTGCGCTATAATACACTGTAGCCATTCCAAAAAGAATAATTGATAGTACACTGTATAGCCATTCCAAAAAGAACAATTGATAGTACACTGTACAGCCATTCCAAAAAGAACAATTGATAGTACACTGTATAGCCATTCCAAGAAGA
Organism: Conus ventricosus; assembly: GCA_018398815.1. Taxonomy (NCBI): domain Eukaryota; kingdom Metazoa; phylum Mollusca; class Gastropoda; order Neogastropoda; family Conidae; genus Conus; species Conus ventricosus. Next base: position 41,752,387 of record CM031626.1, on the reverse strand, counting down.
ACAATTGATAGTAACACAGGCACCGTGGGCAGAAAAGAACGCGTACAGGTTCTTAATCATAAAAGATTTTGTCATGTCACCCTCTTTTATGACGTCATTTGAAATGATGTCATTTGTCTAAAAATAAATCAGTCTTGCGAAAGAAAATCTAACTCGAAAAAAAAGGGAGCTTCATTGTGTTGTACTAAAGTCCTCTGAAACATGCTGGAACTTCAGAGAGCCTCCTCCCGAGACTTGTTCATTGCTTGATTCGATTCCATTGTTTCAACGATGCCCGTGCTGTCACCTGCGATTAATAGAGGCTCAAATGTGGCTTTGTTGGACGGTGAGTTTTAAAACGAGATTGTGCGTTGGGTTTTATCCTTCGTTTTTTGATTAAACCCCAGCTGATGGATTGTGTGGTTTAGCTCGTTTTTGAATCTCGGTCCATTTTCCAACAGTATAAAACAAGAGTCTGACTTTGCGTCAAGTTGTATTTGAAGAGATGGATTATGTTGGGTCACTGGGACGTTAGTATCAGTTACTTTGTCACGAGTCAACAGACCTGAGATAAACATAAGTTGTACTGTTTTGCATCCTGGCACGCCAGGTTGTAAAGTGTGTTTGCTATAACCTTTCGCTTAACTCAAAAATTCATTGAAAAAAAAAACAAAAAAAACAAAAAAAACTCTCTCCCATGATATGACCAAGTGTCTGGTTCTTTGTGTTCACTTGTACTGGTTTCAAATAAATCAATAAATATAATTTCGGTTCCTGGATTCATTGATTTCACGACAAAACTCATCATACAAAACTGGTACCACGTATATGATCTAACTTCTGACTAATCAAGTAAAATAGCACTACCACGAATATCTGTCTGTTCAAGGTTTTCTTTACCTGAAATGTTAACCATTACAATCACATGTTCAGTTTGATTTTCTGTCTAATGCGATTCTGTAGAACCTGCCTGTTTAGTCCAAAAGTTTGCTTTCGAATGGATGAGAAGACAGTCATCGTGAATATCCAACATTTCTTCAAATATCATCTACGCAATTTCATGACGTCAAATGCTGTTCATGAATAAACTGTTTCATCAGTTGTCTGTTACAAGTCTTATGAACTAACACACACACACACACACACGCACACGCACGCACGCACGCATACACATTATGAGACAGTCTTGTGAAATAATAACATTAAGGTCAAAAAAAAAGTATTGCCTCAAGAGTGAACCAGTTCTGTAGTGAGATCAAACTATAATTAAAACACACCCACACACACACACACACACACACACACACACACACACACACACACAAAACCAAACTACTATGTTATTCATTAGTGTTTATAACAACAACAGCACCAACAACACCAACAACAAAACCTACTATTCTATTCATTAGTGTTTATCATATGCGATCCGCGGCACAAATGGCAGGTCCACAAGTCAGCCCTAACACATTTTGCTTTGGAAATCAGATCAGAATAATTATAGAAGAAAAGGTGGTGTTTTCATTTGGCCGTTGAAAGCCTTACGATTCAATGGGAAAGACAGAAAAGGATGGCTCTCGTACTGATCATGTTGTTCTTGGAACAAGATGTTAATCCTCGCAAGCTCTTGCTCAAGTTCGGAGTCGCCTTCGTTGAGACTTCCTTCATCTTTCTGCTCCCCAACCCTTAGTTGATAGGCTAAAGTTCAGATAGGAAGAGGGTTTTAATGGCTACACATCATGGTTATGATCTTGCAGACTAACGATTCTTGATAGTTGGTTTCGAAGTGGTGTCACTGCAGGTAGAAATGACGACAACAGCAAAAACAGGCTCACTGAACTTGCCAGACGAAAGAACAAACAAATCGCTAAAAATGAAAAAAACAAACAAGACGCACAACGCGTTTCGAGCTACTGGTCTTCCTCAAACAGAACAAACAACGTTCAAAACAATAGAAACAAAGGCTGAACAAACGGTCACTTATTTCTCTGATCTGGGTGCAGAATATAGCTTGGGTGGGAAAAAAAAAACCCAAACAAACCAAAAAACAACAACAACAACAAACCGCCTTACGTTACGGAATGGAGCTAAAGAGAAGGGAGAAGAGGTGGAAGATACCTGTGAAAGTGCAGAGCGATTGGTCTGGATCAGTGTTCGTGGATGTCGCGCAGATGTTCAGAAATGCGGGAATAAATTGTGCGGAATGTCTTCTCACTGAAAGTGCAGAGCGATTGGTCTGGATCAGTGTTCGTGGATGTCGCGCAGATGTTCAGAAATGCGGGAATAAATTGTGCGGAATGTCTTCTCACCTACATAGAATTTCCTGCACAGCTTACAGTGAACAGCACATAGAATGTTGCGGCTCTAGCAGGAAAATGTACGTATGATTTTGAACGAGCCTCTGGAGCCGTGTAGAATGGTGTTCAGCGAGGTTCTGGGTAGGAAAAGGGACTGGGTAACTTAGGTGTGGTAAGATTGTTCCCTTTGGAGTACAGTCAAGCCTTTTGAGGTTTCTGCCGCGCTCGAAAGTAATCATGGAGTTTGGTCATGATCAACTATGAGGAGCGATGGGAAGTGTGTGTGTGTGTGTGTGGGGGGGGGGGGGGGGGGGGGGGGGGCGGTTGGTGGGGAGGAGGGAGGGGGATGAAAGAGGAGGCAGGCTGTAGGTCTGTTTCTCATGAACAAAAATGATAACAATAATAATAATGATGATGATGATGATAATAATAACAACATTAATAATGATTATAATGATGATGATGATGATGATGGTGATGCTAACATCAACAACAATAACAGCAATGATGATGATGAAGATGATGATGATGATGATGGCGATGATAATGAGAATGATGATGATGATAATAACAATAATAATGATTATAATAATGGTAATAATGATGATGAAAATGACAATAATGGTAATGATGATAATAACGATAGTGACAATGATAATGATAATAATAGTAATAATAATATAACGACAATGATACTCCACCTCTTCCTCCTCCTCCTCCTCCTCCTCCTCCTCCTCCTCCTCCTACTACTACTACTACTAACGATGATGATGATGATGATGATGATGATGATGATGATGATGATGATGCTGTTGCTGCTGCTGCTATTTTAACTTGAATCTTCTCCCCTTCAGCCTCTTTCCTCTTCTCTTTCTTTCCATTCCGTCATTTTAGCTTTTCACCGACGCCACATTTTTGCAGCCAGATTGAAGAGATAGGTGACCTGTTTGTTGGTCCTTTGTTTTCCTTGTGTTGAATATTGTTTGTCCCAGCCTCAAGAAGGCCGATAAGTCGAAACGCGCTTGTGTCTGTTTATTTTTTTTCTTTATCTGCAATTTGTTGGTTGCTTCGTGTGTGGGGGTGGCTCAGTAATCCTATTTTTGCTCTGACGGTTCCCGACAGGATTGATTCCTTCATGAATGACGTTCATGACGAAGTCTCTGCCCATCCACCGAAGCAAGCTTCAGATCATGACGAGACACTAACCTGGATAACCCTTGACGTCATTCTTCATGTCCTCTTCAAGGGAAGATACTCGGTGGAAGGTCTTCAAGAAGGTTGCCGCCCTTTACCAGCGGAAAGCATGCGCCTTCGGCTGAGATCTGGCCAGAAACTGATCCCTAACCACCAGCGTTCTTCGTTCAGACTCCTTGGGAGGATGTTCAACTGGACGTGCCTGTTGGAAACCCTACAAACATAGGTACAGAGGTATGTAAAGTAACACGCCGAGAATCTTCAATCTGGACGTTGCCTCTCGCTTCTGGTAGAACGTTGTCCCGACGACTTCATTCTTTTGGCGCCTCGTCCTTCCTGGAGAAAAGAAGGGGGCTCTCGTGGGAGCCTTCTGCCCCCCCCCCTTCCGCCCTCTCCCCCCCCACCCCCGTCCCACCACTCTTCTCTCCTGATCCTTTCTCCCATCCAACCCGAGGATCTGGACTCCTGTGAAAGATTTTCCGCAGCATCATGAGCGACCAAGGTTGCCTGGTGGTTGGCAACGACAGTCTCTGCGCTTCCTTCGCCACTGGCTCGGCGCTGTCCGTCACGTTGTCGGACAAGTGCTTCCAGATCTACGTCAGCAAGGCCATCGCGATCTGCCGCTTCGGAACCATGTCGGACACGAAGCGCTTCACGCTGCTCACCTTCGTGCTGCTGACCAGCGTGACGGGGTGGATGGGTAACCTGGGCGTCATTGTCATCTTTCTGTGCGACCGTGTGCTGTGGAAGGTGAACCACGCGCTGCTTTTCAACCTGGCCCTCGCCGACTTCGCCTTCTCGGGCTTCTATGGGCTGCACAAGATCGTCGCGCTCGTGAGTGTCTTCTTGACTGACTGACTGACTGGGTCTGACTTTGACTGTCTGTCGGTCTGTCTGTTTTCCTGTCTCTCTCTCTCTCTGTTTGTCTGTCTGTGTCTCTGTCTCTGTGCGTCTCTCTCTCTCTGTCTCTGTCTCTCTCACTCCCTCTTCCTCTCTCTGTCTGTCTGTCTCTCTCTCTCTCTGTGTCTCTGTCTCTGTCTACCTGTCTGTCTCTGTCTGTCTCTGTGTGTCTGTCTCTGTGTCTCTCCCTGTCTCTGTCTGTGTCTCTGTCTGTCTGCCTCTCTCTCTCTCTCTCTCTCTCTCTCTCTCTCTCTCTCTCTCTCTCTCTCTCTCTCTCTCTCTCTCTCTCCCCCCCCCCCCCCCCACTTTCTTAGGAGTGAGACGGCTCTGGACTAGTTTGAGTTTGCTTAGCTGCCGACCCCGTGAGGAGCATCTTCAGTTTCATCTGGTGCTGTCTGGGGCGGGGGATTGAACTTGGACCTGGTAGAAGGATAAGTAATAACTAAATCATTTTAAAGTGAGGGTCGGAAATGATCCTGTGTCACCGAATCTGGGCTGGGGGTGGGGGGGGGGGGGGGGGGGGGGGGGGGGGGGGGGGGGGGGGGGGGGGGGGAGGAGTAGGCGGTGTGTGTGTGTGTGTGTGTGTGTGTGTGTGTGTGTGTGTGTGTGTGGTCAAGTATGATTGGATACATTCATGCATTCATGTCTTACACGGAACGCTTCTTAACCGATATATGTGTGATGATGTGCACTGTCGTTTTAAACTGCACAGTGTTTTAACAACCACCTGCTGTCATTTTTAACCAGTGTTGCAAAATAAAAGAAAATGTCTCTACCGTACAATGCGCAGGGAAGCACTAATCGCTGCATAAACATGAATGTTCAAACATGAAAAGAATTAGCCCTAATGCACACACACACACACACACACACACACACACACACACACACACACACACACACACACACACACACACGGAACTTACAGAGAAGCAGGTGTTCTACCCCTCGATGAACAAAGAAACGCCTCAGCTGCGAAATTTATCCTTAAAACTTCTGCTTACGAAACATTTTCACAAAAAGAAACAAATCTTAATTCAGAAACCGATTTTGCAAAAAAGAGCTAGAACAATACAGTCATTGAAGTCCATTAATACATATGCCTCCGATATTATTTGTAATACAGAGCTGAACGGGAAAAATGTTGCAGTTAAACCTACTTTTTCTCCACTTCCAGAATGGGAACAAAATCAACCAATATTGACATTGATCACACAGATTTATCAAAAAAACATTCCCCTAACCTATTAAAATGTTTAGTTAATTCTCACTTGGAAAGTAAGTATACAGACTATCTAAAGATATACACGATGGATCAGTTCTTGAGAATGGAAATACTGGTGCAGCTTTTGTAATACCCTTATTAAAAACAGAAAAACGATACTACATTGGTAAACATTATTCCATTTTTACTGCTGAACTTGTAGCCATACTTATGGCATTAAATTACATTGTAGATCTTTCGACGGATACATGCAAAATCTTATTCTGTGTGGATTCAAAGTCTGTTTTACAAGCCATTAAATCCCGAGGCATAAGAAATCGACTGGAAATGACTATTGAAATAAAACATATCATTCATGAGTTGTCTATAAAGGGTACCAGTATTACCTTTTGCTGGATTCCTTCACACTCCGGAATCACCCACAACGAGTGGGCGGATCATGCGGCTAAAAAGGCAGCGAAAAATTTAGAAGGTTCACAGCATCTTGACATTCAACTAGATCTGCATGAATTTAACCAGCGCATAGAAAAAGTGTCTCAAAATCATATTGCTGAACTGCACAAAAAAAACAAATAGTCAGTATTACCAGCACTGAGTACAAGAAGAATGCAGCGATCCGAAATCTTTTTAAACATTGTAATGCATTCCAGACATGCAAAAACCCCACCACACACACACACACACACAAAACCAAATATATGTTATTCTTAGTGTTTTTAAAAAACAACAGACCAAAAACCCAAAAACAAAACCTATATTCTATTAATTAGTTTTTATTTTATGCGATCCGCGGCAAAATGGCGGGCCCAAAAGTCAGCCTAACACATTTTGTTTTGGGAAATCAGATCAGAATAATTAAGAAGAAAAGGTGGTTTTTTCTTTTGGCCGTTGAAAGCCTTCGATTCAATGGGAAAGCAAAAAAAGGATGGCTCTCGTACTGACATGTTGTTCTTGGAACAAGATTTTTAATCCTGCAAGCTTTTGCTCAAGTTCGGATGCCTTCGTTGAGACTTCCTTATCTTTCTGCCCCCCAAAACCCCTTAGTTGAAGGCTAAAGTTCAGTAGGAAGGGGGTTTTTTATGGCTACAATCATGGTTATGTTTTGCAGATAACGATTTTGATATTGGTTTCGAAGTGGTGTCACTGAGGTAAAAAATGACGACAAAGAAAAAAAACAGGCTATGAACTTGCAGACGAAAGAACAAACAAATCGCTAAAATTGAAAAAAACAAAAAAGGCAAAAAGCGTTTCGAGCTACTGGTTTCCTAAACAGAAAAAACAAGTTCAAAACAATAGAAAAAAGGCTAAACAAACGGCACTTATTTTTTGATCTGGGTGCAGAATATGCTTGGGTGGGAAAAAAAAAAAACCCAAAAAACCCAAAAAACAACAACAACAAAAAAACCGCCTTACGTTCGGAATGGAGCAAAAGAGAAGGGAGAAGAGGTGGAAGATCCTGGGAAAGTGCGAGCGATTGGTTGGATCAGTGTTGTGGTTTGGCGCGATGTTCAAAAATGCGGGAATAAATTGTGCGGAATGTTTTCTCACTGAAAGTGCAGAGCGATTGTCTGGACAGTTTTCGTGGATGTGGCAGTGTTCGAATGCGGGAAAAAAAAATTGTGGGGAAATGTTTTCCACACATAGAATTTCCTGACAGTTACAGTGAACAGCCATAAAATTTTTTGGGGCCCTCTAGCGGAAAATTGTATGATTTTGAACGAGCCTTGGGCGTGTAGGGGGTGTTCAGGAGGTTTGGGGGGGAAAAAGGGAGGGGGTTAACTTAGGGTGGAAAGATTGCCCCCTTTGGAGTACAGTCAAGCCTTTTGGGTTTCTGCCGCGCTCGAAAGTAATCATGGATTTTGGGTCTATAAATTGAGGAGCGAGGGGAAGTTGTGTGTGTGTGTGGGGGGGGGGGGGGGGGGGGGGGGGGGGGGGGCGGTTGGTGGGGGGGGGAGGGGGGGGGATAAAAGAGGGGAGGCTGTGGGTTGTTTCTCATGAAAAAAAAGATAAAAATAATATAATGATGATGTGTGAAAATAAAAAACCATTAATAATGATTTATAATGATGATGAGAGATGTGGTGATGCAAACTCAAAACAAAACAGCAATGATGATGATGAAGTGGTTGATGATTGAGGGCGTGATAATGAGAATGATGTTTGATGAAAATAAAATAATAATATTATAATAATGGTAATAATGATGATGAAAATGACAAAAAGGGTTTAATGATGATAAAAAACGATAGTGACAATGATAATGTAATAATAGAAATAATAATATAACGACAATGTATCCCCCCTTTTCCCTCTCCTCCCCCTCCCCCCTCCTCCTCCTCCCCTATACTATATACTAACGTGTGATGTGATGATGATGATGATGATGATGATGATGATGATGCTGTTGCTGTGCTGCTATTTTAATTTGAATTTCCCCCTTAGCCTCTTTCCTCTTCTCTTTTTTTCCCTTCCCGTTTTTTAGCTTTTCACCGACGCCACATTTTTGCAGCCAGTTTAAAGAGATAGGTGACTTTTTGTGGCCCTTTTTTTTCCCCTTGGTTGAATTTTGTTTGCCCCACCCTCAAAAAGGGCCCGATAAGTCGAAAACGCGCTTGTGTTGTTTTTTTTTTTTTCTTTATCTGCAATTTGTTGGGGTTGCTTCGTTTTGGGGGGGTGGCTCAGAAAATCCTATTTTTGTCTGGGGTTCCGACGGTTGATTCCTTCATGATGCGTTCAGGGACAAAGTTCTGCCCCCCACAAAGAAAGCTTCAGATCATGACGAGAACTCCCCTGGATAACCCCTTGACGTCTTTTCTGTCTCTTCAAGGGAATTCGGTGGAAGGTTTCAAGAAGGTTGCCGTTTACAGCGGAAAGATGCGCTTCGGTGAGATCGGGCCCAGAAACTGACCCCTAACCCCCCGCGTTCTTCTTTTTCGATCCTTGGGGGATGTTCAACGGACGTGCCTGGGGGAAAAACCTACAAAATAGGTACAGGGTATGAAAAGTAAACGCCGAGATCTTAAATTGGACGTTGCCTCCGCTTTGGTAGAAGTTGCCCCGACGACTTCTTCTTTTGGCGCCCTCGCCTTCTGGAAAAGAAGGGGGGTCTCGTGGGAGCTTTCCCCCCCCCCCCTTCCGCCCTTCCCCCCCCCCCCCCCGTCCCACACTTTTCCCTTCCGATCCTTTCTCATCCAACCCGGGGATCTGGACCCCTGTGAAAGTTTTTCCCGCAGCATATGAGCGACCAAGGTTCCCTGGTGGTTGGCAACGACAGTCTCTGCGCTTCCTTCGCACGGTCGGCGTGTCCGTCGTTGTCGGACAAGTGCTTCCAGATCTACGTCGCAAGGCCATCGCGATCTGCCGTTGGGAAACCCTTGTGGACCGAAGCGTTCACGCTGCTCACCTTGTGCTGCTGCCCAGCGGACGGGGTGGATGGGTAACTGGGCGTCATTGTATCTTTCTGTGCGCCCTGTGCTGTGGAGGTGAAAACGCGCTGTTTTTCAAACCGGGCCCCTCGCCGACTTCCCCCTTCTCGGGCTTTAGGGCCCTGCACAAGATGCGCGTGTGAGTGTCTTTTGACTGATGACTGCTGGGTTGACTTTGACTGCTGTGGGTCTTTTGTTTTCCTGTCTCTCTCTTCTGTTTGTCTGTCTGTGTCTCTGTTCTGTGGTCTCTCTCTCTCTGTCCTGTCTTCTCACTCCCTTTCCTCTTTTGTCTGTCTTCTCTTCTCTCTCTGTGTCTTGTTCTGTTACCTGTTGTCTCTGTTGTCTCTGTGTGTTGTCTCTGTGCTCCCCCTGTTCTGTCTGTGTTCTGTTGTCTGCCCTTCTCTCTCTCTCTTCTCTCTCTTTTCTCTCTCTCCCTCTCTCTTCTCTCTCTCTTCTCTCCCCCCCCCCCCCCCCCCCACTTTTTTAGGAGTGAGACGGTTTGGGACTGTTTGATTTTGCTTAGCTCCCGCCCCCCTGGGAGTCTTCGTTTCTCGGCTGTTGGGGGGGGGGGGGATTGAACCTTGGCCCCGGGATAGAAGGATAAGTAAAAAAACAAAATCTTTTAAAGTGAGGGTGAAAGACCCTGTGTCCCCAAATCGGGAGCTGGGGGTGGGAGGGGGGGGGGGGGGGGGGGGGGGGGGGGGGGGGGGGGGGGGGGGGGGGAGGAGTAGGCGGTGGGGTTTTGGGTGTGTGTGTGTGTGTGGTGTTGTGTGTGTTGGGGTCAAGTATGATTGGTACATTCTGATTCAGTTTAACGGAACGTTTTTAAACCCGTATATGTGTGATGAGTGCACTGTCTTTTTTAAATGCCAGTTTTTTAAAACCCACCTGCTGTCATTTTTCCCGTGTTGCAAATAAAAGAAATGTTTCCCCGTAAAATGGCGGGGAAGAAAAATCGCTGCATAAACAGGATTGTTCAAAATGAAAAAATTGCCCAAATGCACCACCCACACACACACACACAACACACCACACACACACCACACCAAAAAACAACACGGAACTTAAGAGAAGAGGTGTTCTCCCCCTCGATGAACAAAGAAACGCCTCAGCGGAAAAATTTTACCTTTAAAACTTTGTTTACAAACTTTTTCAAAAAAAAGAAACAAATTTTAAATTCAGAAAGATTTTGAAAAAAAAAGAGCTAGAAATACGTCTTTGAAGCCCTTTAAATACTTGCCTCCGTTTTATTTGAATACAGAGCTGAAGGGGAAAAATGTTGCAGTTAAACCTACTTTTTCCCCACTTCCAGAAGGGGAAAAAAATAAACCCAATATTTGACATTGATCACACGATTTATCAAAAAAAAATTCCCCAAAACCTATAAATGTTTAGTTAATTCTCATTTGGGAAAAGAAAAGTATACAGATATCAAAGTATACACCGTGGTTCAGTTTTTGAGAAGGGAAAAATATGGTGCGCTTTTGTAATACCCTTATTAAAAACAGAAAAAACGATAAAATTGGAAAAATTTATTCATTTTTATCCCGAACTTGTAGCCATACTTTTGGCTTTAATTACATTGTAGATCTTTCGACGGATACTGCAAAATCTTATTCTGTGTGGATTCAAAGTCGTTTTACAAGCATTAAATCCGAGGCATAAGAAATCGACTGGAAATGATATTGAAAAAAAACAATCATTCATGAGTTGTCTATAAAGGGTCGATTCCCTTTTTGTTTTTCCTTACCCCCCCCCGGAAATTTCCCAAACGGTGGGCGGTCATGCGGAAAAAAGGCAGCGAAAAAATTTAGAAGGTTCACAGCATTTGACATTAAAATAGTTGCTGATTTAACCAGCGCTAGAAAAAGTTTTCCCCAAAATCAATTGTGAAGACAAAAAAAACAAAAGTCGTATTCCCAGCATGGTAAAAAGTAAAAAATCAGGGACCCGAATTTTTTTAAAAAATTTATCTGTAATGCTTTTCCAGACTGTTACTAGTTTGGTTGGGTTCGATGAGTTTTTAGAAAAAGTTTTAAAAAAATAACATTGCTATGTGGCAACAAATTATGTAAACCATCTTTTTTTTCACTCCCCCAGGATTTAGGACTTTGTTCCAAGATAAAGTTAGGATAAATTTGTCAGCCGGGGCCCCTTTATCCACTGAAAATATTTTAATAATCAGCATTCTTGCATGTTATCTGAAAATTTTAATTCCAGTCCATTGGTTATCTTGAGTATTTTAAACTAAAATTTTTGGTTGTGAATTGATAAAAAAGGTTACGTTTATATGATTTATGGTTAGCCCCCCCCCCCCCCCCGCCCCCCTTCCTCTATTCGTCTTTTCCCCCCTGACCCCCCGCATCCCCCCCCGAAACCCTCCCCCCCCCCCATTCCCTGCATTTGCCCCAATCTATAAATTGTTTCTTTTGATTATTTTTAATTTCCCCGTTTAAACTACACCAAAGGCTAGAAAAACAACCGGTGAAAATATCTACTATTCTACCACCCCCAACCTCCCCTTTGCCCTAGCACAGTCCTCTTCTTCTCTCTTCTCTCTTTTCTCTCTCTCTCTCTCTTTTTCACAGGGCACCACACACATAATTTTGCAGCAAACACACAACATGCACAACAAACGCGCCGCGCGCGCCCCACCACCCCGCACGAACACGAACCACAATCCCCCCCCCCCCCTCCCCCCCCCCCGTCTAAAAAAACACTTATATTGGAATAGACGTTAAACAAAAAGAAAAACCACAACAACACCAACACAAACAGTTGAACAATTCCAGTGGGAAAAATAGTGCAGTAACTGTGAGGGGGTCTGACGCCCCCTCGTTAATAAATATGATTCCATATTCAGGGATGCAGGGGGTTATAGACAGAGTTTTTACGTTTTTCACAACCAAAATGCGCTCTCGATGGGCCACGCCCCTTGTCCCTAATCGGGCCCGAAAAAGGTGACGGGAAACCAATAACTTTTCATAGAAAAAAATCAACTTTTATTCAACTTGACCCGACCCCCACCTCACTACAAACAAAATCGTATCATACAACAATGTAAACCATAAGAAAATTTCATAAATCGCATCCCTGTTCTTGTTATTTTTACTTCCCAGGAAAGAAAATTTCCATATTCAGTTTGAACTTATAACCTTTTAAGAGAAAATAAAGTCTTAATTGCCGCTTTCCCTTGGTTGATGTCAGTTTTTTCATCCACTTCGCCCAGGCTAAAGTGCCACATGTTGTGCCCTCCCGATTGGGCCCAAATCCGTTGGGGGACACTGGCAAGAGTTAGTGCCCCCCTCACAGAGTTCCCCGGCCTCCACCGTACTTCGCCCCCCAGGGAAAAAGGGCTCCTGTCCCCTCTCCACTCTTCTTGGCTGCAAACACCCCCGTTGTTTGGCGCTCCCGTCTAGGCTCCAACGGCTGCACGTCTTGCTGTCGACCGCCCCCAAGGGAGACAATTTTCTGTCGTCAGCCCCGAGGTACAGAAACTCCATTTTAACGTCCCCCCCGGGAGACAACAAGGCGACAGCTACCTCTGTTCCCGCTGTTTTTTTTGGCCTCAGAAGACGGGCGAGTTTCATTTCCCTTTAAGTGAGTCAACACCCCCTGGTTTTCCAGCATTTATTCTTTCTAAAACAAGAGGAACCCCGAGTTTAAGGGTAAAACCAAGGGAATCACGGGCACCACAAAAAACCGATTTGTCCCAATAAACCCCAAGTTTTTTTTTTCCCACCAAGGGAAATCATAGTCCCCTAAAAATACACCACACAAAGTGTGCGCAAACCAAGACTTGGGTACCGGGGTTTAATGCATAACCCCCATTCAAATCATGTTCGTTTCCCCCCAGTCCCCATTGTCTAACGCCTGGATTTTACCACCCAGGACTGTGCTTCAAGTATTTACTACCTCTATAGTAACAAGGTGCAAAATCAATGGGGCCAACCCTTCCATTCTTTCCCTCAGAACGGGACGACTGGAGGGTCGCGTACTTGCCGCAGGCGACGGTACTACCGTGCGGTCACCTGACACGACGCCTTCCCTTCGGGCCACGGGGAAAAACCATGAATAGCCACCCCAGTGGTCGGCTGGCATCTTCCCGGGCCCCGGGAGGTCGGAAACTTTGTACTATCCTTGGACATGCAAAACATTTCCCCAGAAAACTCTCCCCCCTTTCAGTATACGACTCGGGGATTCCCCTTGGGATCCCGGGAATTGAACTTGAGAACCCAAGGACTTGTCCAAAAAAACAGCAAAACTCCCCTTAAATTTTGCCTAAATGCTGGAACTTTCGGCCCTCATTACCCCCCCCGACTAAAAAAGTTTTTCCCAATCAATTTCCTCCAGGACGAAAATTTCAATTGGATAAAAAAATCGTTGCATGGGGTCGATATAACATACTACCCCCATGCTTCAAGACATATTCCAAAAATCTTAGATGGATAAGTACATAATTAAAGCCAAAAAATCAATCAGATAAACCATTGAATCACTTTTGGGGCAGTCATAAAAAGACTGTGCACAAAAATTTTTTTAAATGGCTACTTAATCAAAAAATTCTCTAAGCCTTAGTATCAGATGTACTGTTAATTAATCAGTCCATTCCTTCTTATTAGCACGCACGATTTTCCCAAGATTCAATTTACGGTAGGTACTTGTAATCAAAATTCAATTCAGGTGTGTGGCCCCGCCTATTAACTCAAATAAAATTAGGCGTGTTTTCCCCAACGAAAGCAAGATTTAATTAAGGCGTGTGGCCCGCCAGTAAAATCAAAAATTTAAAAGCAGGGTGTGGCCCCAAAAGGTGACACGGTCTCACACCAATATGAAAAAAAACATTTATCCTGATTTCACAAAAAAAGGACATTTCCACACTTTACCGAGCTGTGACAAAACAACATAGCCAACAGTATCAAACCCGAAAAAATCTAAATCAAAAGTGAGCCGTTGATTCCGTCCTAAAGGGCTGAACAAAAACAACGTTTCAGGGAAACATATATCAAAAAAAGAAAAATAACAATGAACTAGGCCCAACCCCCCCACGTGGGAGCCAATCAAAATAACACAACCAGCGTAATTTTTTCCAAGTGTGTCCGTAAAAAGATGAGTACACCACCACCAAAACCACAGCAGTCCGAGGGGTTGCTCCCACCCTGTTCTTTCTGTTTTCACATACAACACAAACCCTGGGGCTTTCCAAACCCCTTTACTATCCGCCCTCTCAACTTTACCGCCCCTTTTGGGTACCCAAAAGTACCCGGGGGGAGATAGTTTGCTGCCGGTTTACAAGAGAGTCGCAAAACCCTTTACACATTTTATCCTTTAAAAGGGGCGCGTGAAAATCTGTGCGATCCTCTTTAGCCCGTTCGGCAAAATTCCTGACTTCGTACCCCTTTTCTTTATTGCCTCGGGGTTGTTGTTGAAAGATCACGTAATGGGTGTGCACCCATTCACTGCGCGACGATCTTTTCCCTTTTTTAAAATGTTAAGAGATGATCCCCCACTCATTTTTCCCAACGTTTTCCCTTTTCTTGTGGAAATTCCTTTTTTGAAACCATCATGGCCTATGCCCCTACGAGAGCCCTATTTTGTTCCCTTTTTCGGGAAGGTCGTCTGTCCCATGAGCTGATATTTTTGGATTTCCCAAAGTGCTGGTCTCCCTTTCCTTTTTGCCTGGTTTTACAGCCCCCAAAATTCCAGCCCAGTGTGGTTCCAGTTACCTGTGGTCCCTCTTGGGGCCCGACCCCGAGGTCCGCCCCCGTGGCTCTACATTTTGCTGCCACGGCAACACCCAAAACTTTTTGATACCCCTCGGCCACCTGGCCCCCGGGCCCCCGCCCCTAGACCCCCTCCCGGCCTACAGCACGCCATAGGCCCCCTCCCTGGCCCACAGCCCGCCACTACGGCCACCCCCCATGGCTACAGCCGCCCTCGACCACCTCCATGGTAAGCACCGCCCTACGGCCACTCCATGGCCTACAGGCACCGCCATACGGCCCCCTCCCTGGCCCACAGCACCCCCATACGATATTTCATGGACCCCTGCACCCCCACTACGACCCCCTCCATGGCTACGCACGCCACTCGGCCACCTCCCTGGCCCAAGCACCCCCTACGGCCCCCTCCATGGCCCACGGCAGCCCCTACGCCTTTTCTTTGGGCCCTGCACCCCCACCACGGCCCCCTTCATGGCCCAACTAGCTTCTGTAGGGGCCTGTTTCACTCCACCCGCGTTTTGTTTCTTTCCCACCCCGCATGCCTTGCTTTTCCACTGACTGGCAGCCGGTTGGTTGGGAGGATATACACCCCCCAACAAAGTGGGGTAGGGGGGAAAATTGTTTTTTCCTGCTGCGTGAGAGTACTCTGACAAACTCTGACTCTACTTTGCAGGGCCAAGGTAGCCCATTAATTCTTCCTCTGATATCGCAGCAGGTGGTTTCCCCGGTTAGTTGCTTCTCACAAAACCCGGGGTCTCCCTTGCCCCTAGGTCGTCTGGTTAATTTTGAGGTCACCGGCTTCCCCTTTATTGCTGTTGTTGGTGGTGGCCCCTGCCCTTTCCCGTGAATTGTTCAACAGCAACAAAAGAGTGTATTCGCACTCGTAAAATTCCTTTGGCAAAATGACCCCCTCGCCACATTTAAAACATGTGCGTTTCATCTCATTTTTTTCAATCCCATGTTGTACGGGATTAAAATCCGCTTTTAAATGCGGTCTGCTCTGTTTGTAGGGGGTCGGCGATCATCCATGAGTGTGGTTGGGATTAGGGTCGATGGTTGTCCCTTCTCCCATTCGCGATCATGGGCAGATTTTACCCGTCTGCAATTTTACTAACTCCTCTAAATTCCCCAAATTTTTTTTCGCCAAAAATACTGTGAGATCCTTCGAAATGGAGAGAATTGTCCTTAAAAGATCCTCCTCAAAGATTTTAAAAGTTTGTTCGAGGTTCCCCAACCCTTTTCCTTTTTCAAGAGAGCCCCAAGCCAAAAGAAATGTAGTGGGCTCATGATTACGAAAAGGTTTTTGAAAAATTTCCCTTAATATCGGCGGTTTTCTTTACCCTTTAAACAAAGATCGCGCCCCGATCAAATTGTCTGTTTTTCCCGGGGGTAAGCAGAAAAAAGCATCCCCCCAGCTTTGGGTATCAGCGGGACAAATTTTGTGGCCCCCCGTTTTCGGTAAGCCGATCTTTGGCAATTCTTTCAAAAGCGAAATGAAATCCTCTAAAAGGTCGGTTATATGAACCTTGGCTAGATAAGGGGGCTGCATGTGGTGCAAATTCACTTGAGGTTTTGCGTCACGTCCCCTTTTTTCTCAATTTTAATTTTTTAAATCAAACTGCCTTATCTTCTCTCTTTCTCTTTTCCCTTTCTTTCTCCTTTCCTTTTCTCTTTTTCCCGTTCCTCTTTCTTTTCCCGTTTCTTTTTCCCCTTTCCCCTCTTTCCCGTTCTCTCTTCCTTTTCCCCTTCTCTTCCTCCTTTTCCGTTTCTTTCTCCTCCTTTTTTCCCCTTCTCTCTCTCTTTTTCCCCTTCTCTTTCTCTCTCTTTTTCCCCTTCTCTTTCTCTTCTCTTTTTCCCGTTTCTTTCTTCTCCTCTTTTTCCCGTTCTTTTCTCTCTCCCCTCTTTCCTGTTTCTCTTCCCCCCTTTTTGTTTCTTTTCTCCCTCTTTTTCCGTTCTCTTTCTCTCCTTGCTTTTCCCCTTTTTTTTTTTCTGGGCCTCGATTACACGGGGCCGTTTCATTAATTTTTCCTTCAGTTCGGCCCCTTAGTCCTAAAACTTTTCCCTTTTTATGAGGTCCATCTTTTTCAGCGGACCCTTTCTCAGCACCCCTTCAGTCGAATTTTTGAAGCTATTAACCCCCGATCAGCCAGCTAATACAACCACAGCAACAAGCGAGATATCCAAAAATTGTAAATAAGCGTCAAATAGTTGTGCTCACACAATCAATCAAAAGCAACCAAATAGAAAATTCAAATACAAGGCCCGTCATGGAAAAAAAAGATCAAAACAATCAAACATGACTAACGTTTTCCCGGTAAGAAAAAAATCTAGGGTTTTCCCCAATTCGACAAATTCAAATCCCTTGCAATTAAACAAACCCCGAATCAAAATCATTATGGTATTTTTTGTTTTTCCGGACGAGCCCCCATTTGTGACGGGTCTCCCACGCTCCCCGTTTAAAATATGATTTCCTTTCGGGTGCAGGGGGGATAGAAGAATATTTAGCTTTCAAACCAAAATGCGCTCTCGCATAGGACACGCCTCGTCACTCTGGGCCCCAAAAGGTGACGGGAAACCAATAACATTTCATGAAAATAATAATTTTATTAATGACTCCGAGCCCCCCGTCACTACACAAAACAACTATCTTATATAAACAATGTAAAAAAGCAACAGCAATTTTATAAATCCCATCCCCTGTTCTTCAGTTTTTCTTACTTAGCCAGGAAAGACAATATTCCACTATTCAGTTTTGCAAAAATTATAACCCTTTAAAAGCAATAAAAGTCCTTTTAATTGCCAGATTCCCTTTGGTTTATCTCAGTTTTTTTTCACACTGTGACCACGAGCTGAAGCTGCCCACTGTTGTGTCTCCCGATTTGGGCCCAAAAACCCAGTTGGGGGGACACTGGAAAGTAGCTTGAGTCGCACCCCCCACCGAGTCTCCCCGGGCTCCACTGTACTTCGCCCTTCCCGGAAAGGGCTCCTGTCGGCCTCTCCCCCAGGTCTTTTGGCGCAAATCACCCCACCGTTGTTTGGCAGCTCCCCGTTTTGGCCAAGGTGACAGTCTTGCCGGGACCGTCCCCAACCCCGGGGGACATTCTTTCGTCGTCGGCCGAGGTACAGAACCCCCATGTTAAAGTCCCCCCCAGGAGACAACAAGGGGACGCTAAAATCTGTTTACGCTGTTTTTTTTTTGGCCCCCAGCAAGAGGGCGAGTTCCTTTTTTTTTAAGTGGTCACACACTCCTGGTTTTCCAGCAGCTTTATTCATTCTCAAACAGGGAACCCGAGTTTAATGGCTCAACCAAAGGGAAACACGGGCCAACCAATCACCGATTTGTACCATAAAACCCCCAAATTTTTTTTCCAACCCAATGGAATCACTGTACTACACATACCCCCCCAAAGGCTGCGCTAACCGATTGGGGACAGTGGGTTTAAAGCTAACCCCCTATTCAAACTCATGTTCGATTCCCCCAAGCTACCCATTGTATAACAGGGATTTTCTACCAGCCCGACTGATGCTTTAAGTATTTACTACCTCTATAGATAACAAGGTGCAAAAACACTCAATAGGCCGAAACCTTCCTTATTCCCCAGAACAGGGCGGGCTGGTGGTCGCTGTTACTCTGCCTGCGGCTGACGGTCACCTACCCGTGACGGTCACCGAAAATGACCCCCTTCCTTTTGGGCCCCCCTGGGGAACCCAGTGAATAGCCGCCGTGGTCGGACTGGACACTCTTACCCAGGACCCCAGGTCGGCAATCCTTGTCACTATCCCCCGGAAGCGAAAACTTCCCCGTATTTCCCCCCCTTCAGTATAGACTGGGGTATTCCCCTTGGTGTGCCTGAATTGCACACTTGAAGAAAACCCCAAGGATTGCTTCAACAACAGCAAAATACCCTTAATTTGCCTAAATGTCGAGAACTTGGCCGCTCATTTTATAAAAATTTTTCCTCATTATTGAATGACTTGGGAAAAATTCGAAAAAAAAAAAAAAGCAAGGGGGGGGGAGAGGGGGGGCGGGGGGGGAGGGTGAGGGGGATGGGGATGGGGGGGGGGGGGGGTGGAAAAGAAAGTGTGAATGAAAGTGGGAAATATGTTGGAAATATAAACCCTTACCCTCGCAACCCTCTTTAGAAGATTTTCCGTTTCATGCTAGAGGCCTTTTGTCGCTGGTGGGACCGTCGGGGGACGGTAAATGTTTTTTAATTAATTTATATTATTTATATATTATATTATATATATTTATAAAAATATATAAAATCATTTATGAATATAATATTCTATTTACATACATCCACAAGACTAGTAAACAGAAGAAATTTGTCGACGCTTTGGTGTAGACCGTTTGAGACTGAAAGTCGGCGATTTACTTTCTTTTTCTTTCTTTCTTCGTACGCAGGCTGATACTCCTGCGCATACTACCTGCATATACAGACAGTGGAGTGTTGTGTGTATGACCGTTTTTCATCCCGCCATTAAGGCAGCCATACTCCATCTTCGGGAAGGTGCATGCTATGTGTAACGTGTCATCCATACCAACGGCCAAACTGGCCTTCCCTTCCGAAAGCTGGCGTGTGCAAGATGTTATGCGTGCGTTCACACACGGAACCTCGGTTTATAGTCTCATTGGAAGGACTGTATGGAGAATGGAGTCAGAACCAATGTTAACTCCGAGGGAAAAATCCCCCTGTACCGAAATTCGAACTCGCAACCTCAGGATCACGAGTCCGGCGCTCTACCAACTGAGCTATTCCGGCCCCCTTCTTTTCTTTTGTTTCTAGGGAAAATCTTCAGACCATTCTCAGAGAAAGTTCTTTTTTTGTGACAAAGAAGGTTAGCAGTCATGAATCATTTTTATCAAACAGAAAGGAATACAGAAACGACAGAGCAAAGACTAAATAAACAGGAAATAATCATTTTACCTAAGATGGCTTACGGACACAACAGCTACAGACAGTGGCTGCACACCAAAAAAACTAATGCACCGAGGCCTTGCTTAAGTAATCGAATATTTACAGACTGGCGCAATTAGATTGACTGAGGAATTTTTTTTATTGTGTCTGAAAGTTGATTCTCCTCATTCTCTTGTGTTTGGCCAAGCCAGGTGGTTCCAAGCAGACAGATGAAAATCAAAGGAATGGGACTTTTTGGGCGCTTGAAACTGACGCAAAGACAGGGACACGGATGAGTGCAAAGGCCTGAAATGTGACGTCAACCGAGGGGGAAGATCATGTATTTGAAGATTGTTTGTGATGTCATCGGTGAAAATTCCTTCAAACAAGGGAAATAATTGGGTGGGGGGGGGGGGGGGGGGGGTTGTTCTTGGGATCAATAATCAGTTTAACTTTAAATGCTCAATCGATGAACGAGTGCAGAAGAGATGGGTATTTAGTGCCAGAGGAAGAGCGATGTAGTGTCACACGGTTGACTGCGTATGAATGAATGAATCTTTTATTCAACGTGTTTCCACCGTAATTGTTGGTATGACACGAAAACAATTCAAAATGAATAAATTCAAATGAAAAGGTAAGACGTGCGCGCGCATGCGCGCGCGCGCACACATGCGCACGCGCACACACACACACACACACACACACCACACACACACACACACACACACACACACACACACACACACACACAAACACACACACACACACACACACACACACACACACACACAGATAACATGAAAATATGCACACACATACAAACACGGCTACCTATACATACACGTATACTACATTACATTGAAATATTGAATAGTCACAAAATCTAAAACCAAATTATAGTAAAAGGCCCATATGACTATTCAATATACTTCGACCAATGCCATACACTTCAAGTTATTGATTGTATGATACAGAATCGGCAGATAATCTATTGTCTAAAATTTACTGCTCGTCAAAACATAACATATTCAGGATCTGGCAGTTAAACAGAATGTGTGGAATGGAAATAAAACCACGGCACACACACTGAACATTCTTCGAATAGTTTGTTTTCCAAGCATTGTCACGCAAGTTAGGTTGCTCTGGTCTAGGGTCAGGCTCTCTTGGCTTGGCTTCGCAGACGAAGATTATTGAGGGGGTTGTCCACGTCGGTTGCAGGCACGCTGATGGCTGATGAGTCCTATGCGGGACAGGCATGATCTGCCACAGCGACCACAGGTCAGCGTGGGGTCCGGTGGTTCTTGAGCTGCTGCAGCCTGGCGTGCTTTCCTCCTTTGCCTCTTTTCTCGGAGACTTTCTCTGCGGGAGGCTTCAAACGAGGATGCAGCCTTGTGAATGGTGCTTCTCCAGGTGCCACGGTCGGCAGCGAGGTCTGACCACTGGCGGTGGTCGATGTGACAGGTACTGAGGCTTTTCTTTACATTGTCTTTGTAGCGCTTTTTAGGCGCTCCTCTATCACGATGGCCAGTGGACAACTCTCCGTAGAGGACTATTTTTGGCAGGTGGTGATCCTCCATCCTGGACACGTGCCCGGCCCAGCGCAGTTGGGACTTCAGCAGTAGAGCCTCTATACTTGAGACCTCCGCTCTTTCGAGGACTTCGACGTTGGTGGTAAAGTCACTCCAATGGATGTTGAGAATTGTGCGGAGGGAGCACTGCTGGAAGCGTTCAAGGATTCGCAGGTGGTGACGGTAAAGGACCCACGACTCTGAGCCGTACAGGAGTGTGGCCAGTACGACTGCACGAAACACGCTGATCTTGGTGCTTTGCTTCAAATGCCGGTTGTTCCACACTCGTTTGTAGAGTCTTCCGAATGCACTGTTTGCTTTGGCCAGTCTGTTGTCAATTTCTTTATAAATCAAGCTTGGCATCTGAAGAGATGGTGCACCCAGATAGCTGAACTGGTGGACTGTGTTCAGTTCTGTCTGGCCAACTGTGATGTGAGGAGAGTGAAACTCTGTTCGGGGTGCAGGCTGATGCAGGACTTCTGTCTTTTTCAGGCTAATTTCCAGTCCAAAGAGCTGTGCAGCCTCTGCAAAGCAGGAAGTTAGTTTTTGTAGAGCTGCTTCTGTGTGAGCAACAAGGGCAGCATTGTCTGCGAAAAGGAGCTCTTGGATCAGTTGCTCCAGCGTCTTTGTGTGGGCCTGTAGTCGCCGCAGGTTGAACAGGCTGCTATCAGTGCGGTAGCGGATGTAGACGCCGTCTTCGTCTTCAAGGTCTCCAAGGGCCTGCTGGAGCATCATGCAAGGAAACGGTGGAACAAGAACTTGTGCCGTGCCTGTAGCTGAACTGGAAGCTCAACAAGTTCCAACCTTGCTTGGGAAAGACTGTTCGTCTGGGGCGGGGGATAACAGAAGATTTCAAAGAAAAACAGGGGAACTCTTGAGAGAGCTAAGAGGGTCAGGCTAAGTGCATTTGCTTCGCAAATCGTGTCTAATTTTATGTTGTGTACTTCAACACAAGAGTTTATAAACCACGTACCTACTTACTTCCTGTACTTCTACACGCACTCACGTACCACCTCCCGCAACCAGTAGGCAAGCAAGACAAACGTAAAGAAGCACCTATTTATTAACTAACAATTTCTTAACAACTACAACAAGACAATGCAAGACTGCGTTTAAGTCTCAACTATCAATTCCTATATTAAACAGACGCATTCACAAAATAAATGTCATTGACACACACACACACTCTCTTTCTCTCTCAAGAGTCCCCCTGTTTTTCTTTGAACTCTTTTGTTATCCCCCGCCCCAGATGAACAGTCTTTCCCAAGCAAGGCTGGAACTTGTTGAGCTTCCAGTTCAGCTACAGGCACATAGCTTACTGTGGGGCTAAGTCCTTAGTAGGCACCGCGTAGTGAGGACTCCCCCGAGGATAGGCCTGTCTCCCCTTTTCTCGCAAGTCCAGATCTATGGCACACGCGTAGACGGAACCCCAGCTGCCGGCACGTCAGATCCCCCGAATGCCGAGTGGCAGGGCAGTGGTGGATGCAGTGTTGGTTGCAGGCAGTTGCAGTGTTGGTTGCAGGGGTTGGTTACAGGGTTTGGTTGCAGGGGTTGGTTGCAGGTCAAACTATCCTGTGTTTCAGTTTCACAAAGATGAGTAGACCACCCATAAACATTGTCTCCAAGATATCCGTTCCCTTCCCTTTTTTCCCCTCTCTTTTTTTCTAACCAAACGTAGTCCAACCTGGCAATTTTGCAAGATAGGCCTACACAGAGCAATCTCCTTGCCTCCGAAGTACAAACAACCCTTCTGTGTCAGATTCCTGTCTAGATTCCGGTACGATGGGATTGGACGAGTCCATCCTTAGATCGAGGGCGAGGGGTTGGAGTTCTCAGAAGAACTGTGTTGGAAAGCACGAGACCTACCACGTCCTCCCTACCTATGACCTACCACGTCCTCCCTACCTATGACCTACCACGTCCTCCCTACCTATGACCTACCACGTCCTCCCTACCTATGACCTACCACGTCCTCTCTACCTATGACCTACCACGTCCTCCCTACCTATGACCTACCACGTCCTCCCTACCTATGACCTACCACGTCCTCCCTACCTATGACCTACCACGTCCTCCCTACCTATGACCTACCATGTCGTCCCTACCTATGACCTACCACGTCCTCCCTACCTATGACCTACCACGTCCTCCCTACCTATGACCTACCACGTCCTCCCTACCTATGACCTACCACGTACTCCCTACCTATGACCTACCACGTCCTCCCTACCTATGCAAATTTCCAACAAAAGACTGGCCACTTACACTTTTTACTTTTTAGATCTGCTCTGCATAGTAGGCTAAAGGAGAAATAAACTTTGATTTTCTTTCCTTTTAGATCTAGGATTTGGGCTCTTTGTTATGTTCACTGCCTGTGACAAGCATCGATCCTCATTCTATGTAATAAACGAACACCATGGCGTGGTCCAGAAAAAAAGTTTTTAAAACAATAAAAGTATAAGAAATCTCAATGCATCATTCAGCTTCCCCATGCTTAGAGGCGCATTATTGTAACTACTGTTAACAGCATACAGGCGCATTATTGTAACTACGGTTATCAGCATAGAGGCGCATTATTGTAACTACTGTTAACAGCATACAGGCGCATTATTGTAACTACTGTTAACAGCATAGAGGCGCATTATTGTAACTACTGTTAACAGCATAGAGGCGCATTATTGTAACTACTGTTAACAGCATAGAGGCGCATTATTGTAACTACTGTTAACAGCATAGAGGCGCATTATTGTAACTACTGTTATCAGCATAGAGGCGCATTATTGTAACTACTGTTAGCATAGAGGCGCATTATTGTTATCAGCATAGAGGCGCATTATTGTAACTACTGTTATCAGCATAGGGGTACTTTTCTGACTGTATTTCCCCCCTGAAAAACAGTTAAAATAAAACATTTACAAAAATGAAACGAGAAAAGCGCCAAACTGGGTGCCTGTAATGCGAGTGATACTATCTCAGCATCAGTTCCATTATCTGTGAATATGAAATGTGAAATATGACTGAAAGAGTAGCAGATTTGAATTTTAGAAGGACTTAAGTTAAACTGCATAACGGCGTGCTTTACAGGTGCACATGACTTTCTCTCAGACCAGTGGTCTGTTACTTTTGACACCTGGTTGATGACAGTGTCTCGTTGCTTTCTCAAGGACCCTTGCGAGCTTTTGATCATCTTAGGAGATGTGTGAGGAGCAGACTGGTTAGTGTTTGATCTTTAAGATTCGTTTTCCTGCATCTAGAAATGTGGAATTCATCGTTGGATGGTTTGTTGGATAATAATGAGAATAACTTAAACGCCTTGGGTGAATGTGAGGCTCAAACCTAAGCGTTGTTTTTAACTCTGCCAGCATCCAGATTCTTCACATCGACTATGATAGAGATGTTTACGATGATGAAGATGACATCGGCAACAATGGGAGGAAAAGTTTGATAACTGAGAATGTTGATGACGGTGATGGTATCCCGGGAATGGTTTGTGTGCAACAGTAAGCAAGCACGTGATGTTGCTTATAGCCCAGCCGACCGCAAAGGGCCGTATCAGGGCCGTCACCGCGTGCAAGCCAACTCACAAGTCATTAAAAAAATCACACAACCCTTTAAAATACACCATTTAAAAACACACCGGAATCTTGGTTAAAAATCTTTTTTTCCATGAAATCTTAGATCAGATGAAAAATGTTAATCTCTATCAGATGAAAAATGTTAATCTCTATCAGATGATGAAAAATGTTAATCTCTATCAGATGAAAAATGTTAATCTCTACCAGATGAAAAATGTTAATCTCTATCAGATGAAAAATGTTGAGATCTCTATCAGATGAAAAATGTTAATCTCTATCAGATGAAAAATGTTAATCTCTTTCACATGATCATGGTTGCCCGTTAAGGATGATGATAAAACGAGCAGGGCTTCTAAACGAAACGAATGAGATGGATGAAGATGATAATGATGGTGATAAAAACGTTGATGATGATGATGACGACGATGATGATGATGTTGACGATGATGATGATGATGATGACGATGACGATGATGATGATGATGATGATGATGATGATGATGATGACGATGATGATGTTGTCGATGATGATGATGACGATGATGATGATGATGACGACGATGATGACGATGATGATGATGATGATAACAATGGCAATGTTCATTTCTTTTTACTGTCCTTTCAGGTGAACGGCAACATCTTCAGCGACAACGTATGCTACTGGGTAGGCTATTTTTCCTATTGCCTCATCTTTACATCTCTCCTCAACGTCCTCCTCATCGCTTTGGATCGTTACGTCCACGTCTGTCACTCACAGGCTCTCTACAACCGTCTGTTCTCCCAAAGAGTCGTCACACTGAGCTGTGTAGTGACGTGGATAATGGGCTTCGGATCGTTTGCCGGCACGGAAATCAAATACGAACCATTCTTGCTGGGTTGCCATTTAAGCAGAAACAACACTTACTCCAGGACGCGTATCTTCATCTGGGTAGTAATATATTTCGTGGTCTTCTTTCTGGTCGTCTTCGTGTATGTCAAGCTTACGCAAAAAGTGACACGCTTCCAACGGAAGGGCAAGAAACGGCTTCTCACAGATTTCAAGGACATGTCGACTAAACAGTCTAACCTATCGCCTGCGAGTGTGTCGTCAGGCCTGGCGGGCAGTGAGGGAAAGTTGCCATTCAACGTTCCTGCTGTGCCTTCCATCCCTTTACCGTCATCCCCCGCTTCCTCGCTGACCACGTCTCCACTGAAGACGGCTGCAGTTAAAAAGGGCTTAACATTACAAAAACACGAAGAAGAGGAGGAGGGGGAGGAGGAGGACGAAGAAGAAGAGGAGGAAGACGAGGAGGACGAAGAGGAGGAGGAGGAGGAGGAGGAGGAGGAGGAGGAAGAAGAAGAGGAAGAAGAAGAGGAAGAAGAGGGGGAAGAAGAGGGGGAAGAAGAGGAGGAGGAGTCAGAAGAGGAAGAAGATGAGTCTGATGAGGAGAGTGTCCAGGTGGCTTCTCTGAAGGAAGTGGTAGTGAAGTCTGTTGAAAAATCTGTAGGCAAAGCCAACATCTCTGCTAACGCTCTGGTGAACACTACAGCCCCTTCGCCAAGCTCCTCTTCTGAACAGCCGGCGTCAAAGTCAGTCGAAGGAGAACAGAAGAGCCCCTCCTCCGTGGATAAACCGACGACTGGCCTAAAAGCATCAGCAAGTGCCGTGGATAAAGAAACCCACCCACCTTCCTCTGCACCTCCAACATCGTCCTCCAACACTCCAGCCTCAGCAGCAACCTCGCCATCAGCCTCGCACGACGACAGAGACTCATCCACCCAGACCGCTGAGCCGAGGGTTTCTCTGGATAACGATTTGTTGTCAAAGAAGGCTTCTCCGGATAACGATTTGTCGTCAAGGAAGGCTTCTCCGGATAACGATTTGTCGTCAAAGAAGGCTTCTCTGGATAACGATTTGTCGTCAAAGAAGGCTTCTCTGGATAACGATTTGTCGTCAAAGAAGGTTTCTCCGGATAAGGATTTGTCGTCAAAGAGGGCTTCTTCGGATAAGGATTTGTCGTCAAAGAGGGCTTCTTCGGATAAGGATTTGTCGTCAAAGAGGGCTTCTTCGGATAAGGATTTGTCGTCAAAGAGGGCTTCTTCGGATAAGGATTTGTCGTCAAAGAGGGCTTCTTCGGATAAGGATTTGTCGTCAAAGAGGGCTTCTCTGGATAAGGATTTGTCGTCAAAGAGGGCTTCTCTGGATAAGGATTTGTCGTCAAAGAGGGCTTCTCTGGATAAGGATGCGTCCACTTCATCGGGAAAAGTGCTGGGAGAACAGCAGAAACGAAACGACACCAGCCTCTTGACTTCGTGTTTAACTTGCCACTGCAATCGCTTGGTCGTCCTCATCGTGGGGTTCGCCCTGTGCGTGTTCTTTGTCAGCATCTTCTTCGTGCCTCTCACCTGTCTGACGATCTGTGCTGCCAACCACACGCCGGACAGGCTATGTAGCTGTGCCTTCTGGGCCCACCCTTTCTTCCTCATCCTCTCTGCCTGCAACTCCTTGACCTACGGAGCCATGAACCGACATTTCAGAGACTCTGTGAGACGGAAGTGCATTAACCGTTTTTGCAAGAAGGACGATGATTTTTCCTTGTTAGTTCGGACTGGGAAGAGATATTCTTTGTACCCGTAGTGTGTTCCAGATCGTTTTGCAGGGGCACCTGTAGTGTTGTGGTGTCAGAGCGACGGGTTATTCTGTGTGAAATGTGGTGTAGTTCAGGACACCTTCTCCACATCTGCATTTAGTCCCGTGAAGCATGGGTCTCATGATTTGGATATGGTGAATTTGTAGCAGAACTCTCGATCGAGTTTGGACCCATCGTCTTGACCTTAGATAATGTTTGTTACCCAAATTTCCCCACCAATCCCTTCTCACCCCAGCAAGCATGTGACAAATAGGGAACCTTTTAAGTTTGTGTAAAGAGAATCTGTTGTAATGCGTCTGCTGTGTTGCAGATTAAATGCCAAGTATTTCCTCAGCGTATGAGGCCTTTTTGTGTCACGAGTCATTGATGTATTTGACTCTCGTTGACGTTTCGCTTAATTATATATCACGCTGTTTGCTGCCTGGCCTTCCGCAGTCTGTTAGTCACAGTCAGTTCACACAGAAAACACAGAAACAACTGACGATTGGAAAACAGAATAAACATTGTTCTTCTGCTGTCTCTATGCAAACCACCCCTTTTTATACAAAGAACAGGTGGAAAATGAACATTTTCGTATATACTTTAAAGGAACTCTGAAACGACACCTACCGGTCGAAATTCGAGTGCAGTTCCTTGAAAGTGGCTTGTAGAGACCAAGGTGTGTATAGAGGTGACCATGTCCGTATGCTTCACGCTTCAGAGACTGGGTCAGTCTGAACATGATTTGCTGAACGGTTGTTAAGAAACTACCTACGGCCATGAATGTGAAGTAAACTGTACTCGAATCCAGTTTGACTGTCCTCTGAGACTTCATCCTCTGCTCTGACCATCCCGTGATCCGGGCTGTTTTAGTCTTTAAAGGAGTTTACATACCTCGTCGTCTTCAAAAACCACCTGGAAGGAACTGACTCTCAAACTTTGACTGGCAAGTCGATTCAAACCACCTGGAAGGAATTGATTCTCAAACTTTGACTGGCAAGTCGATTCAAACCACCTGGAAGGAATTGATTCTTAAACTTTGACTGGCAAGTCGATTCAAACCACCTGGAAGGAATTGATTCTCAAACTTTGACTGGCAAGTCGATTCAAACCACCTGGAAGGAATTGATTCTTAAAATTTGACTGGCAAGTCGATTCAAACCACCAGGAAGGAATTGATTCTTAAACTTTGACTGGCAAGTCGATTCAAAAACCACCTGGAAGGAATTGATTCTCAAACTTTGACTGGCAAGTCGATTCAAATCACCTGTAAGGAATTGATTCTTAAACTTTGACTGGCAAGTCGATTCAAAAACCACCTGGAAGGAATTGACTCTCAAACTCTGACTGGCAAGTCGATTCAGAGTCCCTTTTTTCCGTTTCACATTGTATGTCGAGATCTAGGATACAAGAAATATCACAGTGCATTTTTTTTGGTAGGTAACCACACTGGGCGTTTACTGTATATCAGTTTCCCAACTATGATTCCACGAATGTATATGCCCTTTCTTATAATTATATAGTGATACAAATATAAGATTAGGCAATTACCAGTTTCATTCAGCATTCAAATGACTGTCTTGAACTGAACTGCCACTTGTGCAAAATTGTTATTGCAATGTTCAGGATTGTTCTGCTTCAGCTCGAGTCAACTGACGTTGTACACAGTTGATACACACCACACATTGGAACTGACGTTGTACACAGTTGGTACACACCACACATTGGAACTGACGTTGTATACCAGTTGATACACACCACACATTGGAACTGACGTGTATACCAGTTGATACACACCACAGATTGGAACTGACGTTGTATACCAGTTTATACACATCACAAATTGGAACTGACGTTGTATACCAGTTTATACACACCACACATTGGAAGTGACGTTGTATACTAGTTGATACACACCACACATGGGAACTGACGTTGTACACCAGTTGATACACACCACAAATTGGAACTGACGTTGTATACCAGTTGATACACACCACACATTGGAACTGACGTTGTACACCAGTTGATACACACCACATACTGGAATTGACGTTGTATACCAGTTGATACACACACACATTGTAACTGACGTTGTACACCAGTTGATACACACCACACATTGGAACTGACATTGTATACCAGTTGATACACACCACACATTGGAACTGACGTTGTACACCAGTTGATACACACCACAAATTGGAACTGACGTTGCACACCAGTTGATACACACCACGCATTGGAACTGACGTTGTACACCAGTTGATACACACCACATACTGGAACTGACGTTGTATACCAGTTGATACACACCACACTTTGGAATTGACGCTGTACACCAGTTGATACACACCACAAATTGGAACTGACGTTGTATACCAGTTGATACACACCACACATTGGAACTGACGTTGTACACCAGTTGATACACACCACACATTGGAACTGACGTTGTACACCAGTTGATACACACCACACATTGGAACTGAAGTTGTACACCAGTTGATACACACCACACATTGGAACTGAAGTTGTACACCAGTTGATACACACCACACATTGGAACTGACGTTGCACACAGTTGATACACACCACACATTGGACACTCCATTCAGCAACCATTATCACATTCAGGACAAAATAATTGGTAACAATATTTTTCACTGTTTATTTCACTTTTGGTTTTTTTCCTGTGGTACCTGAGACAGCAATATTTTCTGACTGTTTCCGCCTCTCACCAACCCGGTTTCTTTAAAATGGCATCCATTGTCACGCCACATATTAAAATGGCATCCATTGTCACGCCACATATTAAAATGGCATCCATTGTCACGCCACATATTAAAATGGCATCCATTGTCACGCCACATATTAAAATGGCATCCATTGTCACGCCACATATTGCCGTAGTAGAAAAACACTGTGTCCACAGAATGGCAGGAATCGAAGTCACGGATCCCAGCCTCTCTCAAAACCTTTCATCTGTAAACTGACAGTGTGCTTAAAAACTGTTTCATGTTGTCCAGCGTTGCAGTAATTTACCATGATTCTCCTTAGTGGCCATACGTTTGGCTCTGTAAGCCTTCCATCGTTGTACAACACAACTTTTCTCACCCTTAGATGGCCACCGACCTGGAAATGTAAGGCTCTAAACGTTTTACAACATGACACATTTTCACCCACAGACTAGTGGAACACCAGTGATCTAGGACTTTTTCCGGGCTTGGATATGCTCACAATCTGAACTGTACAACCTTGTTCATTGAAGAACAGCTGCGTTTGCCGCACTCTCATCCTAAACATTGTTGGAACAGTTGTATTCAAAACCGATGATCCAGTGTTACATGGAGTGAAGAGGATGCAACTACTTCTCAGCACTAAACTTTTCCCATTTTCGCAATTAGGTCTGATAATGTGTCTAGGTAGAATCTTGCCTCCTTCTCTTCCTCTTCTTCCTCCTTCTTGATTCCGGGGAGCCGGAATAGCTCAGTTGGTAGAGCGCCGGACTCGTAATCTTAGTGATCCCGGGGTTGCGGGTTCGAACCTCTGCCGGGGCGTTTCGGTACAGGGGGATTTTTCCCTTGGCGTTAACATTGGTTCTGACTCCATTTCCCATACAGTCCTTCGAATGAGACTATAAACCGAGGTTCCGTGTGTGAACGCACGCACAACATCTTGTACACACGTAAAATCCCATTACCAACTTTCGGAAGAGTAGGCCAGTTTGGCCGTTGGTATGGATGACACGTTACACATAGCATGCACCCTGCGTGAGAAATGGAAAGAATGAAGGAAGTAAGGAAAATGATTGATCAAATATTGAACGATACTGACTGGATGGCACGGGAAACGACTGAATGAAGCGCCGGCTGGCAGCTCTTCAGTCGGCACTACCCAGGTAAGCAGCCCGTTGTGTAAACGAGTGTTGATTGTAAAGCGTTTAGAGCTTGGTCTCTAGCCGAGAATAGGCGCTATATAAGTATTCATTATTATCATTATTATTATTA
Source organism: Conus ventricosus (assembly GCA_018398815.1). Taxonomy (NCBI): domain Eukaryota; kingdom Metazoa; phylum Mollusca; class Gastropoda; order Neogastropoda; family Conidae; genus Conus; species Conus ventricosus. Next base: position 41,720,981 of record CM031626.1, on the reverse strand, counting down.
TTATTATTAT
>CM031626.1:41698471-41710971 GCA_018398815.1 Conus ventricosus | reverse complement strand
CTGTGTTTGTGAGGCAGTCAAAGAGTTGATGGTGAAATAAATAGCGTCGGGATAACGGCAGAAAACTGTGTTTGTGAGGCAGTCAAAGAGTTGATGGTGAAATAAATAGCGTCGGGATAACGGCAGAAAACTGTGGTTGTGAGGCAGTCAAAGAGTTGATGGTGAAATAAATAGCGTCGGGATAACGGCAGAAAACTGTGTTTGTGAGGCAGTCAAAGAGTTGATGGTGAAATAAATAGCGTCGGGATAACGGCAGAAAACTGTGTTTGTGAGGCAGTCAAAGAGTTGATGGTGAAATAAATAGCGTCGGGATAACGGCAGAAAACTGTGTTTGTGAGGCAGTCAAAGAGTTGATGGTGAAATAAATAGCGTCGGGATAACGGCAGAAAACTGTGTTTGTGAGGCAGTCAAAGAGTTGATGGTGAAATAAATAGCGTCGGGATAACGGCAGAAAACTGTGTTTGTGAGGCAGTCAAAGAGTTGATGGTGAAATAAATAGCGTCGGGATAACGGCAGAAAACTGTGTTTGTGAGGCAGTCAAAGAGTTGATGGTGAAATAAATAGCGTCGGGATAACGGCAGAAAACTGTGGTTGTGAGGCAGTCAAAGAGTTGATGGTGAAATAAATAGCGTCGGGATAACGACAGAAAACTGTGTTTGTGAGGCAGTGAAAGAGTTGATGGTGAAATAAATAGCGTCGGGATAACGGCAGAAAACTGTGTTTGTGAGGCAGTCAAAGAGTTGATGGTGAAATAAATAGCGTCGGGATAAGGGCAGAAAACTGTGTTTGTGAGACAGTCAAAGAGTTGATGGTGAAATAAATAGCGTCGGGATAACGGCAGAAAACTGTGTTTGTGAGGCAGTCAAAGAGTTGATGGTGAAATAAATAGCGTCGGGATAACGGCAGCTACGTGGTTTCTTCGCCAAGAGTGACTGTAAACATTGTGTGCGCACACGCGAGCGTTCATGTGTGTGTGTGTGTGTGTGTGTGTGTGTGTGTGTGTGTGTGTGTGTGTGTGTGTGTGTGTGTGTGTGTGTGTGTGTGTGTGTGTGTAACAACAATAACAATAACTATCGCAATAACAATAAGTTTATTCAGTTTTTGCAGACCTTTTGGCCCATATGAACAACAGGATATTTTATCAAAATTAGTTAATAGATGAGAGGTGAACATTGCTATTTCTTAAGCGTATACATTTAGTAAGATATAACCCAATTTTGTAGATCAGGTTTCCATTGGTGGTCGTACAAAGCAGTCGAAGTTTGACAATTGACGGAAATCTATAATAGTACAAAGGAATAGATTTTATGCGAAGGGTGGAGTATTTCGGGCATACAAACATAAAACGAAAAATATCTTCAATATGCTGACCATCACATTGCTAAAAGAAAGGGTTGGAAGTTGGGTTCCCATAATGAGACACCCCGTTTAAAGGTAATTTGTTTGTTCGTAGCAAACAAACAACTACGAAATTCACTTGATTTCGTTTCATCTATGTAACTTGCACTGCATATGTTCGGATGGTAGTCTTAATATTTAGGCTGATTTGTTAAGTAATCGTGCCATTTCTGATTGTGAATATTATGTAATCGCATCTAAAATGTATTCAGGAATGACAAAATATCTCCACAATTCTGCATTGTCCAAACATACCCAAACCACGTGTACATAAAAGTTTTCGAATATGTGTTGCCCAGTTCGTTCTGCCTGAAGTATCATGAGCATGTAGCATCATTTAACATTGTTTTGGGTACCTATGGTGAGGCATGTCAATCAATTTGATCCAATACTTAATTAATCGAATGAAAGCATCAATGTAAATCAGAAACCTACCACATTCACCCAGAGCTATATCATTCATTATATCCCTACCGACCCCTAGGATCATTTTGCAGATCTTGACTGAACTTTTTCAACATCATCATACTGCTGATAGCCCCAGATTTCAGATCCATACAAGAGAATGGGTTTAACTTTGCATCAAAGATATTAAAAACTGTAGAGGCAGGGATACATTGTAGTCTAAAGTATTGTCTTTTAATCCCTGCAACAGCTCTCAGTGCTTTTCCTGATAAATTTCCAACACATATTGACCAGTTAAGAGTTGAATCAAAAATAACTCCTAAGTAATTATAACTAAATTCTACAATTATCTCTTTTCCTGCATAGTACCATTTCTCACAATGTTTAACAAAACCACCATTTTTAATACTATCACTTTAGTTTGTCCATATTGACCATGAGACCTCATTTTTTACAATAATATTCTAAACAATTTATCTTCTTCTGTAAATCTGCCACTGCGTCTGAGACAAGAGCAATGTCGTATGCATACATTAGTAAGAATATATCAAATGGATGAACAAACACATCTATTCCACTAGTACCAAAATTATTAAGTTCTTGTTCCAGTTCTGAAAGAAAAATTGAAAATAACATGGGACTCAAAATGCATCCTTGTCTAACACCAGAAATACAGTCAAAATACTCAGTATATTTTTTTCCAATTTTCACAGCTGATTTTACACTTTTGTGCATGCTTTGTAATGATGAGAATAGTTTACCATGGATACCTCTTTGCAACAGTAAATACAACAACTTCATTCTATCAACACAGTCGAACGTTTGTGAAAAGTCAACAAAAAGAGTATAGAAACAACCACCTTTCCTTGTGAGATATTTTTGTATGAGAGATTGCAGAGAAAAAATGTTGTCAATTGTACTACAACCTTTACGAAAACCTGCCTGGGCTTCTGGGATCAAATCCGCTTGACTGCAGAATTTTGTGGATCTTTCATTCAGTATTATACAACATAATTTACCGATAATGTTTAACAGTGGTATGCCCCTGTAATTCTCAACTTGTTTAGTGCTACCTTTATTGTGCAGTGGAAAGATTACCACCTTAGACCAACATTCGGGATAAATCCCAGTTGTATAAACTTTGTTATACAGAGGCAACACAAATTTGGCATGGATATCAGTAGCATGTGGAAAAAAGTCTGAAGATAGACCATCCGCACCTGGTGCTTTGTCACTTTTGATATTATTCAGGGCATTTAAAACTTCACTTTCACTTATGTCCTCATTCATGCAAGAATCAATGCAATTCTCACAACTGTTTGGATCATGCGTGGTTATTGTGTCTTGAACGGCCTCATTAAATTCTGAACCAAAAAAAAGACATTTCTAAGTTAAATAATGATTTAAAGTAGTCAAACCATGTGCGTGGTGGAATTTCATTTGACCCATTCATCTTTGATGAGGTAAAATTTTTCAGTTTTTGCCAGAATGCCTTTGAATCTGTATTGCTACAAGAAACATTAAGTTCATTCAAAAGTTTTTTCCCCCTAATTTTATTCAGTCTGTTTCCTTCTGCATATATCATTGAAACTTTTCTTGAGAGTAAGATAATTTTCCAAAACCGGTTGTGAGTTTGTATATCTTAAACTGTTCAGGACGTCATATTTTGCTTGCTTACCAACTTCACATTCAGCATCCCACCATGGTGGCTGCAATGGAGAATCTGAGTTTTTTTTCTTTGTCAATTCCATTTTCCCTGCAGCACTTTGAAGAAAAGAGACATAAGTCTGACATGCCACATCAATGTTTTGGTCCAATGCTAGAATGGATTCTTCAAATTCAGACTCTACCTTGTCACGTAATTTAGAATAAAAGCTGCCTCTTAATTTTTATTTCCAAACATATTTGGGCATTTCCTCCGATGAAGATCGATTTTCCCGTCTGACTTCCTTTCATATCTTAATGGAGTGTCCTGCGCGTGCCTGTACCCATCGTCAACACAGCGCAGGCCTCCAAGGGTGGTACAGGACTGCTCTAAAGGCAGGGGAAGACAGTGCTTCTCTGGGTCCTCCCCAGCACCTTCGGGTGTTTCTTTTTCTTCTTTGCCTTAACTAGGCTGACCCTGGAGAAAGGTCCAGTGACGGTGAGGAAAGACCCACTGACCACAGGGAAAGTCCTGTTGACAGTGGGAAAGACTACAACTTTGGATTCTCTCTTGAGGGCACATAAGACCGTATGGCGAAAGCTTGGCTGTGTCTGGAGTGGCACTGTCTTCATCTGGCCGTGGGCAGGGGTGGTTGGGTCTGTGGGGTGTGCTCGGCAGCTGGAGGGTGGTGTTTTTCGCCGGTGGGCTCTGCAGTCATGAAATACGGGCTGGTACACCCATGGGGATGCTACTTTAAGGCTGTTATGAGCTGCATCCTGTAGTCTAATTTACCTCTGTTCAGGAGCAGTTATGTCCCTTGATATCTTATGGAGTGTCCTGCGCGTTGCCTGTACCCATCGTCAACACAGCGCAGGCCTCCAAGGGTGGTACAGGACTGCTCTAAAGGCAGGGGAAGACAGTGCTTCTCTGGGTCCTCCCCAGCACCTTCGGGTGTTTCTTTTCTTCTTTGCCTTAACTAGGCTGGACCCTGGAGAAAGGTCCAGTGACGGTGAGGAAAGACCCACTGACCACAGGGAAAGTCCTGTGACAGTGGGAAAGACTACAACTTGGATTCTCTCTTGAGGGCACATAAGACCGTATGGCGAAAGCTTGGCTGTGTCTGGAGTGGCACTGTCTTCATCTGGCCGTGGGCAGGGGTGGGTTGGGTCTGTGGGGGTGTGCTCGGCAGCTGGAGGTGGTGTTTTTCGCCGGTGGGCTCTGCAGTCATGAAATACGGGCTGGTACACCCATGGGGATGCTACTTTAAGGCTGTTATGAGCTGCATCCTGTAGTCTAATTTACCTCTGTTCGGAGCAGTTATGTCCCTTGATATCTTAATGGAGTGTCCTGCGCGTGCCTGTACCCATCGTCAACACGCGCAGGCCTCCAAGGGTGGTACAGGACTGCTCTAAAGGCAGGGGAAGACAGTGCTTCTCTAGGTCCTCCCAGCACCTTCGGGTGTTTCTTTTTCTCTTGCCTTAACTAGGCTGACCCTGGAGAAAGGTCCAGTGACGGTGAGGAAAGACCCACTGACCACAGGGAAAGTCCTGTTGACAGTGGGAAAGACTACAACTTTGGATTCTCTCTTGAGGGCACATAAGACCGTATGGCGAAAGCTTGGCTGTGTCTGGAGTGGCACTGTCTTCATCTGGCCGTGGGCAGGGGTGGTTGGGTCTGTGGGGTGTGCTCGGCAGCTGGAGGGTGGTGTTTTTCGCCGGTGGGCTCTGCAGTCATGAAATACGGGCTGGTACACCCATGGGGATGCTACTTTAAGGCTGTTATGAGCTGCATCCTGTAGTCTAATTTACCTCTGTTCAGGAGCAGTTATGTCCCTTGATATCTTAATGGAGTGTCCTGCGCGTGCCTGTACCCATCGTCAACACAGCGCAGGCCTCCAAGGTGGTACAGGACTGCTCTAAGGCAGGGGAAGACAGTGCTTCTCTGGGTCCTCCCAGCACCTTCGGGTGTTTCTTTTTCTTCTTTGCCTTAACTAGGCTGACCCTGGAGAAAGGTCCAGTGACGGTGAGGAAAGACCCACTGACCACAGGGAAAGTCCTGTTGACAGTGGGAAAGACTACAACTTTGGATTCTCTCTTGAGGGCACATAAGACCGTATGGCGAAAGCTTGGCTGTGTCTGGAGTGGCACTGTCTTCATCTGGCCGTGGGCAGGGGTGGTTGGGTCTGTGGGGTGTGCTCGGCAGCTGGAGGGTGGTGTTTTTCGCCGGTGGGCTCTGCAGTCATGAAATACGGGCTGGTACACCATGGGGATGCTACTTTAAGGCTGTTATGAGCTGCATCCTGTAGTCTAATTTACCTCTGTTCAGGAGCAGTTATGTCCCTTGATATTCTTAATGGAGTGTCCTGCGCGTGCCTGTACCCATCGTCAACACAGCGCAGGCCTCCAAGGGTGGTACAGGACTGCTCTAAAGGCAGGGGAAGACAGTGCTTCTCTGGGTCCTCCCCAGCACCTTCGGGTGTTTCTTTTTCTTCTTTGCCTTAACTAGGCTGACCCTGGAGAAAGGTCCAGTGACGGTGAGGAAAGACCCACTGACCACAGGGAAAGTCCTGTTGACAGTGGGAAAGACTACAACTTTGGATTCTCTCTTGAGGGCACATAAGACCGTATGGCGAAAGCTTGGCTGTGTCTGGAGTGGCACTGTCTTCATCTGGCCGTGGGCAGGGGTGGTTGGGTCTGTGGGGTGTGCTCGGCAGCTGGAGGGTGGTGTTTTTCGCCGGTGGGCTCTGCAGTCATGAAATACGGGCTGGTACACCCATGGGGATGCTACTTTAAGGCTGTTATGAGCTGCATCCTGTAGTCTAATTTACCTCTGTTCAGGAGCAGTTATGTCCCTTGATATCTTAATGGAGTGTCCTGCGCGTGCCTGTACCCATCGTCAACACAGCGCAGGCCTCCAAGGGTGGTACAGGACTGCTCTAAAGGCGGGGAAGACAGTGCTTCTCTGGGTCCTCCCCAGCACCTTCGGGTGTTTCTTTTTCTTCGATTTTCCCGTCTGACTTCCTTTCAAGTCTTCTTTCTTCCAGAACTCTTGCTTGTCCTTTAACTTTGAAAAACATGCGATGATGGGTGAATCAGGGCCACTTCTCAACTGGTGAACGCGTTCAAATCCCATGTTCCCTCCAATTTTCAAGTGGTTATGAATCACAGCTTTCACATGTTTCTCACAATTGTCCCATGATTCATTTTGAGCCATGCGTTTCAAACCATTGAAAATCAAATTGTTTCTTTTGGATCTGCCTTTCAAGTCGTCCAATTTGTTCTTCGTCTCCTCCAACCTGTCCAGTAGTGTTGATTCTGTCGTTTCAGCACTTCGTTTTCTTTCTTGACAGCCTGACTGTCCCATGCAACCTGACCGACTTTTTCCCGTTTTCCCAGCGACGGAGTCACCGAGAGAGTCCAGTCGTTCGTTCACGGAGTCGAGTCCACCTGTCAGATCTTGTTTCATGCCAGTAAGGAGTTCCATCAACGATGGCAAAGGAGGCTCCGTTTGCGGGGAGTCTTTCTCGACGGTCTTCTTCCCTGATGTTGAATCCGTTGATATGCGACGGACGGAGATATCCACATTGGTTTGTTTGGTTTGACAGTTTGTTCTTACTTCCAGGGCCAGGATTCATTCCCACATCGCCAGCCTGATACAGAAGAGTGGCGACAAGTATCAGCGACAGTCGCTTGCTGCGAAGTTCAACTGTCCTCACAGCACTCTTTCTCTCTCACTCGCTTGGCACGCTTGTACATGAACATTTGATAAATCCATGGAAAATGTCCACAGCTACAGATCGCTCTGAAATTCAGAGATGATGGCATTCTCTTTACAAAGATGTGTACAAAACATCTTGATGAAATCTTGAGATATTCACGGCTAATTAGCAATTAATTGCAACTTAAAACAGAGCAGAACCAAAAAACAACGTTCGCCCCTCTCTCTCTCTCTCTCTCTCTCTCTCTCTCTCTCTTCTCTCTCTCTACTAATTATGCTTTTTGCCGACGATGTAGCACTCGTAGCATCTACCGTCATTGGTCTCCAGCAGCAACTGAATGTTTTGTGTAGCACAGCGAAAAACTCGATTTGATCGTTAATTTAGAAAAATCAAAAGTTATTGTGTTTAGAAATGGGGGTATATCGCCTCAAGGGAAAGATGGTTCTACGACGGTAGGCAACTAGAAATTGTTAATCAGTATAAATATTTAGGTGTTATCTTTTCACGGGTCTTTCTTTTCCCCACTGCCTTGAGGATTTAGCATCCAAGGCAAACGTCAAGTCATCAATATTATAAAACTACTGTGGAGTTTCAAAGTCTTTCCCCGAAATTGTTCTTTAAACTTTTCGACTGTCAAGTCCAGCCAGTGCTTAGCTATGGTGCTGAAGTATGGGTTTGATTGCAAACAACTCAATTATGAAAAGTGCATTTGTTTGCACTCACGAGATTCTTAAATGTGTCCATAAAAACCCAGCGCCTTAGTCTATGGAGAAACTGGTCGGTATCCACTCTATATAAACAATTATACTAAATGTATCAAGTATTGGATACGTGTCGTAATATGCCGGATAATCGCCTTCCTAGAAAGCTTACAACACGTTATATGATTTGCATCATCGAGGCAAGAACAACTGGGTTTCATCAGTTTGCTCTATGTTAAACCGATATGGCTTTGGGTATGTATGGGAAAACCAGAACGTTTACAACGTCAAAGGTTTTCTCTTAGAATTTAGAAATCGGTTGATTGACTGTCATCTTCAAGAATGGTATACCGAATGGATGTTAGCGATCGCTTTTCCTTCTATTCTTCCTTTAAGCAATTCAGACAAATACCGAATTTATCTGTTTACGGTAAGTAATTTGAACAATCGTAAAAATCTCATAAGATTCAGGTTAGGCGTATCTTGTTTAAATACTCACAAACTGCGGCATTCGAGTGTTCCCCGAGAGGCACTCTGCTGTCCTTTTTGTCCAAGTCAGTTGGAATCTGAATATCACTTTTTTATTGTATGCCCTAAATATAAGGATGTTCGAGAGCATTTCATACCCACTAAATATTATGCAAGAGCGTCGGCTTTCAAGATGTCATTATTACTTGCCAATGATAAAATGGCTAAAGATGTTGCTGCTTTCATAACTAAAGCTTTTGAAATCAGATGTAAAAAAAAACGAATGGGACGTAAAGTTCATACATTTTATGTATAATTCGGGGTACATTTTCCCCTCTAAAAGCAAAAGAGCTTGTATGTGTGAATGTGTGTGGGCGAGTGTGTGTGTCGTGTGTGTGTGTGTGTGTGTGTGTGTGTGTGTGTTGGGTGTGTGGGTGTGTGCGAATGTGTGTGTGTGCGTGTGTGTGTGATCATGAAAAGGTTTACAGGTTTTTAAGGCAATTACAAATGAATGTATCTTCTGTGAGATTTGTAAATGATATGCCCTAAGCTGTATATTGGTGCGTATTTTGATCAGTATGTATACATCCATGACTGAGGAGAATGTGAAAGTTACCTACCTGGCCGAGAAAGTGCATGTATACTTGCAAGGTGTTGTTATTTTGCTGTTACTTTTGCTTTTTCCACAATGTTGTTGTCCACCCCCCCCCCCCCCCATCCCAATGTCCCCATTGACACGGGCACGAGGCCTAGCTCAATTAAATTATTTGTCATTGTCATTGTCATTGTCATTGTCTCTCTCTCTCTCTCTCTCTCTCTCTCTTCTCTCTCTCTCTCTCTCTCTCTCTCTCTCTCTCTCCTCTCTCTCTCTCTCTCTCCCTCTCTCGTGTGTGTGTGTGTGTGTGTGTGTGTGTGTGTGTGTGTGTGTGTGTGTGTGTGTGTGTGTGTGGTGTGTGTGTGTGTGTGTGTGTGTGATCAGGGTAGTGCCAGTAGCAGTAGTAGTAGTAGTAGCTGTAGCAGGTAGAGTAGCTGCAGCAGCAGGAGTACCGGTAGTAGTAATAGTAGAGTGAACAGTGTGTGTCAGATATTCTCCGATAATGTAGTGTCAGCAGTTATGATTTTGTCAACTGTTGCACGTAAGGCACAGTATGTTTTTCAGTCTATACAACCCGATGAAAATCATAGTGCTGTTCTGATGTCAGAACCTTCCTTTTTATCCTTCAGTATCCTTTCTGTTAACGTTTGATTATTTTCAGATTTTATTTAGGTCAGCTAATCACCCAAGGGCTAATCAGATCTTCTAATTAGACTTGCTGGTTGACCAAAAAGCGCCGTCTGTCGCTCTTCTGGCTACTTGTACTGCATGCTGAATGCAGCGTCTAACGCTATTGAATGAGAAACTGATGGATGAACATTGAGTTTGGTTGGTATATCTGCGTCCCCACTCAGGCAGTGTGGCTGGTTGCCCCGTGATGCTCTGATCTTGTTTTTTCCTTCTGCACTACTGGCGGTGAAGCCTGGTTGCCCCGTGATGCTCTGATCTTGGATTTTTCCTTCTGCACTACTGGCGGTGAAGCCTGGTTGCCTCATAATGCTCTGATCTTGGATTTTTCCTTCTGCACTACTGGCGGTGAAGCCTGGTTGCCCCGTGATGCTCTGATCTTGGATTTTCCTTCTGCACTACTGGCGGTGAAGCCTGGTTGCCTCGTGATGCTCTGATCTTGGATTTTTCCTTCTGCACTACTGGCGGTGAAGCCTGGTTGCCCCGTGATGCTCTGATCTTGGATTTTTCCTTCTGCACTACTGGCGGTGAAGCCTGGTTGCCCCGTGATGCTCTGATCTTGGATTTTTCCTTCTGCACTACTGGCGGTGAAGCCTGGTTGCCCCGTGATGCTCTGATCTTGGATTTTTCCTTCTGCACTACTGGCGGTGAAGCCTGGTTGCCCCGTGATGCTCTGATCTTGGTTTTTTCCTTCTGCACTACTGGCGGTGAAGCCTGGTTGCCCCGTGATGCTCTGATCTTGGATTTTCCTTCTGCACTACTGGCGGTGAAGCCTGGTTGCCCGTGATGCTCTGATCTTGGATTTTTCCTTCTGCACTACTGCGGTGAAGCCTGGTTGCCTCGTGATGCTCTGATCTTGGATTTTTCCTTCTGCACTACTGGCGGTGAAGCCTGGTTGCCTCGTGATGCTCTGATCTTGGATTTTTCCTTCTGCACTACTGGCGGTGAAGCCTGGTTGCCCCGTGATGCTCTGATCTTGGTTTTTTCCTTCTGCACTACTGGCGGTGAAGCCTGGTTGCTTCGTGATGCTCTGATCTTGGATTTTTCCTTCTGCACTACTGGCGGTGAAGCCTGGTTGCCCCGTGATGCTCTGATCTTGGATTTTTCCTTCTGCACTACTGGCGGTGAAGCCTGGTTGCCCCGTGATGCTCTGATCTTGGATTTTTCCTTCTGCACTACTGGCGGTGAAGCCTGGTTGCCCCGTGATGCTCTGATCTTGGATTTTTCCTTCTGCACTACTGGCGGTGAAGCCTGGTTGCCCCGTGATGCTCTGATCTTGGATTTTCCTTCTGCACTACTGGCGGTGAAGCCTGGTTGCCCCGTGATGCTCTGATCTTGGTTTTTTCCTTCTGCACTACTGGCGGTGAAGCCTGGTTGCCCCGTGATGCTCTGATCTTGGATTTTTCCTTCTGCACTACTGGCGGTGAAGCCTGGTTGCCCCGTGATGCTCTGATCTTGGATTTTTCCTTCTGCACTACTGGCGGTGAAGCCTGGTTGCCCCGTGATGCTCTGATCTTGGTTTTTTTCCTTCTGCACTACTGGCGGTGAAGCCTGGTTGCCCCGTGATGCTCTGATCTTGGATTTTTCCTTCTGCACTACTGGCGGTGAAGCCTGGTTGCCCCGTGATGCTCTGATCTTGGTTTTTTCCTTCTGCACTACTGGCGGTGAAGCCTGGTTGCCCCGTGATGCTCTGATCTTGGTTTTTTCCTTCTGCACTACTGGCGGTGAAGCCTGGTTGCCTCGTGATGCTCTGATCTTGGATTTTTCCTTCTGCACTACTGGCGGTGAAGCCTGGTTGCCCCGTGATGCTCTGATCTTGGTTTTTTCCTTCTGCACTACTGGCGGTGAAGCCTGGTTGCCCCGTGATGCTCTGATCTTGGTTTTTTCCTTCTGCACTACTGGCGGTGAAGCCTGGTTGACCCGTGATGCTCTGATCTTGGATCTTTGCTTCTGCACTACTGGCGGTGAAGCCTGGTTGCCCCGTGATGCTCTGATCTTGGATATTTCCTTCTGCACTACTGGCGGAGAAGCCTGGTTGCCCGTGATGCTCTGATCTTGGATGTTTCCTTCTGCACTACTGGCGGTGAAGCCTGGTTGCCTCGTGATGCTCTGATCTTGGATTTTTCCTTCTGCACTACTGGCGGTGAAGCCTGGTTGCCCCGTGATGCTCTGATCTTGGTTTTTTCCTTCTGCACTACTGGAAGTAAAGCCTGGTTGCCTCGTGATGCTCTGATCTTGGTTTTTTCCTTCTGCACTACTGGAAGTAAAGCCTGGTTGCCTCGTGATGCTCTGATCTTGGATTTTTCCTTCTGCACTACTGGCGGTGAAGCCTGGTTGCCCCGTGATGCTCTGATCTTGGTTTTTTCCTTCTGCACTACTGGAAGTAAAGCCTGGTTGCCCCGTGATGCTCTGATCTTGGATTTTTCCTTCTGCACTACTGGCGGTGAAGCCTGGTTGCCCCGTGATGCTCTGATCTTGGATTTTTCCTTCTGCACTACTGGCGGTGAAGCCTGGTTGCCCCGTGATGCTCTGATCTTGGTTTTTTCCTTCTGCACTACTGGCGGTGAAGCCTGGTTGCCTCGTGATGCTCTGATCTTGGATTTTTCCTTCTGCACTACTGGCGGTGAAGCCTGGTTGCCCCGTGATGCTCTGATCTTGGTTTTTCCTTCTGCACTACTGGCGGTGAAGCCTGGTTGCCCCGTGATGCTCTGATCTTGGATTTTTCCTTCTGCACTACTGGCGGTGAAGCCTGGTTGCCTCGTGATGCTCTGATCTTGGTTTTTTCCTTCTGCACTACTGGCGGTGAAGCCTGGTTGCCCCGTGATGCTCTGATCTTGGATTTTTCCTACTGCACTACTGGCGGTGAAGCCTGGTTGCCCCGTG
>CM031626.1:41684274-41692471 GCA_018398815.1 Conus ventricosus | reverse complement strand
TTAAAAAAGTCAGAAAAACACAAAGAAAAACAAATGTTACAAAACCAGTGTTGGTACTTTTTGACAAAAAATGTATTCGGTAGACAAACCCACCAATGTTACCCAAAACAGCCAACAGAGCAAAGATGATTAAAGCATAACGGTAAGCAACGGCTCTTAACAAGTCACTACAAGACGAGATTTCATCAGTTTGGAGCCAAACACTTGCCCTGGGAAATTGTCTGGTAAACTACAGAGCAGCACACTTTAAAGTTATCAGCAGAAACATACACAAGACTTGTCATTTGTTTCATGAAATTTGGGATCAAAGTCAGATACTGGGCAACCCTGTAAATTGAAAGTACGAAGATTTTGAAGCAATCCTTGCTCCAGTATAACCGTATATTCTATTCCATGACAAATCTAGAACTTGTAAGCTTGGCATAAGATCTGACAAGATTCTCATATTCAGAAATTTGCTTGGGTGTGGGAAATATTGAAGATCACCAATGACGGGTGTTACATATTGCTTTTAAAACATGACGAATGCCACCAGATATGGGATTACCTGCCACATTTAATCTTCGAAGTTGAGGCATTCCTGTAAAGTCGCTAAAATTGACTGAATGAAGCAGGTTTTTACTAAGATCCCAGCTGTGAAGATTGAGTAGAAAGACCTGTGTTAACCTCCTCCATCCACACGCCTGTACGCCCAGGTGGATGAGCATGAAGTTGGAAGTGATGTCAGTCATATGTATTCCACTACCTGAAGCTTCCAGGTAACGTAGATTTAGGAAAGAGCTAACTAGAAAGGTGCTGTTGCAGGTGAAGGCAAACCATAACAGACACAAGGCTGAGGACAGGCAATGTCACACGCCAGTTCATCATCATGCAGTGGACACTGTGGCTGACCATCACACAAGTTGTTCACGTCTATACAGATTAATGTCTGTCTGTCGCGACATCGATAAAACCCCGGGCATGTGGTGTAATGTTCACAGTCCACTTCATCCTCACGACCCGGACAGTCGATCATGTCATTACACCTGACGTAGACAGGGAGACAATACCCATCATTGTGACACTGGAAATGAGTGTCTGGGCACTGGGGTGTTGTTTACTGGTAGGGGACCCGATGGTGAACTCCCCATGCATGTTCAGGTGGATCACAGCTGGAGGGCTTATGTTGTGATACACATAGTAACTGAAGTCAAACCAGCAGTCTTCCCCGTCTTTGTTTGTCACACAGTCTTTTCTCCATCACATCTGTAGTCTTCATCTACACACTGAACAGAAGACACTAAGAACTTGTCTTATAAACGAAAATGATAACCTGTATTTCTGTGAAAAAGTGAGTACAACAATAAATAGATAGATAGATAAAGAAAAAAAAAAAGAAAGTAGTTAAATGAACGAATGAAAAACAACAACAACAACACACACAAACAGGCTTAGTAAGCAACATTTGAAAACTAATAGAATTTAAAAAGTTTCATTAATGTGAAGAATGGAATGATAATGTGAATTTATTTAGTTGGAGGTCCTTTGAGAGTTACATATATAACAAATAGTTCATCTAATACCCACCACACACACACACACACACACACACACACCACACACACACACACACACACACACACACACACACACACACACACACACGAGAATGTACGCACACAGATAAAGACACAGACCCACAAACACAGACACACACACATACAAACACATACATACAGACAGACAGACAGACAGACAGACAGGACGCAACACACACACACACACACACACACACACACACACACACACACACACACACACACACACACACACACACACACACACACACACATGAATTAATGAATGAAATCATTGGGGTGGGTGGTGGTGGGGGTGAGGATAATGTGTGTCTTATGTCATTTTCAATGCTCATTTTATTTTCTAAAAAGTATGGTAAAACATCAACACGAACATTAATCACACTGTATATCGAAACATATGAGAATTAATATGCACATTAATGAAATAACAAGCATGCACACATCTATATTTGCATGAGTAAGCAACTGGAGGTTTTTTTTTAATGTCTGCAATGCATTGAGGTCTTTCTGAACCTGTTGTGTACCTAATAGAGATCATTGTTTTTTTTTCTGTCCTATCTGAGTTCAGTATTCAAATTCGTAAGTAGTTCTGCCAATTTAACGTCATGGCATAAACCGAAGGAAAAGAAAGACAGAATGCATGAGACATGAGAACCATGCCATTCTAGGATCACACTCAGACCATTCACCAGTTTCAAGTTCAGGTCATTCCAGAGTCCTCACTGTGTGCGGTCTCGCCCATACACGCTACAACCACACGTGCTAAGCTGTAACATGCATGGCCAGTGTTTACAGCTGTATAAACTCATTATTCCCAATTCAGGTAGAAATTAAGAGATTTGGGCGTGGATCTCTTCATGCCATTTGGCTTTCGGACGCTTTCTGATGTTTTCTTCGGATGGCTTTCTGATGTTTTCTTCTGATGGCTTTCTGATGTTTTTCTTCTGATGGCTTTCAGATGCTTTTTCTAACAGCATGGCCAGGGATTGGATATCTAGCTATAGAGTTGACTGCACAAATGAAGTTTTTGTGGACATGCATGTGGGCCTTATCGTACATGCGCTCACGCGAGCGCGCATGTGTGATGTGTGTGTGTGTGTGTGTGTGTGTGTGTGTGTGTGTGTGTGTGTGTGTGTGTGTGTGGGTGTGTGTGTGTGTGTGTGTGTGTGGTGTGTGCGTATGTGTGTGTATGCTTATGTGTGATGTCATATGTGTGTGTGTGGTGTGTGTGTGTGTGTGTGTGTGGTGTGTGTGTGTGGTGTGTGTGTGTGTGTGTGTTGTGTGTGTGTGTGTGTGTGTGTGTGTGTGTGTGTGAGTTTGTGCGTGCGATTGTGCGTGCGTGCGATGTGCGTGCGTGTGTGTGTGTATGTGTGTGTGTGTGTGTGTGTGTGTGTGTGTGTGTGTGTGTGTGGTGTGTGCGTCATTTTCCTATCAACCGAAGAAGTCTTGGTGGTGTATGCTCTGTGTTTTTGTTTCACTGTGTCGGAGCTGCGCCGTGTTTCTATCTGGAAGTTGTGGTCCTACCTGGTTTGTGTGGTGCCTGTCTGAGGGAGGCGGCGGTTTTTGGTTTTCGTTCCGTCGTTTCGTTTGGGTTGTTCGTTTGTGTCTTGTGCGGGACGGTCTTTGTCTTGTTGCCGTGGCCTTGAGGTGGTGGTGATCCGCGTTATTGTCTGTGGTCTTTCTGGACTGTTAAACGGTCCGGGGCTGTTCCGTTGGGATTGCGGGGGTCTCCGGTGGTCGGTCTGTGCGCCATCGTTGCTGCGTCGCCGTGGATTGTATTGGGTCGTCGGCGTTTTCTCCCCGAGAAAGCAAGACTGGGTTTGTTTGCCTTGGCAACACCGTCCGTCCGGCTGATGGAAGGGGAATCGGCCTCATCCTCTTCTGCCGTTGGGGTGGCGGCGCCGTTCTGCGTCCTCTGCTGACTGCTGTGCTGCGGGTGGGTCTTGCGTGGTTTGTGGCTGCGTGGGACCTACTGAGGACTGCCTGCTGGAGTTTCAATCCTGCTTCTTTTTTGTGACGTCTTTTTTTTATTTATCTGCGTCTCACCGATCATGACGTCATTAACACAGCAAAATTTGCGTGTGCTGTCGTGTTTGTCTTGTTTTTCTTGCCACACGTGAATAAGTTCCTGGATTCTCCAGTCTACAATCAAGTCAGTGCGCGGTTTCGTCTTGCTTTTCCCACCTCTTCTACTTCCTAATTTAAAATCCAAATTGTGTTTCTGACACTAGAATTAGAGTCACCGACGGCTGTCAGGCCTGTTAATTGGCATGAAGGCTTGAATATTTCATATAGTCGGGATACAGGTCATTGCTGCGTTATTCAATTTGTCTAACTGATAATAATTTTTTTTTTTTTTTTTTTTTTTTTTTTTTTTTTTATCTAAGCAGTATTTACTTTAAAGTCGACAGTCTGGGTCTGGATGATCTGAAAAGTCCTGTCTCTTTCCAAAAATCCTAAACTAACGGTGTGTGTGTGTGTGTGTGTGTGGTGTGTGTGTGTGTGTGTGTGTGTGGTGTGTGTGGGTGTGTCCTCCCCCCCCCCCCCCCCCCGTTACTTTTTTTCCCCACAACAACAACAGCAAAAAAGGATCCTGCATGGCGTCTCCAAGCTCAGTGCAGTTATTAAATGAAAAGGAATTTGGTTGTCTGAATGATCTCAAAGTTTCACAACTTAAAAGAATCTTAGTTGAAAATAATCTTCCTAAACATGGCAAGAAAAAGCATCTTATTAATAGAATAAAATCTAAGCTTGGTGAGGGAAAAAACAGTTGTCCTGAAGAAGAATGTGCTGTTGATACCTCTTTAAAAACAGCAAAATCGTCACAATCTTGCTCTGTTTTATCGCCCAGATGTATCATGCGTAAATTCGTCCGCATCATCATCCCCTATCCCAGCAACTGTTGATGTGAACACATCTTCCACAAACCCAACTTTTCTCAAAAGAAATCATTCTCCTTTCGCTTTCAGTACTTCTGGAAGATACGAAGAAAGGATCTGCCACACTGAGTGGTCTGGGCATTTTGAGTAAAAAGCTTTGGGTCAACTCCATCGGACCCATAGCCGGTCAGAAACAGCTCTCCTCAGGCAGGTGGTTGATCGGTTTGTACTTCCGCCGATCAACAAAATCGACTACAAAAAACAACCAATTTGGCAGGAATTTTGATAAAATGTTCTGTACCTGAGGTTTTCACCGAAGGTGTGGTAAAGCCAGTTCCTCTTGACATTAGTCTTTCTGACATTAAGAAAGAACTGAGTCATGTTTCTTCTGTTAAAAGACTTCCCAATAAAGATGGTAGTGAATCAAGAGCCATAAAAAATCACTTTCTCAACATCAACACTGCCAAAAGAAATCTTTATTGGGTTCCAGTGTTTCTCTGTGGATCCTTTTGTACCACCTGTTTATCGTTGGTACTAGGTGCAACAGACTGGGGCACACAAAGTCCGCGGTCGGCTAAGCCGACTTGTGGAAGATGTGGTCACAATGACCATGTCTTGGAATCGTGTACCAGGGCCAAACATTGTATAAAACTGTTCTGGAGATCATTCAGCCTCTTACCATGATGCCCAGAATATAAACTACGTGTTTTGGCCGGAAAGCTAAAGTCTTCCAGCCACATGCCATATCTGAGGCTCTCAGACAAATCAAAGTCCAAATGAGCAAAGGAGAGGTAAAGGTGCAGGAATTAAAAGAAACCCCAGGGTGCCGGGAAAACGATAATTCAACCAAAGCTAATCACCACAGCAGGTCTTATTCCTCGGTTTTAAGTCAAGGAATGATGAAGGCTAATGAACAAAACCCGGTGCCCACTTCTTCGGACTCTAACCCCCCCTTCAATCTGGGAACACGTATTTTACCAACTCATACTGACAGTTCAAATCAAACTAGTATTGCTGTCACAAATCAGAAAAGTATAGGACAGACATCAAAAATTTCGAAAACATCTGTGCCAAGTACTCTTATAGAAAAGTCTGACTCTTCAAGTTCGTTAAAAAAAAGCAATCTGTAAATTTTGATCTTGAAAAGATTTTTAATGTATCTTGAAAATCTCTCAGTGAAATTTCTGACCATCCTAACAAACATTTCTGATGTCATGACTTCGTCAATCATTGAATTGAAAACAATTCTGTCCAGTACCTGTCTGAACTCCAAATGAACGTACAAAGAGAATTTCTGTCAAACTTATCCGTTTTTGGTGTTCTCTGTTGCTGGTATTCTCAGTTATAGTCCTTTTCCTTACGAACAACATCATGTGTACGAGGCCTGAACAAGTCAAACCTACTGGTATTTGCTCGTTTCTACAATTGAACTGTAGAAGTAATGCAATTTTGTATATTTGGAAATTTTTTGCCAGAAGCGTTCTTTTGACGTAGTTGTGCTTCAGTCATTGAATTGCCACAAAAATGACTTACCAAGTTAAACGGATTTTTCTACCCACCTGTTATAGATGAGGTAAAACCCAACGTTAAAATAAAAGTTGCTACATATGAGCTTGCAATCTTATGTATCAACCGTGCAAAACACCGTGTTCTTCAATAGATAAACGTTATATTCTTGCTGTATAGAAATTAAGGTTGATGGTAAATACTTCAAAAATTTTGAACTGTTATTATCCAGATGGAGTGTCTAAAGGTGAAGCTGACTGGATATGGATTTAGACTGCTCTAGACAATGGGTTATTCTTGGCGATTTTAATTCCCATCACGCTTTGTGGTCCGAAAATCCCAATAATATTGTTAACAACAACGAATACCTTGCCAGAACAATAATCAACGCAAATTTAAACCATTTTAAATGACGGCTCTATAACAAGAATTGCTGATCGATCAGATCAACGTTGCTCATCGATAGATTTGTCTTTAGTTTCCCCAGACATAAACCCTTTTGTTACTTGGCAGGTTCATCAAATACCGTTAGGCAGTGATCATCTCCCCATTGAAATCCAACTTCTAGTGAGCCCTGAAAAACAATCTACATTCTGAATGCACTAATATAATGAAGATAAGGCTAATTGGGCGCTTTTCAATCAAATTTTGACAGCAGGTTCGTCTTTTCTAAATTTCAATCAAAATACAGTGTTAGAGGAAGGTTTGGAAATTGTTATTTTGAACTAAGAAAACTTATCCTTAAGGCTGCAGATTCTGCAATCCCAAAAGTCAAATTAAAGAATCATCCAAAGAAAGCATCAAACCCATGGTGGAATATTGCGTGTGAAGTCGCAGTGGGTGCGAAAACTAAGGCCTTCAAAAGCTGGATGATAAGCCGTCATACGCAGCCTAAAAGTAGAGTGGAACAGTTACACGCTGAATACAAAAAGCTAACACCAATAGTAACAAAGTTGTTGCTTTTGCAAAGCAGCAATATTACAAAAACCTAGTCATCAACTGTTCCAAACACCCAAACGATAGCGCTTTACTTTGGAAAGAAATTAGAAAATCTAAAGGTTCTTTTCATCTCCCAGAGCCTGTCTTGATCGAAAACGATAAAATCTGTAAAACAAACGAGGAGAAAGTTGAATTATTTGCTGACACTTTCGCAGCAATGAGTCAGACTGAACATCTGCCTAAAGAGAGCAAGAACGAAGAAGAAATATTGAAAACGAAGGGAGAACCATTGAACCGCATGACAATGACAACATGTTATATATTAATAAAAATTAACAATGGAGGAGCTTCTGTACTCACTTCGCCGTCTAAAATCTGGTAAAATTGCGACAGGATTTGATCCCATTTCTTACAACATGATAAAGCATTTTCCCACAATGCTTTCTGAAAAAATTATTAGAGTTCTTCCAATTATGCTGGAATTCTGGAAAGCTGCCAATGGCTTGGAAGAAAGCAACAGTTGTACCTATCCTAAACAAGGAAAATCAAAAAGAAAATCTTCTAATTTTCGACCCATTTCTTTGACTCCTCACATTGGAAAACTTTTTGAGAGGATAATGAAATTCAGATTAGAACATTTCCTTGAAAAGAATGGGATCTTGCCAATATTTCAAGCTGGTTTCAGGAAAGGGAGGGGTGTCACTGATCATGTTAGTCTTTTAGCTTCACACCATCAAAAAAGCCTTGGCTAAGCGACACTCCACTTTAGCCACGTTTTTTGATATTCATAGAGCGTACGATTCCGTTTTGGCATTTCAAATTATTGTCCAAGGCTCATGAAATTGGGATTAAAGGTCGTTTCCCACATGTTTTTACAATCATTTTTATCTGAAAGAACGCTACAAGTAAAACTAAATGGTGTGCTGTCAAGTACAAGATATGTTAACATGGGTGTCCCTCAAGGAAGTGTAATTTCTCCAATTCTCTTCTCATTGATGCTTTATGATCTTAACCAAATTGACACGAAAGGGGCAACTTTAGCTGCTTATGCAGATGATATGCAATGTGGAAAAATGTAAATTGTAATTTTACAAAAAACAAAATCAAGCGTATTAAAATTGTTGAAACAGTTTCAATTTGCGATCAGTAAACTTGTTAATTATTTGAATTCAAACGGTTTTAACTTATCAACGGACAAATCGGTTTTTATTATATTTACAAAGAAAAATATCGATTTTGAAGGTAGGGACGCTGTAAAAGTAAAAATAGGTGATTCTTTCATTTCCCAAGTAA
>CM031626.1:41669274-41676774 GCA_018398815.1 Conus ventricosus | reverse complement strand
TTTCTGACATTATATCTAAAACAATGACAAGCAATACCAGACACACCAAATCGAAACTTGGTCAATTCGCTCTTAATGTATCTATTCATTTTCAATTCAATATAAGGTTCCTTCAGGTGAGTGGTTTTTAAACAACCTGTACCAAGAAAATCTATCGCTAGTATATATGTGATCATGCCAGTCCTGCCACCTACAATCAATGATTCTTTGCTTAAAAGATGTTAGAAAACCTGATATATTTTGAACACCCTGATTATCCCAAACAAATGAAAATCCATAAGAATTTAACAGTGGCGGACATTTGTAACCCATGTCTTCTTACCATTGGCATCTAACTTAAATAACATTTTGTACGCTTTAAAAGGCAATCTGTCTTCATTCATTCTTGTCAGTTTCAGCCAGTATTTGATACTTTTTAACATATGAATTGAGGTAAATAGGGTATCTACCTAGTTCGCCATAAACAAGATCATTTGGCGTTCGAATATCGACATTAAGAAAGCGTTTCAATGCAAACAAATGTACTTTTTCTATTTCCGTAGTTTTCTCAAAAGCCCATATTTCCGCACCGTACTGTAACATTGGTTGGATCTGAGAGTCAAATAGTTTACTAAACACACTGAAAGCATTGCAATCTAACTTATGCAATATATGAAATAAGAGAATAAGTGCTTTCTTTCCTTTATTAGCTATATTTTGACATGCAAAACTAAAACTAAGTCTTGTTGAGAAATATATTCAAGATACTTGTATACTTTTTACTACCTGAACTTTCTCATTTCCATAGTTCCATTTCTCACTCGCTGACAATATCCACCCTTACGAAAAACAATGATATTACTTTTGTCCATGTTTACTTTTAGTTCTAATTTACTTGCAGCATTGTATAAGCTATTCAACTGCCTTTGTAAACCGACTACTGTTATAGACAATAAAATAATGTCATTCAGCAAAAAGTAGAATAAACAATTCTATGAGATCGAACGTAACTCCGTGACGACCATTTTCAATTATTTCCAAAGCCAGTTCATTTATAAAGAGTGAAAACAAAACGGGACTACAAACATCCCCTTGCTTAACCCCACGTGTACATTTTAACGCATCAGACAATGATCCCCCAGATCTTACTCTTGCCTTTACTTCTTCATACATACTTTTAACACAGCGATATAACTTACCCTTGTTTCCCGTTCTTGATCAAAACTGGCCACAAACAACTTTCTAGAAATAGAGTCAAATGCCTTTTCAAAGTTACAAAGGCAACATACAATTTTTTATTATGCGCAAATTGTTTTTGGATGGCAGTATAAAATCACCATATTCCTTTGTGCGCTTAAGAGAGAGAGAGAGAGAGAGAGAGAGAGAGAAAAGAGAGAGAGAGGGGAGAGAGAGAGAGGAGAGAGAGGGGAGAGAGAGAGAGAGAGAGCATGCCATAATTATTTTTGTTTTCCAGAGCACAATTGTCTCGCAGCGTGCCTCTCCAAGATGTACACAGGGCTCCAAGAGTGGGAGTTCTGAGGCCATGTTGGTTCTCAAAGATGTTGCTGAATCCCAATGAAGATTACGAACAACAAAGAGTGGGAGTTCTTAGGCCATGTTGGTTCTCAAGATGTTGCTGAAACCCAATGAAGATTACAAAGAAACAAAGAAAGAAAGACCATTTCTCAAAACAGTAAAGCAGATTCCTTCATTGCTGGTTCTCAAGATGTTGCTGAAACCCAATGAAGATTACAAAGAAACAAAGAAAGAAAGACCATTTCTCAAAACAGTAAAGCAGATTCCTTCATTGCTGGGTTATTTCAGTTATTATATAAGGTTCATTCCTCATTCTGCTTCCATATCTGCTCCACATCCACCATCCCTAAAACTGAAATGTGTCCAGGCAATACTCCGCGAACTTAAGGGTGAAGAGAGAGGGAGAGAGCGAGAGGGAGAGAGAGAGAGAGGAGGGGAAGAGAGAGAGAGAGGGGGAGAGAGAGAGAGAGAGAGGGGGGAGAGAGTGAGAGAGGAGAGAGAGAGAGAGAGAGAGAGAGAGAGAGAGAGAGAGTGCAGCAATAGTATTATTAAACGACGGAGAGGGTGAACTCCGCTCATAGCGGCTGCACACACGCGATTTGGAGTACTGCTGTGCTAATTGGTGAAATGGTCATTTTGAGTTTATTAAAAGCGAATTAGTCATCTCCAAACGTTTACTAAGATGTCTGTGTAGCCGCACACAAAGTTCCAGGCAGAAAATCGGCAGATTATGACCGTGGCAGGACTTCGTTATGTTTTGTTTTGGTAGCCGGTATGACCAGACCAGGAAGTAGAAAGAGGAGAAGAAAGGCAGCTAAGCACAGTGAAAGCGAAAGTTCGCCCTAACACCAGTGCATCTGACACTTCTGGGTTATCAGCTACTCCTACAACACAAAGAAAAGTAAGCTTGCCAACCTGACCGTAAGTACGCCGACATCTGTCAGGGAAACATTGAAACAGTTCGCGTTTGTTGACAGAGCGAAGCAATGGCTGCCAAGGGGAGACCACCATCCTTTAGATGGTAGCATTGAAGTAGAGCAAGAAGTTATCTCCCATCAAAGAGTGTCTCAAATGTTGAACTGATGAGGAAGCTAGATGTGGTGTTGAGTGAGATAGGTGCAAATGGTGCAAGATTAGGGGAAACTGACAGACACTGTTGAGGAGCTGCGTAGTAAGGTCTTCCAGCTGGAACAGGAAAATGACAGTTTAAGAACAGAGTTGGCTAAGGCAAAGGAGAGGAGACAGATCTGTTCCAGAAATGTGACAATGCCTTTGTTTTGGCTAAGCTTGCTGACAGAAAAAGTGAGGACACAGCTGCATACCACAGAAGAAACAACTGCGTGTGTTTGGAGTGGAAGAGAAGGCAAATGAGACACAGGAGGCTTGTGAGCAGGCAGTGTTGGACCTTTTCAACAAGAAGCTCCAGGTGAAGGTCCAGAGGGAGGACATAGAGGCTGTGCACAGGCTGGGGGAGGAGGCAGCGGGAGAGACACCCCCCGTAGCATTATTGTGCGGTTCATCTCCAGGCGCACCAGAGACCAAGTGATATACTCACGTCGCAAACTTCGTGGCACACGCCTGGTGATCGCTGAGGATTTGACCCCCAGAGCCTATGCTCTCCTAATGGCGGTCAAGGATGACCGCGACGTCTGCCAGCAGGCCTGGACACGGAACGGCCGGGTTCTTCATGAAGGCCCACTCTGGGGAGGTGGCCCCATTGACGACTTGTACAACTGCGTGGGGACCAGAGGCGCAGGAGGCAGGGGGCAGGCCAGTCTTCCCAGGGCTCCGGGGAACGCACCAGGAGAGAGGACCTGTCCAGGCAACAGCGACGAGTGGAGAGCAGCGGGGCTGGGTTGAGAGACAGCTCCAGGGAGTCCAGGGACAGTCACATGTCTGCCATGGACATGATCCCAGAGACTCAGGTGGCTGTCGGAGCCTCTGGCTCTGGGGCTGACACTGCCGGAGGTCCTCCTGGGAGATCACCGCACCAGCAGGGGAACAGAGCCACAGCCAGCAGCCGGAGGTCCATGTCGGAACTGTCTGTTCTGGAACTTTTTTTCCCAGGTGAGGCAAAAGCCATGAAGATACTTGTTCATCAACAGCAAAGACGGTGATTGTAGACTTTTTGTCCTTCTCTTTCCTTTTTTTTGTTTTTTGCCTCACACATTGACAGGTTTAGCAATTTTTTTTTATTTGTTGTTGTTGCTATTACTTCATCGGTAGTGTCAAGGACGTTTCTTTTTGCCTTCCATTTAATAAGAACAACTTTTTCTTCTTGAAAAGAAATTTGTTCTCCTTGGGTTTAATGTGCAATACTGAATACCAAGAAGTTTATCTTTTGTCAACAACTGGGTAAACAGACGGTACACTAATGATTTGTGAATTGGATTTTTCAAGCTATGTAACTTTCATGAAATGTGTGTAGTCATTGAGTCATGTTTTGCATATTGTATACTTTTCAGGGCTTTTTCCTTGAGTTATGTTTTGCTGGGGAGGGGGGGGGGGGGGGGCAGTCTGTCTCTGTCAGTCTGTCTGCCTGTCTTTGCGTCGGTCTGTCAGTCTCTCTTTACAACCGAGTGCTCCACTTTGGAGATGCCCCCCTAACCTAGTTTACGGTAGGCTTGAGGACATAACCTTTGTTGTTGTTGCTGCTATTTGCCCTTGTATATTGTAAGGGTTCAGTCATCATTGATACTGTGCTTATACTTTTCATTGTAATTCTATTTTGATATTGTTCATTTACTCTTTTTAATTAATAACAGATTATTCTGCCGAAAGTTTCGTTGTTGGGCTTTTTGCTTGGGTTTTTGGACTAGTCCACTGGGCCCTATTTCTTCGACCTTGACCCTGTCACTGATGTTCCGGCCATGCTGGAAAACGCGAGATATTTTTGTGGTTTTGAAGTTTGTGTGTGCTTGTTCAGTGTGTTTCGATATTAAAAGATATGGATTACCTTTAAACATCTGTTGGTTTTTATAGCCTGGAACTTTTCAAATATTGCGGTTAGTAACCGAATGGAAAGGACTGTATATCGTGTCTTGTTCATGTTGTGTGTTGTATTTGTACTCGTCTCGTCTCCATCATGTTTATATACATATTCCTTTTTGGTTCCATTGTTCGGAAGAACATGGACGTTTCTTCAGCTATTCTTCAGTCTCTTGCTTTTGCTTTCTTTCTGCGCTCTTCTCTGTCCGATCGTTTGCTGGCAAGGACTTGGAGGGGGTTTTATCTGTCACTGTCTTCTTTGTTGGGCTGTCTTCAGCTGTGTTTTTTTTATTGAGATAAAATGCAGGCCTGCTCAGTATTGTTTATTGAGGATAATAGGTCTACATAACAGAACGATGATGTTTTTTGCCCCGGGAAAAAGGCCCTACATGTTGTTTTGGATTTTTGTACAACGATGCAATCTCCTGTTAGTGGTTAGGCTATACCAGGAAGAGTTTTTTTGGTTCACGTAGTGTGTCAGCTATTGAGAACGAGTGTCAACCCATTCAACTTCACAATGGTTAATAATACATTCAAAATATACACTTGTAACTGTAACGGTCTAAATGACTTTAAGAAAAGAAAAGATGTATTTGATTTTTTGAGATCCTCAGATGGTAATATCTTTCTGATTCAAGAATCCCACCTATCATATAAAATTGAAAACTTTATTAGATCATGCTGGGGATATGAGTGCTTTTTAGCTGGTACTGAGACAAACAGAAATGGGGTTGCGATACTATTCAAAAATAATTTTGACTATAAAGTGCACAGAGTAGAAAGAGATCCTGCAGGTCAATATTTAGTGTTGGATGTAACCTTGATGCGAAAGCGTGTGACATTAGTCAATGTGTATGGTCCCAGTTCAGGGGACCACCCAGCCTTTTTCACAGACATCAGTCAGTACATACATGCCTTTGACAATGAATTCATTATTATTGGTGGTGATTTTAATGTTGTGTTTGATCTAAGTTGGATGCACGAAATTATGCAAGTTATGCAAACAAAACAAGGAGTAGGAAAGCTATATGTGATATGATGGAGGAGTTGAATCTAGTTGATGTTTGGCGGGACTCATATCCCAAAAAGCCTGGTTATACATGGCGAAGGTTCAACTCTTCCAAACAAAGCCGGTTAGACTTTTTTCTGGTATCTAGAAATTTGATGATTGATGTGAGCGGTATTAATGTACTACCTAGTTATCGTTCAGATCACTCGGCGGTTTCCCTACACTTCAACAAAGAAACAAACAGGCAAAGGTACTGGAAATTTAACAACTCTCTATTAAAAGATACTAATTACATAGAACTTGTTAAGCAAACTATCACAGAATTGAAAAAACAGTATGCTGTACTAGTGTACAACCTTGATAATATAGACAAGGTACCCCAATGAGTGCATTGCTCTTACAATAAATGACCAACTATTTTTTGAAATGCTGCTTCTTGAAATCCGTGGAAAGACAATTTCTTACTCGGTATACAAGAAGAAAGAAGAGAGCAAATTGGAGGAGACTCTGTTGGAAGAAATAAGAAAATTAGAAGAAATAATAGATTGAAACAAGACTAGGTGAGCTTGAGGAGAAAAAAACAGACTACAAGAGCTACGAAATAAAAATTAGAAGGTATGCTTGTGAGGTCTAGAGTCCAGTGGATTCAAAATGGAGAAAAACCAAGTAAATACTTCTGTAATTTAGAAAACCGTCAATATGTCGAAAGAGCTATGCACTCTTTGGAGAAAGATAATGGTGAAATAATTTTTGAGCAAAAGGAAATTTTGAAAGAAGCTCAAACTTTTTACGAAAACCTGTACAGTGAGAGGGAAACTGCTGATGTTGATCTGTCTACACTAATACATGATGCTCCCGTGCTGAATGATGATGAATGTGAAATGTTGGAAGGAATTGTCACACATGGTGAGGTTTATGATGCACTCAGAAAAATGAAAAATAATAGAAGTCCTGGTTCTGATGGCTATACAACAGAATTCTTCAAGGTTTCTTTAAAGACATTGGTCATTTTTTGGTTCGGTCTATTAATTATGGATTTTCGATTGGTCAGATGTCAATTACAAAAGAGACAAGGAATAATCACCTGCATTCCAAAAGAAGATAAACCAAAACAATTGTTGAAAAATTGGCGACCTATATCTCTACTAAACACATCATACAAAATAGCATCTGCCTGTATTGCCACCAGAATCAAAGAAGTGTTGCCAAAGATTATTCACTCTGATCAGAGAGGCTTCATGAAAGGGCGTTACATAGGAAAATATTAGACTTGTTTATGATACTTTGTTACATACACATAACGAAAACATCCCTGGCCTTCTGCTTCTAGTTGATTTGAGAAGGCCTTTGACAGTGTTTCCTGGAAATTCTTGAACAAAGCATTAGAGGCATTCAATTTTGGTCAGATATAAAGAGGTGGATCGAAACTTTTATAACAATATCAATACATGCGTGTCAGTAAATGGCCACTATTCAGACTGGTTTCAAATTTGTAGAGGTGCTCGTCAAGGAGACCCACTTTCACCATATTTATACCTAATCTGTGCTGAAATTTTGTCTATAATGATCAGGAAAAATAACAGAATAAAAGGTATCAAAATCAATGAAATAGACGCACTTCTCTCACAGTTTGCTGATGATACTTCCCTATTTCTTGATGGAAGTGAAGACTCTTTAAAAGAAGCCATAAAGACCTAGATATATTTGCTAATATCTCTGGGCTAAAAATCAACAAAGAAAAAAACTCAATTAATCTGGATTGGCAGCCAGAAACATTCAGAAAGAAGATACCTCAGAGATCAAAATTTTTGCTGGAATCCTGGCATCTTTAAAGTTCTAGGAATTTATTTTTTCTGTTGATGTAGAACAAATTGTAGCACTTAAATTTTGATAATAAAATACAGAAAGTAAAAGGTTTGTTAAAAAAATGGTCAAAAAGACATTTAACTCCATTTGGGAAAATAACAGTTATAAAACTCTAGCAATGT
>CM031626.1:41661774-41664274 GCA_018398815.1 Conus ventricosus | reverse complement strand
GTGTTAAATTTTTAGAGTCTTTTTGACAACAAAACTCTGTGGAAAAAAGCATATAGAACATTTATTAACCAAGGCAGAAAAAGATTAAACTTAAAAAATAATCAACTATCAGCCTTGGGGGCAAGACACGAAAACTTCATTGCATTTGTCTACTTCTTTAGTTCGATCCAAATTAAAGTATGGCCAAGAAGTATATTATTCTGCTCCAAAATATCTGTTAAAAAGCTACAAAGTTTGGATAGCAAAGCAGTGAAACTGGCCTTAGGTGTACCAGTTCATGCAAATACTATCAAAATTATCAAGCTGCAGAGGTTTACCTTTTCGAGAACAACGGCTCTTAGACGTCTCAAAATATGTGATTAGAAGTCTGTCAGTTAAGAACTCAGTTACAGCAGAACTATGATGGATTCGAAACAAAGATTATCCAAAACGAGCTAGAATTTTTTTTTTATATGTACAACCAATTAGAAATTACGCGTATAAGCTTATGTCTGATTGTAACATGATTTATCAACAGTTTCTGAAGATCCCATCACGCCTAAGATCCCCCCTGGGAGCATTTGTGTGGAATTTTGATTATAATTACACACGTGTTTCTAAAACTGAAAACGTTAACTCTTGTTAGTGAGTCAGAGTTCATCTTGACAATTTTTATAGCAATCACTGAAAATGTACACTGATGGTCAGTCCTAGATAACATTGGTAGTGGTTCTGGTTTTGTCATTCTAGCCTAAATGTGAAAAAGAATGATCATCTGGCAAAGGATTTTCCATATTTACAGCAGAATTATATGCAATATTGATGGCTTTGGCTACATTTGATGCTCCCATGCTTTTCATAATATTCTTATATTGTTGATTCAAAATCTGTCTTGCAGTCTCTGGAACATTGGGATGGTAAGGCTCGGAAAGATTACTTTTTGATATGTTCTGTCTTAACTCCAGTTTATAAAGAAAATTCTATGATATCAACGTCCAAGATATCAGGCAAATATTGTCCAGCCTCTCCATATAACCATTGCCACTAATTATTGCACAATCATACGATTGCCAAGTTGCTTTGATGCTGCTTATTTTTACCACTATTCAAATGTTATTGTTGTTATTTTTTATCTTTGAGGTTAAGCTTGTTAGTTAGAGATGACGTTTTAAATTATTTTTCATCAATATCATCAATGTGAACAGACGTTAAATAATCCTCACTGAACTGAACTGAACATTAACACAATAAATCATGGAAGATAGGAACCAAAGCCAAGATGAACAGGATAGCTGGTTACATGATATTGGGAGCTGTCTGTGCCCTGTGACTCAAGTCCGCATACCAGTCCAGTGTACCATCAAGTTATATTTCATCACTTCTCTGAAGGCCTCCACCTCCCTGTGGAGTTTCCAAACTGACCAGAGAAGCTCCACGTCTTTCGCACTGATGCCACAAGCATCCTCTTGGGAGATCTGATCATGTCCTGCATCGTAGAAGATGTAGCATCTGCCCCCAGCTTCTATCTGCCAAAGAAAAGACAAAGTGGCAGAAGGGAAAGAAACAGAAAAGGGAAAGGCGCATTCATGTATGTGCCTTTAACATCGTGGCTTTGACGTAGGTTGAGTGTGTAGTGAAGCAGGGATCTAAAGGTTTCCAGAACTGACCCCTACTCCTCCCTTAACTCTTCCACATCTTTATCTTCCACGTCACTCTTCCACGCCTCCCTTATTCCTCCCTCTGCATCTTCCATCTCTTACACATTCCTTGAAATCAGATTTTTACTGACAAGTGTGGTCAAAATATTTCTTACACTGTCCCTCCTTTTCTCGCTAAATCTAAAGCAACAAAGAAAGACGTGTACAAAGACAAGACAGACACACCTCAGTAGACAATAATACATGTCCCGTTTCAGATATCCATCTGTGGTAACCACAAGCTGCGATCTTCCATATATAACCTGCCATCTCTGCAGAAAGCAGAAATAGGCGGGTGTGAAAGAAGATCTCTGAGAGAACAGTAGCTAGTCTTCAGTTGTTTAACTATGTGAGAGACCTTTAAAAATGCCTCAACACTTGTGTAAAGAAAAACGAGAAGGTCAGTAACAGAGCTAATCCAAACGACCCTGTATTTTTCCCACCCTGCAACCTACTTTTTTTAAAATCTTGCCTAGATTGCAAAATCTACCAAATGGCATCAGAGATACAGCGTCAGGAACTAGGTCTTCAGTTTACTGAGTATATTGATGTGCATTCACGTCCCAACAACACTATGCCAATACCTTCACCCCCTTTTCAACCCAACACACATCCCTTTACATCCAGACACCCTGTCACACCTCCCAACACAAACTCTGCCAAACCCCAATCCATCAACATCCAACACTGTAAATCACAGATCTCTACTGCCACAGTGCAGAACATCAGCCATTTTACAGTTGGTGACACAACCATGATATTTTTTTGGTCCCCAAATCATGCAAACCCAATCCATCAGACATCAACACGTAAATCACAAACCT
>CM031626.1:41615810-41653499 GCA_018398815.1 Conus ventricosus | reverse complement strand
AAATTTTTTACCATCCCACATGCCCTTTATCTACTTCTAATTCCATGTCTTTATAGTGTCTTCAGTAGGAATATCTATAACAAAACTGTCTGTATCTGTGTAAAGTACTCTGGACTCTGGATACAAGGGTTTAAAGTAGTCATAAAGAAATTCTAACATCAAAAGCTTTGATAATTCTAAACAGTAAACCCAATAAATACAGGTTTGTCCAATTTGACTTTCTTTTTTTCATCATTATGCCAAAAAGCTGATCATGAAATCTTCTGAAGTCCTGATAATTAGGTTTGAAGTTAGCTTAATTGCTTCGTTCTCTCTGGTGACTAATCTGACTCTTTGCGCTTGTGCGGATTCTCATATGTCTTTCCAAAACAGCTGTTGTTCATCAACTTGAAAAAGTCTTTTTCTGAAGCATCTGTGGATTTAGTTCTGAGGTCAGTGTTCTTCATGAATGTATGGTTTCATGAACTGTTCTTGATCAAAAGCAATTATGCGATGAACTGCTGTCAACTTCAACCATGTCTTAAATAAATGTAGTAAGTCTGTAATGACAGACATAATTTTTTTTGCCACGAAGATTAGGCACAAGTTTAGGCGGCTCTCTTGGGTCCATCTTTAGACTTTCTGCTGCTAATGGATAGTCATTATGCAGGTCATGGAGTTCATGAGGATATTCTAAGTCAACTTCTAGAATGAAACCACGCTGTTGATCAGGCGTTAAACTGCTCAACCACTTTAATGCCTTTTGAATATTATTCGGATCACCGCCTGTGTACATTTAAAGTTGCGTAATGGAAGCGATTGCGCCATTGCCCATCCATACAGATTGTTTGCATCTAAATACATAAGATAGTTAGACCTTTTACTTGGATCATAGTCATCCAAGTATTTGTTGTTTGCTTTACAGTAATGATGCGACGCCATACTAATTCCTCCACGCAATCCGTTTTCAATCATCTGTATCATTGGTTAGGTCAGACAATAGATCAATTTGTACTCAGTAAACTTTAAGAAAGCATCCCAACTCTATCCCGGGTGCAGAAATATAATGCGCAGGATCAAACTGTAATGTTTCATGCAGGTCTTTCTATAATTTTCAAAGACGTCCGCCAACAAACATACATCTGCCATTAAATAGGAGTCATGATAGTCTCCCATCGTTTTACAAATCTAACTTTTGCCAAGCATCTTGGCATGCTGGTAATCGGAGTCGCTGATGTCCTTTCCTCTAAGACTAGAAAAGAACGCGCCTTTAGGCGGAAGTGTATCTTCGTCAACCTTCCCAACTGTTCATGTATTCATAAGGATAAACACCCTTTCTAACAAGAGTTGAGTCAAAATATTTTTCCGTTATTGGGCAGGACTTTAAGGACATAGCCAGTGCCTCTAATGAGCCCATCATGTGTTGCATAGAGTCGTAGAAAGACATGTTATTTAAAGTGAAACACATGTACTTTTCTGATGACTGTTGCAATGCATGCTACCCTGAAGGCGCTGGTTACTGCTTGCATTATAAGGTGAGAGTCATAACCTCGCAGTTGTGAAAGAATACAGGCAGCTCCATGTCTTTGGATCAAACTTTAGTGAAGATTGCATTTACTGTGCGCTGCACCTCTAAACTTCCCACTAATGTGATCATGGTCTCTTACTGTGGGGTTTACACTCTTGGGCGTTAGCTCTAAACCGCAAATCCAACAATGCGTGGCTGAGTCATTACTGTTGTTGGTCTTCAGGCGCCATTATGATTTCAGATAAGTTTAGATTATTAGAACAGGCGTTACGCACTTGCTGCATGCGTTTTAAGAATGTTTTGCAGCTTTCGGGTCCTCTATATAATTCTGGCTCGAATAAAGCCATCCACCAACAATAATGAAGGAAAAATAACCCAAATCTGATGATGTTACTCATTAAGACTTTTTATCAATTTTTTTTGGTGCTGGCCCCATAAGGAAAAAAACGACTCGAATCTGCGAAAAATAGTTGGACTTTTTTGCGGGCCTTTTCCCAATTTTTTTTAAAAACTAATTTTTAAGACCCTTTGGCGGGGGGAAAGAAATTTTCTGTCTTACAGTTACAAAATTTTTTACAATGTTTTAATGTTCAAGCGGGGCTTGGGGGTTTTGGAATTCTTGAAAACATTTTCTACATTTTTCTTTTTTATTTTCATGCTTTGAAGTTGCGTTTAAAAAAGCTCATTGTGGTATCAATGTGTAAAGGGGGGCGGGCCCGCTGGCAAAAACATTAGAGAAATCCAAAAGACTTTTGGTTTTGGTTTTCCCCTTATTTTTGGGGATTTTCCCTTGGACATTTTAAATTTGGGCCCCAAAATTTGTTTCCTACCCCCAGGGGATACATTAACATTTTTGGGGGGTTTTTTGTTCTTAAAACGGATAAATTTGGTCTACACTAACAAAAAGGGAATTCCATTGAAGTTAAGATCTTTGGCGAAATTCCCGATAGTTAGTCCCCTTTTTTCTGCGTGTTCGGGGACATGACCCACCCTTTGAAAGGGAAAGCACCACATAAAACTTTTGTTTTTAAAAATTTTTTTATTTTTAAAAACTCTTCTTTAAAACCAACCCCGGGGTTTAGGGGGAAGGGTAACCCTTTTTCCCTAAAAAGGGGGCAAAATTACCTTTTTTAAAAAATTTAAATTCTAAGACTTCGCCTTGCCCAAAACCAGAGCCTTAATTTTAGCTTCTTCAGGGGCAGCGTCAAACTTTTTTAAATCAGTTCGTCGGGCCCAAACCCGGGTGTTAAGTCATTAAGGAAAAAAATATCTTTTGTTTATCGAGACCCAAAATTTCTAGTTTTTCTTAAATTTATTGTTACTTGTCATTAAAACAGCAAAAATTATTTTTAATTGGGGGTCAATTGTTATTTTTTCCCGGGGAAATTTGAGAAATACATAACAACATTTTTGCCTGTACTTTTGTTGGGCAATGCCCTTCTAAATCAATATATTCGGCTTTTGGAAAAACGCTTCTCTCAAGAATTCCTTCAAAAAATTCTTTCGGGGCCTTCATTTTTTTGCCATGCTTTTCTTTCTTTTCTAAGCCAACATATTTATTTAAATTAAAAAAAATAAAAGGGGCTTATCAAAAATCAAAAACAACGGTCTTTTGTGCTTAGACTCATAAACTAAAAGTAAAAACCCCCTTCATGTTTTTTCGGGTAGCTGTTTAGAACAAGTTTAATGTCTCGTTTAAATTTTTTTTAAACATTCCTTTTTTTCGCTCGGCTCTGGGTGTTGAGAAAAAATTGTCCCCCCGCCTTTTTTTTGAAGATCAAAATTTTTTCCCTTTTTTAGTCATCAAAATCGGCCCCGTAAAAAGATTAAATTCTTCAAACCCTGATGTTTAGTCAACAAACGCTTTATTTTTTGTCAGTTTTAAAAAAGAAAATAAGTTTAGGGCCCTTTTTAGTTGAACCAAAGCTGTGTGCTTTTGGAGTTTAGTTTTTTAAATTTTTTTTTTACCGCCTTTTCAGTAATAAAAACAGACCGAAGCTAAAGGAAAAAAACCTCCAAGGTAAAGCTGCGGGGGGGCCTATTTCCCGTTGCCCAAGAGGGCCAACCTTTCCGCTATAGAGCGCTTAAAAGTCGATTTCCAGTTTTAAAAAATTAACGCATTAAAGGCAGCAGATACCTTGTTTGGCCCTTTTCCCGTATTTTTGGGAAAAGGTTTTTGCTCTATTTTTGTTGCTTTTTTCTAATGTTTTTTTAATCTAAAAGGGTTTTTTTGTTAGGGGTTTTACTACTCTTTTTTTGGCGGGGCGTAGGGACATTTGGATAAACCTGAACAGGGCATGCTTTTTTTAAATAAAAATTTAAATTTTGGGATTGTAAATCTTTTAAAACGGGGTTTTCTTCAATATTAGCTGTGCTTTATATATTAAAAAAAAAATGTTTCCTTAAGCGGTTTTTTGGGTTCTTTTCTTTATCAATTTGAATGTTTATTAGCTCTCACGTTCTCCCGCCCTTCCATGCAACTGATTTCCCTGTTTACCTTAGGTCAATCCATAAAACCCATTTCTTTTTAAATTAAACATCAAGCCTAAAATTGTGAAATGTTAAAACTTTGGGCACAAGGTCAACTGTTTTGGGTTTTTAACCTCCCGCCTCCAAACATTTTTTTTTTTTTCTCAAAATGCGATAAGGGTTTTAAACCCGCTAGCGTAAATTTGGTTTTGGGCCACCCCCAACGAAAAATTTTACTTTCGTTATTTTTGGAAATTAAAAAAAAATTTTCCAAATTTCCCCTTTTGAAAGGGGTTTTTCATCTTCGCACAGCAATAAAAAACCTTTAAACGATTTTTGCCCCCAAAACTTAAAAATAAATTCCCCTTTTAGCTCCGCCCCCGCTTTTGGGTTTTTTGTAGGAAACACTCTTTCGTAATATATTGCTAATTTTTACTGATATTGTTTCCCCAACAGCGTTGCTAAAAAAAGGTTGCTAACCACTCAAACCTAACGATTGTCAGAAATGCGTTTCTTTGCTTTTGGTGCTAAAATCTGATAACCGTTTTTTATTCATTAAAAATTAGTTCCCTATGACAATCTTCCCTTTTAAAACTCCTTTAAAGTACGGGGCATGCGTTTTTTAAAAACTCCCAAAAAACAAAGGGAAAAAAAAGGTTTCCATACGCAAAATTTACGGCTACCATACTTTTTGCCGTCTTTAGTATCTCCAGCGCCTATTTTTATGTTTTAGGCTTCTTCATTTTCATTCCTTTAAAAGCAAGATCAGCCCTTTCCCTTCCCGGTTTTTCCCTAGATCAGAATAGGTTAAAAAAAATGTCTTTCATTGGGTAAAAAAAAATATTTTTTGCCCCTCAAGTTTAAAAGAAATTTTCTTTAAAGATTGCCCGCCCCCAATTTTGTTAAAAATGTCCGTTTGGGGGTTTTTTTGAAGCGGCGCTATTTTGAAAGTAAGACCCCAGCAAAAAGCCTGGGACAAATTTACGTCATTTGCTCCCCAGGGCTGGGAAAATTTTACGTAAGAATTTGATCTGATCAATTGTAGATGGGATTAATTTTGGAAAAGTAAAGTCCCTTATTTCCCCTTTACGCCCCAAAGGGCTTTCGTCTTTTATGCGGGTCAAAAAATCGAGCCATGTGCTTTGTTTACATTTTTTGAAACAAAAAAAAAAATTTTAAATTTTTTAAAAACATGGAGGGAAATTTAAGATGAAGGGGAAAATTTATGTTTTTATCCTGGGGACAATGAGTGAAATGATCCCCTTTGGGCACAGCATCGCTCCCAAAGCTCTCAAAAGGGCAGAAATTAAAAAAAGTAAAGGTTTTTAAAACATTTTTCGAAAGTTTTTGGCCAAGAAAACCCCCGAAAATTTTTAGACCCAAAAGATTTTTAATTAAAAAATGATATTTGTCTGTTTAAAAAAAAACCAAGGAAAATTGTTCGGTTTCAAATAAACCAGACCCTCAAAGTTTTTTTTGCCCAAAAGTACAATTTTACAAAGACTAGGTGAAAGATCCCAAAATTTTTCCTTGGGCCCTTTTTAGGCCAAAAATTTAAGGGGGAAGGGAGTTTCTAAACTTCAAAAACACTTGCGGAAAATCCCAAAGCTAACCAAAAACAAAAAAATGGAAAATTTAAAAAATTAAATCATTCCCGAAAAAATAATAAATGCAATAAAAAGCAGAAACCCGTTTTTCAGAAGAAAAAACATTAAAGACTATACACGACTCACCGCTACCCATGCGAGAAATAACGGCCCTTGATCATGCTTTAAGAACCATCAAAGGCGAATTAACAAACAATTTAGCAAAACTAGGTGAACTAGATGAGCATATAAAAAGAGAAAAAGAAAAACTCGCTGAGACTGATCGACCGCATCGTAGGGCATGAGATTAAAGAAAGAATAGCCCAAAGACTAAAAATCTTGACAAGAAAGATCAGCAAGACTAGAAGCGCTGACTACTAACCGGGACCAATTACGAACTCAAGTGAATAGAATAAGAGAAACTATCGAAAAAATTTTATATGAAGACACGACACTAGCAGAACGAATACGAACACTGTTTAGAGAGCAAGGAGTCACATTAGCAAGCGTTATAACTGCCTTAGGATTTGCAATAAGTACATTGGTGTTGGCTATTACAGGCGGCGTGGCCAAAGTTCAGTACCTCCACCGCCATCGCCTCCACCTGATAAATCATGGGTAAAAAAACAGCTTGATCATCTTGCGAATTTATTAAAAAAATTAGCTGGTAAAGCCGTAAACGCTTTACCAGGAATATTGGGGAGTATTGTCAGCTGGCTTTTGTCTACTGCAAGCAAAGTAGTTGGCTTTATGGCCGAGCACTTATGGCATTAGTTCTTGTAATAGTTGGGTTACTATTTAGTAAGATAAAGACCAAGTAATCCTATGCCAGTTAATCCAAGAACAAGCGCTGTCTTTTCATATTCATGGTCATCGCGAACAGAGTCCCCGCAAGCTTTGCTGAGTCTTCAATGACTTTTGGAGTTTTGGACTTCGGGATTGGATGACTTAATCTTGGGTGTTCATTTAGTGTTTGTAATATTACTGGCCCAGAAGTTATGTCGTTTTTCCCAACCTTCTGTCATTGCCTGCTATAAGCATTTCATTATTATAGTTCATTATTGTACCTATCTGGGCTTAGGTCAGAAGCAGCATGTAATAAACCAGTGCCAACAGCAAACGTTCTACTTTCCGATCTTGCGTAATTGTACAACATTTTGGTGATGACCTTTGAATACTTGAAGGTAAATCAACTGTAGAATTAAGGTCGTCCCCTCTACATTTGCTAAGTATTGTTATGTTGGTGCGTCAAAGCCAGTAGAAGATCAGTTAATGCTCCGATCGTTGCCTGTGCTTGCGAGCCTAGCAACACCCAAACGTAAGTACGAATAGAGTCGTATTACGTTCTATCCCGCTCTATTAGGCCCTTAGAAGTGTCTAAGATAAATGTTGTCCATTGGCTGTTTTATGCCTCTTGCTGTAGGACCCGGGCTGAACAGTTGGGCCAAAAAGAAATATTGAAAGGAGGATATGCCAGTCCATTAGTTATACTTTTCTGTGCGTGCCCCGAAAATAAAGGCGCCTAGCCATGATTAAGATCCGAACTTTTGTCTAAAGTCAGTCTTGTATGTAATATTGAATTCGTTACAGATCCTTTCAAAAGCCTTCATGTAATTCTGTTGCTGAGTGGATAAAACGGTTTTGTCATTTGGCATGGCGCTTGCAATTCAGGTCAAAATACCTAAAGGTGTAAATAGAAATGCAATCTGTACACTGACCTCACCAAAGACATTGGTGATTTAAATGACATCGAGCATACGATCACTCCACACCATTGATGCGCAAACACAGCAAAGTTTAACTGGTCTGATACAACTGCATCGGATGACTAAACCATGCTTCTGATGTGTCGTTTCAATAGGGGGGGTTAAGCTAGCTCTTCAATGGAGTAACTCACCTTTTTAGAAAGAGCATCTGGTCACAGCAATGTCAAGAGTATCAGTTGCATAGTTTTAAGATTGTAGTGCGGCCCAACAGAATTATTTTGCATCAGGTAATTAGAACGCGCCTCATTTATTATTTCGTTCTCAAAAATGTTTGTAACACTAACAAAATACAACCCCAGACCGTCCTGTTCGTTTTTAGAACAAGCTATTGATAACAATTGCGGGGCCAAAACGTCGCGCATCCATGAAAATAATCTAATACAAAGTCCCTATGGTTTAATATAATCGAGCCAAGGAAACTAATACGGGTCCTAAAAGTTGACAAAACAGGAACAAAGTAGCCAGTTAACCATACCGATGGATATTCCGGGTTTTGGCTCACTAAAAGAAGCAATGATAACCTTGACATTACTCTCAAACTTTAACAATGCAAATCTGAAAACAAAGTTAAACATTCAACCGAAGAAGAAGAGGTTACTAATTTTGATAAAGAGCTCCGCTAAAAGTTAGCTTTAAAACGGCTAACAATTATAGATATAGAGTTACACCGACCAAACTACTTATGAGGGGGAAAGACCGCTCGGATCTTGCATTACCAAATCATTACTCTATAGTTCATTTAGATGAGCTCAGCAACTGATAAAAACTTATATATGGAAGGCCCTCAACTGTTTTTTTAAGAGCACTTCCGTCAGGGAAACTGCATATTGCGATTATGAAATATACAATTCCCTAATTTACAGTTTTCAAAGATTAGTTTTGGGGAGGGTCGGATCATTTAATATAAAAACAAAGACAAAGCAGGAAAAGTTGTAAAATGCGATAACCTACACAATGTATATTAGAAATAAAATAATACGCACTAAACAAATAATGTCGCGTTGGGCCAGAAGAATCGTGAGTTCCAATTAGCTCCTGTGAGGTTGTATAACTTAGAATTAAAAAGACCTTGCAGACGTTGCGGACTTTGAACAGAATGGTGAGAATAGGCGCATAGTATGGTTTTGAGTACACTAACGTGGGTGATTTATAAACGCAAAGAGGTGGCGACCGTAAAGAAGTTTTCCTAAACTAGAACAGCTGGCGCAATCTAGAAGTCCAATAATGATGGTCATGATGAATATAAAAAAGTTCGAAACCTTACCTCAAATGCACTTGGAACCAATTTAAATGGGAAAATAAATTTGAATTCAAAAGCCCATTTACATATTTTAGCCGCCAAAAAAGTTTCAGAAAAGCATTCACCTCTGCCCTTTACATGTAATCTATGCCGACGACAATAGTCGGAAAGAAATTGAAATAACGCCGTATGGGAAAAAGCAGTACATCCTCCACAGAAAAGAAACAGTTGTAAAAAAAGCTTCTACAAAATTACAGTTCTTTCCAAGCAGAAAATTAGGAGACACGTTCACAATGATATTTGAAATTTCTGTCTTTAAAGATGTGGAGAGGGATGGGGTTGTGGGCGTTAGTGATGACCTTATAAAAGAATTAATATTAGCTGGCAAAACTTAGACGTTAAACGCCTTAACGTTACCATCGTCGTTCTTCACAATGGTGAGGATATTAAGATCATAACAACAAGCAACAAAATCAATGTTGACTTAAATAGAAACAACCTTACAGAACTGAATTGGATTAATCTTACACATTTAGGCCTCGTAGGGTTTTATTATACTGAACAAGTTTTGACGGAGAGTATATAAAAATAATAACTGGATTAGATTAAATTCTTCTATAAAACCATGGAGCAGTTAAACTTTATGACAAAAACTCCTCATTGCTCATTGATTTGTGGGCAGACTGGTTGTGGAAAAACAATATTTGTCCTAGACCTATTACAAACAGTTTATCGCTATAATTTTAATCATATTGTGGTTTTCTGTCCAACACTTAAATGGAACAAAGCATATCATGATAGAAGGTTTATATGGACAGATGATGACATATATTTAGTTATCCTAGCAATAAACTGAGTGAGTGTTTAGAACAGTTTTATAGACTGTTTGAAGGAACGCAAACACTATTTATTATAGATGACTGTTCGGCAGAAAGAGACATAGTTAAAAAGAGAAACACTTGTCGAAACTAGCTTTCAGCGGAAGACAATGCTGGGATAAGTGTGTGGATTTTATGCCAGAAATATAACTCGGTTTTAAAAGACTTTAGAAACAGTTAAAGACTGTAGTTTTATTTCACATGAAAGACAGAGACTCATTTGAAGAATGTTTTGCGCGAAAATGATGTTATTGAAAATGATCAGGAAAAACAAGGATTAAACAAAAACTGAAATCTGAAAAGTTTAGTAAATAGTATTGAAAACGGATAACCCTACACAGTATGTTTGTTTGTAGATAATCGTTATTTTTTGGTTATTGAAGTCTTACTTGTCAGAGAACGGGGAAATACCAATCCTGGGTTACTTCGCCCGAAACTGGGTGAGGGGGAAGTGGCCCAGGATTGGTATTTCCCCGTCTCTCTATTTCTTTTTTGGGTGTTTAAAGTTGCTAAGTATGGTTTGCATATTATTAACCTTTTCAGTTAAACATATTGCACCTTTTGAAACATTGCTGTATGGTGATGCTTTTTTTATGATTTTCCAGGATAAATTGTAGCTTGTTTTTGGTCTTTAAGTTTCCAGATATATTTGCCCCCAGTTCTGTTTTGGGTTTTTTTATTTTTCTTTATTAAATGACTGTTTGTGGTTTGCATATCTGTTTTGAAGTGGTTTTCCATGATCCCTATGTATGTTTCTTTTTCATTTTCTGATGTCACAGTACCTGGTATACAATGTTGCTGTGAAACATTTGTTGTTCAGTGGGCACTGCTCCTTTCTGGTGCAATTGCAAGATTTTTCCTTTCTTCACCCTTCTTTGCTGTGTTGATTTCATTTTGTTAGATTTCGTCAATCAGGTTTTTGAGGTGGCATACATGAGTACGATAGTTTGACAGTGTTTTTGTTAAATATTTTGGACAAAATTTTTGTTTTTTGGAAATGAAGTTGTTAGGATTCTAAAGAATTCTTTCCCTATGTTCGTTTTGACTTTCCGTCGTATGGGGGGTTATACCATATGATTTTTCTTTTCCTATTTTTCTTGCTTTTATTTGTGTTGTTGTCTGGTTTGTATTGTAATTTGTAATTG
This sequence comes from Conus ventricosus, assembly GCA_018398815.1. Classification (NCBI taxonomy): domain Eukaryota; kingdom Metazoa; phylum Mollusca; class Gastropoda; order Neogastropoda; family Conidae; genus Conus; species Conus ventricosus. The sequence goes on along the minus strand of CM031626.1, from coordinate 41,642,908 downwards.
TATCCACTTGTTTGTAGTGCCTCCTGGTTTTTCTACTGCCCGCATTGTTGAACACTCTCTCACTGCAAGACAGGTTTGATAGTCTCTTGTTTATGCCATGGGGTATGGTCTTCAATACAGATGGTGGATGGTTACTTTTGGTGTGTACATAAAGAGGTGTATCGTTGGGTTTCTTGTATGGTTTGTATATATGATTGTTGAGATCCAGTGTTATGTCTAAGTAGTTCACTACCTTTTTGTTTGCTTCAATGGTAATCTTTAAGTTGTGGTTTTGGAAGATTTTGCATAGTTCTTCTTCTTGTTTTCGATGGTTCTTGGGTTGTTGGTTAGTGCAGCAAGGCCATCGTCTCTGTATAGTCCGACTTGTTTTTCCGAGTTTTTTCTTGATGTTGGACAGCATGAATAGTCCGACCAGTTCACATGTTTCTGCACCATCATATGAACCCATGGTTACGTCGAATGTTGAGTTTCTGTTGGTTTTCCTGATCCAGGTTTCATTTCATATGATGGTGCAGAAACATGTGAACTGGTCGGACTATTCATGCTGTCCAACATCAAGAAAAAAACTCGGAAAACAAGTCGGACTATACAGAGACGATGGCCTTGCTGCACTAACCAACAACCCAAGAACCATCGAAAACAAGAAGAAAGAACTATGCAAAATCTTCCAAAACCACAACTTAAAGATTACCATTGAAGCAAACAAAAAGGTAGTGAACTACTTAGACATAACACTGGATCTCAACAATCATATATACAAACCATACAAGAAACCCAACGATACACCTCTTTATGTACACACCAAAAGTAACCATCCACCATCTGTATTGAAGACCATACCCCATGGCATAAACAAGAGACTATCAAACCTGTCATGCAGTGAGAGAGTGTTCAACAATGCAGCAGTAGAATACCAGGAGGCACTACAAACAAGTGGATACAATTACAAATTACAATACAACCCAGACAACAACACAAATAAAAGCAAGAAAAATAGGAAAAGAAAAATCATATGGTATAACCCCCCATACGACGGGAAAGTCAAAACGAACATAGGGAAAGAATTCTTTAGAATCCTAACAACTTCATTTCCAAAAGAACACAAATTGTCCAAAATATTTAACAAAAACACTGTCAAACTATCGTACTCATGTATGCCCAACCTCAAAAACCTGATTGACGCATCTAACAAAATGAAAATCAACACAGCAAAGAAGGGTGAAGAAAGGAAATCTTGCAATTGCACCAGAAAGGAGCAGTGCCCACTGAACAACAAATGTCTTCACAGCAACATGTATACCAGGCTACTGTGACATCAGAAAATGAAAAAGAAACATACATAGGGATCACTGAAAACCACTTCAAAACCAGATATGCAAACCACAAACAGTCATTTAATAAAGAAAAATATAAAAACCAAACAGAACTGAGCAAATATATCTGGAAACTTAAAGACGCAAAAACAAGCTACAATTTATCCTGGAAAATCATAAAAAGAGCATCACCATACAGCAATGTTTCAAAAAGGTGCAACCTATGTTTAACTGAAAAATGGTTAATACTATGCAAACCATACTTAGCAACTTTAAACACCAAAACAGAAATAGTAAACAACTGCAGGCATAAATGGAAATCGTTGTTAGTGAACACATCCAAAACAAAAACCTGAAAGCCCCCAAAAACACGTGCAGCCAACCCGCACGTGCAAACAACCGCAAACGGGAGCCCACACGCTATATAACATCGGCGGTGGCAAACCGAGGGCCATCCTGATGACAGCGCAACACGCTCGAAACAAATTTGTAGATAGTTTTAAGATTCCTCTTTTAACTTCTTTTAACTAATGTTGCTCCCCAAGGGGTCGAGCACTTTTAAAGTCATTTTTAGGCTTTTTAATCATATTCATCCTATATATATATATATATATATATATAATATATAAAATATATATATATATATTGAATTATAAACAAAGCTTGCTCTATAGTCTTAGATTGAAGAAATAGGGGGAGATAAGCATTCATATCTGCAGTGGTAGATGATTCTGCCTAACAAACATATGTGCTTGAGTGGGTGAATGGGAAAAATAAAATAAATGCTTCTCAAAATGAGCCTTCAGCAAGCTTATATTCTCCAAGGGGGAGACATCCTCCAATAGGGGGGGAAACTCACTAACATATAACTCCTGGTCATATACCGATATTTCGAAACTTGGTGGTTTCTCCTCAGTGACCGCGGAAAGTGGTAATTTGACTCCTCTGCCTTTCAATTTTAAGAAGAATACAATCCCAGAAAAGGTTGGCGTGCAATACCGTAGTATGTTTGTTGAGTTTTCAAAAAACCAACCAAAGGTGCCATCTAAGAAGCAAAAGAAAATCATAAAAGAGCAAAACAAGCTACATTTTCTTGTAAAAAGTAGAAAATATAAAATAATATCCTCTAAGACACAAGTGCTGAGGGCAAGTTCTTGGAATGAATCCGCAAGGGACTAAAATACAACAAACTAATAAATTCCAAGGATAAGTACCGCACCGTTCCAGCAACTTACAGAGCAGCTTGGTGTTGCAATGACTGCAAAAAATATTGAATTATAAACAAAGCTTGCTCTTATGTCTTAGATTGAAGAAATAGGGGGAGATAAGCATTCATATCTGCAGTGGTAGATGATTCTGCCCAACAAACAGTATGTGCTTGAGTGGGTGAATGGGGAAAAATAAAATAAATGCTTCTCAAAATAGCCTTCAGCAAGCTTATATTCTCCAAGGGGGAGACATCCTCCAATAGGGAGGAAACTCACTAACATATAACTCCTGGTCATATACCGATATTTTCGAAACTTGGTGGTTTCTCCTCAGTGACCGCGGAAAGTGGTAATTTGACTCCTCTGCCTTTTCAATTTTAAGAAGAATACAATCCCAGAAAAGGTTGGCGTGCAATACCGTAGTATGGTTTTGTTGAGTTTTCAAAAAACCAACCAAAGGGGCCATCTAAGAAGCAAAAGAAAATCATAAAAGAGCAAAACAAGCTACATTTTCTTGTAAAAAGTAGAAAATATAAAACAATATCCTCTAAGACACAAGTGCTGAGGGCAAGTTCTTGGAATGAATCCGCAAGGGACTAAAATACAACAAACTAATAAATCCAAGGATAAGTACCGCACCGTTCCAGCAACTTACAGAGCAGCTTGGTGTTGCAATGACTGCAAAAAATATTGAATTATAAACAAAGCTTGCTCTTATGTCTTAGATTGAAGAAATAGGGGGAGATAAGCATTCATATCTGCAGTGGTAGATGATTCTGCCTAACAAACAAACAGTATGTGCGGATTCATTCCAAGAACTTGCCCTCAGCACTTGTGTCTTAGAGGATATTATTTTATATTTTCTACTTTTACAAGAAAATGTAGCTTGTTTTGCTCTTTTATGATTTTCTTTTGCTTCTTAGATGGCACCTTTGGTTGGTTTTTTGAAAACTCAACAAACATACTACGGTATTGCACGCCAACCTTTTCTGGGATTGTATTCTTCTTAAAATTGAAAAGGCAGAGGGGTCAAATTACCACTTTCCGCGGTCACTGAGGAGAAACCACCAAGTTTCGAAATATCGGTATATGACCAGGAGTTATATGTTAGTGAGTTTCCCTCCCTATTGGAGGATGTCTCCCCCTTGGAGAATATAAGCTTGCTGAAGGCTCATTTTGAGAAGCATTTATTTTATTTTTCCCCATTCACCCACTCAAGCACATACTGTTTGTTAGGCAGAATCATCTACCACTGCAGATATGAATGCTTATCTCCCCCTATTTCTTCAATCTAAGACATAAGAGCAAGCTTTGTTTATAATTCAATATTTTTTGCAGTCATTGCAACACAAGCTGCTCTGTAAGTTGCTGGAACGGTGCGGTACTTATCCTTGGAATTTATTTAGTTTTTGTTGATTTTTTAGTCCCTTGCGGATTCATTCCCAGAACTTGCCCTCAGCACTTGTGTCTTATGGATATTATTAAATTTCTACTTTTTACAGAAAAAGTAGCTTTTATTGCTCTTTTATGAAATTCTTTTGCTCTTAGATGGCACTTATGTTTGGTTTTTGAAAACTCAACAAACAAACAACGGTATTGCATGCACGCCAACCTTTTCTGGGAATGTATTCTTCTTAAATTAAAAGGCAGAGGAGTCAAATTACCACTTTCCGCGGTCACTGAGTGAGAAACCACCGAAGTTTCGAAATAATCGTATATGACCACGGAGTTATTATTTAGTGAGTTTCCTCCTATGGAGGATGTCTCCCCCTTGGAGAATATAAGCTTGCTGAAGGCTCATTTTGAAAGCATTTTATATTAATTTTCCCCATTTCACCCACTCACGCACATACTGTTTGTTAGGCAGAATCATCGTACCACTGCAGATATGAATTGCTTATCTCCCCTATTTCTTCAATCTAAGACAATAAGAGAAAAGGGCAAGCTTTGTTTATAATTCAATATTTTTTTGCAGTCCATTCAACACCAATCCTGCTCTGTAAGTTTGCTGGGAACGGTGCGGTAACCTTATCCTTGGAATTTATTATTGTTGTATTTTAGACTCCTTGGCGATTCATTCCAAGAACTTGCCTCAGCACTTGTGTCTTAGAGATATAATATTTATATTATCCTACTTTTTACAAGAAAATGTAGCTTGTTTTGCTCTTTTATATTTCTTTTGCTTCTTAGATGCACCTTTGGTTTGGTTTTTGAAAACTCAACAAACATACTACGGTATTGCACGCCAACCTTTTCTGGGATTGTATTCTTCTTTATAATTGAAAGGCAGAGAGTCAAATTACCAAGTGGTTTTTTGGGGGGGGGGGGGGGGGGGTTTTTTTAGGGGGGTCTTCCCGCGTCACTGAGGAGAAACCACCATTTCGAAATATCGGTATATGACCAGGATTATATGTTATGGAGTTTCCCTCCCTATTGGAGATGCCCCCCTTGAAATATAAGGCTTGCTGAAGGCCTCATTTTGAAAGCATTTATTTTATTTTTCCCCATACACCCACTCAAGGCACATACGTTTAGTTAGGCAGAATCATCTACCACGCAGATATGAATGCTTCTCTCCCCCTATTTCTTCAACTAAGGACATAAGAGCAAGCTTTGATTATAATTCAATATTTATGTCAGTCATTGCAACACCAAGCGCTGCTCTGTAAGTTGCTGGAACGGTGCGGTACTTATCCTTGGAATATATTTATGTTTGTTGTATATATATAATATATATATGAACACACACACACACACACACACACACACACACATCAACACACTCGCGCGTGCCGTGAACGCCCACTCACGCACCCCACGCTCGCTTGCACGCATTCATGGACACATGTTAAACACATTCCTTTTGTTTTCCTCCTAATTACGATGACTTATATTAAGACATTAGGGATGTCAGAAACAACCAGCCCCAAAACACAAGAGCTGTGTAGGTGTCCCTCCATCAATAAATCTAATATCAAAAGTGAACTGAAAGTAATGTTCCAGACATTTGTTCTGCCAGCTTCAGAAACATCAATACGTTGCGGCACCAGACTTAACTGGAGGAGCATGGAAACAATCATCAACCAAACCAACATTGGAATAACACAAGGCTACACTGACGAAGCACTCCAAGAGATTGGGAACACTCATACAGGCCTTTCCAGAACAGACACAAGTGGGTATCAAGGGATCAAAACACGCAGTTGATTAAGACAATAAGCTAATCTCTCAGGGACCCAGTCCATACAATATACTGAAGTACGTGTGGTGGAGTGTGTGTGCTGGTGTCACGTGTTATATACCCTGTGGGTATGCAGATGAGTAAAATTGGAGAGTTCAAAGACGAGAGTGTCCAACACTGGTGTGTGTGTGTGTGTGTGTGTTTGTGTGTGTGTGTGAGTGGAGTGTTAGTGGTATGCGTTCGTGCGGTGCGTGCGTGCGTGCGGCGTGCGTGTCGTGTGTGTGTGTGTTGTGTGTGGTGGGGTTGTGGGGGGGGGTGGTGTGTGTGTGGTGCGTGTGTGTGTGTGTGTGTTGCGTGCGTGTCATGCGTGTGTGGTGTTTGTGTGTGAGTGTTTGTGTGTGTGAGTGTGGTGTTTGAGTGTTTGTGTGTGTCTTGTTGTGTGTGTTGTGTGTGTTGGTGTGTGGATGTGTGTGTGTGTGTGTGTGTGTGTGTGTGTGTGTGTGTGTGTTGTCGTTCTTGTTCTTGTTTTTGTTTTTGTTACCAAGTCATATCTGAACATTGATTTCCCCCATACACACACTCACAACACACAACACACACACACACACACACACACACACACACACACACACACACACACACACACACACACACACACACACACACACACACACACGGCACAAACACACCACACGCACGCACGCACGCACGCACGCACGCCTTCGCGCTCGCGCTCGCGTATGCACGCACACATACACGCACATCGGAGTGATCCCTCTACATTCACACTCATTGCATGCCGCATGCACAAATGCACATTTCATCAAAAGTGCGCACTCAAACTCACACACACACACACAAAACACACACACACACACACACACACACACACACACACATCACACACCACACACACACACACACCACACACACACACACACCAATTCGTATACTCCCATATACACAGGCACACAAACTCCACCTCTTTCAATAATTTAATTTTAGAGGTTTTACCCATGCAATGATTACGACGACATCAACTATGATGAATAGATTGGATGACAATGATAATGACGATATGATAAGAAGACGATGATGATGATGATTATCTAACATTTATAATACCATTATTTTTCCCTTCTGTTACATTGCTATTACATTTCAAACTGTAACACTCCTCCCAAAACCGCCCTTCTCTTCACTTAGGTTTCATAATTGTAGTCTATTTAGCATTGCACATTCGATCCAAGATTGAAGGGATGATTTAATATTTTCGTCCTTCTCGTCATTGTTTTAAATTGTAAATCTTGCCTGAAGATGACCCAATATGTCAATATGTAGTTTAGCGTTTTGTAAATTATTGTTTCTTCAATGAGTGTTCATATTCTATTTCTATTTGCAAAAAAAGTTATTGTTTAGCATTTTTCAAACCATGTAAGCATGCTTCACCAAAACATCGTGTGGTGTGTAGAGATAAAATGTCCCCCCCAAACAAAACATCCCATTTCCAGGCAGGGGAGGGAATACCAGCTCTTTCACGCCATCTCCCTCCTCAACACACCCCTATCTTCTGTCTCTATTCACCAACCTACGGTGGTGTTTTGTGTGACTCCAACCTCCCTACCCCCCCCCCCCCTCCTCCTCATCCACTGTCCTTATCAGAGACATATGAAGGCGGAACTGTCCCCTGCTTCACATGTCATCAGTCAGAAGAAATCAGGCACAGCCACAAGACGAAATAACAGACACAGACAGCAGCAGTAGCAGCGACCATTGACAACGAAGCCACTGAGAGCGATGCACAGGAGAAAAATATCTCAGGCCCTGCCTCATCCTCTTGACAGCACGTGACTAACTTTTTCCTCAATGCCACTGGCTGTGATAAGTGGAGACATGCCCAACAGTCCTGATGTAAGAAAAAGCGGAACAGCCACTAGACAGTGTCCCAGACAGAAGTTGTAGGTGGCGCCCTGACACAGGGCTGTTCCCATGTCAGGTGACGACCTGAGGAAGCAATATCCACACACTGTAGGAGGGGCGTGTGCAGAGGTCAACAACCGTCTCTGAAGTCAACACAGATATGAAAACCACAGCAGACTAAGTGGTTGCAGAAGCAACAACAATGATACCACCACTACTGCCACCACTACCACCACCATCAACAACAACACCAACAACAACAACAAACAACCAACAACAACAACAACACTAACACACATGTGGTTTCATGTCTAACCTACTGGGACAGGTAGGAGAAACCCTGTAGACAAAGCAATCCAACAAAATCCAAAGACACTGGGGGGCGTCAAGAAACGTGCAGTCTGAGGAAGCAATTAACGCCGTCATTTTCATTCAGATTTCCCACTCAGGTGTCCCCTGTATGTCTGTGTGGAGTACTGGCTGCCACTGGTATCAATCCAGGGAGGTTTACATGGGAATGGCCATTTTTTGTGTTGACACACATTCAGAACTCAACCATTCCTATATGCTTGGAACATTAACGCTGAGAAACAGCGAGCCCAAGACTGCTTGTTTTTTCAAAAACTGTTGTTGTTCAGACAAAAGAATTAACACGTGATAGTCATACTGGAAAATATGCTTAAAGTAAGCATTGCATCTCTGCATCTTGACATGTATTATACTAGATATTTTGCAGACAAGTCATTCCATGGAATTAATAAAAAGAATCATCACAACCCTGAAAGAAAACAAGTCAACAACACCTCTTCAGTCCAGTGCTATAAATGTTCTTGTCATTCACTACAGCCACTACGCTTGTCAGCCTGATACACAAGCAACACGTGCAACCTGCCCAGGGATGACGTGTTTTGACAGCTGACAAAAATGTCGCGCTTTTCTTTCTACAGCAATTCAGAACTACCCATCTTAAACTGTACACATACACTGCTCATTCAGTATTCCTGGATTCGGGGGCTTTGGTGCTGGGAATCCTCTCTTGTGAAACAAAAGAAGCCCCCGTCGTGCTTCACAGTCTGAATTCGCGAATAATAAACCTCCGCAGGCTGTTTGTTCACCCTACCAAATTGCCATTGCTCCAGAACTTGGAAACATTGTCGAGCAATGGCCAAAGGCAATCCAATGTAAAATTCAGATGTCAGGTAGAAGCCTTTGCAGAAAAGATGATATTGTAACTATACACGACGGTTCTGTCACGAAATTTAAGTCCATCCTGGGATATCACAGTGAAGCCAAAATCCGAACTAATTCAGGAAGAACAATATGCATGCAGCTTAACAACTCAATTCTAAACAATGGAGAAGAACAGTGACACAATCGTTCCAACTGTCTTTCAATCCATCCACCAAGGCAGTTTCAAAACTCACAAACCATGATAATGACTGACTCACGAACCTTACATCATAAAGGTGAAAAGTGGAATGGGAAGCCCACTTGGAAAGAACTAAAGCGGCACCTGCATTGGAGATACACTATGGATGTACTGCCCTGGACATGCTGGGGTTAAAGGAAACGAAGATGCAGACACACTGGCTGGCAACGCAACGATAAGAACTGGATTACTGCTTGGCGCCATCCTGAAGTGATAAGTACATCTGAAGAATCACTTAAGCAAACAAGAGCAAAGCCACTGTACAAAGAACTCCATATTTCAGATCAGAACACTGAACATCAAGAAGGAAGTGGCCACACATCCAGACCTGAAGGAAAGCCCGAAACATCACCAACCCAACAAACGAACAAAAGAATAAACGCAAGGCCAAAAACTGTGAAGACACTAAGATAGGGCAAAACATACATGGTGCCCTTTCCGATAACAGACACAAAATCCGACATTAGTCGACTGAGATAAGAATCTCTCAGGACCCCCACGCTTACTGTAGAACGTGTGTGCGCTGGTGTGTGTTCATCATGGGTGATGTCATCGTGTTAATTAGAGCATCCACGGTCATGAATGTGCAAGCGTTGGTGTGTTATGTGTTCGAGTGTGTGTGTGGTGTGTGTGTAGGTTTGATGTGATTGAGTGTGAGTGTGTGTGTGTAGTGTGTGTGTGTGTTGTGTGTGTGTTGTGTGGTGAAAGGGTGTGTGTGGTGTGAGTGTGTGTGTGTTTGGTGTGTGTGTAGTGTGGTTTGTAGTGTGTGTGGTGGGTGTAGGGTGTGTGTTGTGTGTGTGTGTGTGTGTGGTGTGTGTGTGCGTGCTGCGTGAGGGAATGTGAGCAGGAGAGTTGGTTCTCATTGTTATGTGTGTGGTGTGTGTGTGTGTGTGTGTGTGTGTGTGTGTGTGTGTGGGTGTGGGTGTGTGTGTGTGGTGTGTGTGTGTGTGTGTGTGTGTGTTGTGTGTGTGTGTGTGTGTGTGTTGTGTGTGTGTGGTGTGTGTGTGGTGTGTGTGCGAAATTGATGGTCTTTACTTAGTTCTTGATCTAAGTCATCGTCTCAAACATCACGCACCAGACAACACACACACACACACACACACCCACACACACACACACACACACACACACACACACACACACACACCACACGACACGCACGCACGCACGCACGCACGCACCACGCACGCACGCAACGCACGCACGCACGCACGCACAACACACACACACACACACACACACAAGGTGGCTGTACGTTCGCTTGCTCCAACGCACAAATAACGCACACACACAATCAGCACGCAGACAACTGTAGCACGTACACACGACGCGCACTGTACATGCAGGCGCGCGCGTGCACACACACACACACACACACACACAAACACACACCACACACACACACACACACACACACACACACACACACACACACACACGACACACACACACACACACCCACACACAACCATCACACACACATGAGCACACGCACACACAGGCCCGTACCCGCACATCTATACACACACACATTTGCACATTCACTACACTACACGTACAAAAACAAAAACAAAGAAACATTGATGTTAGTTAGGCACATCAAGGTCTGACCAATGAAACTGGGGTAAGCGTAGGTCCAGACATCTACTAAATCGTAGCCATGAGGGACGAGACCCTCTATCTTCATATCTCTCATCTTAGTTGTTAATTCATTTATCCGTATCAGCTTCAACTCATGCGTAGTGTCGTCTCAAAACTTCGTGGATGTGGGTGTAGCGTATATGGACTATCAACACGCGTGACTCCTCCCTTATGAAACTGAAACTGAAAACTGTCCAACAAGAGAAACTACGTCGTGCTTGTTGATGCTTGCAATTCAGCAATAGGCGAAAAGAAATAACACCAATTGTTGGTCATGAAAGAAATTCTTCCGGATTGCGTCTGTGCACCATGGAATCAAATGAGTGTACAACCATAGGTCTAAATTTGGGGAGTCCCTCCCCACCAAGGGTTCAAAAACAGAATCCAACAGCACCCCAAAGCGCCAGGAAAGGGTAAAAATAAAACAAAAAGTGTGGTAAGGACATAAATTGCTAAAAATCTGATTAGAAGGCATGAATAACAAACACACACATACACAACACACACACACACACACCACACACACACACACCCACACACACACACACACACACAAACACACACACACACAACACACACACACACACACACACACACACACGACACACTACAGACATACACACACAACCACAACCACGACAGAGTTTTATTTTTGAAAAGAGTTGTATTGCACCTCAACTCAATCCACCAAAACATTAATGAGAACAAGCCATTATTTTCCATAAACACTCTCTCTCCTCTACCTCTCTCTATCACTCTCTCTCCTAGGTCTCTCCACTCTCTCTCTCTTCTCTTCTCTCTCTCTCCTCCAAATAGCAGTTACTTGCTGATGACATTAAACATATTCATTGTCATTTGTCATTGTCTCTCTCTCTCCTGATGTGAGGTTTGGTAGAGACCTCACCTTTAGCGTGAAACAGGAATCCTAGTCGAGCACGAATTGTGAATAAATGAAACTTACGTGTTGAGGGATAAGAGAGAGAACAGAAATTTCATGGAACAATATCTGGTCATTTTGAATCAAAGTTTTAATCACACCATTTGAAGTCATAAGTGTAGGGAAAACAAAAGGGAAGGATACACCTGCTTGTTAAAACTAAATTGTAGATGGAACCACTAAGATGATTGAGCGCAGAGTGACAGAGAACAGTCAGACTCCTACAGTTACTGCTTAGACATCCATGGCATGAGACTGACAAGACTGATTCTACGCTTGTACTCAAATGTTATCATGAAGACCAAACCCGGAAGAAACCAATGTTAAACGGATTTTTTTTTGTTCCAAAGATTTTTCTTTTCTGAACACAAGTAAAGACACTACGACAGAATTAATGGGTCGTGTGCCGTTGTCGTCCACTCATAATTTAGGTCAATAAGGTTAGCTTTTTACTTTAATTTTTTTTTAAATCAGATTTCAGTTTAGTTTTTGCTGAGAACGCAACAGTTTCAGAAAACGGAGTTCTTGTGCTCTGCGCGTATGTCCAGAATTACATTTAAAGTGTAAAGGAACGGTTGCTAGCAGAATTGAGTGGTAAGGACGAAAATGGCCATTTCCAACATTGACCTCACCTGGAATGACGACCCTTAGCAGCCCAGGGACTCCACATCGACCGATTGGAAACCAGCACAGGAAAATCTGACATTGCAATTGATAGGAACGCCGGCAACGCTGCGTCTTTGGACTGCACAGACAAGGTACTTACGACAGGGGTCTTTGACAGCTGAGCCAATATTGTGTTACTCCTCACTGACAAGTACAAAGGAAACTGACCCACACAAAGCAAGAAATAGGATCAGGTTGCAAACGACCATGAGACTAAAAGAGTAAATTTTGACCAGAAAGTCTGCTCTGGTGACATAGGCAATGGAAAACAAATTCCAGACTGCTGGAAAAAACTCCCAGTGTGAGGTTACAGGGAGCAGAAGGCACCATTGTCCAGTGTAATCCTAGCGCCCACATGAAGGCACAGGCTATATTAGCTGTATCTCCTTCCAAACCGAAATTTGGCTGAAAGGAAAACGAAGTACAAGAAAACGACCACACTACATGAAACAAATTATGAACGCTGATAGACAGATGATTAGCAAGGATAAGACCCAAATGCTACAAGCTACACTCCTTTTCCATGCATTTTTCATTCCAAATTAACTGCCACATAAATGTTGGTCAGCCGCTCCAATAAAGATTAAATACACTCCCATTAAAAAGTCAGAAACACCAAATGAAGAACAAATGGTTACAAAACCATGTTGGAACTTGACAAAAAATTTATTTCCGTTAGACAAAACCCACCAATATACCCAAAACAACCAACAAGGCAAAGAAAGAAATAAACATAAACGGTAAGCAAACGGCTTCTATAACAAGTCACTACAAGACACGAATTTTCATCATATGGAGCCAAACACTTGCCCTGGAAAATGACTGGAAAAACTACAGAGCAGCACACTTTAAGTTCTCAGCAGAAACATACACAAGACTTGTCATTGATTTCATGAAATTTGATCAAAGTCAGATACTGGGCAACCCAGAAAATTGAAAGTACTAAGATTTTGAAGCAATTCCTTGCTCCAGAATAAACCGTTAATTCTATACCATTACAAATCTAGAACTTGTAAGCTTGCATAATAATCTGACAAGAAACCATATTCAGATAATTGCTTGGGTGTGGGAAATATTGAAGATCACCATTACGTGGTTTACATAATGCATTTGAAACATGACGAATGCCACCAGATTGGGATTACCTGCCACATATAATCTTCGAAGTTGAGGCATTCCCTGTAAAGTCGCTAAATGGACTGAATGAAGGCAGGTTTATTACTAAGATCCCAGCTGTAAGATTGAGTAAAAGACCCAGTGTTAGACCTCCTCCATCCACACGCCGGTAACGACCCCGTGGATGAGCAATGAAGTTGGGACGTGATGTCATACATATGTTATTACCACACTACCTGAAGCTTCCCAGGTAACGTAGATTTAGGAAAGAGGTAACACGAAAGGAGCTGTTGCAGGTGAGGCAAAACCATAACAGACACAAGCCTGAGGACAGTCAATGACTCACGCCAGTTCAACATCATGCAGAGGACACTTTGCAGACCAACACACAAGTTGTCACACGTGTATACAGATTAATTTCTGTCCTGTCGCGACATCGATAAAACCCAGGCATGTTGTGTAATGTTCACCAGTCCACTTCATCCTCACGACCCGGAAATGATCGATCATGTCATTACTACCTACTAGACAGGGAAACAGTAATCATCATTGTGACACAGGAAATGAGTGTCGGGGCACTGTGTGTTTGTTTACTGTTAAGGGGACTGGTGGTGAACTCCCCATGCATGATCAGGGGATCACAGCTGAGGGCTTATGTTGTGATACACGTAGTAACTGAAGTCAAACCAGCAGTCTTCTCGTCTTTGTATGTCCACACAGTCCTTTTCTCCCATCACAACTGTAGTCTTCGTCTACACACCTGAACAGGAAGACAACCAAAACATGTCTTATGAACAAAATGATAAGCGCTGTCATTTCTGTGAAAAAGTGAGTACAACATAAATAGATAGATAGATAAAGAAAAAAAAAAAAGTAGATCATTGAACGAATAAAAACAACAACAAACAACACACACAAACAGCTAGTAAAGCAACAATTGAAAACTAATAGAATTTTAAAAAGTTTCATTAAGTGAAGAATGGAATGAACTGTAAATTCATTTATTTGGAGGTCCTTTGGAGAGTAACATATATAACAAATAGATCATCTAATACCCACCACACACAGCCCACACACACACACACACACACACACACACACACACACACACACACACACACACACACACTACACGCAGTAGTCACACACACACACGCGACATGTACGCACACAGAAAAATACAGCAGACCCACAAACACAGTACACACACTACAACCACATACATACAGACAAAGACAGACAGACAGACCAGACAGACGCACAAACACCACACTCACACACACACACACACCACACACACACACACACACACACACACACAACACACACACGACACACACACACCCACATGAATTAAAATTATGAAATCATTGGGTGGTGGGGGTGGTGAACTGAGGATTAATGTGGTGCCTTATATGTCATTTTCAATCTCATTATTTTAGTTTTTTATGGTAAACATCAACACGAACATTAAGCAACACTGGATATCGAACATTGAGAATTAATATACTAATTAATGAACATAACAAGCATCACGACATCCACGTTTGCATGGGTTGCAAACTGAAGTTTTTTTATTACCTGCAATGCATAGAGGTCTTTTCTGACCTGTTGTGTACCTAATAGAGATCATTGGTATTTTTTTCTGTCCTATCTAGTTCAGTATACAAATACCGTATGTAGTTGTGACAATAAACGTCATGGCATAAAACGAAGGGAAGAAAGATCTCGAATACATGATACATGAGAACCATGCAATTCTAGATGACACTCAGACCATTACTGCAGTTTCAATTCAGTGTCATTCCAGAGTCCTCACTGTGTGCGGTCTCGCCCATACACGCTACAACCACACGAGCTAAGCTGTAAACATTGCAGCCAGTGTTTACAGCTGTATTAACTCATTATATTATACCAAATTAAGGTAGAAATTAAGAGATTTGCGCGTGGATCTCTTCAACGCCATTTGGCTTCGAACGCTTCTGATGTTTTTCTTCTATGGCTTTTCCTAATGTTTTTCTTCTGATTGCTTACAGGTGCCCTTTTTTTATTTTTTTTCTAACAGCATTGCAGGATTGATATCTAGCTATAGATTTGACTGCACAAATGAGTTTTTGTGGACAAGCATGTGCGCCTTAACTGTACATGCACTCACGCGAGCGATCAAGTGTGTGAGTGTGAGGTGTGTGTGTGTGTGTGCGTGCGTGCGTGCGAGCGTGCGTGCGTGCGTGCGTGCGGCGTGCGTGCGTGCGTCGTGCGTGCGTGCTTGCTGCGTGCGTGCGTCGTGCGTGCGTGCGTGTGTGTGTGTGTGTGTGTGTGTGTGTGGCATATGTATGTGCAAGCTTATTGTGAAGTGTGATGTGTGTGTGTGTGCTTAGTGTGTTGTGTGTGTGTGTGTGTGTTGTGGTGTTTGTGTGTGTGTGCGTGTGTGTGTGTGAGTGTGTGTTGTGTGTGTGTGTGTGTGTGTGGTGTGTGGTGTGGTGTGTGTGTTTGTGTGTTGTGAGGTGCACGCATGAAGTCGCGCATGTGTGTGTGTTTGCACATGTGTGTGTGTGTGAGTGTGTGTGTGTTTGTGTGTGGTGTGTGTGAGTGTGTGTGTGGGTGTGTGTGTGGTGTGTGTGTGCATTATTAAATGCCTGCGTATTGTGTATGTGTGTGAGTGAGTTTTTGTATGTGTGTGGTGTGTGTGTGTGTGTGTGTTGTGTGAGTGTGTGTTGTGTGTGTGTGTGTGTGTGTGGGTGTGTTGAGGTCTGCACAGGACTGATAAATTATTCATAGCAGATTGGATTCTAAACCAGAAGTATATATCTGAGATCATATTATCACTTTAAGTACAGAAAGAACGGATTTGCCTTATTTCCCATGGCCATAATTAAATATTCCAATTTTTTTTTCTTTCTGCCCCATCAATTTGTAATTTTTCATCAAAACTTTTTTCCCTATGAGCAGAAAGCTTATGAAGACATGTAAGCGGCTATCTTGTACTTAACGAATGGTGACACCGAAACTGCCATTAGGTCGATTACTCAGCAGGCAACGCTGCAACTGAAAGTGGCAGACCCCAGAGATGAGGATCAGGCAAGGGGGACGGGTCTGACTGGACTCCAATGACTCAAGACGTCAAGGCTCTGTTAATCTCACACATTAATCTGTCCTTGAACAATACCTCCACAAAAGCTGCCCGTAGGGGTTCAGAACTGGGCCCTGCCACACGCACATTCATAATTCCTTAGAACTAAACTTTAAATATAAATTTAACATCAGTCCTTCAGAAATGAATCTGATATTAACCTGTATTACACAAGCTTTTTTTTTTCTTTCCAACGAACCAAAACATACTCACACACACACACATACCTGTAAACCCTAGGGGCCTAAGTATTACAATACTAAAGTGCTGTTCAAAAAATTTGTTGTAACCCGATAGACCACCAAGTAACGGAAAACAGAAAGGAAGTACCGCATTGTATTGGTCAAAGGGAAGTCACTCCACATCATTTACCAACTGCATACGAGTTTTTCTGTTGGATGGCTGCTCTAATAACGGAATCCTAAAAATCTACTTTTAGTCAGTGCTTGTGAGTGTGTGTGAGTGTGGGTGTGAGTGTGTGTGTGTGTGTGTGCGTGTGTGTGTGTGTGGTGTGTGTGGGTTGTGTGTGTGTGTGTGTGTGTGTGATCTCATTGAAGAGAAGGGTAAGGTCGTGTGTTCAAAACCTAACAACACAAACCTGTCCCTGTCCACTAGTCCATCATGTCTTCCTTGCATGCAGATGCCTCAAAGAAGTCTTCGTCACGTCTTCTGAACCAATCGTCTTGAAAAATCACACAACACACTGTAAGGCACGCACTCCCTGGATCTGTCACAATGAAAGTAGGCTGAGACAATCCCTGGGACATACTGCAAGTCGCCTTATACCATGTCTCCAGTGTTCTCCAGTCCCCTGCACTGACTTTTCACATCAACAGGCCAGAGTTTGGGTGTCAGGTGGCTGCATGACAGAACCTCCACAGGAATACTTGACGTGATCCTGTTCTTGGAACAAGAGTTTGACGATGTTTCGATTGCTGATGGTCTGATAGGGAAGGGGAGCTCACATACCGAAACCCAGCTAACCTTATTCGTAAATCACGTTTGGGTGAGAACTTGTTCAATAGCTACCCATGACAGACACAAGTCAAAGGCAACGTGAAACAAACCCTTTTCCCATAGGTAGAAAGAAAAGCCACATAACCGGACTCCCAGCGCATAGAAGATTTGTACCTTCAGGAATAGTCAAACTGGGATATTAAGAGCCTGCTTAGAAAGTAGAATAAAAAGTATTACATAACATCTCTCTCTCTCCTCTCCTCTTCTCTCTCTCTTCCTCTCTCTCTTCTCTATCTCTCCCCTCGTCTCTCTCTCCGTCTCACTCACCTCCTCTCTCTCTCTCTCTCCCAAAGTCCAAGCCACATATGCACCAAATATAAAATCACCATATTCCTTGTGCTCTAGAGAGAGAGAGAGAGAGAGAGAGAGAGAGAGAGAGAGAGCAGAGTATAGAAGAGAGAGAGAGAGAGAGAGAGAGAGAGAGAGAGAAGCAAGCCATAATTTAATTAGTTTACCAGATCACATTGGTCTCGGCCAGCGTCTGCCACTCCATAGTACACACAGGGCTTCCCAAGATGGTGTGGTCTTTCTGAGGCCATGCTGGTTCTCAAGATGTTCTGAATCCCAATGAATATTTAACGAACAAACAAAAGAGTTGGAGTTCTTATGCCCTGTTGGTTGGGTTCTCGAAAACGATGTTGCTGAAACCCAACGAAGAATACAAAGAAACAAAGAAAGAAAGACCTTATCTCAAAACAGTAAAGCATATTCCTTCATGGGGCTGGGGTTTATTTAAGTTAATATATAAGGTTCATTCTCCATTCTGCTTCCGTACTGTTCGGCATCCCCCCAATCCCCTTAAACTTGAAATGTTCCCAGGCAATACTCCGCGAACTTAAGGGTGAAGAGAGAGGTAGAAGCAGCGAGAGGTGGAGAGAGAGAGATGAGGGAGAGAGAGAGAGGGGGGTAAGAGAGAGAGAAGGGGAGAGATAGAGAGAGAAAAGGGAGAGAGAGAGAGAGAAGAGAGAGAGAGAAGAGAGAGAGAGAGAGAGAGAGAGAAGAGAGAGAGAGTAGCAGCAATAGTATATTTAAACGACACATGAAAAGAAATTAAGGAACAGTATCAAGAAAAAACAAGAGAAGATGGAGACAAAGAAAAATAAAATATAGTAAAAGATTCGGGAACAAGAAAATATGAACTTACCTTGTGAGAACCTGAATAGTGTGTTTGTGTACGTGTGTTGTGTGTGGTGTGGTGTGTGTGGTGTGTGTGTTGTGTGTGTGTGTGTGTGTGTTTGTGTGAGAGAGAGAGAGAGAGAGAGAGAGAGAGAGAGAGAGAGAGAGAAGAGAAGATAGAGAGAGAGAGAGAGAGAGAGAGAGAAAGAGAGAGAGACTGATAGACCGAGAGACCGATTGAGAAGAAAAAGATATGTATTCAAGAGTATTCAGAACACTATTTAAATATCTCCTTTACAATTACAGAATTGAAAGAAGCATTAGCTTCTTTCTATTTCTTCTTCAATTTCAGCAGTTGTGTCTAGATGCATTTCTTACCAGATGCTCCGTCACATGCCTTCTTCTTGATAGTTTGCTACATTCTATATTCAAAAATGTTTGGATATTGTGCTATTTCCTAAAGCTGGAAGAGTTCAGTAGTTGTACCAGTCTAAACGAAGGGCAAAATTAGATTCTTCGGGTAACAAGCTTATAGACCGAATTTTGCTTTATTCCATGTGGAAAAAAAATATGAAAAAAAAATATACTCAAATTGACACTTTTTATTGTGAAAAAAAGAACATCATTCCTAGTTGAGCGGCAGGCCTTAGGAAAGTGAGATGCACAACAGATCATTTGGTTAAGCATACTACTCAGGTCAAACGAAAATTTTCGCGAAGAAAAAGTACACTAGCTACATTTTTTAACGTTAAAAATGCATATGAAAAGTGTTTGCATGCCAGATTGTTGTTCAAAATAAAAGAGATCGGAATTGTGGCAAAATGTTATGGCTATATTAAAAGCTTTTTTTTGAAGGATAGACACAAGCTGACAAAAATAGGCAATACCTACTCATCGTCAGAAGTGTAGATAGGTGAATCACGAAGGTACAATCATTGCTTCCAATTTTGTTCACCAGTTTTTGTTTATAATCTTCCGAAAGCTGTTCTAAGAACACACCATGAGGGTTTCAATAACGCTAATTATAATGCAGTATGGATAGACCCAGTTTTTAAGAAAAAAATCGAATAATAGG
Source organism: Conus ventricosus (assembly GCA_018398815.1). Taxonomy (NCBI): domain Eukaryota; kingdom Metazoa; phylum Mollusca; class Gastropoda; order Neogastropoda; family Conidae; genus Conus; species Conus ventricosus. The sequence goes on along the minus strand of CM031626.1, from coordinate 41,623,159 downwards.
ATTTATATAAAGAAAATGGTTTAAAATTGTCAGGTGTAAAAACGTGGATAGCTGCTATATAATAATGGGAAAATCCTTCATATTACTATTTTGAAATTAAGGATAATAACTGAAAAAACCAAATTGTGTTAAATTTTACGGAGTCCTTTTTGACAACCAAAACTCTGTGAAAAAGCATACAGAACAGTTATTAACCAAGGCTAGATAAAGGTGGTATAGGGGTTTTTGTATCAACTATCAGCCTTATGGGCAAGACTCGAAAACTTTATGCATTTGTCTACTTCTTTTAGTTCCCATCCAAATCAAAGTATGGCCAAGATTAATTTCAGCTCCCAAAATATCTGTAAAAAGCTACAAAGTTTGGATACCAAAGCAGTGAAACTGTCCATACGGTGACCAGTTCATAGCAAATACTATCAAAATTTATCAAGCAGCAGAGGATTTATACCTTTCGAGAACAACGGGGCTTTGAGACGTCTCAAAATATGTGATTAGAAGTCTGTCAGTTAAGAACTCATTACAGCAGACTATTGATGGATTCGAAGAAAGAGTATCCAAAACGAGCTAAAGAAAATTTTTTATATGTACAACCAATTTAGAAATTACGCGTATAAGCTTATGTTCTGATTGTAACATTGATTTTCAACAGTTCTGAAACCCGCTTATGTCTATTGTAACATGATTTTATCACAGTTTCTGAAGATCCCATCCACGGCCTAAATTCCCCCCTTGGGAGCATTTTGTGTGGAAAATAGATTATTAGTTACACAAGTGTTTCAAGACTGAAACGATAATCACTTGGTTTAGTGAGGTCATAGTTCATCTTGACAATTGTTTTATAGCAATCACACTAAATATTTACACAGATTAGCTCAGATTCCCTGAAAACAATGGTAAGTGGTTCTTGTTTGGTCATTCCTATCCTAAATGTAAAAAGAATGATCATCCTGGCAAAGGTTTTTCATATTTACAGCAGAATTATATGCAATAAAGATGGCTTTGGCAACATTTATGGATGTTCTCCCATGCTTTTTCATAATATTCTTATATGTGTTGATTTCAAAATCTGTCTGCAGTCCCTCAGGAAGAAGTGTAAAAACAATGGATGGTAAGGCTCAGAAGAATTTCTTTTTGATATGTCCTGTCTTAACATCCCAGTTTATAAAGAAAAATCTATTGATAATCAACGTCCAGATTCAGTCAAATATTGTCCGCATTCCCTTACATCTAACATTGCCACTATTATAGCACAATCAAACGATGCCAAGTTGCTTAGATGCGTGCTTATTTTTACACTAATTCAAAATGTAATTGTTTGTTATTTTTTTATCTATGAGTTAAGCTTTGTTATTAGAGAGACGTTTTAAATTTATTTTCAATCACATATCAATCAATGTGAACAGACGAAATTAAAAAATCACTGACTGAAACGACATTAACACAAGGAAATCACGGAAGATAAGAACCAAAGCAAGATGAACAGGACACTGGTTACATGATATTGTGAGATGTCTCTGCCCAGTGGAACACAAGTGCCGGCATACCAGTCTCAGAGTGTACCATCCAAGTTATCTATCATCACTTCTCTGAAGGCCTCCACCACCTGATGGATTTTCAAACTGACCAGAGAAGCTCCACGTCTTTCGCACTGTGCCACAGCATCCTCATGGAGATCTGATCAAGTCCTGCTCGTAGAAGAAGTAGCACTGCCCCAGCATCTATCTGCCAAAGAATGACAAAGTGAAAGGAATGGGAAAAGCAGAACAGAGAAGTGGGAAGGGCGCACTCATGTAAGTGCATATAACCATCGTTGGCTTTGACGTAGTGTGAGTGTGGTGAGCGAATCAGGGATCCTAAAAGGTATCCAGAACTGACCCACTTCTCGACCATGAATCTTCCACATCTTTATTCTTCGTACCCCTCTTCCACATCGCTCTTCCACGCCTCCCCTCTGTTCCTCCCCATCTGCATCTTCCATCTCTTACACATTCCTTGAAATCAGATTTTTTCTGACAAGTGTGGTCAAAATATTTCTTACACTGTCCCTCCATTCACGCTAAATCTAAATGCAACAAAGAAAACGTTACAAAGACAAGACAGACAAACCTCAAAGACAATAATACAATGTCCCTTTTTCAGATATCCCTCTGTGGTTACACAAGCTGCGACCTTCCATCTATAACCCTGCCTTCTGCTGCAGAAAGCAGAAATAGGCGGGAGTAGAAAGAAAGATCTCTGAGAGAACAGAAGGCTAGTCTTCAGTTGTTAACTATGTGAGTGACTACATTTTAAAATGCCTCAACACATGTTAAAGAAAAACGAAAGAAGGTCAGTAAACAGAGCTAACCAAACGACCCTGTATTTTCCCCCACCCTCAACCTACTTTTTTAAATCTTGCCTAATTGCAAAATCTACCAAATGGCATCAAGAACGCGTCATGAACTAGACTTCAGTTTACAGAGTATATTGAATGTGCATTCACTTCCCAACAACACAATGCCAAATACCATTCACACCCTTTTTTTTTCAACCCAACACACATCCCTTTACATCCAGATCCAACTCCCTTACACAACCTCCCAACACAATACTCGTGCCAAAACCAATCCATCAACATCCAACAAAGTAAATCACAGATCTTCTAAATACTGCCAGCAGTGCAGAACATCAGCCATTATACAGTTGGTGTACACAAAGACTGCTTATTTCCTGACTTAATTTTCTTTTTATTTATATTTAGTCAGTTACTATGGAAAACGTCAAACTATGTCATGGGGTTGTGACTGCCAATGACAACACACACAACACACACACCACACATACCCATGCACCATGAACCATGCACGTACGCACACACGAACGCACGCACCGCACGCAGCCACACACACCCAACAACACACAACACACACACACACACACACACACACACACACACACACACAAACACACACACACACACACACACTTAAAAAAATCAAACCAACATTAACTAACGAAAAGATAATTATGCAATGGGACGAAAAGGTTGATAAAGGCCACAAGAAAGACAAATGGATTCTAATTATTCCATTACCTCCTAAGACTACCATGAGATACTTACACAACATCCGGAACTTAGGACCAGAGTTGGGAAAGGTTGGTGTGCCCTCTAGGGGAAAAGACCTAGAATATTTCCTCTAATACACTCATATTGAAATTTCACCGCTACCCTCTCTCTAAGTATTGAAGGGAGAGAGCAACTTTCCAGTACACAGTCATCAAAAGAAATTTACGTTTTGTTTCTGTTCCGTATATTATCTAGGAACTTGTGATACTGGGGGAACGCGTTCCTAAGATTTTACCTTATACCAGAACGCGATCCCAGTAATTTTTCCTGACTTCGCAATCGAGAAATCTGGGAACGTGTTCCCAGGATATCACGTAAATCATGATGAGTAGCGAAAAAAAATGGACAAGAAGCCAACGGATCTCAATTGCACCATAAATAAATTGTTTCCTACCATATCCTCGAAAATCCATTCATTTTTGTCTCTTCTGGCTTCTGAGCTCAGAAATACCACGTATCATATAATCACGGCCTTCCCAATATCACAGTACATTTTGGTAACGCATTCAAAAAAAAAATCTGTGCTAACTGGGGAGCCATCCCAGATATCATGTTCCCCTATTTCAAGCAACACCGGACTGTTAAAATACTCAGCAGTGTTTTTGAGATAAGTTTTCCGAGCTTGTACTCTGAAAGTACTTGAACTCCAAGAAATACAGAAATTAGAGAGAGGTTCAAACAATTCAACACTGATGAACAAACAGAGACTGCACAGAGTGAAGTACAATTTCACAACGTCATCTTTACTTGCTTACAGATGGTAAGTACATAAAGTCTGTTCTATAGTCTTAGTTTTAGTCTCACTGATATCATTATTTTCATGAGGGAAAGTTGAATGGAGTTAGCATTGAATTGAAAGTGAAGTTCCCATGGATCACAGCCTTATCTTTGTATTTGGAGAGGTAGTTTGAATCTCTCTCTTAGAGGCTGGTGACTGACCCAGCTGTACAAACAGTTGCTGAAGTGCTGGGACTGTGTTGTGTCTCACAACAGGACACCCCCAGATATTTATGGCGTACCACCAGTTTCTGGCATTGGTCATGGCTATGGCATTACCCTGGTTTCTGGCATAAGTCAAGTCCAGGTCTGTGTAAAAGAGAACCTGGTCTGCAGTTACGTACTGGTGGCTGGCTTGTTTGATTTCACAACCACCCTCCAATCTTTCAGAAGAGTTGTTGATAACTCAGTCCAGCAAAATATTTGCTCTATTGTAGAGTTTCAAAATAACTATCAATCTTCCTTTGTTTAGATGTTGAGTGTAGCTTCCAAAAGGGTAGGAGACAGTAATGCAAAGCTAAACAGTTTTAGTCAAAAACTCTTTAATGATTCTTATTAATAAAAATCACATTAACTTGGAAAACACTTAAGCCCAAGTACACAAGAGGATAAAACTTAAAGTCAAACACTACAAAGCATTCGAACAATCACCAGTATATATAAATCGCCCTGGCAGGTTTCATGTAGTGAAACAACGGTATTTCTGATCTAAATTTAAGCATTCAGCCATTAATTTAACTGATAGAATTGCACACACCGGCAAAAGTCACAGTGACCCCAAAGAATGGTTGCAAGCAAACCAACTACAACAGAATATCACAATCATCATTTTGATAAATGTCCCCCAAGAATTAGCAAAAGTTACACTTTACACCACATGGTTGAGGCGTTGAGCTAGGCATAGGTATTTATTAATCACTCTCTTCCCGGCAGATTCCGCATAGCTGTGGCGCTGTGTTTTTCTTTCAGTTCTTGTTCCCACAGTTTTTCAAGCCTTGATTTCAGCTTGGCAGTGCGGTCTTCATTGCTTCTGAGGTTGATCTTTTGGACTCAGATCTGTCCATCTTTTCTTGCGTCTGGATTTTCTTTGGAGGTGTTTTCCTTCTTTGTTAGATTTTACTCCATAGGCGTCTCTACATGTGGCATACAAATGTCCCCATAAGTGGCTATATTGTGTTCTCAGGGTGCTTTTCCATATCAGTGCAGTCGAGTCGTTTGGAGCGATTTATTTCATCCAGTATTATCTCCCATCTTCCAGTTCTCGTTTTGCTCGTGGCAGGTTGAGTTTCAGGCGCCTGGAATCGAAGGGCCTGTGCAAATTCCTCATCCGAACCAAACACGTGATTTCCTGGCACTGGGTTTAAATTCCTGGCCTTGGTCTTCCGACGTTCTTATTCTGCTGATGCAGTGCGCTGCTGCAACATTCAGATGATTCTTCGCACTCCCAACTTTGATCTGTGGATCTTCATGCCACGGGTGGTAGCGAAACGCTTCCACCGAACACATGGATATTCCATTGGTCCATGTTCATAGTCCGTTTGGGATTTGCAGTCGTGATTGTTGACACCGATGGATTCATCATTTTCACTCCCCCATTTGGTGAATCCTGGGAAAGCATCTATTCCTTAGTTTTTAGTAGCCACATGTTTAAGGCAAAGTGGGAGTCCAGCCCCAAGTAATAGCACAAAAGTTACACTGTTAAACACATGGTGTACATATATGAATGAATAGATTTGAAAAGTAAAACATAGTATCAACTAACAAATTGTGGGAGATCAGTAACTCTGCCTGGTTTTTCAGATCAGAGGGAGATAAGCATGGCCCTCTCCTCTTGATATACCTCTGGTGTCTGCTTGTTACTTAGTTCTCATCACAGCTGATCATCAGGAAATGAATAGAAAAGCTCAGTGTCTATAATTACAGATATCAAAAACTGCCAAATCAGGTATTCCTGATCTGGCTGACAGTGGTCAATCAAAACACTGAGATAGAGGTAAGGGATCTATACCTACCATCATTCGCCTCGGAAAACGTTTGACTTCAACATTGCCGTAGTGCTGGGGGGGGGGGGGAAAGGGAGGGGGTAGGAGTGGAGAGGGGAGGAGGGAGGTGGGGAGGGGGAGGGGGAGAGGGGGTAGGGGGGTTAGAGAAGGAGGGAGGTTTGTGAGATGCAGGCCCTGTACCAGTTTTGTAGGTGTGGTGGGGGGTGGGGGTGGGGGTGAAGGGGGAAGAGGAGGGGAAGGAAGGAGGAAGGAGAACAATGATGCAGATCACGATGTAGCAATAACATTGTTTGACATACTCACAACATCAGGCAAGTAAGGGGAGCATGGTGGGGGCAGTTTGCATAGATTTTAAATCTAATACTGAGGGTTGCAGTTTGTACAAGAATGGGTGAGAGGTACCTATTGGTTGGACTTGACAAGTGTTTTTGTCACAAACTTACAAATTTCAAAGAAAAATAGTGTGCAAATGAATATTATAAGCATATTATCAGCACTTTAATGAGTTGTACCCGTTTTGTTTAGTCTTAACACGATCCTAAGCACTTGATTTTCGTTTGGGATGTTTTAATAGATGTTGGTTATTTAATGGTCGTCATGTCATCTCATATACATCACTGGCTACCATATAGTGAAAAATAATGTCAGCAAACAGTATGAACATCAGTTTCCCTGTCCCTGTATTTCACTTCCCCACTCCCTTTTGCTGAACTTCTTCCTCGGTCCTGTTGGTCCATTCCTCTGCTCTTTCTGTCTGCATTTGTGAGCATGTATGTAGCAAATGTGTGTGTGTGTGTGTGGTGTGAGTTTGTGGTGTTTGTGGTGTGTGGTTGTGTGTGTGAGTGTGTGTGTGTGTGTGTTGTGAGTGTGTGCGTGTGTTCTTGCCTAAAATACTGGTTCACATTCAAAAACGAGTATGTCACCTGAGCGCGAAAGTTAAAAAGAAAAATTAAAAAAACGAAAATAGTGCGACTCAGACTGTTGGCCCCTGGAGCAAATTTGGCAACAAGGGGTCGCACTCGATATTCAAGAAGTTAAAAGCAATGGCCAAATTCAGGCCCAGGTAATAGTAAAATATCTGGGGAAGTAAAAATAGAAAATCGTCAATATACAGATCTCAAAACTGTCGAATCAATTTGTTTTTTAAATGAGATTGCATTTGTGGCAATCTTGATGGCACCCGGCAGTGAGTTCCACAGCTGTACAGAACTGGAATAAAAAGAATGTAAGTGGCTGTCAATATTTGATGCAGGTATGGTATAACATTGACCGCCACTCCTGGTGCTACTTTTATTCAATACTAGTTGTTCCATTGGAATATCAATTACTTTAGCTCTGCCTTTGAAGATGTTAAGTTTGATAAAAGCTCTTCTCTCTTCTAAGGGTTTCCATTCAATTTCCTCATGTTCTTCCTAGTATTCCCCTTTCTCTGATGTGGTTCCCTGTTACGAACCGTGCTGCTC
>CM031626.1:41600810-41603310 GCA_018398815.1 Conus ventricosus | reverse complement strand
CTCTCTCTCTCTCTCTCTCCTCTCTCTCTCTCTCTCTCTCTCTCTCTCTCTCTCTCTCTCTCCCACCACACACAACACACGGACGCACGCACGCACGCACGCACGCACCACACACGGACGCACGCACGCACGGACGCACACACACACATACACACACACACACCACACACACACACACACACACACACACACACACACACACACACACACACACACACACACACACACACACACACAAACACACACACATGCAAGACATTATATTCTGAATTAAATAGAGCGAGATTCTGGGTCCCCTTAGAATCAGGTACGAAACTGAATAGTTTCAACACAGCCTGAGAATTGATCAGGCAGTTGTCTACATACATTCACAATGAGCATTCCGGGTATTTCACGTCACGGCTTTGACTCTGTATGTGTACTTGTGAACGCTGTAAGCCGCATCTCATTCTCATTGTCCTTCATTTGAAGATGAGAAGATAAATGGTTTCTCGTTCTTCCTTTTCACCGTCCTAAATGCTATTTGTTTTTGCTTAAAGAAAACCCAAGAGGTCGAAATGCATTGTGTCTTGTCCTGTACTTCGTTTATCTATGTCCTTGGCTTGGCGGTAACTAACCTGCTCTCTTTCTAAATTTCGCTTCATTTTCCGCCCTCAGACACTCTGTTTTGAAACTTAACATTTCATGTATCTGTTGATATCCTGAATACAAGCAAACAATCAAAACCACGACATATGAGCAGTGCTGTAACACACGCACTCTACTTAAATTACACCAGAAATCTTTCACACATTGACATTTAAATGCAATGACATCGAGCAGACAATCAATAGTAACACTTAAAAAGTTTATTTGAAAGAATAGCACTTGTAAATTGCAACAATAACCGTGGGGTGAAAGCTAGTATAAATGCATGTTGGCGAAGATATGATGATATTACTAACGTGAAGGTAAAGACAGACTTCTAAATGGATATGCTCTGATTCCTATATTTAATCTGTAGTGATGGGGGGGGGGGGGGGAGTGAATGTAAACAGCATTCTCCTAAAAAAGATTTTTTATCCTTCGATGGCACTGATGTTCTCACTGAAGTTAGTTCTGAGGTACAATGTCAGACTAACAAAGAACATATTGTGAACAGGTCAGTTGTATGTATATACCACCCAGAATATCGCGGAAATCTTGATTTTTAATCATTTATTGATGGATGTATGTGCTTATTTACTTCATTTTTTATTTATCTATTTATTTATCTATTTATTTCTTCGTTTAAAAATTGATTGACTATTTTATTTCTTTATTGATTTCGCTTTCTCGCTGAGTTTAGAAAGAATAACATGTCAGTATAATCCAGAAACAATGCTGTGCACACACATTCCTTTACTGATTGCAAGCACATCCTTTCATATCAGAAAAGTTACTGTGTGAGATAATCTGGTTCTGAATATACACTGGCTGAGTCAAGCCGAGCTGAACAAAAACTGAATGAAGAAAGCATGTGCGCGTGGAAGTATAATTTTGCAATGAGACAGGTCTGATGTAAACAGTCTCTGAAAGATTAAGGTCAATGATTATGTTGAGTACACGATTATTGTCTGTTTCTTCAATCACATTCATTGGAAGGAAACTAGTGTTCTGTCGTCTGTTCCGTATGTTTATTAGCATAAGTTTTGTTTTACCACGATGAAGTAACGTGAGATTTGTAGTGTATCATTCGCTTAAGATGTCATCTATTTGTTTTAGCAACGTGTGCACAGAATTAATCTCACTGATTCCTGCACAAAGCGAGGTATGATCACCCCACACACACACACACACACACACACACACACACACACAAGACGTCTCAGATCTCTTTAAAATGAAAACAGGAGCTCGTTTATAAAGGAGAGAGAGAGAGAGAGAGAGAGAGAGAGAGAGAGAGAGAGAGGAGAGAGAGAGAGAGAGGAGAGAGAGAGGAGAGAGGAGAGAGAGGAGAGAAACACACAGACATCCTCACACATGCACACACACAGACATGCACGCATGCGTGCATGCAAAGCACTCACTCGCTTGCACATATGCACATACACGCGCGCGGAATAGCTCAGTTGGTAGAGCGCCTGACTCGTAATCTTGGTGTTCCTGGGTTGCGGGTTCGAACCTCCGCCGGGGCGTTTCGGTACAGGGGAATTTTTCCCTCGGAGTTAACATTGGTTCTGACTCCATTTCCCATACAGTCCTTCGAATGAGACTATAAACCGAGGTTCCGTGTGTGAACGCATGCATAACATCTTGCACACACGTAAAATCCCATCACCAACTTTCGGAAGAGTAGGCCAGTTTGGCCGTTGGTATGGATGACACGTTACACATAGCATGCATCCTGCGTGAGAAATGGAAAGAATGAAAAATGAGTGATCGATTATTGAACGATACTGACTGGATGACACGGGAAACGACTGAATGAAGCGCCAGCTGGCAGCTCTTCAGTCGGCACTACCCAGGTAGGCAGCCCGTT
>CM031626.1:41538310-41590810 GCA_018398815.1 Conus ventricosus | reverse complement strand
ACAAGAAAACGATCCAAAGTAATGAAACAAATTATGAACGCTGATAGTTCAGATGATAGCAAGGATAAGAACCCTGCAATGCTACAAGCTACACTCCTTTTCCATGCATTTTCATTCCAAATGTAACTGCCAGCATAAATGTGGTCAGCCGCTCCAATAAAGATTAAATACACTCCATTAAAAAGTCAGAAACACACAAATGAAGAACAAATGTTACAAAACCAGTGTTGGTACTTTTGACAAGAAATGTATTCGGTAGACAAACCCACCAATGTTACCCAAAACAGCCAACAGAGCAAAGATGATTAAAGCATAACGGTAAGCAACGGCTCTTAACAAGTCACTACAAGACGAGATTTCATCAGATGGAGCCAAAACACTTGCCTTGGAAATTGTCTGGTAAAACTACAGAGCAGCACACTTTAAAGTTATCAGCAGAAACATACACAAGACTTGTCATTTGTTTCATGAAATCTGGATCAAAGTCAGATATTGGACAACCTGTAAATTGAAAGTACGAAGATTATGAAGCGATCCTTGCTCCAATATAACTGTTATTCTATTCCATGACAAATCTAGAACTTGTAAGTTTGGCATGAGAGCTGACAAGATTCTCATATTCATATAGTTTATTTGGGTGTGGGAAATATTGAAGATCATCAGTGATGGGCGTACATATTTCTTTTGGACATGATGAATACCACCTGTCATGGGATTACCTGCCACATTTAGTCTCCGAAGTTGGGCATTCCTGAAAAGTCGCTGAAATTGACTGAATGAAGCAGATTTTTACTAAGATCCCAGCTGTGGAGATTGGGTAAAAAGACCTGTGTTAACCTCCTCCATCCACACGCCTGTACGCCCAGGTGGATGAGCATGAAGTTAGAGGTGATGTCAGTCATATGTATTCCACTACCTGAAGCTTCCAGGTAACGTAGATTTAGGAAAGAGCTAACTAGAAAGGTGCTGTTGCAGGTGAAGGCAAAACCATAACAGACACAAGGCTGAGGACAGGCAATGTCACACGCCAGTTCATCATCATGCAGTGGACACTGTGGCTGACCATCACACAAGTTGTTCACGTGTATACAGATTAATTTCTGTCTGTCGCGACATCGATAAAACCCTGGCATGTGGTGTAATGTTCACAGTCCACTTCATCCTCACGACCCGGACAGTCGATCATGTCATTACACCTGACGTAGACAGGGAGACAATATCCATCATCGTGACACTGGAAATGAGTGTCTGGGCACTGTGGGTTGTTTACTGGTAGGGGACTGATGGTGAACTCCCATGCATGCTAGGTGGATCACAGCTGGAGGGCGTATGTTATAATATACATAGTAACTGAAGTCAAACCAGCAGTCTTCCTCGTCTTTGTTTGTCACACAGTCTTTTCTCCCATCACATCTGTAGTCTTCATCTACACACTGAACAGAAGACAGCGAAAAACGTGTCTTATAACATATTGAACACCTGTATTTTTTAAAATTAAAACATTAACAATTAATAAATAATACAAAAGAATGAATAAGAAACACAAGAAATTTGAAGGTGAATCTGAAAACTTCTGAAAAGTGTTTTTGAAGTTTCCTCGAATGTACAGAAAACGCTGAGAATGTACATTCATACTTACATGTGTTCGCTCAGTTACTTTGAGGTCTTTTGACTGATACATGTAACACTGGTAGTTAATCTATTGCCCCCCTACCCCCTCACCACATACCCTACCGCCCTCTCCTACGCCCTCACCCCCCCCCCCCACACACACACTCACTCACACACACACACACACACACACACACACACACACACACACACACACACACACACACACACACACACACACACACACAAACACACACACACACACACACACACACACATGCTGACCAAACAAACACACACTCAAAAAAAATAATAAATAAAGCAAACACGAGGGGGTGGACTATGTGCAGCACACATTTTCACAACATTTTTTTTCAAAGCTGTGGCAATGCATCATTACGAACGTTAAGCGTGCCGCATATAAAAACAGAGGTAAACTAATGTAAACATGGAAAAAAGCAACACATCTATGTTTGTATGGGTTTGCAATTTGAGGTTTTTTCCCCGCAATGCAAGAGGTCTTCCTTAACGTGTTGTGTTCTAAAAAAAAAGTTCAGCATTTAAGTTCTAAAGTATATGAACAAATTCAACTTGAATCACATTGAGCACATAATCAAAATACCTTGGAATCTATGTGCAAACATAAAATTTAAAATCAGTCCTGTATTTAACAAATATTATCCCTGTAATAGTATCATCATTTTCCTTTCCAAGACACAAAGAAAAAGCATATAAACGTACCAAACCAACACGCATATCGTTTTATCCAAGATGCGTTCTGCATCAAGTATCCACACCTGGTTGTAGCAACCCATTTAGGCCTAGCGTCCTTTTTGTGGGACGCTATACTTATTTGCCCTTTATTGGCTCAATGTTAAAGATAAGGCAACTAAATTGTGATAATTAGTTAAAGGGAAGCAACTTCTATAATTCTAATACACACAAGCGTTATCTCCCTTGGAATGTATTTCCGGTTGTCGACCATGTGTGATAAACCAGATGGTTGAAAACAATCAAGAATGGATCAAAGTAGAAGGTAAGTCAATATCTCTTTTGTCAAACACATTTTAATGATGTTATTGAAGTAAATGTGATACTTAGGATATAAACTAAAACGGTGTGCGATGATAAGCTTATTGTTTATAATAGGTAAAATTTGTTGCGTTTTATAGGCGTTCCACTGTAGGGACGCTAGGCACGAGCGGGTACAGGTTTTTCATTTCATGCCAGTGACAGTTTTTTGTGTTTGAAATCAGTCTAAATTGTAACAGTGCTGAACTATTTCTGTTACATTGTTATTTCATTTAATGATATGGTATAATTTTGATGTATATCATATTCTTTTTATTTCGTTACGTCAATTTTATTAGTTATAAGATTGATAAACAGGCACAGGAGAAACGAGAGAAAAAAAAAGAAAAAAAAATGTCACATCATGTGTGTTTTTTTATTTTATTATTTTATTTCAGCTTATCTCTAAAGATGAAATAAAGTCAAACTAATCGAAGAGCTGGATAGCTCAGTCAGTAGAGGGTTCGACTTTTTTTTTTGTGGCATCAGTTGTCGGATCAATGGAGCACCTAAGGCGGTCATTTTTTGTTTCTCAAGGCCGAAATCCACCTCTTCGTTTTTGATGCTTCACACTGTCCTCTTCATCTGAAAAAACCCAAAACAAAACAAAAAAACAAAAACAAACAAACAAACAAACAAACAAAAAACCAACAAAGAAACAAAAAACAAACAAACAAAACAACAACAAAAAGCAATTTCCACTACTAGCTTCTTTTTTTTCGCCTTTCTTTTTTTCCTTTTTTTCCCCTCATCTCCAACCAGTCCCTTACACACCATGCGTAGTCTGTATGTTCTTTTATAAATGGACATAGTCTTGCTGATTTTTAATGTTTTGGCGTTTGATACAAAATGTCTGGGTTTGTTAGTGTTTTAATGTGTGGTTGTACTGGCACTCTCTCACTGATAATGTGCTGCATAGACAAAGAGAACAACATAAATCAAACAAAAGACTTAATACTTAATTATTTACTTTTCTTTCAGATCCCCCCCCCCCCCCCCCCCCCACCAAAAAAAGAAGAAGAATTGACAGAGAGAGAGAGAGAGGAGAGAGAGAGAGAGAGAGAGAGAAGAGAGAGAGAGAGAGAGAGAGAGAGAGGAGGGCAGACAGACAGACAGGCAGACAGACAGAGGCGGCATCGTAGAGTTGTACGTAGAACTTGAAACAAATCGTCCCACCAATTGGCTAGTCCCAATAAGGCCAGCCTTGTTGCGAAAAGAAAAGGTCCACAAGGAAGGCATGAGGAAAGCTAAGAAGCGTGACAACTCCCCCCCCCCCCCCCCCCCCCCCCCCCCCCCCACTTTGTTTTTCCTCCCTCACTTCCCCCTCTCCCCACTGTCGATCCCACCCTCCTCCCCTCACCAAATCTCAGGTCTTCCCCCCTCTTCAAGCCCACATCTCCTCCCCACCCCTCCCCCCCCTTCTTTGACAAGTTTTAGCATTTGGGATACAAAGCTTTGGTTATAATACAAGGACTTGCGTTAGTTATGGTCGTTTTGTTACAATTAATTCTTTTAAGCAAAAATAAGAGGCTATCATAACGAATAAATAGCATACCAATGGTATTAAATTTTGTATGTGTATATGCGCCTACGCATGTGATCGGCACTTAAGGTTTGCAACTGAGCAACCGAGGAGAGAGAGAGAGAGAGAGAGAGGAGAGAGAGAGAGAGAGAGAGAGAGAGAGAGAGAGAGAGAGAGAGGGGAGAGAGAGAGAGAGAGAGAGAGAGAGAGAGAGGGGAGAGAGAGAGAGAGAGAGAGAGAGAGAGAGACAGACAGACAGACAGACAGACAGACAGACAGACAGACAGACAGACAGACAGAGGGAGGGACAGACAGACAGACAGACAAAGAATATGATGCTACTTCGGGGCACGTTGTGGGGATCACGAGGTGCAATATGTCATTTGGCATTCAAATATTAAGTATATGAGAGAGAGAGATTTTGTTTTCTTGCTATACTTACACTGATTTTACCGATCAAGATTATGTTGTTTATAATTTTCAAGGCGTCTCTGCTTAAGGATCGATTATCTACTCCCAGCAGGACGTCACGTAATGACAGTTTTATCTGCATTCCAAGAAGACCTTGAGTGTCATTTTCTATCCTTTTCCAAAAAAAACAGAACGGGCGGGCACTCGTAAAAGAAATGTTCGATATAATCCACTTCATCCCTACAGATGGAGCATCTGTTATCATCCACTACCTTCATTTTGTGTAGTAGTATATTTGTTGGGTAGATGCTGTGCATTATTTTCCACTGTAGTTCCTGTAATCGAACTTCCTTAGCTGCAACGTGAGTGAGTGTCCACACACTTTTATCAATTTCAATGTTCAGTTTTCTTTGCCAGAAACCAATAGCACAGGGCTTTATATCTGCCCTTCCCTTCATTTTATTACGTAAAGATTGTAGAATGTTCTTTGGTTTGGTACAAAAATTGTATACTTCGATTTGTTCTGTGTATTCAGAATTAATTGTTCCGTTTTGTTGACTAATCCATTCTTTCCATTGCTTTGGGAGAGCGTTAATTACCGCGTTTAGTTCGAAAATAGTGATGGCTGGACTTTGGTCTATTTTTTGTTGAAATTCTTCTATGTTTAAAAGTCTAGATTCATTCGGGTTTATTAAATCTTTTACTCTCTCTGTTCCACTATTTTTCCATGCATGGAAAAAGACAGAATGATTCTTATATTGTATTAACCTGTTATCCCATATTAGTTGAGTTTTCAAGTTGTTTATATTTACTTTTTTGCATTGTTTTTAGCGTTTTGTTCTTCAGATAAGTGCAAAGAACCTTTTTCCAGAATTCGCTTTTAATTTTTCCAAGAGCTCTCTGCATTTCCATCAGCTTACAGTTTATTTCATATATTAGGTTGCCGCTTGCTATCTGGTGGTAATACCACTTGGGAATAAAAACTCCAGTTATCATCCTCTGACATGTATGGTTTACATATCCACTGAAGATAAAATCACGTTTGTAGTTAGCGTATGTTGGTCATTTTAAGCCCACCATGCTCATAGCTGTTTTCCATCACTTTTCTCTTGACTTTTTCGAATGTTCTTTTATTTGAGTACTTCCTTTGCCAAATGAATTTATACAGAGTACGGTTTATCTCTGTGAGAATATTTTCTGGTAATCCAATTGATTGCATTACGAATATAAAATGGCTTACTAAGAGACTCTTTACTATGACTATTTTTCCACGTATACTAAGATCTCTACGGCTCCATAATTTTATAAGACTGCATTTTATCCAATCTTTTTATCTAGTTCTCTTCAGTATACTGGGCCCTTGTAATGTTTTTAAAGAATAATCCAAGAATCTTGATTTTGTCTCTAAGTTCAAACGGTATGTTTTCTTTGTCGTTATGAATACCAATCCACATGGTTTTGGTTTTCGTGTGATTCAACAGAAGACCTGAAAATGTTGTGAATTCTGTGACAACCGAAGAGGTGTTTACAATGTCTTTTTTGTTTTGAAGAAAAAGAGTCGTATCGTCGGCAAGTTGTTTTATTTTCAGTTGTTCAGTTTGTTGTCCGTTCTGATTACACTCAAGTAAACTTATTCCATGTATGCTACTGTTCCTGTATTTTAGCCACTAGCAATTCAACTCAGCATAAAAGCGTGGGGTGAAAACAGACATCCTTGCCTGATTCCACATGTTACTGGGAATGGTTGGGAAATCCAGCCTCCATGGTTAACACTACAAAAAGTGTTGCTCGTAAGAATGCTATCCATTTAATAAACTGTTCGCCGAAACCAAAGATACGGAACGCGTTTAACATGAAAGTACGTGATATAGAGTCAAAGGCTTTTGAGTAGTTTAGAGCTAAAAGATAACCAGCTTTGTGTTATTTAAGTACTCAATGACATCGTCGATTGTTCTAATAACTGTTGATATACTCCGACCTTTAAGATATCCAACTTGGTCTTCATTAATTAATTTTGATATTACTTTGCCTAATCTTCCTGCCAAGACTTTTGCTAGAATCTTATAATCAGTGTTCGTGAGTGTAATTGGTCTCCAGTTACTCAACTGTCCACGCGCTAGCTCTGTCCCTTTATGTAACAGAGTTATTATACCTTGTTTCTGTGTGTATGAGAATTCTCCCTTTTCAAACAACTCGCTGAAACAGGATGCTAACAGAGTTTTAATTTTGCTCCAAAAGAATTTCATGAATTCTACAGTTAAGCCGTCACAACCTGGAGACGAGTCATTCTTCATTGCTTTCAGAGCACAACTTACTTCTTCTGTAGATATCAGTCCTTCATAAAAAGCTGCTTCCTCATCATCTAGCGTAGGGAGTTGTACATCTGCAATGAAGTTGTTCATAGTTTCTTGTATATTTTCTGTATCCGTGCTCTGGTTATATAAATTAGTATAATAATGAGTTTGTTCTTCCAATATCTTTATTTGGTCGGTTATAACTTCACCGTCTTCTCTTTGTAACCTTGTGATTACCTTTTTCTTACCCCTTACTTTGTTCTAGGTTTACAAAATATTTTGTGTTCTTTTCCCCTTCCTCCATCCATTTTATCCGAGCTCTAACCTGTGCACCCCTAGCTTTCTCAAAGCTAATATTTCTGATTGCTGCTTCACTCGAAATATTTCCTGTTGTGTTTGAAGATTAGTTGGATCGCTAACTATTTGTTCTTCCAATTCTTTAAAGCGACATTGTAGTTCCAATGTTTCACTTTTCTTTGCGTACGCTTTATACTTACCATACTCTGTACAAAACTCTCTTATTTTAATTTTGCAGGATTCCCATATTTCTGTGGGGTTATTCTTTGTTTGCTGGTTAATTTCCACAAGAGATTCATCTGTATTTTGTTCATACGCTGTTGAAAAACTGTGTCTTGTAAATAGGAATTGTTAAAACGCCAGTCAAGGTAGTCAGGCCTGGATGAAAATCGGTCTGTTTAGTTTTCTGCTGCCCCGGCGTTGAACCTGTTTGTGACCTTCACCGCTTTGATAAGCGCTGGCATCGTGCGTACACCACGCACGTGTTTATCAGCTGCAGACTGAGTACTGATTTTTTTGTGGTGAAGTTTTCTCTTGTGATTAATGCATTATTATTCTTCCACACTCCATAACTGGATATAATTAACTCTGTGAGTGATTTGTGTGTTGTGATTCTTCTTTGTGCCGTTTGATATAACTTCGGTTCATACCGCGTTCTTCATTTTTTTTTTTTCGTGGGTGTCGTTCATCAGTTGCCGGCGGAGGGTGACTTGTCAGGCGGCCCGGGTCAGTGTGGCGCAGTGCTGAGACTATACACTACACCAAGCGCTTATTTTCCTTCTCTCTCTCTCTCTCTCTCTCTCTCTCTCTCTCCTCTCTCTCTCTCTCTCTCTCTCTCGCACGCGCGTGCGTGCGTGCGTGTGCGCGCGCGTGTTGTGTGTGTGTGTGTGTGTGTGTGTGTGTGTGTGTGTGTGTGTGTGTGTGTTGTTGTTGTTGTTGTTGTTATTGCTCTCTCTCTCTCTCTCTCTCTCTCTCTCTCTCTCTCTCTCTCTCTCTCTCTCTCTCTCTCTGTGTGTGTGTGTGTGTGTGTGTGTGTGTGTGTGTGTGTGTGTGTGTGTGTGTGTGTGTGTGTGTGTGTGTGCGTGCGTGCGCGCGCGCGTGTGTGACCGACCCTACATTGACAAGTCTTGTTGCTTACGTGTAGGCCTACTTCATTCCGATCTTTTGTACGTGTATGCGTGTTTGTAGCGCCAACAATGGCGGAGGCGTTTGATCACAACTTCAGTGAACACAAAAGACGTGTAGATTTGTTGTGCCGTGTGTGCGGCGATCGTGTGCTCAGACAGAGAAAAGATAAAGGATTAGACGCTAGACTTTGTGTCAACTTCTCCAATGATTTGTTGCAGTATTTCAGTCCAGATATTTCTGGTGATGAAGAAGGCAAACAGTCCAAGTGTATCTGCATAAAATGCTACCATAAACTGAAGAAAACGAGACACTTGTCAGCACATTTTCAATGTTATACTACAAAAGAAAATGCTGCTTGTGACATAGAGAGAATGTCCGAAATCTGGACAACTTTCGATCCAGATCTTTCTTTGAGCCAGTGTACATCGTGTCGATTCTTTCAATCAGCCGGCCTTCTTGGTTGTCCGAAAACAAAGAAAAGCCGACCCATCTAAAGATCTGCTCAAGAATGTTTAGATCAGTATGATCTGTGCTTGGATGCAGATGAAAATGTGTCATCATTTTCTCCGTCTGTATCGACCACCGTAAAAAAGCCTGGAACATTCTCTACACAAACCTCACCAGTCATAGCTAGCACATCCAACTCGGCACTTTAATGTGTTAACATGTCTGATGTATGCTTGGATACTGATGAAAATGTGTCGACGTCAGTTTGTCAGTCACCATCGACACCCCCAAGCCAAGAACATTCTGCACACAAACATCTCCGATCATAGCGAACACATCCAAATCTGCACATGCAAGTTTTGATCAGTCTGATATTTGTTTCGACACTGATGAAAGTGTGTCGACGTCATTTTGTCAGTCAACATCAACGCCAGTTAGAAAGCCTAGAACATTGTGCACACAAACCTCTCCAACCACTGTCAAAACCCCTGTCACTGACGCCGCAATATCCCCCTTCCCCCAACTGAAACGCAAGACAGTATATTTAGACTCAGACGATGAGGACATCGATCAACCTCTCATTGCAGAAGAAGAAAAATTGCTGACGCGGCTTGTGAAAAGAAAACTGCGACAATCCGAAGACAAAATGACAGTCAGGTACAAAACCAGAGGTCAGCCTATCGTGTTGAAAAAGGTCACACAGCTCTGTAAAGGTCACACAGCCCCGTAAACCTTCTGCTCTGGCACCGTCTCCACTGCGGAAAAAGCGGCCCCAGATGATGCAGAAAATCAGAATGAACATATCAGGAAGTAGTAAAGAAGACGTCATCAAACAACAGGGCTCTGAAATCAGGAGATCAGCTCAGTCTCACAGACAAAAGATTCTGGAAGCAGCTGGGTGTGGCCCAGTGAGAGTGACCAGAGAACAAGGGTCTGCACTGTGAACCACCCTGAGGATGAGCTGGACAGCACATAGGATGCAGAAGAGATTTTTAGAAGTGTTGGGGTGACATTTGAAAGTGAACAGAAAGAAAGAGAGGCACAGAAGGAAGCAATGTTTGGAGAATTAGAAATAGAAAAGACAAACCTTGTGTATGTAGATGAAGAAGGGAGACAAAAAGAGGTAGAGGTAGCAGTAGGAAAAATCAAAGACATCCCCCAGACTGTCAGCAACCTACTAGATGAATATGACAAACACAACAAACTGACATGGCACAACAACACAATTCCACAAGATGAGGTCTGGGTGAAGATAGGAGGGGATCATGGAGAGGGCACATTCAAACTCATGCTACAAATTGCAAATCTTCACATACCAAATTCCAAGCGCAACACGTGTCTCCTGGCCATTGTGGATTGTAAGGATAGTCCATGCAATTTGAGAAGAATCACAGATCCCTACCAACAACAACTGGAGGCTCTGAAGTCCCTGACATGGAGGGACAAAAAGATCAAAGTGTTCCTGTTTGGGGACTATGACTTTCTCCTCAAATTGTATGGACTGTCAGGTGCTCAGGGAACACACCCATGTCTCTATTGCAATGCATCAAAGTCACAAATACAGACACCAGCACACTGCAATGAAGGCAACATCACACAGCACACATTGCAGGGCATCAGTGCAGACTACAGAAAATACACACAGTCCAAAAAGAAAATCGCCAAACTTCACAACAATGTTATCAGGGAACCCATCATTGATGTAGAGTTGACCCATGTGGCACCCCCATACCTGCATATTCTGCTGGGCGTGGTCAAGAAACATCCTGACCTGCTGGAAAAGGACTGCCACAGCCTTGACCAAGACAGGGCAATCACTAGCAAACCAGGGGAAACAGGTCGGCTCTGACTCAGCCTTTTCTGAGTTCGTGAACCAACAGAAAGAGATGCTAGCAGCTGAAGAAGAAAAAAGAGTGTTAGAGGGTAAGATTGTTTTCAATGAGTCAGTAAATGAAACAGAACCACTCAGTGTTTTCCAGAAAGAGCAGCATGACCTTGCAGAGTTAGTGTGGATAAAGCAACAAGAAATAGAAGAACTCCACTCACAGCATTTTCCAAAACTGGCCGGCCCTGTTACCAAGCACTTAGATTTTGTGCTTCAGCAGGCAGCATAAAATACATCCACAGGCCTACCATGGATGATCGTTTGTTGGTAACCACTGCCACACCTACCTGAAGCCAGACACAATAGACCATCTGTGTGACAGTGTAGTGGACAAAACAGCAGAACTGACTCAGGACACAGACATCATTCTGAAGGCTAGGAACATTTGTCATAAGTTCAAAACATTGAACACACTATTTTCCCACATTCACGCAGACATCTCCCATCAAACACCCATGACTGACACAGACGAGACTGGATAGCAATATCAAGGAATACATGGCTTTCTTTCGCAGATCATTCCCAGAAACGCCTGTCATTCCAAAGCAGCACATTCTGGAAAGTCACTGCGTTCCGTTCATCCGATCTCACCGTTTCGGCCTGGCATTACATGGGGAACAAAGAAGGGGGGGGGGGGGGGTGGAGGGGGGGGGGGGGGGAGCAGACACACGCACTCGTCAACTTATTGAAAAGACAGGCATGGTCACAGAAAAAACAGGATGCAAAACTGCAGGTGATAATGGAAAAACACATGGCATATGTCTCCCCGAAAAACCAGACATACTTCCCTCAATTGGAAAATTTCAAATCCAATAAAATGCCGAATGCGTAAGAGGTGACAAGCATTCCCGGTTAAATCTCAATTAAAAGCAATTAATTGATTAAGTCAATTACAATTCCAGATAAAGAGCGTGTCGGTGTGTAATTCCAATCAAAGTAGGTGTGAGGTGGAAATAAATTTCAATGTGTGTGTGTGTGAGGTGGAAATACATTTCAATGTGTGTGTGTGTGTGTGTGTGTGTGTGTGTGTGTGTGTGTGTGTGTGTGTGTGTGTGTGTGTGTGTGTGTGTGTGTGTGTGTGTGTGTGTGTGTGTGTGTGTTATCCCTCTGTTTGTATACCGCTGTTGTTGGTGTGTGGGTTTCTGTCAATGTGTGTGTGTGTGTGTGTGTGTGGTGTGTGTGTGTGTGTGTGTGTGTGTGTGTGTGTGTGTGTGTGTGTGTGTGTGCACGCTCTCTCTCTCTCTCTCTCTCTCTCTCTCTCTCTCTCTCTCTCTCTCTCTCTCTCCCTCTCTCTCCCCAGTCGTGAGTAGGCTCACCATGAAGATGAAAATGCGGCAACATTTTGCATTGGTGTGTGTGTATGTGACATCAGTTTCAAATGATTGGAATGGGCAAAAGTACAAGGTCAGGTAGGAAGCATTTCATTGTTTATGACTGACATCTGCATGTGTGGCATGCTAAAATCTTGCTTTACTAAAAGCATGGTGCGGTTGTGATAGAATCAGTATCGGCATGCTTCACAAGCTCATAGAGCACACAGATAGACAAGCAAAACATGCCTAGGCCATGCTAGGGAAACCGCCGTCGTGTTCCCAGTGAAGCTGACCAGTGCCGACAGTGACTGTTTATTTGGGCCCTGTACAAGCTGTCAGGTAGGAGTAACAGGATTAATTTTCTGTCAGTTGTAAAGGAAAGATTTGCATGTCCAATATGTCTGAGTTTGAGCGTGATTGAAAGGACGACACATGCTCTCCACTGAGTTGAACTTTCATTTCATTTGTTGTGTGTTAGTTTGTCTGTTTCAATCGTTTTTTTTTTGTTGGAAAATCTTTGTGGTGCTTGCCAGCAATGCGTATGAAACAAGACCTATTCATGTTTGGTATCGTTCTGTCAGTCAAAGATCCCACAATCCAGTGACATCAATCGACTACAGTTCGCTTCATTCTGGCGCAAAGTATTAATGAAGAAACACAGCACCCCATTTCCAAAACACCAGTATCAGTGAAGCTGACCAGTGCCGACAGTGACTGTTTATTTGGGCCCTGTACCAGCTGTCAGGTAGGAGTCCCATGAATAATTTTCTGTCAGTTGTGAAGGAAAAATATGTATGTCCAATATGTCTGAGTCTGAGCGTGATTGAAAGGACGACACATGTTCTCTACTGAGTTGAACTTTCATTTCATTTGTTTTGTGTTCGTTTGTCTGTTTCAATCGTTTTTGTTGGCAAATTTTTGTGGTGCTTGCCAGCAATGCGTATGAAAGAAGACCCATTCGTGTTTGGTATCATTCTGTCAGTCAAAGACCCCACAATTCAGTGACATCAATCGACCACAGCTCGCTGCATTCTGGCATAAAGTATTAATGAAGAAACACAGCACCCTATTTCCAGTACACTATCAGCCAGACAGCTAGTATCACATTACGCGTAGGGAGGAAAGCTTGTGGGAGGTTAGCCCAAGGAAGCTGACAGCTGTTGGCAGTCGTGCGCTATCTAAACAAACTGTGGCCATCTCCATCTCTTCCCTCTCGTGCCCCCACGGGCCGGCCTTCTCGTGGCGGGGGTGTTTCTCGACTAATCTGAGCCCACCCCTTTCCTGATTTTCTGCCTACCGTGTCTTTTACTATCTCCTTTTCCCCCATAAAGTCTCCCCACATAAACTGCAGCCTCTGTTTTGTCTAGTTTCTGCCTACCCGGCTCTTTAATCTGTACTTTAATCTTTACTTACAAGCCTTCTTTGAAACACTTCTCCTTTTCTCTGCGGTCTTCTTCGGACCCACTGTGTTTGCCGTGCGGTGCATCCTGTAAGGGGGTGGGGGTTAGGGGGGTGGGGGGGGGGGGGAGGAATGAGATCCTGGTGATTGAGAGAGCCTACTGTTCTCAACACATCACTTTGGCTCGGACCACCTCTAAGACGGGTGGCAGACATTGGCCCGTGTATGTCAGTCGGCTGCCTCTATGTGAGGTTGGGTCAAACTGGGTAGTTTTTGGCCGGCCTTGGAAGCCTTGTAAGTGTTCACCGTCTGTCCCCGGTGGTGTGTCATGATCTTGGCGGAATAGGTTAGTTGCGTTCTATCTGGTGTATATCCCTGCTGAAACCTGGAGGGGTTCAAGAGTTGGATTTCTCCTTGACCCTGGCCCCTTGTTGGACTTCATGGTGGGTGGGTAGGCAGGGATGAACTTAACTCAAACCATGGCTCATTCCAAACAAAAACGGAAAATAAATTGTTCCTCGGACTCAGACTTGGACTCAGACTCGGATGATGAAGTAAGGACAGCATCTGGATTTTGGCCTTGTTGGTTGGTGATGGAGGGTGTAGACGAAGCTCGCCCTCTCTGTGGGGTGAATGGATTGAATCCTTTTGCAATTTCGAGAGGAGTAGAAGGACTCTCCGGCGTACCCAAATCAATGAAACATCTAAGAAACGGTTCTTTTTTGATAGAGTGTGCAAAACAAAAGCATTCTGAGTTGCTTCTCAAGTCGACGACATTGATTGACAGGCCAATCAGAGTGACACCTCACAAAACATTGAATTCAAGCAAGAGCGTCATCAGGTGCCGTGATTTGAGAGGCGTTTCAGAGTTAGAAATAAAGACGGAACTGGCTTCCCAGGGTGTGACCCACGTCCACCAGGTTCTGGCGCGAAAATACCAAGACCGTGTGCCAACAGATACTCTTTTCCTCACTTTCTGTACAACAACTCTCTCCATGTATGTGAAGGTCGGACATTTGAGGGTTCCCATCTCCATGTACATTCCTTCACCTTTGCGATGCTTCAAATGCCAAAAGTATGGACACATTAAGGACAGGTGTACAGAACAGGAGGAGTGTGGCAAGTGCTCAAAACCAGTGCATGAAGGTCCGTGTGATTGTCCGCCCTGTTGCATAAACTGTAAAGGCAACCATCCTGCTTTCTCGAAGGACTGTCCAATCTGGCGCACCGAGTCTGAGATCCAGAAAGTACGCACAGAGAATCGAATTTCGTTCTTTGAGGCAAGGAAACTTGTGGAGAATAGACAGTCCTCCCTCAGCAAGTCATATGCTGATGTCGCCAAGGGGAGCATGGTAAGTGTTGGTGTTCAGACTGATGCTGTTCAACTTCAGGCTGGCTGTCAGCATCATGATCGGCAGATGCAGCAGGAGCCTCAACATGTACAGAAAGAAAGTGGAAAAAGAAAGCAAAATTCAAACAATGCCTTGGAAGGAGGCTCAATATCCACCTCCCCCCGGACTCCTCGAGGGTCTGAGCCCCCTTCCTCTAATCCCAGACCCTCCGGGAAGGCTACACAGGTAGCCTCTTTGTCTGGGGAACACTCCAGAAGTCGACCTCTGATGAAGCCTCCTCTTCCACCTCGTTCATCTGGGGGTGGAAATAAGTATCGTCCTTCGTTAGCCAAGAAGGTGGTATCTCCATTGCCTTCTTCCAATCGCTTTTCTCCTTTGGAGATAGAAGGTGATGGGGACAACGCGATGGAGTAATTTTCTTTTTTTATTTTTTTTTATTGTCATGGCCCTTATTCATTGGAATATAAGAAGCATTAATGCCCAATATGAGGAACTCCAGCGGTTGTGTTCTGACCTCAAACCTAGTGTTGTTGCGCTGCAGGAAACATTGTTGAGACCAGGAAAACATTTTTCATTGGCAGGCTTTAGTTCAGTAGGTTTTCCTTCTTTACCTACAGATACTGGCCATGGTGCCGGTGTCTCTGGGGGTGTTTCCCTTCTTATTCACAGATCTTTATTATTCAGCCAAGTTAACTTAAATACCCCATTACAAGCTGTTGCAGCCAGGATTACTTTTAATAAAACATTAACTCTCTGTTCAATCTATTGTCCTTCTGGTACAATATCTAAGCAACAAGTCATTGATCTAATAGATCAGCTTCCATGTCCTTTTTTCATTTTGGGAGACTTTAACGGGCACCCCCCCCCCCCCCCCCCCCCTTGGGGTAGCTCATATTCCTCACCTCGGGGTCTCATGCTGGAAGAGATCTTAAACGAACTGGACTTGTGTTGCCTAAATGATAAATCACCAAACATACATGCATTCTTCAAATGGTACTCTTTCGTGTTGGGATTTGTCAGTGTGTGATCCTCATTGGTTCCAGACTATGACTGGTCAGTTCACGATGATCTGCACGGAGCGCCATTTCCCTGTTATACTTGCTTCAATTTTGAAGGACCTGTTTCCTTTCTCAGCAATTTTTGCTTTTAAAGGGCTAATTGGGATTTCTTTCGTTCAGCCTAACTGATAAGTGGATGCTGAAATCGTTCTTCCAATAGAAGATCCAGCGGAGTCCTTTACTAATGTTTTGTTTCATGTGCGAGAGATACTATCCCACTCACAAAACCAGGTCCCCAACTACCTATACGCCATGGTACACCAGGATTGTAAGAATGCTTGCAACGTTCGCAGAGGGCCCAAGGTTTAGTTCTTTCAGCATCCTGTGGCCCTAAATGTTCAATCTTATCAGAGGAAAAAAGCAATGGCGAGGTTTGTTTGTAGGGAAGTAGACGGTGTCTTGGAGAAATTTTCTTGCTCTAACCCCCCCCCCCCTTTCCAAGAAAAAAATGGGGAGTTGTTAAACAAATTACGGTCAAGAACAGCTGCCCTTCAATCCACCATTTTAAAACTTGATGATACACTCATTCACTGACGGACGGGCTGTGGCTAACTTACTCCTAGAGTCAAAAATCCGCCGCATTTTTAAAGATCAAAACGCAAGAAGCTTGACTTTTCCTCACCCAATCAAGAAGACTACAACTTGCCCTTTAATCTAAATGAACTGAAGTCTGCCTCGCAGGCATGTCATGATTCTGCTCCTGGTCTTGATGAAATACATTATCAACTCTTAAAACACCTTCTGACTCAGGTCTTAACATTCTGCTTCAAGTTTTTAATTCACGTCTGGCGTCTGGGTCTTTCCCAGCTTCATGGAAAAGGGCCCGTAACTGTTCCCATTCCGAAGCCAGGGAAGGATCATTCAAACCCAACCAACTATCATCCAATAGCCTTAACAAGTTGTGTTTGTAAAGTGATGGAAAAATGGTAAATGGTAGGCGCATGTGGAAATTGGAAACTGATGGCTTTTAGCCATGGAACAGTGTGGTTTTAGAAAGCATCACTCTATCATGGACCATTTAATCAAATTGAAACCACTATTCGAAACTCTTTTTAGATAAAAGCATGTTGTTGCCATTTTTTTTCGACATAGAGAAGGCCTGTGACACGACGTGGAAGTACGGAATCTGTCAGACCACCATCGGATTGGTTTCCGTGGCAATCTCCCAGTGTTCATAGAACAGCTTTTGGCAGACAGATCCTTCCAGGTCCGTGTGGGGACAACATTGTCAGAAATTCATGAGCAGGAAATGGGTGTTCCACAGGGCAGTGTCCTTTCCCCGCCCTGTTTAGTATAAAATAAATGAGATTGTAAATTCTGTCAACCAAGGTTCAGACTGCTCTCTTTTTGTTGATGATTTGGCCCTTTATGCATCTGGGAAGACATTTGCTGGTATACAGCGCCAACTCCAATTGTGTGTCTATAAAGTCCAACAGTGGGCAGTCGAAAATGGGTTCAAGTTTTCATCAGTTAAAACAGAGTGCATCCACTTTCACAATTTCAGACAACTTTTTCTGCCACCAGAAATTTTCATAGATAAGGCAAAAATTCCTGCTGTCACAGAAGCCAAATTTCTGGGTGTTACCTTTGACCAAAAGTTAAATTTTAAAGCCCAGAGAATGTAAATATGTTTGTTCACGACCACCCATGTGATTCTGCCCGAAAACCCCTTTTTCACATACAAATCACGTCCATCACATGTCAGTTTTGGTCAAATTTAACACCTGTTTTCCAAAAAAATTAACACCTCAAAACCTCTAAAATTGACGTAAATTAGTACATTGAAACGGGGGTTTCCGTGCAGAATCACATGGGTGATCGTGAACAAACATATTTACATTTCTCTTACAGGGACATAAAAATTACGGGGTTACAGTGCGCTCTTCTACTTCCAGCACCATTATAAATCAGAACAAACAACTGGCCTTCCATCTTGGTTAGTTATTTTTACATCCAATGAATGTATAGGCCCATTAATATTAATTCTTTAAATTGACTGTTTTTTCCAACTGAGATTAATCGATAATCGCAAAACCCTGCCTTAATTGACGCAAAACCTTTAGAACTGTAGATGGATAGCCATCAAACAAATTAGCTTCTGTTTTTAAACTGTTGTAAGGACATACAAAATTGGGTTCACTAGAAAATCAGACGGTCTGTTACCTTCAAATTTATAAACACCTTCTCTTGTACTAAATCTATAAGCTCTGTCACTACTGTGAAAGCCTAAGATTTTGCCAGGCTCTTAGGGAAAGTATACTCTCTTCTTTCTTCTAGTGGAAAATGTATAGTAATTCTGAGGTTTGCTTCGTTAATTTTTAACAATATGCCAAATTCGCTAAGTACTTCTTTTAAAGAACAAAAGTTGTAGTAACCATCAGGTATTTGCACATGAGTTATTTGATTGCCCACCTCGTTACTAATATTGATCCAGTTATTTTGAGCCCCCCTCATATATGTTAGCCCACATAACTTTAAAGCCAATTTCTTTAAGGGCAATCCTACAACTCCCGCGCCAATTGACAATTGGATACGTTAAGAACACACGCTCGTTTTGTGGAATTATATAGATGAACTCCTTTTTATAACTATTTAAAAAAAACTAATTAAAAAAATGGAACCATTTAAATATAATGAAGTGTCACTTACAATGTAGGAGCGTTTTATAATCCTAAATATTTGACTTCAGCAATCTAACCATTGCAGTAGATGAATCATACGGCTTCCAAGTCAGACTTGTAACCCACTAACTAAATATTCAAATCCCCCAATAAAGAATGATAGAGTACCATCAGCATGGTCATCCCGCCCTATGACGTTTTATCAGAACCAGTTAAATTTTGCCATTTACTGCGCAACTACTGGCTGCGGTGTGTTTCATATGCAAAACCATTTAAACCACCCCAATCTTTTAGTAAGGGCAGTATATAACTTTCATGTTTATTACCAGTACAGGCGAATACTAACTGACTACAAGTAGTCCTCCAAGCGACAGCGCGTTTAATCCATTCAACAGCCCAATGAACAATAATGCATATGAAAGAATCTGCAACGAATTTAACATTAATCCTTTAACTGATTTTAGACAAAAGTTAGACCGCATCATGTGATGGGTTCATTGTATTTGTGGGGTGTAAAAAGAGAATATACTTATGACTACTGGCCTGGCCACACTTCTTTTCAACCAGACAAACAAGTTCGATTAGGATCCATAGAACAAAAACATCCTAAAGCCTGGACACATTTATCTTAGATGAAAGTGAGGGCCTAACAATGCTAGGAGTGCAAAGACTTAATGACTCCATAAGGACATACGTTTGGTGTCTATTAGGAGCACAAGCACAGACCAAGTCTAGCATACTAGATCAGTCTACAGGCTTTGATGCCAGAAAACAATTTTTAGCCAATTTAGAAGTGCTATTAACTCTGCTGTTGATTTGCCTGCCAGCATACAAAGGTATCAAGACGTTCTTGCACATGCTAGGTCAAAGGTTGACTTTGTTGTAGGCCATGGATTATACATGCTACCCTCTGACCTTAGACTACAGATTGGCATGATACAGAATTATAACAATGAAATCCTCATAGCTGGAGACGATCAAAACTTAGGACACAATCAAGGCTTAAACACAAGGCCCCTCCATCCATTTTAAAAAAAAGTACCTAGCCCTGAAGAAAGCGATCCAGTTATAAGCGCCCCACAGCCAGAAAGCAGTCCAGAAAGCACTCCACCTGTTGATCTACCTCGCGCTGACAGTCATACTAGCGAAAAGACAGCCCTGTTGTGTTTTTAACTTTCACTGGATTAGCTATACTTTATTTCACTAAAAATTAATCCAGCAGCCAGAACTCCTAACGTCCACAGATGGTCAGCCATATAACCAGCCACCTTACCTATAGTAGACAAAACCCAACTAACAACACTGCCTATTATGCCAGGCAGAGCATCAAGCGCTTTAGCCGCTAACTTCTTAATAGGTTTGCTAGATGAAGTAAGTTGTTTTCTAATCCAACTTTTAACGGGCTGAGGCGTTGGAGGCGCTACTGGTCCCGGTGGTGCACCGGCCTGTTAAAGCAACGAGTGTAGAGATAGCAAACCCTACAGGCCGTTAATTACTAATCTATTGTAATCCTTGTTTCTTGACAGAGTCCTTATTCTTTCAGCTAGCGTAGTGTTTTTCATAAAGTATTCTGTTTATAGTTTCTTTTTCTGCTTGTTTGCGCTGCTAGCTGCACTCTGTTAGTAGAACAGCATTTCTAACCTGGCTTCCTTAGCAACCTTAAATCTTGTAATTTTCTGCTGTATTTTAGCTTTTTCTTCTCGCCCTAAAATTGTTATCATCTGTATCAGCGAGTTTATTTTTTTCTTCTTCTATCTCTATACTAGCTCGTCAAGTTTTCCTAGATTGTGCGCTAGTGCCTCCCTTACAGTTGTAAGGCATTTCTTAACCACCTCAAGTTCGCGCTAAGCTTATTGGTTTTCACTCCTAAGGTCTCAATTTCACGCTCAGTGGGTTCAGAATCGTCAATTGTGCTAATGTTTTTCTGATTGTCTCCTCACTTAAACTCGTTTCAATTTCTGCTAATAGTTCATCTTGCTGTTCGATTTAAATCTGAAGAGGTATGTTTTGTATTTTAGATTGTGTTGGCAAACTCTTTGCCCCAGTTCTGTAAACGACTAACGGCTCGGCTCTAAGCTCTATAAAGGTTTAATTGTTCTGCCTTAGCAATAGGGAGTTTTCGCCTTATTGTGCTTAGTTTTAAAAACCTGTTTGGGTTTTGCATTGAAGTAGCATTTACACGACCTCCTGCACCAGTTTTTATATACAAATGCCCACCATCTTCCTCAAATCGTTAGGATCAATCACTTCTGGCAGCTCTCGTCCTATGCTTCTATAGAATGATAGAATTCTTTCTCGCAATAGTTCTTGGCGGTGTCTAGGGAGTAAAGAACCTGCTCCTCAAGCTTTCCTGCAATGAAGGGCCTAGTTCTGTTTCATCTTCTTCTTCAACAGGATCAATCGGTGTCAAAATCTTCTTCCTTATTTTTATTATAATTCTTTTTTGTTTTATAAAAAATGAACTCATATGGTTGTGACCTCGATCCATACAGAAAAGAGAAGGAGCCCACGGCGTAAAAGGTATAAGGCAGACTGTTATTAGTGTAATACTCCATCAACATGAGCCTGGACAGATTTAACAGTTATGTTTCCTGATCTTGGCGCTGATGATGTTTAATGCCAGGCACCGCTAAACTATCATTCAAATAGATATTAAATCGACAGATCCTAATGCTAGTGTTGTTGCTAATTTAGGCAGGGCTATCGTTAATCATATAGAATTAGACTGAGGAAATCGTGTCGTTGTACTAAGAGAGGCAGACATTTTGCCCTCTATTCTGATCTATGGCTGCCTAAAAAAAAAGAAAAGAGAAAGTTTATCAGGGATACAAAGCCCAAACGGCCTCAAGCACAGGCTTAAAGTGGGTGATGCAAGAAGATGTTAAAGATGAGGCAGTGCCAGAAGCATTTGGCAACAGAATCTGCATCCCTCAGATTTGAACTGTTAAGAGCGCTATGCCATATTACCAAGGCGCACTAAAAGAGAACTTATTATATCTAACATTTAATCCAGCGATTCTGTCGTTCTGTCTGAAGACCCTTTAGCTAAATACACAGTTAGCGACATTTCTCTTGAGTTTGATGTTGTACTAACCCTGGATGGCCAGAACAATCTTAACCCAGTATAAAAGTAAAACAGTTATTTATTATGAAAGGGTTATACACGCCATTACAGAAAATAAAAACAAGCGAGACACTCTTTGGAACATACATCTAAATCAGTCTCTGAAGTCTTTAAAAGGAATTTTGTTCTTATTTACTGAAGAAATAACTCCTTTTCAGAGAGAATCAGAAGCGTTTTATAATCCAAAAATTGAGAAGGTTGATGTGCAATAAATGGCAAGTCTGATCAGTTGTATTCGGGTCGCGGTCTTTACCTCACCAACACTTTGATGAAATAAGAAAGTTGTTCGCTGGAGGTAGACAAGAGATCCTGCAGTTGATCGTGTATGTAAAAAAACTTCACCTTTATGATGTAAGACTTGAAGACTACTTAATATCCAAATATGGGTGTGGTTGGATTTTAGATCTACATTTGACAACAGATTGTTTGGAAGTGGAGAAAGGGTAGGGCAAGAATGGTATAAAATAAATATTCACAAGAAAGCAGACGGAAACGGACCAATAAAAATGCACATTTTTATGGTTTGTGATGCTCAGTTAAACATTGAAGAAAAAGGCTAAAAGACGTGGCTCATTAAATGCAGAAGAATATTCTAATAAAAACAGATGGAGAGCTTGAAGTTTCTACCAAAAGATCCACACTGTTCTCTCATCTGCGGGATTACTGGGTGTGGGAAAACTGTTTCGTACTTGATTTGTTACAAACAATATACAGGTTTCATTACGAGTACATTGTTATATTCTGCACAACCATTAAGCACAACAAGTCTTACAAAGAAAGGAAGTTTATTTGGACAGACGAGAATATATTTTTAGTTGATCCTAGCGACAAACTGAGCGATTGTTTAGAACATTACTAAAGGCTATTTGAGGGAACTGAAACGCTGTTTATTATTGTGATTGTTCAGCTGAACAAGACATTGTTAAAAAAAGAAAAGCTCTGTCAAAGCTGGCCTTTAGTGGCTGCCACGCCTTAGTTTCTGTGTGGCTCTTAACTCAGAAATACAATGCTGCTTAAAAGACTTTAGATCGCAGTTAAAATCGGTTGTATTATTTTACACTAAGGACAAAGATAGTTTTGAAGAATGTTTAAGTGAAAATTATATAATAAGGGACAAAGATGAGTTTAAAAAAATAAAAGAACAGTTAGAAAAATCTAAGCACGCTAAGCTATGCTTACGGACTGACCCCCCAGTTCAATACGTTTGTTTATTATAATTTGTTTATTATTGATTGCTTATAACAATTTGTTTATTATATTTTTATATTATAAAAAGAATGTCTCGGGGCCAGAATCAAAGCGCAGCTAGCTCCTAAATGCGTTGCAGTAGAGCTAAAAGACCTAGCAGACACAACTGAGTTTGATCTAATAGGAGTGCCAGGAAATGTTTACGGATTTGAGTACACAGATGACGGGGTTTACAAACGACAGAAATTGAAGACAAAAAACGACAGCAGTATCCTACCCTAGAAGAGATAAGAAATTTAAGGGCAAACGATTTTGGCAAACACGAATACAAACTTCATAAAAGAGAGAATGCTTGGGCGCTGCTTCCTGAAATTGCTTGGAATTTAAAGTTTGAACTACGAAGCCCCAATGTATACTTTGATAAGAAAAACAATTTTAGAAAAGCCTTAATGTGTAGGGCCCTATCTTGTTAGCCTAGTTCCAGGAACACAACAGAAAAAACAGATTGAAATAACTATGCAGGGTTCTGAATATATGCTACAGAGAAAGAAGTCCGCTGAAGTGGGGAATGAAACTGTCGGTTAGAATTTACCCCGTCGCTATCGTCACTACCTAGGCAAATGACAATGATTTTTTGCGCTATTTATTACTCCGAGGGAGGGCGATACTAGTTTGCCAGAACATACGTTAATCAGAGGTATACAAATAAAGGCTGAAAACTTGGATGGTCCTCTTAAGCTCAGTATTGCAATTACTAAAAACGGAGACAAAATAAACACACCATGTATCATCTGACAAGGTTACTGTGATGGTTGACAAAGACAAACTAACAGTACTTGACTTTATTCTCATTAAGTATGTTGATTTTATTGCGTTTTACTCTGTTAGTGAAGTGCTGCAGAAGGATTAATAAGAAGATATGTACAAGATTAATCAATAAAATAATCTTATTAAAAATGGAGGTTCAACAGTTTAGATTAAAGCAAATAACTGAACTTCAAAAGGAAATAGAAAGCGACTTAGATAAGTATAAGCTTACTAGAAAGAAATATGCTAAAGCTTTAAATACTCTTTCTTATGTAATTACTGGCTCATCGGCTGTAGCTAGCGTAAGTGCTGGATCTAGTGTTGCTGTTTTAGCTACTGGGGTTGGGGCGCCAGCCTCTTTAGCATTAGGAGGTCTCGGGTTAGGGTTTTAGGCGCTGTGTCTATGATTGTAAGTGCCGTTTTAAAAAAATAACTCCTAAATTACAAAAGCATACTGCCATTGTGGCCCTAGCATCAGCAAAACTGTGTTCATTAAGATTAAGAATAAGCAAATCACTACAGGATGAAAACATTACGGACGAAGAATTTCAGAGGCTTATGGCCGACGGTGAGGATTACAGGCGGCAAAAAATTGAACTTCAAAGGGAGTGGGAGAAGACTTTTACTTCACGACAGGTAGACACTGATGCAATTAAACAGAACATTGAAAAACAAACACACGATCAGTTAAACCCAAAATAGGCCAAAAAAATAAGTTTAACAAAAATAAACACTATTTTTTTTTGTTAACTCACTGTGTTGGTGGGACAACTTGCAGCTCTTCACGAACAAAGGATCTTTTAGGGGCAGGCTTTTTAGACGAGAGAGTCTCTCTTAAATAATGTACGGGAGGGTTCTGTTTTCATGATTCTTTCAACTTCATATACATCTACACTCATATAGGATCTGTGGCTCTAATTCTAACATCGCCTTCTGCCTCTCCAGGAGCATACAAGTATCTTACTTTTAGTCCAAACGGCAAAGAGTTTTTGATTACTTGGATGTCTTCAGTAATGCTAATTTTTTTAATT
This sequence comes from Conus ventricosus, assembly GCA_018398815.1. Classification (NCBI taxonomy): domain Eukaryota; kingdom Metazoa; phylum Mollusca; class Gastropoda; order Neogastropoda; family Conidae; genus Conus; species Conus ventricosus. Next base: position 41,566,251 of record CM031626.1, on the reverse strand, counting down.
TACTGCTTTAAGGCCTGTTGCTTTAAATTCTTCATTGTTCATGGCGCGTAAGACTGCTGGCAACCTCCTAACCCATTCTGTGTTACGCGTTCTGTCCATAATTTCTCTGTGATATTGATAGGTAAACAGACGTTCAGCTAGATTCTTATTAAAGTTTTCTACTAGGGCCTGTGATCGATGGTTGCTGGGATCCCTCTCTTAACTGTAACATGATGTTTTAAAAACACTGGTTTACAGAACCTTTAAACTCTTTTCCATCATCAACGTGAATCAGCCTAGGATACTTTAATGGGCCTCTCTGTATATTTGTTGTAAAGCCACAGCCACAGCAGTTGAGCTTTTATCTGTTAAAGGTTCAGCGTCTTTGTATCTTGAAGCCATGTCAACAACTGTCAGAGCATACTTAAACTTTTTTCTTCTAACTTTGTCACCTGGAAGATACAGCAAGTCCATTTGGTGGGTGTCATTAGGAACTGAGTTAACAAATCTAGGCCTATTATTCTTTTGGGGCAGGCAGATATATTTGCCAAATTGCCTGTTTTGAAAGCCAGTCTTTCGCATCTGATTCAGACACTCTAGCGGCTTTACTCAGTTTTTCAATAGCGGTCTTTCCTTTCAATACCCTTTAGGAAAATATATTTTGTACATAGTATTGTCCATAAGAAGGACTGTATTTTAATTGTATTTTTAATTGGTTTTAGATTGAATATGCGAGAAGAATGATTGCTCCCATAGCACCCACAATAAAGCCAATTTCTGCTATTTTCTGTTCTTCTGATGGTTCATAAAAGTCAGACAGTTCTGGCGGTGGCGATGTAAGAAACTTCTTTCCTGTCACTAAGTAATACTCATTCATTGCCTCATCAACGTCTGTAAATGTGTGCTCTGCATGGCCCTGTTCTCTTAACTTTTTATTAATAAAGTCTAAGTGAGCAATTCGTCTTTTCTCGTAAGCGTCTCTTGCCTTAGCTAATCTTCCATTGTCTTGTTATGACGTTCTCTCTCTTCATTGGACCTCAATTTACTAAACATATAATTGCTTCCAGAGAAGGCTAAGCATTAACAATAGCTCCTCCTACCATCATAACTACTCCCGCCATCTTTTTATAAATCATATTTTCTTATGAATTAATCCTTCTATGAACTAATATTTTCTGGGATAATCCCTGTGTAACAGAAAGTCTTTTGACGCAATACCTGCAGTAATTACAACTTAACCTTAACAACGTCCCTCATGTCTAACCTTCCCTAGGTCAGCCGGCTTCATTCTAAACATGTTTTTGCTAGCACGCTATAGCCTATACTAAGGCCGCTAATTACAGCAGTGTGGTAAATCGTATTGATAATCTTTTTTTCACTCATCTTTTTATTAACTAAAAAAATAATTAAAATAATCATAATACGAAAGGCTGTCTATGTGCTTTTTAATCTATAATCTTTTGTGTTAAAGCTAAAATAAGTTGCAACTAGTTTTGGGGAATCTTCTATCTTTCCCATGTTGGGCGGTTTTATTCCTAACAAACATTTTGCAAGGGTTGAAAAAACTAAACACCAACGATAGGCACTGCATAATTAACCAGCGTTAAACTCATGGTTTTAAAAGATATTATATTATTTTATTGCTTTTAAAAATGGATTGTGACGAACTATTAAGTGTGAGGGGCAAGCAGACTACCCCGTAGACAACTGCCATAAAGAAAGATTATATTCTCTGCCGCATGTGGAAAAACTAGACAGTATTTTAGGCTCTGAATAAGTATTGAACAGATTCAGCAACTATCTACTTCAGACGTTGAGAAGTTACTACGCTAGGTACGAAGCACAACTGGGGTCAAAAATGGTTAGATCGGTGGGTCAGACAATGATTAGTTTATATGCTAAGTTAGTAAGTAGGTGCGCCAGTTGATTCGAAGAAGATTTTAAAAAATGACTTATCACAAGATCCGGTTTTAAACAAGTCCCTAGAAACTCTTGCATGTGACATGTATTACAGATTTGGACTATGTTATGCCCATTCATCATGGGGTTAATTACTTTTAATCATATTAATTTTGATCATATTAAATTTAATCGCAATAAAAAAAATGAGCGATCAGGAGAAGAAGACGCTACAGAACAGCCCGCAGGAGCAATGAATGTGCCACAGGTGAATGTACGCAGGAGCAGAATGTGCCACAAGTGAGTAATGTTACTATGGCTAAAATCCTGGGCGTGTTGAGGCTGGGCGTAAACTAGCTGAATGGAACAGACTGAGAAAATCAAACCAATCAACAAAACAAAAATTGTTAGATAGTAATACAGCAATCGCCACCAACAACAACACAATTAACAACACCACAACACAATCACAAACAAACTATAAGATGTATTATTATGTATTTGCCGCTGTTGTTGTTGGTGGGGGAGTTTTAGCATACAAATGTCTAACGCCATACTTAGCAGCAAAGTCACAAACCCCCACAAAGCCAGTAAAAGAGAGAACCAACTTCTGCAAAAAAAGTGCAACCTCCTGCAGTAGACCCATTTTCTATGGAATAGTTTTTAAGAACTAGATAAAGTACAAGTTAAGAACTAAATAAAGTACAAGTTAAGTTAGTTATAGAAAGTACTTTTTAAGTTAAGTGCAAGTAAATTACAAGTAAAGTACAAGTAATTATAAGTTCTTTTTTAAGTACTAGTTAGGTTCTTAAATAAGTACTAGTTAGGTTCTTAAGTTAAGTTCTTGTTAGGTTCTTAAGTAAGTACTAGTTAGGTTCTTAAGTCAAGTTAGTCAGGTTAATCTTTTTAAAGTTCTCCAATGTCCTACAGCATATGAGAACTCAGGATTGACGTAAGTTCTCTTGTTATTGTTAGAGACTAGTGATTTCTTGTTAACAGCATGTTGTGTTTACTTGATTGGAGAGTAGAGCGCAGATTAACATTTGTGTGATGAAATACTTTGTTTTCAAAGAGGGCTTGCTTGTAGTTGTCGTGAGATATATTTGTTTTGACAACTCTTTACTTATGCCTTTTAGCCTTCTTCATTACAGAGTCTATACATCTTTGACCTCAAACCAACATATTCTTTGATAACTGTCCCATTAAGTTCATCCTTCATCTTTCCAAATACTTTCTTGTTCACAGTTGAATGTAAAGGACTGTCTTTAGGATAGTCGCATGTGTCGTACCACCCATCAACTCCTTTAGCTACTTCTGTTTCTAAGTCTTTATAGAAGTCTTCTGTGGGGACGTCTAGAATAAACTATCAGTGTCTGTGTAAAGGACTCTTGCTTCTGGGTACAGCGGTTTAAAGTAGTCGTACAGAAATTCTAACATCAATAACTTTGACAACTCTAATACGGTAAAAGCCAATAAAACACTGGCTTGTCCAACTTAACATCCTTTTTCTTCATCATAATGCCAACCAAGCTGTCGTTAAATCTTCTAAAGTCTTGATAGTTAGGTTTAGAGGCAAGCTTAATTGCTTGGTTTTCTTTTGTAACTAATTTAACATCTTTACAGTTGTGTACGTTCTCCATGGTTTTACCAAAACAGCTGTTGTTCATCAGTTTAAAGAAGTCTTTTCTGAAGCGTCAGTGGCTTGGGTTCTAAGATCAGTATTCTTCTTGATGTATGGGCCTCAGAAAGGGCTCTTGATCAAAAGCAATGATTCTATGAACAGCTGTCAGCTTTATCCGTGTCTTAGTAAAACTGTAGGAGTCTGTAATGGCACACATATTTAGTTTTATGTCTAGATTAGGCACGAGTTTGGGAGGTTCGATAGGGCTCATCTTTAATCTTTCTGCGGCTAGGGGGTAATCGTTGTGGAGATCGTGTAATTCTTTAGGATAATCTAAATCTACTTCCAAGATTAGCCCTGCTGGATTATCAGGCGTAAGCTGTGACAACATACTTAACACAGTATTGACATCATGAGGCCCTTTTATCATTTTAAAGTTTCTTAGTGGGAGCGGTTGACTCATGGCCCACCATAACAGATTGTTAGCGTCTAAGTACATTAGATAGTTGGATGGTTTGGTGGGGTCATAATCGTCTAAATATTTGTTGTTGGCTTTGCAGTAAGGATGTGAGCCATGCTAATTACCCCCCCCCCCCCCCCCCCCCCCCCCCCCTCAGCCGTCTTCAATCATCTGGAGTGTGGGGAGATCAGAAATTAAGTCAATCTGTATGTTTGTAGACTTTAAGAATGCATCCCAAGAAAGGCCTGGGGCAGAGATGTAATGTGATGAGTCTAAGTTGTAATGTTTCATGCATGTAGATCTGTAATTCTGAAAGACGTCTGCCATAAAACACACGTCAGCCAATAAATACTGATCGTGATAGTCGCCCATCGTTTCACAGTGTAATTTGTCCAGGCTTTCTGAGCGTATTCATATTCAGAGTCAGTTATGTCTTTACCTCTAAGACTAGAAAAGAAAGCGCCTTTAGGAGGAAGCGAGTCTTCATCAAACTATCCCACGAGTTCATGTATTCATAAGGATAAACTCCTTTACGCACTAAAGATGGATCAAAGTATTGTTTAGTGATTGGAAAGTCTTGTAGAGATCCCGCTAACTTATCTAAACTAGCCATCAGATGTTGTGCTGAGTCATAAAAGGATAAAGAGTCAAGAGTAAAAGTCATGTACTTTTCTGAAGACTGTGCAATGCAGGTAACCCTGTTATATTCAGAAGTCACTTCTTGCATGATAAAATGAGAATCGTAACCTCTTAGTTATGAAAGAAGATAGGTAGTTTCCATGTCTTAGGGTCAACCTTAAGTTGAAGATTACAATGTTGTGCGCGACCCCTCTGAACTTTCCAGTAATGTGATACGTGGTCTCTTACTGCGTTGCCTATAATTCTTTATTGCAAATCCAACAGTGCGTAGATGAGTCATAGCGTTCTTGGTCTTCAGGAGTCATATCAATGTCTGAAGGTTTCAGTGGTTGGATAACTGATTGCGCAAGTTGTTTCATCTGATCTAAAAAATCTGCTGGCTGCGTTGGGGCCTCTGTAATCTCAGGTGTTGTGTGTTGACCGTCTGACCTACAACAATAAACGCATAAGAACAATCTGATGGTGGGTTAATACGTTGTTTTTTGTTCTTGCTGTGTGGGCCGTAGTACTGCGGCAAAGAGCGATTCAAGTCAGCATAAACCACGAACGGGCTCATTTGCATTTTGTGTAAAATTTTTAAAACTAACTTTAGACCCTGGTTTAGGTGTAAGGAGTTTGGTTTCACAGTCTACAAAACTTTTACAATGAGTTCTATGGCTGGCAGCTGCTTCTATAGTTGGTATTCTGACCAACATCTTCTACAAAGCTCTTGTTTAGCTGGATGCTTTGTAGTATAGGCCATAAGTCTGCTTATTGTTCTGATTAATACATACTGACTCTTAGGACCGTCTGCAAACAGTATCAAGTCTACGTGTTTGGTTAAGCGGTTCGCCTAAAGTAGGGGCGTTGGGAGGAAACCCTTAGAGGCACTAGATCAGCTTCTACAGACCATGTGTATACGTTTGCAGTAATTGGCTTGTTATGCCTTCAAACTGAGATGATACTTTCTATACTCACTGGAAAGGGTATGTTATTAAAGTTCAGTTCTTGCTTATATTGTTCATAATTAGAAACTCTGTTTGCATGATTTTAACTGGGTGTAAATGTGCTAAAACACACCACATAAAACACATGTCAGAATTATGTATGTTTTAAACTGCTCGTTTAACTCTAACTCTTTTGGGAGGGGAAGGTAAGAATTGCCAATATTGGATAGAACTTTGTTTGTCTTAATTTGATTTCAAGGACTGTCCCTCAGACCATCCAGAACCCCTTAACTTTGCCTCCTCACTTGCATGGTTAACTGTGTAAGCATGTAATCAGCCCAGTTAGAGTTAAAGTCGTGATAGCTAATTACTTCTTTCTGCCTTGTTGAAACCCAAACTGGCATGTTAGTATCGTCAGGCGTTATATAATCAATCAGAACGGCCAACAGCACTTTCACTGGCGGCTCGCGTTGAATAGACTCTGGGATTTTAGAGATAGCATGTGCTACGCTTTCATGAACATTTGTGGGGTTAATAATATTCATGTCTACTTTACTGAACATATTGCTTAATTGTTTGTCACTATCAAATATTTCTTCCATCGTATATAGTTTTCCATCCTCGAATTTATTGTGGCCATCATTTTTAAAGCCAAAATATTTACGTAGATTAAAAAAATAAATGTAAATAAAAGCAAGTAAACCAGGCTTTTATTCTTCACCCAAGTGCCGCAGCACTTCAAGACACGTTAACCTTACAATAACACCGCCAATATTTTAGCTTTTTCTGAATCACTACAGTCAATGTTTATCGCTTTGATTGCTTCGTTAAATAGTTCACTATTATCTTTTATTATATTGTCTAATCATTCTCAAACCAAATTCACTAAAATCAATGTTTAATAATTTCATTGTTTCATCAAATAGTTCATTACAGTTCTTTAAATCAGATTCACTGTGTTCGGCAGCCATTTTTTATATAAAATAAATAAAAAATAATTGTAAATTCAACTGTTATTCATAGTCTTTTCTAATCGTAAAACCCGATCTTCATTAAAGCGAATAGCTACTCCTTCAGGGCTGGTAGAAACAGTCAGATTAACATCTTCAGGAGCCATATTATCACTAAAATGGCAAACAACTTTATAATTGGTTGTGGCCAATAATCTGGTATTTTACTGATAGCTTCCAATAACATCTTCTCGAATGTCTATACGATTAAAAAGATCAGTAATTAATTCTTCAAACCTGTTCTTTAACTGATCTTTATCACCCTCCCTCTCCCAATCCAACTCGTAAAGTATATTAATTAAGCTCTGTAGCTAATTCGGCCTTCATTTTTTAACCAAATTTAAATCATAAATTAAAAAAATAATTAATCAGTTTCTCTTGTTTTTGTGCTATAGGCATGATCTGAATCACACACACACACACACACACACACAAGAATCATTCACACATAGACAGGATGGTGCTTGCAGGGGATGTGAAGGTTGTTTTTTTTTTCACGCTTACGTGGCGTAAATTCAAGACGGCCGCTAAAATCACTTATCAGAGTCCTGAATCAATAATCACAAGGATCTCTTCAAAGTTCTCTCAGCGGCCGTCTGAGACAGCCTTTAAGCAGGTGAAGTGGAGCGTAGACAGCAAGCGACAAAGCAGCAAAAAAAGTCTGATCATCACTGCTGATAACCTTTGACCGCTCTAGGGTGGAGCGCTGAGGAAGCGGCTTGCCACTGTGACCTTTGACCGCTCTAGGGTGGAGCGCTGGAAACGGCTTGCCACTGTGACCTTGACCGCTCTAGGGTGGAGCGCTGGGCTGAAGCCGCAACAACAAAAAGTCAATACTACCGCAGCCGGCGTCTCCTCAGACCGTGGTCTACGTCTCTCACCCGTAAAGCTATGGATCAATAGCCGGCACTGTATCTGCCTCTGTGTGTCTGCTCTCATTGACTAGTGTTGATTTTTCTCAGCAGTTAGCCAGAATACTGCTTTAATTCTCCAGGACGCTTTTGGATTAAATTTTTTTAAACAGTTTTGTTCTTTCAAGCCAATGGCCTAAAAGCAAAGATTGCCGAAAAGTTTTACAATTTTCAGCTTTGATCTCATAGTCGGCCTTCAGTAAAACAGGTGTAATTTCAAACCATTTTTTCAGCTTCATAAAAAGGGCCTTCGTCAATCGGCTCAAAATCAAGTTTCTCTACAAAACAATTACGTAAAAAAGCGTCCAGTTCACTTACTGTCATTTCACTTTTTCGTTGCTTCGTTTCTAAAAGATTTAAGCTCTATTTTGGTTGGGTCGGTTTAGAGCAAGGCTCGCCACGTTCCAATTTTTCAAGATATGAAATCATTTCCGATAATAGTTTTTGTGTTTCAATATTATTCTTTTTTGATCATTCGAATAAAGCAAATGCTCAGTTTGGCTTTCTTGAGAATTAGCGTCCATTGTGGTTTCTTGTGAAGAAGGACGGCCTCCAAATTCGAATCAGCCATTGTTCAGAGAGAGAGGAAACACACTAACGTCTGGTCGCCTGGACTGTCACTGCATAAATGAAATCACGGGCCGTCCCCACAGAATGATGTCATACCTCCTATTGATTGGCTGCGTGCGCACGTTCGCCACATCGCGTGATGCGAAACCCGCTTGCACACGGGGCCCGCACACGTGCTCAACGATCAATATTGTAACCGCTCTAAGACTGTCAAACCATATTAGCTGTTTAGTTCATTTTATTTGTCCTGTAAGAGAATGTAAATATGTTGGTTCACGATCACCCATATTATTCTGCACGGAAACCCCGTTTCAATGTACTAATTTACGTCAATTTTAGAGGTTTTGAGGTGTTAATTTTTTTGGAAAACAGGTGTTAAATTTGACCAAAACTGACATGTGATGGACGTGATTTGTATGTGAAAAAGGGGGTTTTCGGGCAGAATCACATGGGTGGTCGTGAACAAACATATTTACATTCTCTAGCCCATATTCAGAAGTTGAAAACATCGTGCCTCAAAGCCATGAATATCCTCTGTGTAGTGGCTCATACGGATTGGGGTGCAGACAAACGCACACTTCTCCATCTTTACAGGGCGTTAGTTCGATCCAAGTTGGACTATGGCAGTATCATTTACGGCGCCGCTAGAGCCTCGTATCTAAAAGTCCTAGACCAGTTCACCATCAGGGTTTTCGCCTCTGCCTTGGCGCTTTCTGTACTACACCTGTTCATAGCCTATATGCTGAGGCAGGAGAGTGTTCCCTCTATCATAGTAGAGTGAAATTAGCTTTAAATTACTACACACAGCTTTTTTCAGAACCAAACAACCTTGCCTACAACTGTGTTATGAATCCTCATTTCCTAGAGAAATATGAAAGAAGTCCATCCAGTGTTCCCCTTTCGGTATTCGCATCCTTCCTTTTCTGGAGGAGGCGGATATTGATGTTGGGGTCATCTCTGACGTTTCCAAGTTTCCTCAACAACCTCCTTGGACGTTTTCGTCTCCTGAAATCAGGTTTGATTTAACCATGCAGCGCACACAGAACACAAGTTCCTTAATTTATAAACAACTTTTTTTAGACATGTATTCTAACCTTAAAGAACATGTTGTTATTTTTACCGATGGTTCAAAGTCTGATGTTGGTGTATGATCCTCCACATATATTCCAGCTTCAGGAGAAGAAATGTCCAAACACGTACCCTCTGAAAGCACTATTTACACTGCGGAACTTACTGCACTACTTTTGGCTTTGGAGTTGATCGGGCAGTCCCAGTCTAGGAAGTTCCTTATTTGCACAGATTCTCTTTCGGCTTTAGAGGCTATAGGAGCAAGAAACATAAAACATCCAGCTCTTATTAAGTTTTTTTTTACCATGTTTTCTTCATTAGTTTATAGGGGTTTTGATATTTTTTTGGCCTGGGTGCCAGGTCATGTGGGGATGAGAGGGAACGAAGAGGTGGATCGGCTTTCTAAAGAGGCTGTCCGTCTTCGTCCTTCTAAACTGCTTGTACCATCTTCAGATCTAAAAGGCAAAATAGCTTCGTATGTCAATTCTTTATGGGAGGAGGAGTGGAGCCCCCAAGAAAACAATAAGCTTCATCAAATACGTCCAGATTTAAAGGAACATCTTCCCATGGCTGCTGGCGGTCGAAAAGGGAGAAACAGTATTGTGTAGATTGAGGACGGGTCATGCCTATTTTACTCATTCGTTTTTATTGAAGGGAGAAGACCCGCCTTTCTGTGTTGCCTGTGATAGTCAGATATCTGTCCAACATATTCTTTTAGACTGCTGGGATTTATATGACATTAGAAGGAAACATTACACTGCAGATAATATGAAGATTCTTTTTTCGTGATGTTCCCCTGACAATATTTTTAACTTCCTAAAAGAAGTGAATTTATTTCATCGTGTGTAAATTTGGTGTTGTTAGATTTTCTATACCCAGTATTGATTTTTGCAGATTACAGTTAGTGATTTCAACCTGTTGGTTTTTAATCCTAGGATTGGTTCTTTTAATCTTTTTTAATGGGTTGGGTAAGGTTTTGCTTTTAATCCTTTTTTAATATATATACGTGGTAGTTTGAAACGTGGTGACAGTTCTGAGATAGCTCTGCTGTTGAGGGGACTATAATTTTAATCTTAATCTTCCCTCTCGTCTTTGCTCTGCGACTGGTAGGCGGTCAGAAGTTATTGCCCTTGTCTTCAACTAAATATTCCTCTGCAGACAAGCGTGCAGTAACCTGGATCCTTGATGGACTGGTTATTATTTAGTTCAGTCAAGACGGCTTTATGGTCAGTGTTTGAAACTGTGGTTACAGCACACGTGAAGCAGTAAGGCAGTAGTTCTTGGTTGACGAGGCAGTAACCTATTCTACGTACGATGAAAGGATGCTGTTTGCACCATGTGTATTCCTTTTCTGTACCATGAAGGATCCTCCAAACAATAGTTAGGCTGGAACTCGTTATCAATTTGTTGACTGTCTACCTCATTTTTTGAATGTGGGTGACCTGATATGACATCGAATTCGCTGTCTACCGCTGTTACCAGAAGTTTGTTATCCGAGTACTGACGTATGATATTCTGTAGTTCTGTGAAGAACCGCACTTTATCAGCATTATCGTTTGGTGCGTAAATATTTATGATGATGGACATTGAGTTATTGGTTTTTTACTGAAGCTATCGGAATTCTATCGAATCCGTTTTCTATCTGTTCTTCGCCGGAAAAATGCTTGGAGACTAAAATGACTTGCCCTCTAGTGTGCTTTGTTCCTTCATTATGCATGATTTTCCCTCCCCACTGCTTTTCCTAAATATCAATGTCTTTTTTGTAATGTGTGACTCTTGGATACATATGATATCACATTTTCGTCCTTTGAAATAGTTGAACATCGCCTTTCTTTTCATGTTGTTTCTTAGCCTCTGGCGTTGATAGACAATACTTTTAAAGCGTCCATCATAAAACAATTATGTTCTGGCATTTGAATATTTGAATCACATTTTAGAGCTCTTAGTCCATTGACATAGCTAGGTCCGTCAAACGAAGAGGCAATGGGGGGGGGGGGGGGGGGGGGGGGGAGCTAGCCTATGTGGTCCTTCATGTCATGAAATACGGTGTCATCGTCATCAGTGTCACAGTCCGTGTGTTCCGTAGTTTCGGTCGTTTGTCTGTCTGGTCCAACGGGGAATCCTTGGACTGGGGTCGTTTTACCGATCCGGAGCCGTTCCTTCTGTACGTTTTTAGTGTAGTCTGTCTTTGCTTTTTCCTTGATCTGCTGCGGTCCAAGGAACTGTCTGTATTCTTCTTTTTCCTTATCACTGTCGTCCACTCGGTGTTCAGCCATGGCACTGTTTTCACTGTTTTCAGTCGTGTGCTGTGCATTGTCTGTTGTCATGAGGTTCGTTGTAGCATGACTTGTGGTTTCGACATGCATGCCACACACAGGACCTCCAGCCTTATGTCCGTCGTTGAAGCACCGTCTGCATTTAATTGGGTTTTTGCAGTCTCTAGTGCTGTGGCCTTGGAGAGACAGTTGCGGCATTCTGCATCCTGCTGCTGTCTGACAGCTTTTGCTCTTTATGGTACAGACTGGCTCTGAACGGGCCAATCTGCATTGTTTTTGGAGGGGTTCGATCGGAACTCCTACGTAGAGGAAGCGTCTCCCTGTTTTCCAGTGAGTCAATCTTCCTCTCTCGTCTCTGTCTATCTGTAGGATGAGTTTTGAGCAGACCGAGACCCTAGCTGTTTAACAGACTGCAGCAGCTCATCGTCACCGAAGGATAGCGGAACGTTCCCAATGACGAGTTTTGTCGCTGGCAGCTGATCCTCTCTCTCGTCTGAGCGCCGCTGATCGGGCCTCTGATGAGGAACGGGTTCTGGCTTTTCACATTGATGTGAATGCCACGAAGAGAAAACCCTGCGTTAACAGTTTCTGTCTGATGGTATTATTACGGGGATAAATCCGCCATAAGGAGCCTATTTGTTGAGCTCCGTCCACACTGTTATGACCGCAGACGTTTTCCGCAGCGGCACAAAGTTCGTGTGTTGTAAATGATTTTTCATTGAAAGCTGGAAGCTCATTGTTCATTGCAAAAACAGGCAAAGAACGCTCACCTTCATTCACGGACGACATCTTGCAGCACAACACCGCGATGTCAACAAAAGTCAAATCACGACGACGGTGAAAAAAATGAAGGAGAGAATGAGGTAGAGAATGAGGTAAAAGTGTGGTGGGGAAAAATACACACACACACACACATGCGCGCGCGCGCGCGCGAGCTGATATTTTTTTGAAAGGAGGGTACAAGCAATCCCGAAGAACAAGAACAACTTCAAGTAAACTGCGTAAACATAGCATTCACTTTACAATGCCTCTGGACAGAGCGGTGGAAAAAACGCGTCCTGCTGACTTCAGCGTGAACAGTCGTCTCAGGGTTCGACTCTTATTCCAAAGGTCAAGGGTTTGAATCCTTGCATTACTGAAACTGGTTCGCTGGTGTCAGGACAATGTGACAGCTGTCTCTGATCCGTGAAAGTGGCTGAGACGTAAAGCACCAAAACAACCAACAGTCAAACTAACCTAAATACGTGCATGCTCGACTTCCTTGGTGCTTACTTTATCAAAACGATCTCTGTTTTGCAGACGATACAATGTAAATGAAGTACTGGATATCCTTGAAGCGGACACTGTTTTCCAAACTGCCAATATCTACATTGATCCCCACCAACTGATGAACTGACAGACAAGGACAGTGGAGATGAAGATGCTGAAATTCACAATCTGAGTGCTCGGCAACTTCAGTCATCTGCTTCAGCAACAGTCATTCATGCTGACGGAAGATGATCACCGGTGATGACAGCACTCAGTCTACTCCCCAAGAGAACGACATGGTCAGTTTTTATAGTTATTTTTCTCACATACCTCCCTCCCTCTATTCCCTCTCCCTCACTCCCTCCTCCCTCCCGAGAGAGAAAGAAAGAGAGAGAGAGAGAGAGAGAGAGAGAGAGAGAGAGAGAGAGAGAGAGAGAGAGGAGAGAGAGAATACTATAATTCAATATCTAAAACGTGTGTGTGTGTGTGTGTGTGTGTGTGTGTGTGTGTGTGTGTGTGTGTGTGTGTGGTGTGTTGTGTGTGTGTGGTGTGTGTGTGTGTGTGTGTGTGTGTGTGTGTGCAGGATTCAGTATGAACACGTTTCTGAACTGGGGAATGCAGAGTACGGTGCAATCTCTTCACAACATGGCACAAAACGCAAAGCTGACTCTGGACACTCGGCATTGGAGCTACAACTCCACAGAAAAATGCCAGCTAGGTCACTTCAAGCACGGCAACCAGCAGGGCGATTTGGAAAAAAAATGTTGACTTGTCACAGCGCCAGAAAGATCGCTTCAAATGGTCTACCCCAGAAAGGAACACCTCCTTCCCTCCAACTGATCCAGTGGAACTTTTCTAACTTTTTTCGATGAAGATGTTATTGAGTTGATCACCGAGCAAAGCAAAAATTATGCAGCATTCAAAGGTTATCTTACCTTTTCTCTTTACCCGATGAGGTTCGCACCTTTCTGGCCATCCTAATTCTATCTGGTTACTGCACACTTCTCCAACGCAGAATGTACTGGTCCAATGACATGGACATTCATAATACAGCTGTCACTCAGCCATGAGCCGAGACAGATTCGAGGAGATCATGAGGTACCTCCATATGTGAGTGACAACACCGACCTTGATGCCGATGACAAGATGGCCAAAGTCAGACCACTGCTGACCATGCTGAATGAAAGAAGCCTTCGTTACTTTCTAAGACAACAGAATCTCAGCATTGATGAGAGCATGGTCCTGTACTATGGTCGTCATGGCTCAAAACAATTTATGAGGCAAACCCATCCGATTTGGATTCAAGATGTGGGTCCTTGCTACCCCCTTGGGATATGCCGTCCAATTTGAGCCCTACCAAGGGGCGAAAGGAAGGCATGCTGTTGTAGGCCTGCCTGGTGTGGGAATGGGAGGATTAGTTGTCATCGATCTTGTATCTGAAATCCAGGGACAAGATGCTTTCCACCTCACGTTTGACAATCTCTTCACGTCATTGAAACTCGTGGGACTACCTCTCTTCCAAAGGCATTGCATGTACAGGAACCTTTCGTGCAATCGGGTTGAAGATTGTCCGCTGCGATCAGTGCAGGAGATGAATAAAACTCCAAGGGGCACCTTCGACTACTATCCCTGACACAAGAAATTGAAATAATCGGGGTTTTTGTGGAAGGGCAAAAAAGTTGTCAATGTGGTCCCCAAAAAAGGGGGGGTGAATCCTACACAAAAAAAGGAAAAGGTTTTCCCGGGCCCACCAGGCGGGCACGTAAACTTTTGGATCGCAGCTCTAAATCAACCACTACAAAAAGGGGCCCTTTGGGGGGATTGTTTGGAGGGAAACCAAAAACATTAAACAAGTCCCGGGGGCTCCTTTCCGATTAGAAAAAGGGTTTGGGGGTTTCCTTTTTCTCATTTCGCCGGATTTGCCCGTTAAAGAAAAACTGACACTTTTTCCCCGGGGCCACGCCACTGGAGAAGAACCCCCCCCCCCCCCCCCCCCTGGATTTCTTGCGGGCGACGACCCCCTTGCCCTGTCTACTGTCAGATTAATAAAGCGCATCGCATGGTACGCCCTTCTGGGTTTTGCCTTTTTTCAAAACTCTCTTGGAAAAAGACTAAAAGAGTTGGGCTCTCCCCTCTTCTGAGAGCTGTTTGATATCACCCAAACCTTACTTTGTGGGTTTCCGGGGATCGTTTTTCCTTAGTGCATCTAATACTGCATCACCCAGTTGGATACTGTGATTTCATCATCAATGCTGGTTTAACTTGGTAAAATTTTTTTATCACGGCTATACCCAAGGGAAATTTGAGATATGTGTGTGGGTGTTTGTGTGTGTGTGTGTGTGTGTGGGGTGTTGTGTGTGTGTGTTGTGTTGGTGTGTGTGATGGTTGGTATGTGTGTGTGTGTGTGTGTGTGGGTTCGTTCGTTCTTTTTTTAAACCCGTCAAATCCCCTAACGTGATCTTAGAAGTTTGTTAAGTGTTATGTGTTTTCCCTGTGGTGTTTTGGGTGTATGCATGCAAAAGGGTTTGGTGTTTTTTTTTTGGGGTTTACGTAGGGTGTAAATGCAGTTAGGCCTAGATAAAATAAATAAAATTTAAAAAAAAAAACACAAAACCCAAAAAAAAAAAACCCCCCCTTCCCCCCGAAAAAAACAAAAAAAAACCAAAAACAAACAAAAAACTCGACTTAACGAACCAAAAATTTGAAAAAAACAAAAAAAACCCAAAAACCACCAGGAGGGGGGAAAATAACATAGACGTTAAAGAAAAACCAAAGGGGGCCTCTTAATAAAGTCCTTGAACAACTTAAAAAATTTTTTGATTCGTTGGAGTGACGTCTTCAAAGGCTGGACATCGAGGGGTTCGGTGTTCAACAACCAAGCAGATAAGTGGGGTTTTCATTCTATCGCACAAAAAAGTTGAGGGGGAACAGAGTGATTTGCTGGCCACAAATGAAAGTAATTTTTTCGGGAATTTGGGTTTTTTTAACGGCTTTCAACCCCAAACCCAAAAATCAATTTTTAAAATTCCCTTTTGGTGAGATTCTTGTTTACCTTTTTTGTCTGATATCTTTTTTAAATAATATCCCCTTTTTGGGTTTAGGGTTTGCCTTTTCCCCTTATTAAAATTAGGGGTTCCAGGATCTTTTTAAAAAGACTATAACTCTCTTTGAAAGGATAAAAGAATGCATATCTTTGTTAAACCCGTCTCAGTGTTAGCGCCTTTTTTTTTTAATTGGCTTACCCTTTCATTCGCAGAAATCCCCCAGTGTGAGGGAAAACCCCAAAAAAAAATCGACAAAAGGAAAACCACGTAAATTCAAAAAATGAATTTAAGGGTTAGACTTTGTTTTGAGTTTGCTCTCCACTTGTATTCAAAAATTTTAGGTTTTAGGACTGATTTTGAATCCAAAAAAAAAGTAGTATTTAAAATTTGCGGAAAATTAAAAATAAAGAAGAAAGTTTAATGCCAAAATAATGGAAAACAATTTCCCGCAGTATATAGGGGAATTTTTTTTAAAAAGGTTTAACCTTTCTTATTTTTAAGGATGGAATTAGGGAATGCTAAACCCAGACAAATGATTGTCTAGTAAAAAACCTTCTGTAAAAATTTTTTTAAAAGGTGATTTAATATGTTTCTTTTATATGTGTTTTTAAACTTTCGTTGGCAGCAAAGGCCCTCATTTTTTTTTTAAAAAAATTTTATGTCTTTGTCAAAATTTTGCTCCCCTAATTTCCCCCATTCTGGGTTTAGGCTAAAAGACCCCCGAGGGGGCTACTTTTGAGGGACAGTGCCTGCTTTTGAAAAAAAGTAAAGATGTTTATGAGGCAAATCGATTTTAGAGAATCGATTTTTTGTGCCCGTTTGGGAAAAAAACTTATTTTGGTTTTAATTCAGTTTCATTGTTTTTAAGTTTTTGTGGGTTTATGATTCCTAAAATATATTTTGCACATGAAATTTTAAATATTTTCTTCAAAAGGAAATTATTCCCGATCTCCTTAAAAGGTTTTTAAAAATTAATGTTAAAACCGGGGACCCCAAGAGCTATCTTGTAAGTTTTTATTTATCGAAAATCTGCAATTTTTTTAATTAAATATTTTGGGGGCTGAAAAAAAAATGTCTTGGGCTTTGGATAATTTTGATGTGAAAGCGCAGTAGTCTAAATGTTTTTAATACTTTATGTTTTTCCCCCCATAAATTTTTGGATCCCATTTTAAAAAAATTTAAAAAGTTTTCTTAGTTTTTTGTTAGAATTTTTTGTAGTGATAATTCCAGCTAAATTTTAAAAGTTAAATTTACCCCAAAAATTTTTTTCAAATTTTTATTTTAAAGGGGAAAAATTCCATCTATTTGAAAAAAGGGGGAGGATTAGGATCATAACCGTATTGAACAAAACCCCATATGGTTTTTTCAGTGAAAGGGCCAATCCTTTTTTCGTATGTACCAAATAATTTTTTCTAGTTCTTTTTGTATATTTTTTTTAAATAGGTTGATTGATCAACTGGTTTTTTGTGACTTTTTTAAAAAAAACTTTTTCCACTTTACGGGGTATCTTTCCGCATATTTTATTTGTTAAACTTTTTTTTATAATGTTTTTAGGAAGACATATTCTAAAAATTAAAAAAGGCCAAACCCTTTTAAAGAATTTTAAAAAACCTTTTAATGAAAGTCCCACAAAACTGAAACTCAACGAATCACTTACTTTAAAAACATTTTTTTCCCATTTATTTGCCCAAAGGTCCTGACAATAAAAACACAGAATGGCTTGGGCCCCTAAACGGACAGCATGAAAAAAGGGTTTAATAGAAAGGTGTTTTAAACTCACATCCCCCATTTTGGGATAATAAATTGCGAAATTTTAACAACAATCTTTTTTTTTAAAAAATTTATTGGATCTTCATTAAGTTGTTAAATGTTGGCAGTGAAAACAAGAAAAACCTGATTTTTCACACCATCCAGAAAACAGCAATTGTTTTAAAACACTTTTTATCCCCTGCCATAGCTCCAAGCTGGGGAGGGTTTTCCTTTCCCAAAGACCCTCTTGGTAGTGATAATTTCCCAAATAATTATTACCTTTTAAGGGGAAAAACCCAATCCATTCAAAACTACACTAAAAGAAAGACCCCAAAAATATAATTATAATAAAGCTGTTTGGGATAAAATTTGAAAAAATCCTTTCTTTTTTCCCAATTTAAAGGGGGATATTGTCTGAAAACATTGACGAAAGCTACGCAAATTTTGTTGATATTGTTTTCATGCAATGACCCTCTAAATCCCAAGGTGAAATTTTGGACGCATCAAACAAATTGCAGGAAATGTAGGGTGGGAAATTATTGTGAAGGGGGCAAGAGAAAAAAAAAGATGCGGGGCCTATAAAAATATTTTTAAAAAGAAAAGGGAAAAAAACCTGAAAAAATTTGCTAAAAAGAACAGGCAAAAATCATAGAAAACAGAGTAATCGAAAAGTAAGGGAAGCAATATTGGCAAATATTGGGGAAAAGTGAAGTACAGACCAAAGATCTTCAGAAAACAGGGGAAAAAACTTGAAAAAACAAAAAAAAATGGAATCAGTTTCCCTGAATCCCCCTTTAACTTTAAAAAATTTAATGAGTTTCCTTAAACATTTAAAAGGGGGGCCTAAAAGCATTTGCCATTTTTTTTCCCAAAAAAAAACAACAGGGGGGGCCCCTGACAGAAAAACAAAAGTTTAACAGAGAGAAAAAGGAGGAAAAGGGAAAACCGTTTTAAAAAAAGCCCCATTAACAGTCACTAAAAACCCAAAAAACGCTCCCCTTACATTTCAAGAAGTAAAGGTTGCAATTTTCTCTTTTGGTTTCGAAAAAAAAATCAGTAGGAAAAATGCGTTTTCCAATAAAATTTTTTTAAAGCATTTCCCAATTTAAATTTTCAAAATGTTTTGAATTTAGTTTTTCAGAAATGTTGGTTTTGAAGGCTCAACCTTTCTTTGGGGAAAAAAATTCCCAATTTTGTAAACCCTGTCCCTAAGGGGCAAGTCAAAATCAGACAAAAAAAAACTAAGGCAAATTGCTTCATTTAAATGTGGTAAAAATTAGGGGAAAGGATTTTAAAAAAGACTTGAAACCCATTGTAAAAAAAATAAATTAAAATTTCCAATACAAAGGCTGGTTTTAAAAAGGGGAGATCAAACAGTTGCCATCTTGAAAAAATTTTACAACAGGTTTAAAACCCCAGTTCGCAGTGGGAAAATATGTACTGGGAAATTTTTTTGGGACATTAGAAGACTTTTTGGCCCAAAGTTGGCTTTAAAAACTTCTGAACAAACTAAAGGGAAATTTAGGCCCTCTCCGGGTGAAAGTACAATTATTTAAAAAACCCTTTTTTTAAGTGGTAAAAACAATACAGACGAGGGTGGGAAATGTATTTTCGAATAAAAGGGCAATCCAAAAGGGGAATCCGAAAGGAGCGGGTGTTAGTTTACCTGTTTATTTTTTTGGGATCCATGGTTTCCTAAATCTTACCCAAAAAATGTTTTTGTTTTGGTGTTTGGTGGGTGGGGTGTGTTGTGTGTGTGTGTGTGTGTGTGTGTGTGTGTGGGTGTGTGTGGTGGGGGTGCGGTGTGTGTGTGTGTGTGTGGTGGGGTGTGTGTGTGGGTGGTGTGTTGTGTGTGTGTGTGTGTGTGTGTGTTGTTGTTGTTTTTTTTTGGTTGTTGTTGTTGTTGTTTTTGTTGTTTCTTTTTAAAACGTTTTTCCCAAAATTTAAAGGATATTAGACAAAGGGAAAGGATTTGGGGGGGGAGCATGGGGAAGAGGTGGGTGGGGGGGTTATCCTGCAATATAAAAACACACGGGGCCACCCCTCACACACCCAAAAACACACACCACACCAACACACCACACCAAAACACCACACCACACACACACACACACACACACACACACACACCCCAACCACACAAAAAAAACATCTTTACAATATTTACTTTAAAATTGAAAAAAAAAAAGAAAAAAAGGGAAAAGGTTTTTGAAAAACCCAAACTTTAAAAAAAAACTATTTTAAATTTTAAAATTTTTAAATTGGGACAAATGTCCATGGGGATGTGTGGGTTAAACAGTTCGAAAAATCAAAAAAAAAAACAAAAATTTCAAAAATTTAGGCAAGAAAAATTTTCCCAGAATACCCGGGTTTAAAAAATAGGTCTCAATCTTGGCTTTCCCCGGGAAGAAGAATGTGTTGGTTTGAAATTTTTTCACCGCACAGACATTTAAATTCTTCTGAATTTTTTTTTGGGGTTGTGTGTGTGTGTTTTGTGTGTGTGTGTGTGTGTGTGTGTGTGTGTGTGGGGTTGTGTGTTTGTGTGTGTGTGTTTTTGGGGGTTGGGTGGGGTTTGTGTAGAGAGGAAAGAGAGGGAAAAAAGAGAGAGAGAGGAGAGGAGAGAGAGAGAAAGAGGGAAAGAGAGAGTGGGGAGTTTTTGTGTGTATGTAAAGCCCCCTCATGTAAGAAAAGAGAGGAGGGGGGGGGGTTTGGGGGGGGGGCAGAAACCAAAACAACCCAAAAACCTTGTCCCTGCCCCACAGTCCACCCAGGGGTCTTCCTTGCATGCGGATGTCACAGAAGTTTCATCACGTCTGTCTGAAAAATCGTCTTAAAAATAAACACAGACTGTAAGGCACAAACGCTCGGATACGTCACAATAAAATTTACGGCTGTGACAATCCTTGAGGCATCGGAAAATCGCTCTGAACCATGTCTGATGTTCTCCAGTCTCCTGCACTGACTTTTCACTTCACACACTAGTGTTCGTGAGTCAGGTTTGCTGCAGGGGACAGTTTTCCAGTTTTAAACACTTGACGTGTTCATGTCGGTTGGACGGGAAAGGGTTTGACAGGGCCTTGATGTGGGGTGGTTGAAAAGGGGAAAGGGGGCTCCCTACAAAACCGGGTACTTATGTTAAAACGCTTTTTTGGGGAAAATTTTTTGATCAAAGGGGGACCCATGACAAACATAAGTCAAAGGGGAACGTGAAAAAAAACCCTTTTTCATAGGCGAAAGAAAAAAAAACATAACCGTCTCCCCGTGCATGGTAGATTTGTTTCCTTGAGGGGCAAAATTTAAACTGAGGTTTAAAAGAAAAACTGGGAAAAAACGTTTGGAAAAAAAAAAAATCAGCATCATTAATTTAAAAACATCTCTCTCTCTCTCTCTCTCTCTCTCTCTCTCTCTCTCTCTCTCTCTCTCTCAAGAAGCCCCTTGGGATTTATGCACAAGAGAGAGAGAGAGAAGGAGGGAGGAGAGGGAGGGGGAGGGAGGATTTAGGAGGAAAAGAAGGAAAAGAGAATTTATTGATGTGGGAAAAAAGCAAAATGTAAAAAAAATGAACACCCGGTTTTATTGGGAAAAAACTTTACAAAAAAGGGAAGTGGAAAAAAGGGGACAAAGGTCCATTGGTCTTTACTTTAAAAACTGTTTACCCCTCATACAAAGTTCCGGGAAATTTAACACAGGTAAAAAACAGAGAGAGAGAGGAGGGGAGAGAGAGAGAGCGTGGAAAAGGGGGAGAAAGAGAGAGAGAGACCCCCTTTCCCCCGCCCGCATTTTTTTTTTTGCAACAAATAAACGTTAGAAGAAAGTGAAGGGAAAGGAGTGAAGGATTTTTGGGAAAAAGGAAATGCAATGTCATTTGTAAAAGAATATGAAGATCTACACACGTGGGACGCGGCGTGTATAAAATATTAATATATATATATATAATATATATATATATATATATTTGTATTTATATAAAATTTTTATATATATATATATATATATAAAATTTATTATTTATATTTATTTTTTATATAACAAAAAAAATAAATTCCAAAGGTTTTGTACCGCACCGTTTTAAACAACTTCAGAGGGAGTTGGGGTTGCAATTTACTGCCAAAAAAAAATTTTAAATTTAAACAAAGTTGCTCTTATGTCTTAGATTGAGAAATAGGGGGAGGGGAAAGCATTCATATTGCTTGGGGGGGTGATTCTGCCCAATAACAGTATGTTCATGAG
The DNA here is from genome assembly GCA_018398815.1 of Conus ventricosus. NCBI lineage: Eukaryota > Metazoa > Mollusca > Gastropoda > Neogastropoda > Conidae > Conus > Conus ventricosus. Next base: position 41,544,621 of record CM031626.1, on the reverse strand, counting down.
TCGGTGAAGGGGAAAATAAAATTAAAAGCTTTCAAAATGACCTTTAGCAAGCTTAAAATTCTCCAAGGGGGGAGAATCCCCCAATGGGAGGGAAAACACTTAAAAAAAAATCCTGGTCATATACCCTATTTCGAAATTTGGGGGTTTCTCCCCAGTGACCGCGGAAAATGGTAATTTGACTCCTTGCCTTTTTTTTTAAGAAGAATTTTAATCCCAGAAAAAGGGTTTGGGGTGCAATAATGTAGTTGTTTTTTTTGAGTTTTTCCCAAAAAACAACCCTTAAAGGTGCCCTTAAGAAACAAAAGAAAAAATCATTTAAAAAAGCAAAACAAAAATTTCAAATTTTTTTTGGAAAAATAGAAAAATATAAAACATATCCCTTTAAAACAAAAGTGGGGGCTAGTTTTTGGAATGGGAAACCGCAAGGGATAAAAAAAACAAACTAAAAATTCCCGGATAAGTACCGCACCGTTCCCGCCCAAATTACAGAGCAGCTTGGGTTTTCAATGACTGCAAAAAAAATTTTGAAATTTTAAAAAAAGCTTGCTTTATGTCTTTGATTGAAAAAATAGGGGGGGATAAGCATTTTATATTGCGTGGTAGAGATTTTGCCTAACTAACAGTATGTGCATGAAATCGGTGAAAAGGGAAAAAATTAAAAAAAAAGGGTTCCCCAAAATGAGCCTTTGCAAGCTTATTTTCTCCCAAAAGGGGGCTCCCCCTTTTTGGGGGGAAACTCACTAAAATATAACTCCTGGGGATTACCCATATTTCGAAACTTGGTTGGGTTTTTCCTCGTGACGCGGAAAATGGTAAATTTGACTCCTCTGCCTTTTCAGTTTTAAGAAGAATGCAAAACCCCGAAAAAGGGTTTGGGGTGCAATACTGTAGTTTGTTTGTTGAGTTTTTAAAAAAACCCCAAAAAAAGGGGGCCATTAAGAACAAAAAAAAATCAAAAAAAAGCAAAAAAACTACATTTTCTTATGAAAAAAAAGAAATTAAAACGAATCCTCTAAGACAAAAAGTGCTAGGGCTAGTTCTTGGGTTTAATCCGCCCGGGGTAAAAAACAACAAATAAAAAAATTCCCGGATAAGTACCGCACCGTTCCGCAACTTTCAGAGCCCGCTGGTGTTGCAATGATGCCCCAAAAAAAATTTTAATTTTAAACAAATAATATATTATTATGTGTGTGTGTGTTTGTGGGGGGTGTGTGTGATATGATAACATCTTATATAGGCACTTTCAGGCCCGAGCAAGGTAAAACCCAAAGTCATTCAAAACCCCTCTTTCAGGTGTTTTGCACCAATAGCTATTTAACCTTGGTCGGTTGTCACAAATAATTTATTTAAAAAGAATTAACACAAGGAAACGCTCAAGTCCCAAAATGAACAAAGGGTTGGGTGGGTTTCATAGTATTTGAAGATGACTCCCCTCTGCCAAACTTTTAAATGGGCCCGGGATACCAAGCCAGAGGGTTTCCCTCCAAGTTATATTCATTTTCCCTTTTTGAAAGGGCCCCCCCACCTCCTGTGGAGTTTCCAAAATGACCAGAGAAACTCATTTTTCGCACTGTTTCACGGGATCCCCTTTTGGGGGGATCTGATCATGTCGGTTGTGAAAATGTAGCACTGCCCCCAGGGCCCCTATCTGTCAGAGAAAAAGGGCTGAAAAATGTTGCATCTCCCCCAGCCCCTTTTTTCTGTCGAGAAAAGAATAAAAAGGTTTTTGATCTGCCCCCGCCCCTATCGGGGCCGAGAAAAGGGAAAAACAAGGGAGAAAATTTCCCCCCGCCTCTATCTGTCAGAGAAAAGAAAGGGTTTTTAGCATCTGCCCCAGCCTCTATCTGTAAAAGAAAGACGACAGATGGGAGCATTGCCCCCGCCCCCTATTTTTTCAGGAAAAGGGCAGGGGCAGTGTGCATCTGCCCCCAGCCTTATCTGTCAGAGAAAGGGCAGGCAGTTTTAGATCTGGGCCCCGCTTTTCCCTCTGCCAAAGAAGGGTGAAATGGGCAGGGTAAGGAAACCGGACAGAAATTTGGGAAAAAGCGTACGTGTAAAAAGTACTAACGGGGGTTTTTTTTTTTACCCCGAAGTGTTTAAATGCATGAGTGAAAATAGGATCCCAAAAGGGTTTGGAACTGCCCATGGGCCCCCTCTGCAAACCCCCTTTTCTTCCCCTTTTTTTTATCGTTCCAGCCCCCCCCCCCACCCACCCCCCTTTTCCCGGGCTTCCCCCAAATCTGTGTCTCCTCCTAACCTTTCCCCTCTTTCCACATTTTTAAAGTTGGTCTTTCTTCCATCAAGGGGTCTAAACATTTTAAAAAAAAAATTTTCCTTCCTGGGGCCCCAAAGTAAGGGAGAAAAGCAGACATGCACAAAAGACAGGCCACCTCCAGTTCACATCCACAGTCCCCCGTTTAGGTATCTATCCCCTGGTAACCAAAATCCCCCGGGCCCTTTTTTTACAATAGCCCTGTCTGTAGAAAGAAGAAACAAAGGGGGGTCGTGGGAAAAAAGATTCCGTTTGAAAAATTTTCCGCACTTCAGGGGTTTAAAGAGGACGTTACAAAAAGCCACACTATTTGTGTGTTTAAAAAACGCAGCCCGGGTAAAAAAAAACGCTTCCTAACGACCCATCCCTTCCCTTCTAGCTAGCTTCATTATTTTTTCGCCCGATTTGTTTAAACTATCAGAGGGCATTTCTCAGGATTTAGGCCCTTTAGTTCCCCTGCACAATGACTTGTATTTTGTCCCAAAAAACACGAGTTTTTTAATTTCTCACTCTCAACCCAAACAATCCTGTTACTTCCTAAAACAGGGCCATAGCGTATCTCCTACACAGTACTAATGCAAAAACCCCGTTTTCCCCCACACTTGCCATACTGCAGGCAGTCATCTCCCCCGCCAGCAGTACAGAGCTCACCTTTTTCCCCGTTGGTGAAAAACAGTGGGTGCTTTTTCCCGAAAGAATGTTTTTTTCCTTTTTTTGTCTGTTTCTGTTTGGGAAAGGGTCCAAATTTTTTGCCAGGGGGGGGGTTGTGATGCGATGACAACGTTTGCCCCGAAAACATTTTGAAAAAACAAGTGTCATTACAAAAAAAAAACAACAACAACAAAACAAAACCCAAAAAACGAACAAAAAAACAACAAAACAACAACAAAACAAAATAGTAAAAAAAAGGACCTAACCCTTAACCCTTTCGAAAAAAAAAATTTGCCCTGAAGAAAAGGTTCCATTTAAAAAACCTTGTGGTAGACAAAGGATTCTTTTTATTTAAAACTCCTTTTGACTACAAAAAGATTCTTTGCATCGAGAAAACTTACATTTTTTGAATTGAAAATTATGATGTTCATTGTGAAAATACGCGTAGCTTTATTTCTTTTTTGTAGTTGTTTCACGGGTTTGTTTTTATCGGTTCATTTCCCAAGCACCCTTTATTTTCGATTGTCGGGAAATGCTTCCCAGTGTTTTTATCGCTGTCATATCGTCACATGTACTCCACTGGTACCTTACAGTTTAAGAAATAATGTCAGCAAAACTGTGTTGATTTTCAATGGCCCCGTCATTTCTTCACTCCCTTCCCCCTTTTCCCTTTAAACCTCTTTCTCTTCCTTTCGTTTCCCTTTTCCCGGGTTTTTCTATCTGTTTTTTAAGGGTATTTTATGCCCGGGGGCGCGCGCGCGTTTTGTCTGTGTTGTATGTCTATTATACAAAGGGAAAAAATACAGGAATGAAAAATGGTTTGGGAAACTTCCCTGTATTCCATCTGGTACTTAGACAAATTTACTTTCTTTTGCTTTTCCCTTGAGAAAATGATCAATGAGCTGCCTACCTGAAAACGCCACAAAGGGCCCATAAAATTTGGGGAAATTTTTAAAATTGCTTTTCATGGGACGAGGTGTGTGTGTGTGGTTTTGTGTGTGTGTGTGTGTGTGTGTTTTGTGTGTGTGTGTGTGTGTGTGTGTGTGTGTGTGTGTGTGTGTGTGGTGTGTGTGTGTGGGTGTGTGTGGTGGTGTGTGTGGTGAAAATCTTAGTGTACAGATCTTTTTTTTTTTTTTGAGTTGGCACTATTGCCATATTTCTCCCTGAGCGGGGGTTCCCATATTGAAAAATTTTTCCCATGCAGAACGTTTTACCTTTCCCCTTTTTTGGTCCACAGTTGTTTGGAGGTGTAAAGGGCACGGGGCCTCATCTTCCTTTTTCTGCACCTGAAAATCTCAGGTCACAGGGAAAGTGCCCCAAACAGGTCCCGGGGCCCCCTTTACACTGAAAAAGGGCCCCCGTGCTCGGGCCCGGCACTTGCTGGGGGTTTAAAGTCTTCTTGTGGAAAAAGAAAAACGAAGTCTAAATTTCCCGATCCCCGATGGTTTAAAACGGACAAAAGAAAATTAAAAAAATTTTGGCGTTTTTTTGCTTGTTTTACACCAAAATTTATCAGGAAATCGAAACAAAGGGAAAACATTTCGTATTTGGAGGCCAGGAAATTTCCCTTTGGAGTTACCTCGGGGGAAAGGGAAAATTTTTTGTGTCTTTAGGGACCCTTTTGTGCCAGCTGACATGACTAGAACGTTTATTGTGACCAGGGGTCTGGTCGAGTAAAAAAACCCTTTTTAGTATTGGTTTTTGGAAATGGGTGGGTTTACCAAATCCTGGTGTCTGTTATAGCCCGCAAAACCCGCAATTTTTTCGGATTTTAAATTTATTTGGCTATGCAAAGTGATCCAACAGTCAATTTAATATGAAAACGTTTTTTTGAAACCCCCCGTATTCAGTTACAGTACGGGTCACGCTTTTTTCCCATTTTTTTTTCAGTGGTAGTGAAAAAATGCTTCAAATGTTTTGTTTTTTTTTTTTTAAAGAAAAAATTTTCCCAAAAAATTTTTATATGGTTTCTGCATTGAAATGGATAAATAAACGGGGTAGCTGTGCCCTTTCCCGACAAAAGATTTGAAATGTTAAACTCTTAACGAAATTTTATTTTTGATACTGCACACGTTTCTGGTTGATTAAAAGCAATATTGGGGGAAGGGAGAGGAGGAGAGAGAGAAGAGAGGGGAGAGAGGGAGAGGGGAGAGAGGGAGAGAGAGAGGAGGAGAATGGGGGAGAGTGAAAAGGGGAGAAAAGAGAGAGAGAATCTGATTTGAAAACGAATTTTGTTTTTTTTTTTCCAAAAAAAATATAGCCCGTTCGGGCGCTAGCCATTTTTTTTTTTAAAAAAAATCATTTTAAAAAAATTCCCTTTTCCAGCAGCGATGGGCAGGAAAAAATCCCTTTCCAGTCCCCAAATGTTTCCTTCAGACTGGGTTTTCGGCAGAAAAAGACAAGGGCAGCTGTGCATATTTTTAGGCTCACGCCCGTTCTTGTGGGAAACTGCAAGGGCCCTGGGGGAGGTTTTCCCCCGACACTTTGGGCGTTGACGCGTCTGTCCAAATGTATTTACCGGGTGAAAAAAGGATCGATACAATTTTTGGGGTAAACCTTAGTTAAAATTCATGAGCAAAGATTTGAATAATGTACTTGGGCATGGGCCTTTGCATTTGTTAAATTTGGGAAAAAGCCCCAACTTGGAAAAAGTGAACGTTGATTTAAAAAACGGCATTGGGCCTTTTGTAGCTCAAACAGAAATTTTTAGCATAAAGAAGGGCCAGTTGGTTCAGTGGTTTCTTTTTTACGGCTGAATGTGTCAAACAAGTGGTTTAAAAAAAATGACTTTCTTAAAAGCATTTCCCCGTTTCAGCTGTACCCGGGTGACGTTTGTGCGTGTTCTGCTGTGTTTAAAAAAATTTTGTGTTAGTCCTGAGAATTGCTACGGGATTTTAAAATTTTTGTGGGTTGATTTTGAATCTCTGATAAAGTTTCCCGGCCCCGGTTTTTCTGTGTAGTTTCGTGCATGACTTTGCCGTTTGTTGCTTTGAAAACCCCAAATTTCCACCAAAACGAAGGGTGCTGCAAAAATGTTAAAACCAATGAAAATTGTTTCCCCGTCATTGTTCAGTAAATGTGATTTACCGCTGGAAATGGGTTTGGGGCTCCAAAAACAATTTTGTCCCCGTTTTAAGGCACCCAAAAAAGTTTCCCTTTTTTTGGGTATGATATACAACTACAATTTAAAAGAGGAGAAAAAAGTGAGGGCCAAAAAAAAACACCCTTTTCTATTTAAAAAAAAAACAACCCCCAAAACCTTTGATTTGGTTTTTAAAACAAGGGAAAACCCCTTTTAAAACTGTTAAATAAAAAAAAAAAAAAAATTAAAAAAAACCCAAAATCCCAAGCATATAAAAGTTTTCCCAGTTTTCCAAACCACTTTAAA
>CM031626.1:41511712-41533210 GCA_018398815.1 Conus ventricosus | reverse complement strand
CGTGTAAAACCACTAACTAAATATTTAAATCCACCAATAAAGCGACAGAGTGCCATCAGCATGGTCATCCCGCCCTATGGCTTTTTTTCCAGAATCAGTTAAATTTTGCCATTTACTGCGCAACTACTGGCTGCGGTGTTTCATATGCAAACCATTTAAACCACCCCAATCTCTTGGTAAGGTCAGTATATAACTTTCATGTTTATTACCAGTACAGACGAATACTAACTGAATACAAGTGCCCCTCCCTAATGATAACGCGTTTAATCCATTTAACAGCCCAATGGACACTAATGCATATGAAAAGAATCTGCAACGAATTTAACATTAATCCTTCAACTGACTTTAAAACAAAAGTTAGACCATAATCATGGGATGGGCACATTGTATTTGTGGGCGAACGTAGAGAATATAATTATGACTACTGGCCTGGCCACACTTCTTTTCAACCAGACAAACAAGTTCGATTCATGTCAATAGAACAAAAACGCCCTAATGCTTGGACAACATTTATCTTAGATGAAAGTGAAGGCTTAACAATGCCAGGAGTGCAAAGACTTAATGACTCCATACGGACATACGTTTGGTGTCTATTAGGAGCACAAGCACAGACCAAGTCTAGCATAGTAGATCAATATACGGGCTTTGATCCAGAATAACAATTTCTAGCCATTTAGAAGATGCTATTAACTCTGCTGTTGATTTGCCTGCCAGCATACAAAGGTATCAAGACGTTCTTGCACATGCTAGGTCGAAGGTTGACTTTGTTGTGGGTCATGGATTATACATGCTACCCTCTGACCTTAGACTGCAGATTGGCATGATACAGAATTATAACAATGAAATCCTCATAGCTGGAGACGACCAAAACTTAGGGCACAATCAAGGTTTAAACACAAGGCCCGCTCCATCCATTTTAAAGAAAGTACCTAGCCCTGAAGAAAGCGATCCAGTTATAAGCGCCCCACAGCCAGAAAGCAGCCCAGAAAGCACTCCAACTGTTGATCTACCTCACACTGACAGTCACACTAGCGAAAAGACAGCCCTTGTTGTGTTTTTAACTTTTACTGGATTAGCCATACTTTATTTCACTAAAAATTAATCCAGCAGCTAGCACTCCTAACGTCCATAGATGGTCAGCCATATAACCAGCAACTTTGCCTATAGTAGACAAAACCCAACTAACAACACTACCTATTATGCCAGGCAGAGCATCAAGCGCTTTGGCTGCTAACTTCTTTAATAAGTTTGCTAGATGATGCAATTGTTTTCTAATCCACTTTTACAGGTTGAGGTGTTGGGGGCGCTACTGGCCTGTTGGTGCACCACCTGTTAAAGCATAAAACAAATGTAGAGATAGCAAACCAACAGCTGTTAATATGCTAACTATTGTAATCCCCTGCTCTCTGAACAGAGTCCTTATCTTTCAGCTAGCGTAGTGTTTTCATAAAGTATTTTGTTCATAAGTTTCTCTAATTCTGCTTGTTTGTGATGCTAGCTGCGCTCTGTTAGTAGACAGCATTTCTAACCTGGCCGCCCTTTCTATCATTAAATCCTGTATTTTCTGCTGTATTCTAGCTTTTTCTTCTTGCCCAAAATTGTTATCATCTGCATCAGCCAGCTTATTTTTTTCTTCTTCTATCTCTCTCTCTATCTCACCAAGTTTCCTAGATTGAGCGCTAGTTCCTCCTTACAGTTGTAAGAGCATCTTAATACCCTAAGTTCGCGCCTAAGCTTATCGTTTTCACTCCTAAGAGCCTCAATTTCACCAGTGGGTTCAGAATCGTTAATTGTTTCTAATGTTTTTCTGACTGCTCCTCACTTAAACTCGTTTCAATTTCTGCTATTAGTTCATCTGCTTTTTGAGTTAAATCTTTAAGAGGTATGTTTTGTATTTAGATTGTGTTGGCAACTCTTGCTCAAAGTTTTGTAAAAAAAACTAACGGCCTTCGGCTCTAAGCTCTAAAAGGTTTAATTGTTCTGCCTTAGCAATAGGGAGTTTTCGCCTAATTGTGCTTAGTTTTAAAAACTTGTTTGGGTTTTGCGTTGAAGTAGCTTTTACGCGGCCTCCTGCACCAGTTCTTATATACAAATGCCCACCATCTTCCTCAAAATCGTTAGGATCAACTACTTCTGGTAGCTCGTCCTAAGCTTCTATAGAATGATTGAATTCTTTCTCGCAATAGTTCTTGACGTTGTCTAGGGAGTAAAGAACCCGCTCCTTCAAGCTCTTTTTGCAATGAAGGGCCCAGTTCTGTTTCATCTTCTTCTTCAATAGGATTAATTGCATCAAAATCTTCATCCATATTTTTTATTTATATTCTTTTTCGTTTTATTAAATAAAATGTACTCATACGGTTGTGAGTTATCTTCCCTTCGCCTAACAGGCTGAGTTTCCTCGCTCTCCCTATTTGAATGGATTATTGTGGCTGTTGTGCTTTGTTTGTTGTAAAGTGGTACTGATGATTTTATAATGATGTGGACTCTTTTCTGGTCAGTGTTTTGTGCCTCTCTCCCTCCGGATCTTCGGGTGTTATGGTTTTTATTTCTGGTGAGACCAGCAGGTACTGTACTCCCGATAAATAATGGCTGCCCTCACGTTATTCCGCCTTTGCTGCGCACGTACATCACTCAAGGGATCATCTCCCTTCCCCCGTGTCTTCCGTTGCCGCGCCACCTCACTCTCCCCTTTCCCCTCTCCTCTACTGTAACACCGCTGCAAGGCGTGAGAAATCTCACCATCTTCTCCCTCCCACTCACCTTCCCTCAGCTGTCATCGCGCTGCCATGTCTACCTTAACACACCCTCCCCCTCTCTCCTACACTCGTGGCGAGCTGCTGGCAGTAAACCTGTGCCCCTTGACCCCACCCTCAACTTGAAGTTGCGCCATTTTACGCATTGGTGTAGATTTGCGCGTGTTCGAGGGTGCAGGGGAGGGAGGAGAAAGCAGAAAAAGATTGCCGTCACCAGCCGTCCTCGTTCCTCCCTAAAACAAAAAACCACCCCGTTCTGCTGTTGTTTCCAACCTGATAACTGTGCCCCTTCTCAAATCTCCTGTCTCAAGTCGTCACAGCAAACTGGCTCTGGCATTATTTAATGCCCAATCAGTTGGTGCGAAGGAGAAAAGGACTGCAATCAATGATTTTATCGCTGACAATCACGTCAATATTATGTGCATCACGGAGACGTGGCTTCTACCAAGCGGTGACGAAGCTAAGTGCTGTGACCTTTCCCCTCCTGGCTACACTACCCTCAGCTTTCCCAGCCAACCCGTGGTGGAGGCATCGCTTTTGTGGTGTCTGACACTATATCCTACTCTGTTTCCACTACCTCCAACTTCTCCTTTGTCCACTCCTCTTTTGAACTAGTACAACTAACTGTATCTTCTCCAAATCCTCTCTTCACGTCTTCTGCCTTTACCGCCCCCTCCCAGCAAGAAAAAACCAACTGAAAGACTCCATCTTTCTGGAAGAGTTTCCAGATCTGCTGGAGTACATGAACTGTCTAAAAGGCCGTTCTGTACTGGTCGGCGACTTCAACTTCCACTGGGACAATCCAACTAATTGCAATCAGCAAAACTGATGGATCTGTTTCAGTCCTTTGGTCTGAACCAGTCCGTCACCTCCCCAACTCACCGTTCAGGTCACATCCTTGACTGGGTTGTCCATTCTGATGATGACCTGGTCGAGCCACCCACCACCAGTCTGACCCTGACTTCTGACCACCATGCGGTCCTGGCTAATCTGACACATCTGCTCCTATTAAGTCTCCCAGGTACGTCGAGTCCAGGGACCTTGCTTCCATCGACCTTGACATCTTCCGAGCTGACCTGCTGTCCTCCCTTCAATCTGTACCTTCACTGTCTGCGGAGCAATTCCATGGCCTACTTCAAGATGTCCTTGATCACCATGCCCAGTACTTAGACGCAAGATTTCCAGCCGTCCACCCTCACCCTGGTTCCCAGCAGTTGGCCCTGAAGTTCTTGATGCTAAACGTGTTAGACGTAGGGCCGAAAGGCAGTGGCTAAAAACAAACTCGGATTCACAAACAAATTTTGCGAATTGCTAGTAATGCTGTGAATGAAATTGTTCAAAAAGCAAAATCAGCCTTCTACAATGCTAAAAATTAGCATGCACAACAACCAAGCAATTGTTTAAGGTCACTGATACACTCATGGGGAGAACAAAATCATTCTCCCTTCCTTCATCTGTCGTCCCTCTGACATTCCACAGAAATTTTGTGACTTTTCATAGCAAAATTAGACTTATCCGTGAAAGTCTGGATGCTCAGTCAGTATCTGAACCTGATATTCCATACAACTCTTTTTCCGGCATTTCATTGACTGACTTTGAACCTGTGACAGTTGCTGTTATCAAAAGAATGTCATCGACAAGACTGTTATCAAAACATGTGTACTGGATCCTCTTCCATCTACTTTATTATCTGCATGCATGGATGTTTTGTTGCCATATATCACTAGTGTGGTAAATGAATCTCTCACTTCTGGTTGTTTCCCACCTGCACTGAAAGCTGCTGTTGTCCGACCTCTTTTGAAGAAACCTTCTCTTGACCCTGAAAACCTAAAAAAATTATCGACCTGTCTCCAACTTGTCTTTTCTTTCAAAGATAATTGAAAAAGATAGCACTTCTCCAACTCCAAAACCACCTTGACCAAAACAACTTGCTCTATTCGTTGCAGTCCGCCTATCGCACTGGACACAGTACAGAAACTGCTCTGCTGAAAATAATAAACGATCTTCTCTCTGCTCTGGATAATGGTCAGGTTTCACTGCTTTCTCTTCTTGACTTGTCCGCTGCCTTTGATACCATTGATCACTCCACCCTCCTCACTAGACTTCAACATACTTTTGGCATCTCTTCTCACGCTTTGGCATGGTTTTATTCTTACCTTTCTGGTCGAACCCAAATTGTCTCTGTCAATGGTTTTTCTTCAAGCTCTGCTGACTTGAATTATGGTGTTCCCAAGGCTCTGTCCTTGGTCCCATTCTGTTTGTTCTATATACCCAACCCATCTCTGACATTGTAGCCCATCATGACATTTCACACCACTGCTTCTCTGATGACAATCAAATCTACATTTCTGGTGACATCTCTCTCCTCTCCTCATCATTGATCGCTCACAGCTCTGCATCTCTGACATAAAGGCATGGATGACTTGCAACAAACTTCAGTTAAACAATGACAAAACTGAACTGATCTTCATTCTCCCAAAACGGCTCATGTCTACAATCTCTGTTCCTTCTTCTGTCCAACTTGGTACCTCTCTCATTCAGACCTTACCACTGTGCGAAATCTAGGCGTTGTACTTGATCAGACACTCTCTTTTCAAAATCAGATTTCTTCTATCTGCCGTGCTTGCTACTTGGAGCTTCGGCGAATCAGTTCTGTGCGCCACCTTCTGTCTGAAGAAGCCACCAAGACTCTGGTTTCTGCTTTCATCTTTCAAGACTTGACTACTGTAATTCTCTTCTTGCTGGCTGTCCACAGAATCTTCTTGCAAAATTGCAGAAAGTCCAAATAAATGCTGCTCGCCTTGTCTCGAAATCTCCGAAAACCTCTCATGTTTCTCCCTTGCTTAAATCTTTGCACTGGCTTCCTGTTGAAAAACGCATCAAGTTACAAACTTTCTTTGCTCTGTTACAAGGCATTGGATGGCCTCGCTCCATCTTACCTCTCTAAACTTCTGTCGACCTATACTCCTTCCAGACAGCTTCGCTCTTCCTCTGACACTCGCATTATGCAGATCCCTCGTTTTCGGGCCAGAACACTTGGTGAACGTTCTTTTACTTTTCAGGCTCCTTCTGCTGGAACAATCTCCCTTCTGCACTCCGAACTCAAACAGTCTTTCTTCTTTCAAGTCCTCCCTCAAAACAAACTCTCTTCAAAACTAATTTTTCTGCTCCTTCGCTGGTGTGTGGGTGTGTGCGTGTGTGTGTGTGTTTGTGTGTGTGTTGTGTGTGTGTGTGTGTGTGTGTGTGTGTGTGTGTGTGTGTGTGTGTGTGTGTGTGTGTGTGTGTGTGTTGTTAGGGCTTATTGCTGTAAGCGCTTAGGGCTTTTGTTTAAGATTAAGCGCACTAAATGTTCCTTATTATTATTATTATTATTATTATTATTATTGTGACCTCGACCCATCTAGAAGAGAGAAGGAACCGTATGGCGTAAAAGGTATAAGGCAGACTGTAATTAGTGTAAATACTCCATCAACAGTTCAGCCTGAACAAACTTTAATAGTCAAGTTCCTGATCTTGGCGCTGGCGATGTTATAATGCCAGGCACTGCTAAACTATCATTCAAAATAGATATTACATCGACAGATCCTAATGCTACTTTGTTTGCTAATTTGGGCAGGGCCATCGTTAAACACATGCAATCAAATGGAGGGCAGAGAAGTTTGTGTACTAAGCGAGCAGACATTTTTGCCCTCTATTCTGATCTATGGATGCTAAAAAAGACAACGAAAAAGAGAAAGTTTTATCAGGGCATACAAAGCCAAACGGTCTTCAAGCACAGGCTTTAAAGTGGAGGGATTGCAAAGGTGATGTTATGATGAGGCGAGTATCAGAAGCATTTGGCCAACAGATTCTGCTTCCCTCTAGATTTTGAGTGTTAAAAGACGCAATGCATATTACCAAGGCGCACTAAAAGAAAAAACTTACTTATGAACTAAATTTAATCTAGCGATTCTGTTGTTCTGTCTGGACGAACCCTTTAGCTAATAACAGTTAGTTGACACTCTTTGAGTTTGATGTTGTTCCTAACCCTGAAACTGTCCAGAACAATCTTATACCCGGTATAAAAGTAAAGCGGTTATTATTATGAAAGGGTTATACACTTATTTACAGAAAATAGATAACAAGCGAGACACTCTCTGCGAACATATATCTAAATCAGTCTCTGAAGTTTTAAAAGGAATTTTGTTCTTGTTTACTGAAGAAAACAACTATTTTCTTAGAAGAATCAGAAGCGTTTTTATAGCAAAAATGTCGAAGAGTTGAACTGTGCATTAAATGGCAGCCTGATCAGTTGTATTCAGAGTCGTGGACTTTTACCTCACCAACACTTTGATGAAATAAGAAAGTTGTTCGTGGAGGTAGGCAAAGGGATCCTGCCAGTTGATTGTGTATGTAAAAAAATTGCTTATGATGTAAGACTCGAAGACTATTATTAACTATATATGGGCTGTGGTTGGATTTTAGATCTACATTTGACAACAGATGTTTGGAAGGTTGGAGAAGGGTAGAGCAAGATGGTATAAAATAAATATTCAAAGAAAGGCAGACGGAAACGCCAATAAAAATGGCTTGTTTTTTATGGTTTGTGATGCTCAGTTAAACATTGAGAAAACAGGCTAAAAGGGGGGGGGGACGTGGCTTATTAAAATGCAGAAGAAATAACCTATTAAAGACATGATGGTAGTTTGAAGTTTCTGCCAAAAGATCGCACTGTTCTCTTATCTGCGGGATACTGGGTGTGGGAAAACTGTCTTCGTACTGATTTGTTACAAACAATATACAGGTTTCATTACGAGCAACATTTTTTTATTCTGCACAACCATTAAGCACAAACAAGTCTTACAAAGGAAAGTAAGTTCTATTTGGACAGACCATAATTTATTTTTAGTTGATCTAGCGACAAACTGAGCGACTGTTTAGAACATTACTATAGACTATTTGAGGATGAAACACTGTTTATTATTGATGACTGTTCAGCTGAACGAGACATTGTTAAAAAAAGAAAGCTCTGTCAAGCTAGCCTTATTGGTCGCCACGCCCTTAGTTTCTGTGTGCTCTTAACTCAAAACTTACAATGCTGTCTTAAAAGACTTTCGATCGCAGTTAAAAATTTCGGTTTTGTATTATTTTACACTCAGGACAAAGATAGTTTTTTTGAGGGAAAGTTTAAGTGAAAAATTATATAATAAGGGACAAAGATGAGCTAAAAAAATAAAGAGCAGTTAGAAAATCTAAGCACGCTAAGCCTATGCTTACGGACTGACCCCCCAGTTCAATATGGTTTGTTTATTTTCATTTTAATATTCAAAAAATGTCGGGGCCAGAATCTAAAGCGCAGCTAGCTCTAAATGCACAGCAGTTGAGTTAAAGACCTAGCAGGACACAGGCGAGTTTGATATGCTAGGAGTGCCAGGACATGTTTATGGATTTGAGTACACGATGATGGGGTTTACAAACGACACAGAAATTGAGACAAAAAACGACAGCAAATATCCTACCCTAGAAGAGATAAGGAAATTTAAGGGCTAACGATTTTGCAAACATGAATACAAACTTCTAAAAAGAGCGATGCTTGGGCGGTGCTTCTGAAATTGCTTGGAAAATTTTAAAGTCTTGAACGACGCGAAGCCCCGTGTACACTTTGATAAGAAAAACAATTTTAGAAAAGCCTGTAAATGAAGGGCCCATTCTTGTTAGCTAGTTCGAAAAACAGAAAAAACAGATTGAAATAACTAGGAGGGTTCTGAATATATGCTAAGAGAAAGAAGTCCTTAGCTGAAGTGGGGGATGACACCGTTGGCTTAGAATTTACCCACGCTACTGTCATACCCAGGCAAATGACGATGATTTTTCGTTAATTATTACGCCGAGGGAGGGGCGATCCTAGTTTTGCCAGAACATACGATCATCTAGAGGTATACAAATAAAGGTTGAAACTTGTAATGCTCCTCTGAAGCTCGTTATTGCCATTACTAACGGAGATGAAATAAACCCCCTGTATCATCTGACAGGTTACTGTGGTGGTTGACAAAGGACGAACTAACCGTACTCGACTTTATTTTCATTAAGTATGTTGATTTTTATTGGTATTACTCTGTTGACTGAGTGCTGCCAGAAGGATTAATAAGAAGATATGTATATGATTAATTTTAAAATAATTTCTAATTAAAAATGGAGGGTTTCATACAGTTTAGATTAGAGCAAATAACTGCTTCCCCGCAAATAGAAGTGACTTTGTAATAAGTATTGGGCTACCTAGAAAGAGTTATGCTCTAAAGCTTTAATACTCTTTCTTATGGTAATTACTGGCTCATCAGCTGCAGCTAGCGTAAATGACTGGGTCTAGTTGATGCTGTTTTAGCTACTGAGGGTTGGAGCCGCCAGCCTCTTTAGCATTAGGGGGCCTTGTTTAGGTTTAGGCGCTGTTGTCTATGATTGTAAGTGCTGTTAAAAAAAAATTAACTCCTAAATTACAAGCACACTGCCATTGTAGCCCTAGCATCAGCAAAAATTTGTTCATTAAGATTAGGAATAAGCAAATCATTACGGATGAAAAACATTATTGGACGAAGAATTTCAGAGCTTATGGCTGACGGTGTGAGGATTATAGACGACAAAAAAACTGAGCTTCAAAGGAGTGAGAAAGGACTTTTATTCAGACAGGTAGACACTGATGCAATTAAACAGAAAAACCATTGAAAAACAAACAAATGACAGTTAAACCCAAAATAGTTAAAAAAAAAATAAGTTTTAACAAAAAATGGTTAACTTCCACAGGACTGCCTGCACTTTCTATCACCGGCATGGCTAATATTGATTGCAAACCCACTGCCACTGATTCACTTTGCCACCAGCTCTACAGGCAACTGATATGATCGCAGCCAGGCTGTCGTTGCTATTCAACTGGGCCGAGTTTGCGCATGAAAATTTTGTCACGCTATTCCTGTAAAATCTTTTTGATAATAGTTAACGAAGAAGAAACGTTTCTGAAAACTAGTTAACCGGAAGAACCGTGACAATCTTTTTTCAGTGCGATGTGCTAACCTTGTGTATACATTAACATGATGAATCGAAGTGCTGAGTTTCTGTGTGTACATAATTCTGTGAGTGCTGCGTTTCTTGTGTTTGTTTGACAAAATAAAGTAACGCTTGGCTCCTACAGATGATTTATTTCTCGCGGTTATGCTTCATGCTGTATTGATTGTTACTCCTCTGCGGGCTAGCGTCTGCAGTATTGATTGTGTGTTATTCTCCTGCTGTGTTTATGGATTGTATTATTCACCTTTCTTCTTTAATTCTTACGCAAAACAAGGAAACTGATTACTTTATTTTTTGTTTATTGTTTTTTTAATTCTGGTTTAAAAAATGAAGCCTGAGAAGTGTTACCAGAACTTGTAAACATATGTAGATTTGGGGGAGGAGAGGAGGTGGGGCCGATAAGATCAGTTTAAAGAGCAGGTTTTGATGAATTAATTACTGATCTTTTGAGCGCATATATATACGAGAAGTGTCAGTGGAAGCTGTTAGTAAAATACCAGATTCTTGGCCCCAACCGGTTATAAAAGTTTGTTTGCCATTTTTTTTTAGTTGGTAATATGGCTCATGGAAGATGTTAATCTGACTGTTTCTACCAGCCTGAAGAGTAGCTATTCGCTTTAATTAAATCAGGTTTTTCGATTAGAGAAGGATATTTGGGAATAACAGGGAATTTACATTTACATTTTTTTTTATTTGTTATTTAGATTTACAAAGGCTGTTGAATCAGTGATCTGATTTAAAGATGTAATGAACTTTTTGACGAAACAATGAAAGTATTAACATTGATGTTAGTGAATTTGGGTTTGGAATGATGTAAACAATATAATAAATGATCATAGTGAACTATTTACTGAAGGCATTCAAAGTGATTGACACATTGACTGTTGTTGATTCAGAAAATGCTACATATTGGCGGTAGTTTGTATTGTAAGGTTAACGTATCTTGAAGTGTTGCAAACGCTTGGGTGAAGAATCAAAAAGAGCGTTATACATACTTTTATTTACATTTATTTTTTTAATTTACGTAATATTGTGGCTTTATAAATGATGTCCACAAGTAAATTCGAGGATAGAAAACTATATACGAGGATGAAATATTTGGTAGTGACAAACAATTAAGCAATACGTTTAGTGAATTAGACATGGACATCATTAAACCAACAAAAGTCATGAAAGTGTGACACATTGCTATCTCTAATATCCCAGAGTGTTCTTAGATGGAGCCGCCAGTAAAAGTGCTGTTGGCCATTTGATTTGAGTATATATCGCCTGATGATAGTAACATGGAAGTCGGGTTTAACTAAAACAGAACGAAGTTATTAGCTATCGTGACCTTAATTCTAACTGGGCTGACTACATTGCTTAAAGTTTAACCATGCAAGTGAGGAGGCTACGTTAAGGGGTTCTGATGGTCTTGAAGGACAGTCCTTGAAATCAGATTAGATCAAACAAAGTTCTATCCTATAGTTGGCAATTCTTACCTTTCTCTTCAAGAGAGTTAGGAGTTTAAAAGAGCAGTCTAAAAACATACATAATTCTGACAACATGTGTTTTATTTTTTGGTGGTGTGTTTAGCGCAATTTACATCCTGTCAAAAAATCATGCAAACAGAGTATCTAATTATGAACAATATAAGCAAGAGCTGAACTTGATAAACATAACCTTTCCAGTGAGTATAGAAAGTATATCTCAGTTTGAAGAGCAAAACAAACCAATCACTTGTAAGTATACACATGGTCTGTTAGAAGCCAATCTAGTGCCTTAAGGGTTCTCCAACGCTCACACTTTGGCGATTCATTTAACAATCAGTAGATTGATACTATTTACAGACGCAGCCTAAAGAGCATTATTTATTAATTAGAACAATAAAGCAGGACCTGTTTAACCTATACTAAAAGGCATCCTGCTAGACAAGAGCTTTGTAGAAGGTTCTTGGTCAGAATCCCCACGTGGAAGAGCTGCCAGTCATAGAAACATTGTTAAAATTTTGTAGACTGTGAAACCAAACTCCTTTACACCTATCCAGGTCTAAAGTAGTTTTAAGAATTTACAGAAAAGAGATGAGTCCATACGTGTGGTTTTATGCTGGACTTTGAGTCAATTCTTGCCACAGTACTGCGGAACCCCAACAGCAAGAACAAAAAAACAACCTTATTAACTACCATCAGGTCTGTTCTTATGCGTTTATTGTTGTAAGGTCAGATGGGGGCACACACACACACCCAGAGATTTACAGAGGCCTTAACGCAGCTAGTAAGATTTTAGAGCAGATGAAACAACTTCACAATCAGTTATCTAATGAACTGAACCTTTCAGACATCGTTATGACTCCTGAAGCCCAAAAAGAACGTTATGGACTCATCTACACACTGCTGGATTTGCGGCTTTGAGCTAACACCTAACAGTAAAGGACGTGACAGTGAGAGACCACGATCACATTACTGGAAGTTCAGAGGGGCCGCCCCACAATGTTGTAATCTTCAATTAAGGTTGACCCAAAAAATGGAAACTGGCCTATCTTCTTTCATAACCTACGAGGCTACGATTCTCATTTTATCTTGCAAGCAGTGACTTCTGAATATAAGAGGGTTACTTGCATTGCACAATCTTCAGAAAAGTACATGACTTTTACTCTTGACTGTTTATCCTTTTATGACTCAGCCCAACATTGATGGGGAGTTTGGATAAACTAGCAGGATCTCTACAAGACTTTCAAATCACTAAAAAATATTTTGCCCCATCTTTAGTGCGTAAAGGCGTCTATCCTTATGAATACATTAACTCGTGGGATAGGTTTGATGAAGACTCGTTTCCCTCCTAAAGGCGCTTTTTTTCTAGTCTTAGAGGCAAAGACATAACTGATGCTGACTATGAATACGCACAGAAGCCTGGACAAAATTACACTGCCAAACGATGGGTAATTATCATGATCAATATTTATTGGCTGACGTGGGGTTTATTGGCAGACGTCTTTCAGAATACAGATCTACATGCATGAAACATTACAGTTTAGACTCATCACATAATCTCTGCCCAGGCCTTTCTTGGGATGCATTCTTAAAGTCTACAAACACCAAGATTGACTTAATTTTCTGATCTACCCACACTCAAGATGATTGAAGACGGCCTAAGGGGAGGTATAGCATGGCCTTTCAATCCTTACTGAAAAGCCAAACAAGTACTTAGATGATTAGACCCAACTAAACCATCCAACTATCTAATGTACTTAGACGCCAACAATCTGTATGGTTGGGCATGAGTCAACCACTTCCACTAAGAAACTTTAAAATGTTTTAAAGGACATCAGGGAAGTTAATACTGTGTTTGGGAATTTTGTCACAGCTTCCGCCTGATAATCAATAGGGCTAATCTAGAAGTAGACTTAGAATATCCTTATGAACTACAGGGATCTCCACAAACGATTACCCCCTAGCCGCGAATGATTAAAGATGACCCCCACAGAACCGCCTAAACTTGTGCCTAATCTTAGCATGAAACTAAATATGTGTGCCATTACAGACTCCTACAGTTTTTTCTGAAGAACGGGCTAAAACTGACAGCTTTTCACAGAATAATTACCTGTGATCAAGAGCCCTTTATGAGGCCATACATCAAGAAGAATACTGATCTTAAAACCCAAGCCACTGATGCTTAAAAAAAAGACTTCTTTAAACTGATGAACAACAGCTGTTTTGGCAAAACTATGGAAAATCCGCACAAACGTAAAGATGTGAAATTAGTACAAAGAAAACCAGGCAATTTAAGCTGGTCTCTAAACCTAACTATCAAGACTTTAGAAGATTTAACGCAGCCTGGTTGGCATTATGATGAGAAAAAGGATTTTAAAGTTGGACAAGCCGGTGTTTATTGGCTTTACCGTATTAGAGTTGTCAAAGTTATTAATGTTAGAAATTTTTGTACGACTACTTTAAAAACCCCGGTACCCAGAAGCAAGAGTCCTTTACACAGACACTGACTCTTTTATTCTAGACGTCCCAACTGAAGATTCTATAAGGATTTTTGAAAAAAGAAGTGGCTAAAGGAGCTGATGGGTGGGGACGACACATGCGACTATCCCAAAGGCAAGTCCTTTAATTCAACTGCAAACAAGAAAGTAATTGGGAAAGATGAAGGATGAACTTTTAAAGGAAAAAAGTTATACAGGAATATGGGTTTGGGTTTTCGGCGAAGATGTATTGCGTTGCTAGCCAGACTTCTGTAATGAAAAAAACTAAGGGCTAAGTAAAGAAGTTGTAAAAAAAAATATAACTCACGATAACTACAAGCAAGCTCTCTTTGAAAAATGTATTTTATCACACAAATGTTAATCTGCGCTCTACTCTTCATCAAGTAAACACAACTGCAGTTAACAAAAAATTTACTAGTCTTAACAATAACAAGAGACCTTACGTCATCCTGAGTTTTCATATGCTGTAGGGCATTGGAGAACTTTAAAAGATTAACTTAAGAACCTACTAGTAACTTAACTTAAGAGCCTAACTAGTACTTAACTTAAGAACCTAACTAGTACTTCAATTAAGAACCTAACTAGTACTTAACTTAAGAACCTAACTAGTACTTAATTAAGAACCTAACTAGTCTTAACAAGAACTTAATTTTTTTGCCCCTTAATTGTAATTTACTTGCATTAACTTAAAAAGTACTTTCTATAAACTAAAATTACTTATACTTATTAGTTCTTAACTTGTACTTTATCTAGTTCTTAAAAACTATTCCATAGAAAAGGGTCTACAGCAGGAGGTTGTAAATTTTTTGCAGAAGTGGTTCTTCTTCTTTTACTGTGGGGGCTTGTGATTTTTTGTTAGGTATGGTGTTAGGTATTTGTATGCTAACCCCCCCCCCCCCCCCCAGCAACAACAGCAGCTCCCAATACATAATGATACATCTTATCGTTTGATTGTGATTGTGTTGTTGTTGTTGTTGTTGTTGGCGGTGGTGGTGATGTTGTATTACTATCTAACAATTTTTGTTTTGCTGATTGGTTTGCTTTTTGCAGTTTTGTTCCATTCAGCTAGTTTACGCCCGCCTCAACACGTCCCGGACTTTTAGACTTAGTAACATTACTCACTTGTGGTACATTTACTTGCGGTACATTTGCTCCTGCGGACTGTTCCCGCGGCGTCTTCTTCTTCTGATTGCTCATTTTTTTTTTGCAATTAAATTTAATATGATCAAAATTAATATGATTAAAAGTAATTAATCCCCTGATGAAGGGCATAACATCGTCCCAAATCTGTAATACATGTCACTGCAAGAGTTTTAAGGACTTGTTTAAAACCGGATCTTGTGATAAGTCCTATTTTAAATCTTCTTCTGAATCAACTGGCGCCATCTTACTTACTAACTTGATATTTAAAAAATAATCATTGTCTGACCCACTGATCTAACCATTTTTGACCTAGCTGTGCTTCGTACCCAGCGTAGTACTTCTCAACGTCTGAAGTAGGGCAGTTGTTGAATCTGTTCGACACTTAGTTCAGTGCCTAAATATGTCTAGTTTTTCCACACGCAGCCAGAGAGTATAATCTTTCTTTATGGCAGTGGTCTGCGGGGTAGTCTGCTTGCTCCTCACACTTTATAGTTTTGTCACAATCCATTTAAAAAGCAATAAAAAAATAATATAATACTTTTTTAAAAACCCTGAGTTTAACGCTGGTTAATTATGCAGTGCCTGTTGTTAGTGTTATAGTTTATTCAACCCTTGCAAAAAGCTTGTTAGGAATAAAACCGCCCCAAAAGGAAAGATAGAAGATTCGCCAAAACTAGTTGCAACCTTATTTTTAGCTTTAACAACAAAAAAATTATCTGATTAAAAAGCACATAGACAGTCTTTCGTACTATGATTATTTTAATTATTTTTTTTAGTTAATAAAAAAATGAGTGAAAAAAGGATTATTAATACGATTTACCATTCTGCTGTAATTAGCGGTCTTAGTATAGGCCAAGTAAAGGTTGTTCTATACAATTCTTAGCCACTCACAATGCTTGGGGTTTTATTGAACAGCAGAGCTGACCACTCAGACTGTTTCGTATCTTTTGATCTCCCTTGCATCCTTGAATGGATCCTCAAGCATAGGCTCAAGATTGTCCCCTACATTTTATACTGTTTGAATAATGCTTTTAATTTTTTCAGAAACTTTTTTCCTCTCCACACTTTTGTTTTGTTCCATTTTACTACCCTTCGCTGGCTGCTTTGAGGGTACTGTTAGATTCTTTTTGAACCTTGGTGATGAGAAACACCACAGAATTTATGGACTATGGTGTCTCTATTTGACACCAAGAGCACAAACACAATCAGCCGTGTCTCCCTGATGAGTCCGATCCAGCGGACGAAAGGCCTAGGAGCGGGCAATACAAATAAATGTGCCTTTGAGAGGGATTACGAGGGTTCCCTCAGGCAGCTAGTGAAGGGTTTCTCATATTTATAATATATTCCACCCTATTTTCTTCATCTTCAATTTTTTTTTTTTTAAGTTCAAATCTTTGCCAAGTCATTACTTAACGACGGAAGAATTGTTAACCTGCACTTGTTTTCCCCCACTACTTAATTGTTCAGCATTATATTGTTTGGTCAATCAGTGGGAGATTGCATCTTTTTAGGAGATCCAAGTAAAGGTTGTTCTATACAATTCTTAGCCACTCACAATGCTTGGGTTATTGAACAGCAGAGCTGACCACTCAGACTGTTTTCGTATCTTTTGATCTCCCTTGCATCCTTGAATGGATCCTCAAGCATAGGCTCAAAGATTGTCCCCTACATTTTATACTGTTTGAATAATGCTTTTAATTTTTCAGAAACTTTTTTCCTCTCCACACTTTTGTTTTGTTCCATTTTACTACCCTTCGCTGGCTGCTTTGAGGGTACTGTTAGATTCTTTTTTGAACCCTTGGTGATGAGAACACCACAGAATTATGGACTGTGGTGTCTCTATTTGACACCAAGAGCACAAAACACAATCAGCCGTGTCTCCCTGATGAGTCCGATCCAGCGGACGAAAGGCCTAGGAGCAGGCAATACAAATAAATGTGCCTTTGAGAGGATTACGAGGGTTCCCTCAGGCAGCTAGTGAAGGGTTTCTCATATTTATAATATATTCCCCCTATTTTCTTCATCTTCAATTTTTTTTTTTTAAGTTCAAATCTTTGCCAAGTCATTACTATAACGACGGAGAATTGTTAACCTGCACTTGTTTTCCCCCACTACTTAATTGTTCAGCATTATATTGTTTGGTCAATCAGTGGGAGATTGCATCTCTTAGGAGATCCAAGTAAAGGTTGTTCTATACAATTCTTAGCCACTCACAATGCTTGGGTTATTGAACAGCAGAGCTGACCACTCAGACTGTTTCGTATCTTTTGATCTCCCTTGCATCCTTGAATGGATCCTCAAGCATAGGCTCAAAGATTGTCCCCTACATTTTATACTGTTTGAATAATGCTTTTTAATTTTTCAGAAACTTTTTCCTCTCCCACACTTTTGTTTTGTTCCATTTTACTACCCTTCGCTGGCTGCTTTGAGGGTACTGTTAGATTCTTTTTTGAACCATTGGTGATGAGAACACCACAGAATTATGGACTGTGGTGTCTCTTTTTGACACCAAGAGCACAAAACACAATCAGCCGTGTCTCCCTGATGAGTCCGATCCAGCGGACGAAAGGCCTAGGAGCAGGCAATACAAATAAATGTGCTTTGAGAGGGATTACGATGGTTCCCTCAGGCAGCTAGTGAAGGGTTTTCATATTTATAATATATTCCCCCTATTTTCTTCATCTTCAATTTTTTTTTTAAAAGTTCAAATCTTTGCCAAGTCATTACTATAACGACGGAAGAATTGTTAACCTGCACTTGTTTTCCCCCACTACTTAATTGTTCAGCATTATATTGTTTGGTCAATCAGTGGGAGATTGCATCTCTTAGGAGATCCAAGTAAAGGTTGTTCTATACAATTCTTAGCCACTCACAATGCTTGGGTTATTGAACAGCAGAGCTGACCACTCAGACTGTTTCGTATCTTTTGATCTCCCTTGCATCCTTGAATGGATCCTCAAGCATAGGCTCAAAGATTGTCCCCTACATTTCATACTGTTTAAATAATGCTTTTAATTTTTCAGAAACTTTTTTCCTCTCCACACTTTTGTTTTGTTCCATTTTACTACCCTTCGCTGGCTGCTTTGAGGGTACTGTTAGATTCTTTTTTGAACCCTTGGTGATGAGAACACCACAGAATTATGGGACTGTGGTGTCTCTATTTGACACCAAGAGCACAAACACAATCAGCCGTGTCTCCCTGATGAGTTCGATCCAGCGGACGAAAGCCTAGGAGCAGGCAATACAAATAAATGTGCCTTTGAGAGGGATTACGAGGGTTCCCTCAGGCAGCTAGTGAAGGGGTTTCTCATATTTATAATATAATTCCCCCTATTTTCTTCATCTTCAATTTTTTTTTTTAAAGTTCAAATCTTTGCCAAGTCATTACTATAACGACGGAAGAATTGTTAACCTGCACTTGTTTTCCCCCACTACTTAATTGTTCAGCATTATAGGCTATAACGTGTTAGCAAAAAACATGTTAAAAATGAAGCCGGCTGATCTAGGAGGTTAGACATTGAGGACGTTGTTAAGGTTATAGTTGTAATTACTGCAGGGATTGCGTCAAAAGACTTTCTTGTTACACAGGGGATTATCCCAGAAAATATTAATACATAGAAAGATTAATCTAGAAAATATTGATTTATAAAAGATGTCTGGATTGGTTCTAATGGTGGGAGGGGCTATTGTTAATGCTTTTAGCCTTCTCTGGAAGCAATTATATGTTTAGTAAATTGAGGTCCGACGAAGAGAGAGAACGACATAATAAGGCAATGGAAGATTTAGCTAAGGCAAGAGACGCTTACGAGAAAAGACGAATTGCCTCACTTAGACTTTATTAATAAAAAGTTAAGAGAACAGGGACATGCAGAGCACACATTTACAGACGTTGATGACGCAATGAATGAGTATTACTTAGTGACAGGAAAGAAGTTTCTAACATCGCCACCGCCAGAACTGTCTGACTTTTATGAACCATCTGAGGAACAGAAGACTGCAGAGTAGGCTTTATTGTAGTTGGGGATGACCTCAGTCTATCTTGTTGCTCACTTTCTTGTGTAAAATAAAACACATTTAAAATATGGACAATGCGAAGTACAAAATATATTATTCTCCTAAAGGGTATTGGAAAGGAAAGACTGCTATTGAAAAACTGAGTAAAGCTGCTAGAGTGTCTGAATCAGATGCAAAAGACTGGCTTTCAAAACAAGCAATTTGGCAAATATATCTGCCTGCCCCAAAAAGAATAATAAGGCCTAGATTTGTTAATTCAGTTCCAAATGACACCCACCAGATGGACTTGCTGTATCTTCCACATGACAAAGTTAGAAGAAAAAAGTTTAAGTATGCTCTGACAGTTGTTGACATGGCTTCAAGGTATAAAGACGCTGAACCTTTAACGGATAAAAGCTCAACTGCTGTGGCTGTGGCTTTACAACAAATATACATGCGAGGCCCATTAAAGTATCCAAGGATGATTCAGGTTGATGATGGAAAAGAGTTTAAAGGCTCTGTAAACCAGATGTTTTTAAAACATCATGTTACAGTTAAGAGAGGGATCCCAGGCAACCATCGATCACAAGCCCTAGTAGAAAACTTTAATAAGAATCTAGCTGAACGCCTGTTTACCTATCAATATCACAGAGAAATTATGGACAGAACGCGTAACACAGAATGGGTTAGGAGGCTGCCAGCAGTCTTACGCGCCATGAACAACGAAGAATTTAAAGCAACAGGCCTTAAACCAGTAAACGCAATCAAATTTTAAAAAAATAGCATTACTGAAGATGTGCAGGGGGCTCAAAAACTCTTGCCGTTTGGCCTAAAAGTAAGATACTTGTATGCTCCTGGAGAGGCAGAGGGCGATGTTAGAATTAGAGCCACAGATCCTATATGGAGCGTAGACGTATATGAAGTTGAAAGAATTATGAAAACAACCCCTCCCGTGTATTATTTAAGAGAGACTCTCTCTTCTAAAAAGCCTGCCCCTAAAAGATCGTTTGTTCGTGAAGAGCTGCAAGTTGTCCCGCCAAACACAGTGAGTTAACAAAAAAATAGTATTTATTTTTGCTAAACTTATTTTTGCTAAACCCTTAATTTTTATGTCCCTGGAGAGAATGTAAATATCTATGTTCACGATCACCCATCATATTTTGCACGTAAGCCCCCATTTTAATGTGCTGATTACGTCAATTTTTGCTGTTTTTGCGTGTTAATTTTGTTTAGAAACAGGTGTTAATGTTAACCAAAAGTGACATGAGAAGGACGTGATTTGTATGTGAAAAGGGGATTTTCGTGCAAAATAAGATGGGTGGTCTTGAACGAAGATATTTACATTCTCTGAAGACCCCTTCCCTACCCGCCACCCATCCCCCACCCTGCTCCCTTTGTCGTGAGGCCTGTACGAAGTGTGCCTTCTGTTGTAGTGATGGGGTTCGTTGAATCGTCTCTGCTGCTGTGTCTATTCCCAGATGAGACTGTACACATGGTGGCCAGTGTTGCCAGCCATAATGCCAGCTCCCCTCAGGGAAGGATGCAACTCATCCATCAGGTGTGTGTCTGTCAGCTCCCCTCAGGGGCAGATGTAACTCATCCATCAGGTGTGTGTCCCCTTTTCCTTCAACACTGGTGATGGGACAGATGTGAGACACAGTTTTTTCTTCCCTGTAAACACTTACGTACAAAACAGTTTGATTACCATCTCAACATGGAAAACAGATTGATGTGTGTGTGTGTGTGTGTGTGTGTGTGGTGTGTGTGTGTGTGTGTGTGTGTGTGTGTGTGTGTGTGTGTGTGTGTGTGTGTGTGTGTGTGTGTGTGTGTGTGTGTGTGTGTGTGATTTCGTGTGTGCGCGTGCGTGTGTACATGTGTGTGTGTGTGTGTGTGTGTGTGTGTGTGTGTGTGTGTGTGTGTGTGTGTGTGTGTGTGTGTGTGTGTGTGTGTGTGTTCCTGTTGTTGTTGCTGTTGTTGTTGTTGTTCTTGTTTTTGTTCTTGTTGTTCGTGGTGGTGGTTGTGTCATTTTTGTTGTTGTTTTGCACCACTCTCTTGCTGCAGATGTTTATATATCTGTGTTGACTTCCAGAGGGCGGTGTTGACCTCTGCACACGCCCCTCCTCACAGTGTGTGGATTGCTTTCTCGGGTCGTCCACCCTGAAAATGGACCAGCACTGTGTCAGGGCGCCACCTACAACTTCTGTCTGGACACTGTCTGTGGCTGTATTGCTTTTTCTTACTTCATGACTGTTGGGGCCATGTCTCCACCTCTCACAGCTAGTGTCATTGAAAAACTTATCATGTGCTATCAAGAGGTGAGGTAGGACACAGATCATTTCCGAACTGCCATCGCTTCAATGGCCTCAGTTGTTATTGTCGCTGCTACCGCTGCTGTCTGTGTCTCCCATTCCTTCATGTGCAGTGGTGTTTTCTTCGACTGATGACATGTGAAGCCAGGGACATCTCTGCCTTCTTATGCCACTGATAAGGACAGGGGATGGGAGAGGGTTCGGATGTGGGGTCACAGAGGAAACATCATCGGCGGGTGTATAGAGATGGAAGATAGGCGTGTTTTGAGGAGAGAAAGGAATAGAAGAGGGAATT
>CM031626.1:41499212-41506712 GCA_018398815.1 Conus ventricosus | reverse complement strand
CTTTTTTCACTCTCTCTCTCCTCTCTCTCTCTCTCTCTCTCATTTCTCTCTCTCTCTCTCTCTCTCTCTCTCTCTCTCTCTCTCTCTCTCTCTCTCTCTCTCTCTCTCTCTCTGTCTGTCTCTGTCTGTGCATGTGTGCGTGTGTATGTTCCGAATTCCGTACATATTTTGTCATGTTCATTTAACTGTCTGATTTTATACAGGCTAATTATTGTACGTTTTAGTACAGTTCCATTTCAAATCATTACATCTCATGCTGTTCCCCCTCTTCCTTCCATCCTCTCTCTCTCTCTCTCTCTCTCTCTCTCTCTCTCTTCTCTCTCTCTCTCTCTTTTTTTTTTTTTTTTTTTCTCTCCCCCCCCCCTCTGTCAAGCACAGACGAGACAGAAATAAATATCTCAGATCACACACAATCTTACTCCATACGCGTTCTTACCCAGGGATATAACACTTAGACTTTGTAAAAATACCACCCCTTCTTTATTAAATTATTATGAAATTTCTACATTCAGAATTCCGGGTGTAGAATAGAAAGAAATGGGGAAAGTTTTAAAAGGTTTTTCACTCAGCTTAACGTCACTGATTCTCCAAAGTCCTTCCTCGTCGCCTCTCTCCCCTGGAGTTCACCAGGGACGACGTCAACGACCCCAACCTGGGTCTGGCTCCACGACTAGCCAAACGTAGCCGGAACCTTCCTTCTGTAAGTCTTCACGACCGGTGCAGCCTCAAACGCCTACGGCAGGGAGCTCCTCCAGCTTCTCACTCCCGTAGCGGAGCATGCCATCTGTACGTCGTCACAACCGGTGCAGCCTCAACGTCTACGGCAGGGAGCTCCTCCAGCTTCTTCACTCCCGTAGCGGAGCATGCCACCTCTACAAACAAAGTCTGGGAACACCACCATTACTATCCCAGTTCCTAACACTTCAATAATAAATTTATCAGCTTCGTCTCCACCTGAAAAACCAACCACCATTTCCTTCCGTCTCCACCTCGGCAATTTCTGAGATAAATAGAAATAAATAATATTATTTCCAATTCATTTCAACAAACAAGATAACTTTATTATATAAACAACAGCTTGTCTCCTCACACGGCCTCGAACCATCTCGAATCTATAAAACAATGGAAAGAATAATTTTCATATACTTGTCACACATATTCATCGTAATACTATTCATAAACCATAAACAAAACCAAGCTGTAAAGAAAATGAAATATTATAACTTAACAACACTAAGTCTTCAACTTACCCGGGCCTCTCTCTCCCAGGACTTACTAGCGTCTTACGCTCTCTCGGTCTGTCACAGCAGACAGCGCACGCTCTCTCTCTCGGTCTGTCACAGCAGACAGCTAAACATCGACCGGCCACACATACAAACTTCAGCTCACCCGTTATAAAAACTGCACGAGATCCATGCATCTCCCCTCTAAAAACCTGTGCACGGGCTACACACATGTCTGCATCAGCATATCAAACTTTTATACCAGTTTGTGGGTGCACTTATACACTGCAATAAAATAAATGCACCTCTATTTCTATACTAAACACAATTAAATGAAAACCTATAAAAAATTATTAAAACATTTTCTTTACAGTACCCCCCCCTTACAAAAAAGAGCGCACAAGCGATCTTTAACCATAAGGATAACCAGAGGTACACATCTCAAAATGACAATATTCTCCAAGACAAAATTCTATCTTTAATTCACTACCTCGAAATTTATCATAGAAACATGATTATTCAAACATCACCTTCAAATTCTCATCCATGGATCAACATCAATACAAACAAAATAGCAGAAATTGACATTTGAGAGTATCCAAGAAACTTTGACGTGATCCGAACACGCAACAATAATCATCATGTAAAACAGTATACAATAGCATACAAACAGGTCATATTGCAAACATGATCACAAAAAAAAACCCCAAAACATCAGCATTTCATTTTTCTCAACGGCTGAGAAAATCTGCAAACAGATTTGCAGTACCAGAGATTTACTTTTAGTATCAAATTTTCTAAGCACACACAAATGTTTAAATCATAAGTCCACACACACACACAAAACAAATTATATAAGACAATACAATGGGAGAGAAAAAGAAACCTACAGAATGCAAATATTACGCTGAATCACTTACAAAACACACAAACAATTTTACACGACAACTATACAAAACAAACTACACTATCACATGTACAAAATACCCTACACTATAAAGGGGTGGTATTCACACATAAACTTAAACATATAAAAGTATTAAAGAAGAAAGACACAATCAAACAGGGAGCCAAGAGAGATAGACAGTATCAAAGGAAGGAAAATGAACTATACCCTCGACACTACAGAAAACTATTTATTTACACAGTAGTGTCCCCGTAAACTGGAGACGGGAGTAAATTACAACATAAAAATATACATGGACTTTTAAATGAAATCAGGTGTGCAAAATTTTTTATCTTAAGCTACTAAAACAAAGCCTAACCCTGGGGATTCGGGGTCACCACTGTCAAGCACAGACGAGACAGAAATAAATATCTCACATCACACACAATCTTACTCCATACGCGTTCTTACCCAGGGATATAACACTTAGACTTTGTAAAAATACCACCCCTTCTTTATTAAATTATTATGAAATTTCTACATTCAGAATTCCGGGTGTAGAATAGAAAGAAATGGGGAAAGTTTTAAAAGGTTTTTCACTCAGCTTAACGTCACTGATTCTCCAAAGTCCTTCCTCGTCGCCTCTCTCCCCTGGAGTTCACCAGGGACGACGTCAACGACCCCAACCTGGGTCTGGCTCCACGACTAGCCAAACGTAGCCGGAACCTTCCTTCTGTAAGTCTTCACGACCGGTGCAGCCTCAAACGCCTACGGCAGGGAGCTCCTCCAGCTTCTCACTCCCGTAGCGGAGCATGCCATCTGTACGTCGTCACAACCGGTGCAGCCTCAACGTCTACGGCAGGGAGCTCCTCCAGCTTCTTCACTCCCGTAGCGGAGCATGCCACCTCTACAAACAAAGTCTGGGAACACCACCATTACTATCCCAGTTCCTAACACTTCAATAATAAATTTATCAGCTTCGTCTCCACCTGAAAAACCAACCACCATTTCCTTCCGTCTCCACCTCGGCAATTTCTGAGATAAATAGAAATAAATAATATTATTTCCAATTCATTTCAACAAACAAGATAACTTTATTATATAAACAACAGCTTGTCTCCTCACACGGCCTCGAACCATCTCGAATCTATAAAACAATGGAAAGAATAATTTTCATATACTTGTCAAACATATTCATCGTAATACTATTCATAAACCATAAACAAAACCAAGCTGTAAAGAAAATGAAATATTATAACTTAACAACACTAAGTCTTCAACTTACCCGGGCCTCTCTCTCCCAGGACTTACTAGCGTCTTACGCTCTCTCGGTCTGTCACAGCAGACAGCGCACGCTCTCTCTCCGGTCTGTCACAGCAGACAGCTAAACATCGACCGGCCACACATACAAACTTCAAGCTCACCCGTTATAAAAACTGCACGAGATCCATGCATCTCCCCTCTAAAACCTGTGCACGGGCTACACACATGTCTGCATCAGCATATCAAACTTTTATACCAGTTTGGGTGCACTTATACACTGCAATAAAATAAATGCACCTCTATTTCTATACTAAACACAATTAAATGAAAACCTATAAAAAATTATTAAAACATTTTCTTTACACCCTCCAATGTCATCTCACTTTGTTTAATACGTTCTACGTATTTTCATGCCTTGCGAAAAATGAATGCATGTGGTGCCTTGCTCTCTCTCTCTCTCCTCTCTCTCTCTCTTCTCTCTCTCTCCTCTCTCTCTCCTCTCTCTCTCCTCTCCTCTCTCTCCTCTCTCCTCCCCCTCTCTCTTATGCGTGCAAACGTGCGTGTATTTGTGTGTTCAAAAATATGTACGCACTTTGTCATATTCACTTCACTGTCTGTTTTCATACATGCCAATCTTGTACGTTGTAGTACACTTACATATGTTTCCCCAGCCCACCTCACTCCCTACACCCCCACTCTCTCCTTCCTCTTCATTATTATTATTCTCATTTTTATTTCATTTTATTTTTTTGTTATTATTATTTTTTGTTGTTGTTTTGTTTATTATTATTCTTATTTTTTGTTTTGTTTTCATTTATCTTCTATTTTCATTTGATGTTCCTCTATGATTACATGACCGCTTTGCTTGCTTCTTTGATTTCTTACATTAATTGATTTCACTGCATGTTGTAGTCCCTACTCAGGGCGAGGACTGGATGTAAAAAAGCACGTTAGTGCTTATCTATTATCCTCGTAAATAAAGAATTTTGTCTTGTCTTGTCTTGTCTTGTCTCTCTCTCTCTCTCTCTCTCTCTCTCTCTCTCTCTCCTCTCTCTCTCTCTCTCTCTCTCTCCTCTCTCTGTGTGTGTATAGGGACGAGCGGTGGCAGAGTGAGCCTGGAGAAGCCTGTTAATCCTCAGGGAGGCGCCCCTGACCAGCCAGTGAAGGAACCCTCCTTGTCCGACCTCATGACCATGTTCCAGTCGATGGACAGGAAATTCGACGAGGTCAAGCAGGACATACGTGTTCTCCGTGAGGGGTATGCGGCCATGCAGGAGGAGCTGAGAGGGCTGAGACGGGAGGTGGACGACCTTTGGCAGCAGAACCACGAACCTGCAGAGAAGGAACGACGACCTAGCCTCGAGAATAGACAATATTGAGAGGAAGGCGGTCGACCTGGACGGGAGGTCCAGACGGAACAACGTTCTGTTCTACGGCTTGATTTGAATAATAAAACCTCAAACATTTCAGGTGGTTTTGTAACCAGTGAGTGTGATTTTGAAAATCAACATGCGAGTGGTCCTTTGAACTTGAACAGAAATTCTGAAGACTGTGTGCCTAATAATTATGGCAAGATGTTACTCAACATGTGCACTGTTTTAGAACTGTGTATTTTGAGTGGTATGTGTCAGGGTGACCTTCAAGGTCATTACACGTACATATATGATAATTGCAACAGTGTGTTCACAGACAACATTTGTTCAAATGAAACGCAAATCCAGTTTGAAATGGCAGTCAATTTGATTGATGAAAATATTAACGAGGCAAATGGGCTCTTCAATCATTGTATAAAAAGTGCAGCAGACTTTATGAAGAGACAGGTGCACATTGGTAAGGGCGTGAAAGATGAAGGCTGGTATGATGATGAATGTCGTGTGGCCAAAAGAACTGTACGCAATTTGTTGAAAAAACTGAAGCGTACATTGTCTGCGCCCGATCGCACTTCTTTATGTATAGCAAGACGTGAATGTAAGCATTTGCTAAAGAGAAAAGAGAAGCAGTTCAATGACACTTTGTTAAATGACTTGTTAACTTCTGTAAATAGCCAAAACGAATTCTGGAAATCTGTTCGTAAAATCTCCACGACAAGAAGCAGCCTTTGAATGATATTAGTATAAACGACTGGTACGTACATTTTAAAGAATTGCTAGAAAGAAAAGACAAGTTTAACATTATCTGATTTCGGGAGAAGATCTTAGTAGCCAAAGTGCATATGGAAATCGTTGTAGTGCTGTAAACAATGACGATTGTGATGGTGACGATGGCGATAATGAAAATAATTTGAATCAACCTTTCTCAGCAGAAGAAATTTTGAGCGCTTTAAAAATACTGAAAAGTCGCAAGGCAGCTGGTCCTGATAAAATTATAGGAGAATTTATCAAAAATGCTTGCAAATCTAACTTAGTAGTGAAACAAACTTGACAATAAAATGAGGCAGGGAACAGTAAACAATAAACAATAAACAAGTAGGGTAAGTCTTGCCCCCATAAGAAATCCTAACACAGTGTAACTTTTATTCAAGACTGGCACAGCCTTTTAATTTGTGGTTAACATTTTTAACTCCCTGGTTGAGAGAGGCATGTACCCTGAAAGCTGGTTGGTTTCACATGAACAATCTGCCCTGGGAACTTTTCCCTTCATTGAATCAAGACTTCACCCAGGCATCACTATTTATCATGCAGCAATGAGGGGGGGGGGGGGGGGGGGGGGGGGATTAATGACGTAAAAAAACACATTACATCAACTAGTTTTGACGCCGACTTCCATGGTCAGCTGAGGAAGGTTTGCAAAAACCGAAAGCGCTTCTGTAAAATGCTTTGGGTGTTTGTTGGGTTTTTTATTTGAATTATGTTATACCCAGAAAGCTGGTGTGGATCAATTGTTTTACCATTATATAAAAAGGGCGATGTTAATAATCCAAACAACTACAGAGGAATTTCGCCGTGTAATGTATGTAGTAAACTGTATAGTACGATTATTAATAAAAGACTTCAAGTTTGGGTTTGGGACAATAACATTACAAGTGAATTTCAAGCTGGGTTTAAACAAAATTATTCCAGCATAGACCATATGTTCACATTATCAGCTTTCGTTTAAAAACAGTTTTGTCTGAATCGTAAATTGTATGTTGCTTTCATCGATTTGGAGAAAGCATTTTATTCTGTTAATAGAACTACACCTTGGCCTGTTTTGTTTAAAAAAAATGGTATCATGAAAGATGCATAAATGTATTATAGTATGTATGACCGTGTAAAGGCTAGGGTGCGATGTGGTGCTGATTTAACAGATTATATCAATTGTACATCTGGTGTTAAGCAGGGTGATGTTTGCAGCTCAGTTTTGTTTTGTTTATTAATGAGTTGACATCCGAAGTGGTGCTGATTTAACAGATTATATCAATTGTACATCTGGTGTTAAGCAGGGTGATGTTTGCAGCTCAGTTTTGTTTTGTTTATTAATGAGTTGACATCCGAGTGATAAACTCTGGAAGACATGGTGTACATTTTATAAATGATGTTCTGGAAATATTTATTCTACTTCTTGCTGATGACGTTGCATTAATATCAGAGACTGTGATAGGCCTCCAAAATCAGTTGAATAGTTTGCAAAGGGCAGCGATTCACTCCAGTTGAAAGTAAAGATGTGTAAGAGTAATACAATTGTTTCAGAAAAGTCGGTTACCTTTCTGCTACAGAAAAACGGACATTTAATGCGATAGCTATGCTGTTGTAAATGTATACAAGTACTTAGGTATATAGTTTTCTACGCGACTAAGTTTCACTTTTGCATGCAAAGATATTGCTTGCAAGGCCAAAAATGCATTACTATGTTTTATGAAGAAATTGTCTTTGCTTAACAATGAATCTCTTGCCTTGTTTTTGAAATTGTTTGATGCTAAATCCAGCCAATGCTACAGTATGGGGCTGAACTATGGGGGTCTGGATGCTACAGCCGCACAATGCGAAAAGGTCATTTATTTGCTTAAAAAAGTTTTTGGGTGCTCCACCACACACCCCTAATGATCTTGTGTATGGTGAGACTGACAGATGCCGCATATCTTTGCACTCCACTGTTTGATGTGTCAAGTACTGGTTAAAACCAACTCAGATGCTGAACATAGATTGCTCA
>CM031626.1:41444212-41491712 GCA_018398815.1 Conus ventricosus | reverse complement strand
ACACAACACACACACACACACAAAGAGAAAAAAACTTCCAGCAAAATACATTTAAAAAAAAAAAAAAAAAAAAGAGAAGAAGAGATGAAGACAATGAAGGGACGTAAGAGAAGAGAGAGAGAGAGAGAGAGAGAGAAGAGAGAGAGAGAGAGAAAGAAAGAGAGACAGACAGACAGAGAGTGAGAGAGAGACAGAGACAGACAGACAGACAGACAGACAGACAGACAGACAGAGAGATATCTGAGCGTACGTGTGCGCGAGTGCTCGTGCGCGCACGCACGGGTGCGCGCGCGCGTCTGTGTGTGTGGTGTGTGTGTGTGTGTGTGTGTGTGTGTGTGTGTGTGTGTGTGTGTGTGTATGTGTGTGTGTGTGTGAATGTGTGCGCGTGCGCGGGCGTGTGTATGTGTGTGTGTGTGTGTGTGTGTGTGTGTGTGTGTGTGTGTGTGTGTGTGTGTGTGTGTGTGTGTGTGAGTGCGTGCGTGCGTGCGTGCGTGCGTGCATGCGTGCGTGCGTGCGTGCGTGCGTGCATGCGTGTGTGTGTGTGTGTGTGTGTGTGTGTGTGTGTGTGTGTGTGTGTGTGTGTTGTGTGTTGTGTGTGTGTGTGTGTGTGTGTGTGTGTGTGTGTGTGTGTGTGTGTGTGTGTGTGTGTGTGTGT
Source organism: Conus ventricosus (assembly GCA_018398815.1). Lineage (NCBI taxonomy): Eukaryota > Metazoa > Mollusca > Gastropoda > Neogastropoda > Conidae > Conus > Conus ventricosus. The sequence goes on along the minus strand of CM031626.1, from coordinate 41,491,057 downwards.
GTTTTCTTTAGTAGAGAGGCGTATTTCTTGCAAATATTTGACAACACCCACACCCACACCCACACCCACACACACGCACACAGAGACAGAGAGAGAGAGAGAGAGAGAGAGAGAGAGAGAGAGAGAGAGAGAGAGAGAGAGAGAGCGCAAAACGATGTTAAACATGTGCTGTCAGAAAGATTACATTTTAAAGGAAAGGAGGGAATATTTATGCACCAGGAAAAAGGGATATCTACGTTGACGAATTTGTCCAAAACCTGTGTAGTCATTGGGATTAAAATTGCCTTGTTACCGAATTTGAATCTGATAACGCAAAGGAACCCATAACTATCATTAACAAGGGACTCTCAACGCGTAGAAATTTCAGTCACTCAAACAGGAGAAATCTTACTTTCTTTATTAAGTCGTCGTTGTGTACATGGGAAAAAGGACGGACGTTTACTTCGACAACTATTTCCCACATTTGCCTGGACGTTCGCATTACATTTGCCTTGTTCACAATGTTGATCTACTGACGCCAAGGAAGCCATTACTGTCTTTAACAAAGGGTTCTTGAAGAGTGAAAGGTCAGCCATTCCAACAGAAGGAATCTTTTACCTTCGTTAAAGAAAGTAGACACCATAAGAATTGAAGACAGATGACTCATCTAGATGATGGGCAAAAAAATCGCTTCAGCTTCCAATGTCGGTTTGGTAAGTTCAGTCCTGTCTCAAAGCATATATGAAGAGCAGACATAATTCGATCTTTTTATGAAAGTTTGGGAGATAGCATTGCTTATGGTATCCTCAATCGTCTTGATTGATGGTAAAAAAAAAAGGATTTGGGTTTGGTTTATTACTCTCATTTAATTGAAAACTGATGTTGTCAATGAGTCATGTTTTTTTTATGTGAAAAGCTACGACTTTGTGATAAATTACGTAAATGGATATCTGAATATGAACGGCAGCGAGTTAATCTACCGGAAAACATCAACACGTCTAAAGCTCACGTGAGCTATTACTGACCAAGTAGAAAGTAGTTCTGTAACTGACAGTAGCCTCGTCACCTCAGGTACACGACGCAGACATAAACACCAGCAACAAGTGGCTCTTCCCCTGAAGTGACAAAATCAAAGAAATAGGGGGAGGGGAGAGAACTTGTGTGCAAAGATGTGCAGCTGAGGTACAAAGGCAGAAAGGTATCAGGGACTTCAGTAAAAACAAAGACGATTTGAAAAACAATGGCACGTCCAAAGACAAGATGAGAGGGATGGGCAGTACCTACAGGGTCGAACTTTAATTAAGGACCACTTATACACAGTCTCACAAAACATAGAAAGAAAAACCGACAAACGACAGAAACTTTATAAATATTTAATTTCATTATCAGTGAACAACATTTTGTCACTTTCATCGAAAAAATCATTCTTTCTGATTAGACAGGGGAGCCTGAATGAGACTACCCCCCAAAATGACATTCACAAAAAAGAGTTTCTTTATAGTCTGATCAAAACCGAGTGTGCCCCCCTCGTGCTGCCACACAATCCACACAGCGCTGCCTCATGGTGTTGACTGTTCTTGTAATGAGTGCCTGGGGAGGTTTGCCCACTCCTGCTGCAGGTAGTGCAGCAGCTCCTGTCGATTTGCCGGAACAGGGTGATTTTCTTGAACTCTCCTCCCAAGCTCGCCCCAGATGTTCTCAATAGGGTTCATGTCCGGGCTGTTCGCCGGCCATGGCATCCTGGTGATGCCAGCTTGCACCACAAAAGTGTTAACGGCTCGACAACGATGTGGGGTGGCATTATCATCCATGAACACAGCCTGAGCCCCAATCTGCTGGAGTGCTGGGACAACCAAAGGCCGTAAAATCTCCTGCAGGTAGCGTTGGCCGTTCAGGTTGCCATCCACATGGTACAGGGGAGTCTTGTGGTGACTGCTGATGCCCCCCCATACCATGACGGAGCCACCACCAAAAGCGACGACCTCCTGGATGACGTCATCTGCCAGCTGCTCCCTGGGACGCCGCCACACCCGAATGCGTCCATTTCGTGGCTTCAACTGGAACTTGGACTCATCGGTGAAAAGCACCATCCGCCACTGAGCCCGAGTCCATGTTCGATGAGCTGTGCACCAGGCCAGGCGACGTGCCCGGTGGGTCGCAGTCAGTTTTGGTTTCCGGACTGGGCACCTTGCTCGAAGGTTGGCAGCATTGAGGCGCCGCCGTATGGTCATCTCACACACTGCTGTGTTAGTGGCAGCTTGGAGCCGACGCCTGATGGTGTTGGAGGTGGTGGTCCTGGTCCGAAGAGCATGTCTACTGATGAACCTGTCATCTCTTGCAGTGGTCTTCTTTGGCTGGCCTGGACGGGGTCTCTCTTTGACAGTTCCAGTGGCTTGAAAAACGTTCTCTCAGCCGAATGATGACGGAGTGGGACACGTGTAGTCTTCTGGCCACTTCTCGAACGCCAACTCGATCCTGCAGCCATGCAATCGGCCGGGTCCGGTCAAAATCAGACAGCTTGCGTCTTGGAGGCATTTTTGTGTTATGAAGAATTATGCACGTTGGGCTGCTTTTAGGGGCATTCCAGTCAGTAAAATGTTCTGCAATGCATTGGTTTTTGCACGTGCATTTGGAATTTCAGTGCAAAACCGTTTGAAGCAGTGTTCACTCTTGCTTAAAAAACAAGCAATTTTGACAACAATCTGCAACTTTCAACCCCCCCCCCCCCCCCCCCCCCCCCCCCCCCTGCGGAATACTCTGTTAACCCCTTAAACCTTTCCCAGTCGAATTCTTTGAAAACATGCATTGCTTGTATTTTTGGCCAATTTAAAAAGAAAGGGCCTTTTTTCGGGGTGGTCCTTAATTAAAGTTCGACCCTGTATACAAAAGGGCGGAGAGAAGATTAGTACATGAAATTTGATCTTTTTTTTTCTTACTAAGGTGAGGTTTTAAATCATCAAGAGCTGCGCCAACAACAGTAGCAACGACAACAACAGTAGCAACGACAACAACGAGAACAGCATCAAGACCAACATCAAGAAGGAGAAGAAGAAGGAGCATGTTAATAGCTTCCTTACACAGAGAGAGAGAGAAGAGAAGAGAGAGAGAGAGAGAGAGAGAGAGAGAGGGAGAGAGAGAGAGAGATGAGAGAGAGGAGAGAGAGGGAGAGAGAGAGAAAAGAGGAGGAGAGAGGAGGAGAAGAGAGAGAGAGAGAGAGAGAGAGAGAGAGAGGGAAGAGAGATGCCACGTCTGATGGGAAAAGGTTTGTGGAATAACGTGAAAAAGAAATACGTGCCCTTTGACCTCATTATGTTGCTTTACGTTTGCAATGGTGTTTTTTGAGTAAGCGTGCGTTTTTTTTACTGTCCCTTTTTCCCACTCTGCTGCTTAGCCATGTCTTGAATGTCTGGATGATTCAAACAGGGACGACCATAGGTCTTTTTTTTATGCTGCCAGAATTCAGTGACAAATGTTGTGAATCATACCATTTCAATGGTAAATTCAGCATTTGCTGGACAATGCTGTGAATACAATCTTCATTATATTTACACTTTCCCATTTATCTTCGCTTTGGTGGAAAGTGGGTTCAAAGCAACAAACAGCAAAGTCATACATGAAACCACACGAATAAAGATGTTGGGAAACATAACAGAGTCTGAACAAACCACATCGTTTAAACCCTGTTAAAGCTCTGAGGATTTAACATCAATGTATCATCACAGCAAAACACTGCAGACAGCGTCACACCAGTACAACTGGAAAAACGAACGAGTTTAAGAAAGTCTTTTGGTTTTGTAAAGATGTTTGAAATTTCAGAAGTGAAAGAGTTTTCCCTTTTTGAAGGCTCCAGGTCATTTTCATGCTCAGAATTCTGCGGGAATCTACAAATGGGACTGTCGATTTACACTTACGTGCACTCATTTCAAATCGTGCGTTTTCAAATTAACAGATGCTTTAGGTAATGCCAAGTTCAAGTATTCAGACTCCTCATTCTTTAAACAAAGTTTCGGTTTAATAGAATGCATTCATTCTTCGTCCTTCCCTCTAATTCAGTTCGACAGAAGTGTAAGGTAAAGTGTTTGGGGGAACCTGCCCACGGCATGCACCATTCACGACAAGAACGGCGTTGGGGCGCTATGATAAACACGAACTGTCTTTGACTTTTTCTGCTGTAGCCCGGTCAGAGAGGCAGCACCTGGACTGCGCGCATTTATCTGTCATCGTTGCTGGTGAGGGAATCTTTTATAAACTGAACAAATAAAGAAAGAAAAAAAAACCTGAATGGTACACTGTGTAGTTAAGGAATGCAATTTGTTTTCAAGTGCAGTGTTTCCTTTCCACAAAAAAACCCCTCTCTCTCTCTCTCTCTCTCTCTTCTCTCTTTCTCTCTCTCTCTCTCTTCTCTTCTCTCTCTCTCTCTCTTTTTCTATCTCTCTAAGATGTGTTATGATCACCAGCAAGCTGTGTACAGTGTTGAAAATCAAATCTGCATTAGAATGGAGAGTTTAGACTTTTGACATAATTTTTTTTAGGGGGCATATCACACCCATTTCAGAGACCATTAATTGCTGAAAATATTACAGTATTCTAAGCATAATAAAATCGTGTTTTATTTATCCCAGTCAAGGGAAAAGCTTGTCATTCAGTGCCTTGAAAAAAAAGGGTTTACGTTTGACTGTTTTTTAAAAGACTGAATATTCTCAGGATAAAAATACGAAAAAGTTTTAAATTTCTTCGTCTTCTTCCTAAAATACTGGTTCACTCAAAACGAATAGGTCACAGCGGCATGTTAAAAAGTAAATAAAATAACATAAAATAGTGCGACTCAGTCTGTTGGCCCCGGGAGCAAATTTGGTAACAAGGGGTCGCACTCGATATCCAAGATGTTAAAGCAATGGCCAAATTCAGGCCCAGGTAACCATAAAATATCTGGGGAAGTGAAAATAGAAATGTCAATAGCAGATTCAAAACTGTCGTATCAGTTTGTTTTTTAAAAATGGACTGCATTTGTGGCAATCTTGATGGCACCCAGCAGTGAGTTCCACAGCTGTACAGAACTAGGATAAAATGAATGTAAGGTGGCTGTCAATATTTGATGCGGGTATGGTATAACATTGATCGCCACTCTGGTGCTCCTTTTATTCAATACTAGTTGTTCCAATTGGAATATCAATTAGTTTAGCTCTGCCTTTGAAGAAGTTGTTAAGTTTGATAAAGGCTCTTCTCTTTTTCAAAGGGTTTCCATTCTAATTTCCTCATGTTTTTTCTAGTATTCCCCTTTTTTCTCTGATGTGGTTCCTGTTACGAACCGTGCTGCTCTCTTCTGAATCTTTCGAGGTTATCAATGTCCTTTTTAGATGGTAAGGATCCCAGACTGATCAACCATATTCCAGTACTGATCTAACCAATGGACCATTGGATTACATTGTATGGCCAATGTTAAGATTGATCAGAGAAAGTGTTGGTTTGCAGGGTAATAACAGACACCAGGACTGGATGGATCCCCCCTGTGTTCAACAGGTGTACGGGATGTGTTACTCTGACCAGCCCGGGCCTGGTCACTTCATCGTTCTGAGTCATGTCAGCTGGCACAGAAATCCAGTCATTACATAAAGATATTTCCTTCTGAGTGTAAGCGCAAAACGATATTAGGCAAACAGGAATTTGGCAAAATCCTACAGCATTTTTTCCTTTGTTTCGATTTCCCGTTTTCTTTGGAAATAAAACAACCAAAGAACTCCACATGTCTATATATTCTCTCCTCGATTTTAGAAACTCTGTGTGTAGACCATTCAGAGTTCGCTTTTCTTTCCCACAGAAGACTTGAAACCTCAGCAAGTGCAAGGACTGAGCACATGGAAAACTTTTCAGTGTCAGTGTGGCCTGACCTGTTTGAGCACTTTCCCTGTGACTGAGATCTCAGTGTGCAGAACATGAAGAGAGGCTCCGTGCCCTTAACCTCGACAACTGTGACCAGAAAAGGTAAAGCTGAAAAAAGTTCTGCATCATACACACACCACACACACACACACACACACACACACACACACACACACAACAACCCCACACAGACACACACACACAAAACACACCACACACACACACACACCCCACACACACACCAACACACCACACACACACACACACACAAAAACCACACACAAGTGCAACCATACTAGCTCACATACATGCTCATAAAATCGCAGAGAATGACCAACAGACAGAGAAAGAAGTTCAGCTAAAGGGAGAGGGTATGTGAAGTAAGGGACAGGGAAACTGATGTTTACATTGTTTCCTTGTTCCCCCTTTGGGCCCAGGGAGCATAGGTCATCCCCGAGCCTTTTCCATTCTGCCTGTCCCGGGCGGCGACTTCCAGCTGGCCCCAGGAATAGGGCCCAGTCGAGTTGTCACCGCCTCGTTGATCTTCTCCAGGTAGTGGGGTGGTCGGCCTCTCTTGGTCTTCCCCGTGGGTTCCATCGCAAGGCATGGCGGATAACGCTGGATGCCCGGTTTTCTGAGGGTTGGCCAAAGCCAGCCCCCCTTCCTGCGCTTAATTTGATCTTCAATGGGCTCTTGTCCGGCTCTTTCTCCACAAGTCTTCGTTTGTGACCATGTCCTGCCACCTGATGCGATAGAAAGTACCTCAAGCATCTGTTCACAAAGGTCTGCAGGCGGTTTTGTCGATGACTTGGTGGTGCGCCACGATTCACAGCATAGAGAAGCACAGACTTCACACTTGTGTTGAAGATGCGGATCTTGGTTTTTGCAGAGATGGTTTTGTGAGGTCCAGACGGTCGGAGCATCTTGAAAGCTGCGGATGCTTGCCTATTCTTGTTTGGATGTCTTTGTCTGTGCCCCCCTCCTTGCTGACAATGTGCCCAGGGATGTGAAGCGTCGACGTTCTCCAGGTCTTCTCCGTCGAGTACAATTTGTTGTCGTTGGCCTCGTTGTCCTCATAACCCTGGTTTTTGCCCTTTCTGATCTTCGTCCTGTCCCTGTGGCAGTACTGTCCAGGGCAGCGGTTTTCTCCTGCATGTGGCTGTGACGGTGGGACAGGAGGGGGTAACATCATCGGCAAAGTCAATTCTTCCAGCTGGGAGGTAGGGTCCACTGGATGCCTCGTTGTTGGGCTTGTATCGTTCTTTCCATGATCAGTCGATGGCAATCAGGAACAGAAACGGTGAGAGTAGGCAGCCCTGACGAACGCCGCTCAAGATGTCAAAGGGTTCCGTCAGGGATCCACCGTGTACCACTTGGCATGTTTAGGTTCATTGTGCTCGGATGAGGTTTATGAACTTCTCTGGTACGCCATGGTGGGAAAAGAAGCTTCCAGAGGGTTGGTTGCCCATGCTATCAAAGGCCTTCTCGAAGTCGACGAAGGTGACATACAGGGCGAGTTTCCATTCCAGTGGGCTGCTCGATGATGATACGGAGAACAGCTATCTGGTCTTGTGCATGATCTTTCACTGCGGAATCCAGCTGTTATTTTCTCGATCTTTCGATGTTGTCCTTCAGCCGCTCGAGGATGATTCTGTTGAAGACCCTTCCCCGGGGTGGGTGAGCGGTGTAATGCCTCTCCCGTTCTTGCACTCCTTTAGGTTTCCTTTCTTTGGGAGCTTAATAAGGTATCCGTGCTTCCAGTCTCGGGGTAGTTCTTCGGTCTCCCAAATTCTTGAAGAGTTCTGAAGCATATTGATGGTTGCTTCGCTGTCAGTCTTTATTGCTTTGGTGGGATATTGTCGGGGCCCGGTGCTTTGTTGTTCTTGAGGTGTCGGATGGGCCTTCCGGATCTCTCCTTGGTAGGGGGGTTTTGGGGTGATGTCTAGTGGTGTCTCGGAGGGTGGTATGTCTGGTGGATCTGGTGGTGCTGGCCGGTTGAGGAGCTCCTGGAAGTGTTCTTTCCAGCGGTGCAACTGGGCATCTGGGTTGGTGAGCGTGTTCCCGTCCTTGTCCTTCACAGGTGCCCCTGTCACTCGTCGACTCCCTGCCAAACTTCCGAGTTATGTCGTACAGCTCCTTCATGTTCTTCTGTCGGCTGCTTTTTCTCCCCCTTCTGCCAGGTTCTCCACATAGTTTCTCTTGTCCTGTCTTATGCTTCTCCTCACTTCTTTGTGTGCTTCCGTGTGCAGTTTTGCGCCTCTGCCTTATTCCTCTGGTCTTGTGATATTGGACTGTTGCTTTCCATCTTTTCTCTCTTTCCTTTCTCAGTGTCCTTGCTGACATTTCCGGGCTTGTGGACTCTTGTCTTTTCCCCGAATCTTCTCACATGTTTCACTAAGCACTGCCTTTTATTGTTCCCAGAGCTGTTTACTGAGGGTTCTTCATCGACAAAGGGTACTAATGTGTCAAATCTGTTAGAAGTTTCACATTGAAATTGTCTTTTGTTGCAGGTCTTTTAGCATGTCCCGTTGAATCTGTTCCTGGCTTGTTGGTCTTCTGGAATGTCTCTTCAGCTTGAACTTGAACTTCCCGCAACAAGGTGATGGTCCGATCCAACAAACTGCCCTCTCATTGCTCTGACTCCAGTAGTGACCTCTAAAGCTGTTGCTGATCAAAATTTTAATGTGGTCAATCTGGTTTTCTGTGTGGCTGGCCGGTGAAAACCAGGTTGTTTGTGGATTGTTCTTGTGAGGGAACAAGCTACCGCCAATTGTCAATCCATTGAAGACACAGAAATCACAGAACAGCTCTCGTTTTCATTCATGTCTCCAAAGGGCCCTTTCCTTTCCCCTGCTTTGTTTCCCCATCAAATGTTGTCATTTCCGATCTTGGCATTGATGTCACCCATCAAGATCAGTAGTCTCCTTTTCTTCTGGTGGATGGTGGATTGTAGTTTCTCGTAAAAGTCTTTTTTCAACTGCTTTTCTGCATCATTGGTGGGTGCGTAGCATTGCACAATGATGTTTTCCCCACTGTGGTGTAGAATCTTGCGGTGATGATGCGGGGGTGACACAGCGGTCCCCTCCCTCAGTGCTGCCGCAGCCCGTCTGGAGGCATAAGCCGACCCCCTGGGTGTGTGGAGCTCTCTCTTCTTCATGCCCGAGTAGATCAAGGTCTCCCAGTGCCAAGCCGCATCAATCTGATTGGGGCCATCTGGGCTCACACAAGCCTAACACAGCAAGGGTTTTACTGCTGACTCTGCGCAACCCGTTTCGGTTTTCCCAGCCTCGTACATGGTCCGAACGTTCCATGTGCTGATCCGGGTAGTTGTCTTGGGTGACAGAAGAGTCCTCGGGGAAGCAGCTTCCTTTCGGCTTTCACTGCGACGCTTCATACGCGATCTGGCTAGATTGTCTTCCTCTCCCAGGACATGCAAAGTAGACAAGTTTATCGTGGACGTTTCTGTAACTGGCTTTTTTTTTACAGGCCGGGCAGTTAACCCCTGCGCAAACCTATTATCCTCCAGGAGAGTGGTCCAAATTTCGTCTGGCTTCTCCCCTTGACCTGTCCAGTATGGTTGCACCGTACCTATCTGGCATAGCTCTCGGGATCGTAAAAGCACACAAGCCCCACCACTACGGCAAAGTAAAGGACCATGGTGAGGGTGACTTTATTTCTTCACTATATGGTACCAGTGAAGGACATGAGATAAAATGACAGCCATGAATAAAAATACAGAAGCATATCATGACAAAGGATAATCAAGCGCTTAGGATCATGTTATGATTTAACAAACGAGTACAACTACATAAAGCACTAAAACTATGCATATAATGTTACAACGGACATATTTTTCAATTCAACACTATAAGTTTCTGATGCGCAAGATTAATGCTGTTTTTCGTTAGTTAATGTTGGGTCTGACTTTTTAAGTGTGTGTGTGTGTGTGTGTGTGTGTGTGTGTGTGTGTGTGTGTGTGTGTGTGTGTGTGTGTGTGTGTGTTGTGTGTGTGTGTGTGCTTTTTTTTAAGACACTTGATTTTTTCAACTTGTTTCATGGCAAACGTTGTCAGTGGCAGTCACAAAGCCCGTGACATAGTTTTGATGTTTTCAATAGAAAATGATATATAAATGTAAAGAAAATTCTGTCCGGAAATACGCAGCCATTGTGTTCACCAACTGTAAAATGGCTGATGTTCTGCACTGCTAGCAGTAGAAGATCTGTGATTTACAGCGTGGGATGTCTGATGGATTGGGGCTTGGCACGTGTATTGTGTTGGGAGGTGCAATAGGGGTTCGATCCAGGATGCAAAGGGATGTCTGATGGATTGGGGCTTGGCATGTGTATTGTGTTGGGAGGTGTGAAAGGGGTTGGATCTGGATGTAAAGGGATGTCTGATGGATTGGGGCTTGGCATGTGTATTGTGTTGGGAGGTGCAATAGGGGTTGGATCTGGATGCAAAGGGATGTCTGATGGATTGGGGCTTGGCATGTGTATTGTGTTGGGAGGTGCAATAGGGGTTGGATCTGGATGTAAAGGGATGTCTGATGGATTGGGGCTTGGCATGTGTATTGTGTTGGGGGATGTGACAGGGGTTGGATCTGGATGTAAAGGGATGTCTGATGGATTGGGGCTTGGCATGTGTATTGTGTTGGGAGGCGTGAAAGGGGTTGGATCTGGATGTAAAGGGATGTCTGATGGATTGGGGCTTGGCATGTGTATTGTGTTGGGGGATGTGACAGGGGTTGGATCTGGATGTAAAGGGATGTCTGATGGATTGGGGCTTGGCATGTGTATTGTGTTGGGGGATGTGACAGGGGTTGGATCTGGATGTAAAGGGATGTGTGTTGGGTTGGGGCTTGGCATGTGTATTGTGTTGGGGGATGTGACAGGGGTTGGATCTGGATGTAAAGGGATGTCTGATGGATTGGGGCTTGGCATGTGTATTGTGTTGGGAGGTGTGACAGGGGTTGGATCTGGATGCAAGGGGATGTGTGTTGGGTTGGGGCTTGGCATGTGTATTGTGTTGGGGGATGTGACAGGGGTTGGATCTGGATGCAAAGGGATGCGTGTTGGGTTGGGGCTTGGCATGTGTATTGTGTTGGGAGGTGCAATAGGGGTTGGATCTGGATGTAAAGGGATGTGTGTTGGGTTGGGGCTTGGCATGTGTATTGTGTTGGGAGGTGCAATAGGGGTTCGATCTGGATGTAAAGGGATGCGTGTTGGGTTGAGAGAAGGGTGTGTGAATGGTATTGGCATTGTGTTGTTGGGACGTGGATGCACATCAATATACTCAGTGAACTGGAGACCTAGTTCCTGACGCTGTGTCTCTGATGTCGCCATTTGGTAGATTTTTGCAATGTGGGCAAGATAAACAATGTCGGTTGCAGGGTGGGAAAAGGACAGGGTTGTTATGGACTAGCTCTGTTACTGACCTTCTCGGCTTTTCTCCACACAAGTGCGGTGGCGTTTTTAAAGGTCTCTCACATAGTCAAACACCTGAATAGCAGGTACTGTTCTCTCGGAAATCTTCTTTCGCAACTGCCTCTTTCTTTTTTCTACAGAAATGGCAGGTTATAGATGGAAGGTCGCAGCTTGTGGTTACCACAGACGGATATCTGAAATGGGACATGTATTATTGTGTACTGAGGTGTGTCTGTCTTTGTACGCGTCTCTCTTCGTTGCTTTAGATTTAGCGAGAAAGGAGGGACAGTGTAAGAAATATTTTGACCACACTTGTCAGTAAAAATCTGATTTCAAGGAATGTGTAAGAGATGGAAGATGCAGAGGGGAGGAACACAGGGAGGCGTGGAAGAGCGATGTGGAAGAGGGGTTAGGAAGATAAAGATGTGGAAGAGTTCAGGGTGGAGAAGTGGGTCAGTTCTGGAAACCTTTAGATCCCTGCTTCACTCACGCACTCACACCTACGTCCAAGTCACGATGTTAAAGGCACATACATGAACGCGTCCTTCCCCTTTTCTGTTCTGTTTTTCCCTTTCTGCCACTTTGTCTTTTCTTTGGCAGATAGAAGCTGGGGGCAGATGCTACATCTTCTACGATGCAGGACATGATCAGATCTCCCAAGAGGATGCTGTGGCACAGTGCAAAAGACGTGGAGCTTCTCTGGTCAGTTTGGAAACTCCACACGAGGTGGAGGCCTTCAGAGAAGTGATGAAATATAACTTGGATTGTACACTCTGGCTTGGTATGCCGGCACTTGAGTTCCACAGGGCAGAGACATCTCCCAATATCATGTAACCAGCTATCTTTTCTTCTTGGCTTTGGTGCCTATCTTCTATGATTTATTATGTTAATGCTGACATGCCTTATTTGTGACGCCTTCACTAAGTTTAAACTGTTATAAAAGCAAAGAAGAACTGTTAGATGGTTTGAATGATATAGGCTGCTCTGCCCTGAGACGTATCTCCTGTACTCTCTCTCTCTCTCTCTCTCTCTCTCTCTCTCTCTCTCTCTCTCTCTCTCTCTCTCTCTCTCTCTCTCTCTCTCTCTCTCTCTTAAGCAAGCAAGCAAGCAAGCAACACACACACACACACACACACACACACACACACACACACACACACACACACACACACACACACACACACACACACACACACACACACAGACACACACACACACACACTATTCAGATTCTCCACGAATAAGATTCATATGTTCTTCTTCCGAATTTTTTACCTATATTTTACTTTTCTTTTTCTCCTTCTTTCTTTCTTTCATTCTTTTTTATACTGTTCCTTAATTTCTTTTCATTTGTCGCTCAATAATGCTGCTGCTGCTGCTCTCTCTTCTTTACCTTGAAGTTCGAGGAGTATTGTTTGATTGTCTGGACACATTTCTGTTGAAAGGAATCGGGGATGTCGAGCAGATATGGAAGCAAAATGAGGAATGAACCTTATATGATAACTGAAATAACCAGCAATGAACGAATCTGCTTACTGTTTTGAGAAATGGTCTTTCTTTCTTTCTTTCTTTGTAATCTTCTTGGGTTTCAGCAACATCTGAGAAACAACATGGCCTTAGAACCCCTACTCTTGGTTCCCTGTGTACATCTTGGAAAGAAACGCTGTGAGACGATGTGCTCTTGAAAAGAAAATAATTATAACATGCCCCCCCCCCTCTCTCTCTCTCTCTCTCTCTCTCTCTCTCTCTCTCTCTCTCTCTCTCTCTCTCTCTCTCTCCAGTGCAAAAAAGAATATGGTGATTTATACTTTTGTGAATAAGTGGCTTGGACTTTGGAGAGACTCAAGACTCAAGATTTTTTTTATTCATGTTAGTTAATAAAAAGAGAGAACAGAACAGGCTGCAGGCATCTCCTTGTCTTAATCCTGATGTGCAGGCAATGTAATCAGTTAACATAGAACCACATCGAACTCTCGCTTTAACATTATAGTACATGCTTTCAATACATTTAAATAACAACTTTAATACCATTTTTAAGAGAACTGGCCAGAGAAGATTTCGATTTATCATATCGAAAGCTTTTTCGAAATGTATGAATGCAACATACAATGTTCGATTGTAACAGAACTGTTTCTCTATGAGAGCTTGTGAAGAAACATGTGGTCGACTGTTGAATATCCTTTTTAAAATCCAGCTTGATATTCACTTGTGACATTGCTTCCTTCCACCATTCTCGCAATCGGTTATATACCACCATACCAAATCACTCAAAGAAATTCCCCATAATTGTTGGGTTATTGATATCACCTTTTTAGAGTATAGGCTGAATAACAGATTCAGACCAGTTGTCAAGGATAAACCATCATCAAATAGTTTATTAAATAATTTCAAGAAAAAATGTATAACATGATCATTCGAATTCTAAAAGAGCTTGCCAATAATGTCATTGGGACCAGCTGCTTCACTTTTTTTCTTAAAGCAAGCAGTATTTCTTCTTTAGAGATTGGACGATTCATGTAGCCTTCCGAGTCTTCAACTGAGTCCTAATTTACTATATTGGCAGCAGCCATTTCCAGCAAAGCTTTACAATGTTGAAACAAGAGTCAATTGATATTTCATTTCTAGGCTGTTTTCTTTTGAAAGATGCATTATGAACAACATTTCAGAATTCCTTTTGGTTTCTCACTGTCAATACAAGTTTTTCTAATAAAGCTTTGTTGAATTGCTTCTTCCGCTTTAATAAGTTTTTATACTCACGTCTGGTAATAACATATTCATTTCTTTTTTCGGTAATTGATTCTTTTTTCTTTAAAAATTTTAGAGAACGACAAAATATCTGCAACAATCTTTTGGTATTTCTTTTACAAAGTTTGCATTCTAAATCAAACCATTTGCCTGAATTGTCATTGTTATCTATGATGTAGCGTCTTCATGGATTTAGCACTTACTCTTATACGATCATAAAAAGCTGCAAGAGCGCCGTTCTCGTTAACATCAATTAAATCAATCGCAAGATCAATTTCGGTACGTATTTCCCCACTACACAAAATACTGGGTATTTATCAGCATCCTTGTCGTCCCACGGAAGTTTGTGTATAACAAAATCCTCTTTTGCATACAGATATCAGATGAATGCTGCTTTGGGGATACACCAGATGAAGTCAGGGGCAAATGGTCAGAATCCACAATAGGTATGTCGCAGAAGTCAAACAATATCATAACAATTCACGTGAGAATACAAAATAGTATGTGACACTGCATTCAGAATCATATATGAATGTTTAGCAATCTTCAAGGTTGCCTCCACACACGCCATTCAAAACACTCTGGAGACTTTGGAGAGAGAGAGAGAGAGAGAGAGAGAGAGAGAGAGAGAGAGAGAGAGAGGAGAGAGAGAAAGAGAGAGAGAGAGAGAGAGAGAGAGTGAGAGAGAGAGAGAGAGAGAGAGAGAGAGAGAGAGAGAGAGGGAGAGAGAGATTTTATCTAATACTTTTTAATCTACATTTTCCAGCTGCTGTTAACATCCCAGTTTGACTGTTCCTGCAGGTACAAATCTACCATGCGCTGGGAGACTGGTTACGTGGTTTTCTTTCTACCTATGGAAAAGGGTTTGTTTCACGTTCCTTTGACTTATGTTTGTCATGGGTGCTTGATCAAAAAGCTTCTCACAAAAGTAGTGTTATGTAAGGTAGTGTGGTTTGTGTGTGAGCTCCCTTCCTTTCAGCACATCAGCACATTGAAACATCTGTCAACCTTCTGTCACGAGCAACATGGATCACGTCAAGTGTTCATGTGGAAATTGCCCCATGCAGCACTGACACACAACTATGGCCTGTGATGTGAAAATAGGTCAGTGCAGGGAATTGAAAACATGAAACAGGGAATAGGCGGACTTGCATATGTATGAGGGACTGAACAGCCCTACTTTCTTGTGACATATCGGGAGTTCGTGTGCCTTACAGTGTGGTGTGTGATTTTCATGGCGTGTTAGACAGGACGTGATGAAGACTTCGGTGAGATCCAGCATGCAAGGAAGACATGATGGACTGTGACCAGGGACAGGGTTCATGTGTTTGGTTTCTTGAACACACAGACCCTTTCCTTCTTCTTCTATGAGATCTCACACACACACAAACTCACACACACACAACCACACACCACACACACCACACACACAACACACACAACACACACACACACACACACACAACACAATACTGCACACGAGCGCGCGCTTACATACAATGCACGCAGCACACACACACACACACACACACACACACACCACACACACACACACACAACACACAAACACACACACTCTCAACACACACACACACACACACACACACACCACACACACACACACAACACACACACACAACATATGCACACACAGACACACACAGACACAAAACAACACACAACACACACACACAACACACACACCAACACCACAACACACAACTCACACACACACACACACACTCACGCAACACACACACAACACACATACATGCACACGAGCGCGCGCTTACATACATGCACGCACGCTCGCACTCACACACTAACACACCCCCCCAAATCACACAAACACACACACACACACACAAAACACACACACTCACACACACACACAAACTCACACCACACACACACACAAACACAACACACACAACCACCACACATCAACATATGCACACACAGACAAAACCCACACACACGCACACAGCAATCCACACACAAAACACACACACACTCACACTCACACACACACACACACAAACACACACCACAACACACCATCTACACACACACACACACACACGCACGCACACACACGCGCGCGCATGCTTGTATTATAATGCACACATGCATGGTACTCTAAACTGCATTTGTTGCAGCAAAATGAAAGCTGGATATCCAATCCCTGTCATGCGGTTAAAATGAAGCATCAGAAAGCCATAGAGTAAAAAAAAGCATGCGAAAGCCAAGTGGCGTTGCTGAGAATCCACGCCTAAATCTGTTCATTTGTACCTAATTGGCATATGGAGGGTTACAGCTGTAATACCCTGCATGCCAGTCTGATGGCTTAGAATGTGTGGTCGTGTCCGTATAGGGGCGAGGTGACCGCACACAGTGAGGAGCTGGAATGCACTGAAGTGAAACTGTTGAATGGTCTGAGTGTATCCTAGATATGGCATGGTTCGCTTGTCTCATACATTCTGTCTGTCTTCCTTCGTTTTATGCCAGGACGTTTTGTCAAGACGAACCCCTGGAGGCCTGCCCTGACAGGTTCGGTTTAGATGGGACGTGTAGGGTGTGTATGACATCACACGACTCGCAAGTGACCACTACAAATATTTCGATTAAAACACCCCATTTATTCACATCAACACACGCAATCACAAATAAAGATTTTCAACGCTCGCGCTATGACTATCACAATAAGCTTTCCAACACACACAACATGCACAATCTCCACCATGCATTTCATATACAATCATACGCAATCACAATCATATATTAATTTTTCCAGAAACCATCACTTTTCCTGTCTTGTTGTGGCCCTCACAACCTGCCTCTCAAAGTCTTCTGGGAACACCCTGTCGCTCTGGGGTTGTCCAAACCCGTTCGGTTTTGAAGAGGTTGAGTCAAGGCCGACACCCTGACACGCACAAATATAACAGACGGTGGTGTGCGCGTCTAGGGGAAAGGGGCGATGTTGGCTGGTGGTTCCTTGACGGGGATCAGGACGTCTCGAAGGCACGGGCGATTCCACCAGTAAGTGGCCTCAAACCAGTGCGTGCGTCACCCAGTGGTGGGCCCCCAACAGTGCGCGTTAACAACCAAGGGCGCGGGTCCCAACCAGTGTGCGTTACAAACAGTGCGCGTGGTCCAACCTGTGCGCTGTTACAACCAGTGCGTGTCCGGTGATGTCTCGGGAGGAGGGAAAGGTAACTGGGAGGAAAGTAGAAAGACGGGTACTGGAACCCCGCCCCCCCCAGTCGTACTGTCTGACACATGCTGTTAAACCTTAACAGCCACTCGCATGATGGGCGAGGGGAGGTTCTACTAAATACACCAACAACACCAGCTCAACACAGACCGTGATGACACAGCAAAACCAACGAAATCAGGAATATTCGTTAAAGTTTCTCATCGAGCAGGTTAAGAGACTGCATTAAATTAACAAGCTATAAACATACGATTTAATCTTCATCCTTCTCTCATCTCACGTTTAACATTTTCCTTTTTAGGAATTTAACTAATAAAGCTAACCATGCTATACTTATGCCTCATATTTTGCATATAATAATAAGTCAAGCAACAATTATCCCCACATGTTTGGCAACATTTCGAATTAACACAAATTCCCCCCCACGCATCTAAACAACTAATCATTGCGTACGCACGCACGCGAAATAAAATCGTTCATTGCTCACCAAATCAGACAGTGGCCGGAAGAATAAGAGTCCGGGAATGAGAAGGGGCGGACGAGCGAGACAAAGCAAGTAGCAACCCTGAATCACAGGTTCTCTCCATCCCACGACTACGCAATCACCAGATGCCACTAAAAAGAGGTAGAATTTTGGATATAATTAGAATGGCAGGTTAAAGATGTGAATGACCAGAAAAAGTCGGTCTAAAACATATTCTTTTATTAATTTTGAAAAACCAAAAGAAATTGCGCAAAGAGAAGGAATTAGCGGCTAATCAACAAAAAAACGACAACAACTAACGAACACGAAACTGTTGCTTACCGCTACCCGTGGTGACCAAGAAGGAGGCGGGTCAAACGACTCTCTCTGCCTCTGTCCAGTTCGAGAGGACAGCGCGCAGGATGCGGAAAAAGAGGAAGTGTGTCTCCCTCCTACAGGCGACTCGTAGGAAGTGAAAGTCCGACTGTACCTTCGACGATAGGTGAAGAACCAGGACCGGAGCATGCGCTCCAGTGACATCTTCCGCTCGAGTGAAGAGAAAAACTTCCCCTAAACGAGGCAGCCGACATGCCACGCCACGTCACAGGAGCATACCTCAGTCTAGAGGATTGATGCCGTGCGACAGGTAAAAAGGACAGGGAGAGGCGATAGAGACAGCCAGTTACAAGAAAAAGTACCAGCCACCCGTGGAACTGCCGGATGTTTTGAAGGGCAGTGAATTTGAGAGAGAGGAGAGAGAATGTAACCTACCTGAGCTATCCAGACCAAAGGTGCAACCACACCACAAGCCACATTTAAGGGACGATATGCGACAACACGACGACAATAATAAATGAATAATTCCACCACCCTAGATGGAATCAATCGTCATAGGCCTCGTGACAAAACTCGTGACAACCCCCACTTCTAAAAAGCATTGTTCTCTGAGATACAGTGCTCCTTTGACCTTGGCATGTGGCAAATACAACAATGGGACGAACCCAACCCTCTGTGATCGACAGAGGTACGATAAATCCAATACAAACATTCAACGATGAATCACCGGGGAGAATACATAATTCCACTATTTATCAAAACAAATAAGCAAACCTTCAACAACCAAAATAACATCCGATCCATTGGTGATTCTACTACATTAAACATCACTGATGTGAAAAACTGTCTCTACATGATACCAGAGACCAAAAGGGGATATAAACTCTAGTTGACGGGAAGTGTCCCTCTGACTGTATTTCCTTACCGATGTGCTGATTAGACTCGGCTGAGATAGTCGGCATACGGTATTGCTGGAACCCTTGGGTTTTGTTTTGATATGGCGAAAAGTGAATCGCATGACTCTGCAGTGTCCAATGCCCAACCCATGTTCAAGTCGCGACTGACTGGACGGATCGAGTCCTGGGTATGGTGAGGATGGTGTTCATCTCCAGCACATACTTCATGGCCGTACAAGTAGGGGTAACCTTCCTGATGCCACTCACGACTGCTATAACACTCTTGTTCAATCGTGTGGTATCGTAGTCTCGGCATCAGTGAGTTTTTTGCTCGCGTAAGCAAGCGGTTGGAGTCCTTCCTGTTCCTGTAGCAACACAGCCCCAATCCCCACTGCGAAGCATCAGTACGCAGGACAAATGGGAAGACGGGGATCTGGGAGAGCCAGGTCTGGACGACGTGGTCAGGGATCTTCAAAGGCGTCCCAAAAGCTGTTGGCAACTCTCACCCAAAACCAAAAGTTTTGGCTTCCTCCCTTTCGCAGGGTCAGTGAGGGGACAGGGTGCAACCTTTGCAAAGTACCTGGATATGGAACCTTGCGTAGTTCGCAAGGTCCATGGAATGGACCAGCAATTCCCTTTTGGTACCAGGAGGCTTGGGCGTCCTGCAATTTTGGCACCTTGTCTTCCTCAGGAGCGATCAAACACCGCTGCAACTGATGCCCCAGAAAAGAAATTCTCGTCTCCTGACCTAAGCTGACATTTGGTAGGTCGGGACTGACATCTGAACCTCGCGCAAACGAAGAATAGAAAAAGGCGACGGAGGGGCGAGATGTGCGAAGTTCCATCTCTAAGAAACTAAGTAACAGGTCATCCTTGAAGTTGGTTGAGATCTGGGTATCGAGGAGGGAGGAGCAATTGTCGCATGACGCGACTGGAAATTGCTCCGCAGTCTTGAGACCAAAAAGGCATTAACGTTCCACTGGAACTGTCCCTCGGCGTCGTGATGCGTTTGGCGTTTATCCTCTGGCGCATGGGAATCTGACAGTCCCCCACTTTGCGAGATTCAAACTTGGAGAAATAGTTGGCCTGACTCAGCTGAGCGAATGATTCTATCGAATCCGGCATAGGTTCCGCATCAAACCGGAGACCTTATTCAATCGTCGTAAATCGACGCATAACCTCATTTTGCCATCCTTTTCTTTATCCAGGAGATGGTGGGATTGAGTACGGGGAACTCGCACGTTCAATGCCCAACCTTAGATGGCCTGCACTTCCTGTTGGATGGCAGACGTCTGGGGAGTGAGGCAGAGGGTACTGTTTCACCCTTAATTGGGGTCTCGGTGGTTTATTCCAGTGTACTCTCGCAAGGGTTTCTGTGCAGGGGCCGGGTCTGTGAGCACGTCCTTGGAATTCCTGGCACTACTGCGCAGTTGTTCTGTTGAGCTGAGGAGAGGATTGTACCAAAGCAAAGATTCCTGCCACGGACTCATCCTCGACGAGAGGAACAGTGGGGATATCCTGAACCACTCGACACGGCGTTGCTCATGCCACTCTCCACAACGACCTGGGGGTGAAGCCTATGGCACTGAGTTCCGTCGCAGTTCGACAAGTTATGCCTTCTTGAGGTTGGCATTGATACAGGCGTTCTTTGCCTCGCACGCGATTCTATAGTCCCAGTCACCACCGACTGCTGACTACGAAAGGGCTGCCATGCAGTGCTGCAACTTGGTTCTTCATTTTGTGGAAGGGAGAAGAAACACCTCATCACCTGGCTCAACAGCGTTCAACTCTGCGCCCGGTCGTACAAATGCCTGTACTGGGTTTTTGCCGATCTGCAGTTGTTGCTGTGCAAGCTGCAAGTGTCGGCGATATTGCGGTTGCGCAGATTGACCACATAACGACTTTCCTCCTTAACATCCGGTTCCACATCGTCGTGGGTATAACACATCTGTTCAGGATGTTGGTGGTCCTGCGTACTGTTCTGCCATACAGGTGTTCATATGGGGGAAAACCGGCGTGCTTTCCTGTTGGAACTCTGTAGAGCGAACAGTACAGCAGGAATAAAGTGTATTCCATCACGAGGTTGTTTCTGCACATAGGCGACGCAACTCTGCTTCAACGTCATTGAAACGCTCGACAAGGGCCATTGGCCTGCGCATGATAGGGTCGTGGACGTTGTCTCTTGTGAACATGAGCAGAGTGTTCACTTCTCATGATTTCGGACAGAAACTGGGGCCCTGGGTCCGTAAAGGTTCTTCTTGGCTCGCCATGTGCGCGTCCAAAATTGCCAGAGAGGCTTCAGCTACCGTAGGGGCTCGAAGTCCTAAAGTGGGACAGCCTCGGATTTCGAGTGCGTATATTCCACCCCCACTACCAAGATTACAAAGCGGTGACCGGCGATCGGATGGTGGATTAATGGGGTCCCCCAGGTCGACACCAACCTTGCTGAATGGTCACCCAACCTGTGGCATGATCCACGGACCACGCCTCAAGGCCCTTAGCGTTTGATCCGTTGGCAGGTATCGCAGCTGCGGCAGTACTGCCTAACCTGTGAGTATCCCTGGCCAGATGAAATCCAGTCTAACTCGCTCGAGAGTCGACTTTGAGCCATATTGACCTGCATGGTGAATCATGGGTCCTGCGTGAGTACTGATTCCTCTCAAGCTTTGGGTGAACGACAAGTGCTTGGCCACACGATATTTGCCTCTGTAAAACATAGAGGATCCCCTCTGTGGAGCTGAAGCTCCTTTGGCGAGTCGGCAGGACTGAGAGGACGATTACCAGTTGTCGCAGGCGTTGGACATCAAGTCCCTTGGCCTGAAGACGGATCATGGGTTGAGATTAGGCCTGCCAGAACCTCGTCAGAGATCGGCTGCAGAACGGGAAGCAATTCTCTGTTCCTGCCTTTGCTTTGGCGGTGTGGTAACTCCACACAGCCTGTCGGGCAGATCGTAGACACGGACTGTACTGCGTCCATTCGCAAAGGTAATTTAGTATTCCCTATGAAGAAGGAATACAGAGGTCGTCCACCGCGATGGCCCCACTTCGCCACAGAAGTGGAAAGGGGAGGAGATAGGGATATGATGTACAGAAGGACGGGTGGAGGTAAAACAGCCTCCAACCGCACACATTATAACTGGCGCCCGCGGGCCTAGGATGAAAACCAATCTTATCACAAAGTCGTTGATGCTCCCGAATCCTGATGGTGTCGACCAAGGAAGACCAACAACAGTAAGAAACACTGGGCACTCCGTACACAGAAGCTGGGTTGGAAACCCACGTTAAGCCGAGGCACGAGACGATGGGAAGGAATAGCCCCATGATCGACGGCGGCTTTAGGACAATCTTTCTAATGTGGCCGGGACGACCAAAAGAAAAACACAGGTCGGGGTGCTGAGGTTCCCCGTTGAACTGTGGCCTTGTTAGACCCGCTAGCAGTGTCGGCGCCTTGTTGCCACCAAAATCCTGGGGGGTCTTCCTGTCCGTATTGGGCGGTGCCCATAAGACCTAGGTTCAGCAAAACTACTCAGCGGTATGAATCGCAGCGCGCGAAATCCTGAGGTGCTGTCTCGCTTCGGATCCTCAACTCTGGGGACACGGTGTTGGTCAGCTGTTCGATGAGAATCAGATGCCTCAAGCTCCACTTAGCCAAACTGACGCAGTACTTGCGTTATGCGCAGCTATCTCCAAACTGCTGTAGGTCTAGTCGTTATCTTTTTCAGGGACCTGAACTTCTCCTATACTTCGCTGGGGTAAGGTGGAACGCTTACGCAAGAAGCCAACGCATGTCTCATAAGTCGCGCTTCATTTTAGAGTGATGCACACACCTCTTGCAGTACCTGAAAACCAAGAAAAATTGTTGCATGGCTTTTTGTTCCTCAGAATTGGTATGATGTATCTTCCTTGTCAAATTCTCTAAGAACATATCTATGTCCTCACTAGGTCTGATCTCTGGACTTGCTTTAACTTTGGGCTCTAACTCTATCACTGCCTGGTGATTAACCATTGATTTACAGATGCGGGAATGTCCGCGAAAGAAGTGGTTCATCTCTTCTCTACGTAGAGCCTCCTGTTGGCAGCCTCCTCTTACGCAGAGCTTCCTGTCTGGAAGCCTCTGCCTACGCCCAAGTTTCCTCTTCCCTACGATGATCTAATCCTCTTACGTAGAGCCTCCATCTATCCAACTTTCCCTACAACAGGGCTTCCTGCCTGGAAGCCTCTTCCCTACGCCGAGTTTCTTTCCGACGGAAGGGCTTCATCCTATCGTCGCTGTCGACTACAGGTTCATCAGGACGGAAGTGATGTCCTGGGCAGGATTTCCACCATCCGACACGGGAGGAGACCGTTTTGACCCGTCCCTTGGGTCTCGGCCTTTTTCAATGAGGAAAGTCTCCAGCATACTCCATTCGGGGGATGCATGGAGAAGAGAAGGGGCTTCTGTTTCTGGCGACTCACAGAATGCCCACAGTTGCTTGCTATTCTCTGACGCTTCCGAGCGGAAGTGCAGTCGGGGTCTAACCAGGAAGATCCCCTAGTGAAGAGGTAGTGAAGTACTCGTGGACTAATGGCTACAGCACGGTATAAGTGGAAGTCACTGGTAGTCGAAGTACTGGTACTATTAGTAGGGGACTACATTCTGAAACCTTATCTTCTTCGACGCCCGAGTCGCCATACACAGCGCGGAGTCGCCATGACAACAATATCTACGGTTTTCAAATAAGGGGAAAGACACTTCACTTGAAAACAGATATGTGTGTGTGTGTGTGGTGTGTTGTGTGTGTGTGTGTGTGTGTGTGGGGACAAGTTCCGGCTGTCCCACTCTGGCATCACAGCGCTCCACGCACGAGCAACAGTGCGGTGGGGCTGCCCGAAAACAAACAAAAAAAAACTATGTCGGCTGCCCCCACTCTGGCCAACACCGCCGCTCCCAGCACGAGCAACAGTGCGTGGGGCTGGCCGGAAAAAAAAAACAAACTGGGCAGACGGAATCCGAGAAAAAAAAAAAAAAGACACTGAAGTTCTGATACAACCTGTACTCAATAACCACCGAGTAAAAAAAAAAAAAAACTAACTGGCTAACTACAAAACAGGTATGGCCAGACTGAGCGGCATCAGAAAGGCAAAAAACTACGGCCGTACTGCAGTGGGCACCCGGCGAGGGAGTACTGGCGCGGTCGATTCCCCTGGTCCCCACCTCGACTCCCAGTCACAGGTGTTCCTTAGTCCACCCAGATCCTACACGCTAGAGTCACCCGGCCAACACCCACAAACAAAACAGACAAAACTAACTAAACGTTATAAAAACAGACAGAACTGGAAAGATACTCCGCGAAGAGAGAGGAGACAGTCAGGAGCCCTTCACAACCCGGACGAGCCCACAAACATGTCAACGACCGACCCCTGGAGGTTCTGCCCTGACAGGATCGGTTTAGGATGGGCGTGAAGGGAGTGAATGACATAACACGCCTGCAAGAGACCACAACAATTACGATACAAAAACCCCATTATTACACATCAACACACGCAATCACAATAATAAATATTTCAGCATGCACTATGCCACAATCACATCAAGCATTCCAAACACCACACAACATGCACAATCCACCCTCCGAGCATTTCAATACACACATACGCAATCTAACTCATAAAAAAATATTCCAGCATCCATCCATTTCCCTGTCTGTAGTGCCTCACCACCCTTGCCTCTCCAAGTCTTCTGGAACACCTGTCGCACTGGGTTGTCCCAAACCGGTTCGGTTCTTGAAGAGATTTGTTCAAGGCCCACGACACCCTCGTCACGCACAAACAGACGGTGGAGAGCGCGTCTCGGGGAACGGGCGTGGTTGTGGTGGTCCTTGACGGGGATCAGGACCGTCTAGCCAAGTCACGGCTTTTCACCAGTCGTGGGCCCTCAAACCAGTGCTTGGTCCCCACCTGTGCGGTGGCCCCCATCAGGTGCGCCGTTACCATCCTGTTGCGCGGTCATCCAGAGTGTGCGTACCAACAGTGCGCGGTACCAACATGTGCGCGTAACAACAGTGCGGGCTCCGGGTGAAGTCTCGGGAGGAGGGAAAGGTAAACTGGGGGAAAGTAGAAAGACGGGTACTGGAACTCGCAGTCAGTACTGTCTGACACATGGCTGTTAAACCTAACAGCCACTCGCATGATGGGCGAGGGGGGCAGGTCTACTAATTACACCAAACAACCACAGCTCACACCTGTCACGAGCATAACTCAGCAAACAACGAAATCAAGGAAATGTTCATTAAAAGTCTTCTCCTACGTAGCAGGTAAGAGAATGCTTAAATTAACAAACTATAAAACAAATCGATTCATCTTCATCCTTCTCTCCACTCACGTTTAACCATTTCCTTTCTTTGGAATTGAACTAATAAAGCAACATGGCTTACATCTGCCACCCAGATTTGCAAATAATAATAAGTCAATGGCACAATTATCTACATTTTATGGCAAACTTTCAGAATACACAAATTTCCCCCCACGCATCCAACAAACTAATCATGGTACGCACGCTCGCGAACTATAACGCGATTCTTGCACACACAGACCGACTGTGGCGAAGAATAAGAGTCCGGCGAATGTGACAGGGGCGACGAGCGAGGACCAGCAAGGTAGAACCTGATTCACCAGGTTCTCTCATCCCCACCGACTACCGCATCCAGATGCATAAAGGAGGAAGGAATTTGGATATAAGTTAGAATTGGCCAGGTTAAAGATTGAATTAACCAGGAAAAAGTGCGTATCAAACAATATGTCTGTTTAATTTGAAACCAAAAGAAATTGCGCAAAGAGAAGAATTAGGCAGGCATCACAACAAAAAAAAACACAACAAACCCGAACCACGAAAACTGATGCTTACCAGCTACCCGTGGGTGACCCAGAAGTGGCGGATGTCAATGGACTCTCTCTGCCCTCTGTCAGTCGAGAGAGCAGCAGCGCAGATGCGGAAAACGATGTAGTGATGTCTCCCTCCTACAGGCCGACTTTAGGATTGAAAAAGTACCGTACTGTACCTTCGACGATAAGGTGAAGAACCAGGACCGGAGCAGGCGCTCCCAGGAGACATCTTCGCTCGAGTGAAGAGTATAACCTCCTAAACGATGGCAGCCGACATGCCACGTCCACGTCAACAGTGAGCATACATCAATTCTAAGAGGGAATATGCACGTGCGTCAGGTAAAATGACAGGAGCAGAGGCCGATAGAGACAAGCCAGTACAAAGAAAATAGATACAGCCACCGTGAACCTGGCAGGAATGAATTGCACGGGCAGTGGGAATTAGAGAGAGAGAGAAGAATAGTAAACTAACTGAGCTAAACCTCACCAAAGGTGAACCACACCACAAGACACATTAAGGGACGGTATATGCGACAACAACGACTACAATAAATAAATGAATATTTCCTCCACCTAGATGGATCAATCGTCATAGGCTGTTGGACAAACTCGTGACAACGTTTAAATTGGCAGAACTATTTTACGATTTGCATACTGAACTCCCGATAGGACAGAAAAAACAATGATCTATATTAGGTAAACAATGGGTCAGAAAGACTCAATGCATTGCAGACAAAAAAGCAACAGTTGCTAACCAATGCAACATGGATGTGGGCGCTTGTTATTCTTTAATGTGTATATTAAATTCGCCCCATGTTTCGATATCCAGTTTGCTTAACATTTCGTGTTGAAGTTTTACCATTACTTTTTAGAAAATAAATTAGATTGAAAATGACATTATGGCACAACATTATCTCACATCCACCCCCCCCCCCCCAATAATTTCATCATTAATGTGTGTGTGTGTGTGTGTGTGTGTGTGTGTGGGTGTGTGTGGTGTGTGTTGTGTGGTGTGTGTGTGTGTGTGTGTGTGTGTGTGTGTGCTGTGTTGTGTGTGTGTGGTTTGTGTGAGTATGTGTGTGTGTGTATGTGTGTTTTTTATTTGTCTGCCTGTCTGTATGTATGTGTGTATGTGTTTGTATGTGTGTGTGCCTGTTTGTTGTATGTCCTGCCTGTTTGTTTGCATGTATGTATGTGTTTGCATGTGTTGTGGTATGTGTGTGTGGGTGCGGGGTCTTTATTTGAGTCTGTGCATGTGTACATACTTGTGTGTGTGTGTGTGTGTGTGTGTGTGTGTGTGTTATGTTGGTGTGTGTGTGTGTGTGTTGTGTGTGTGTGTGTGGTGTGTCGTGTGTGTGTGATGTGGGGGTTTTTTGGTCGTGGTTGGTGAACCATTTGTTTTTGTGTAACATTCAAAGGACCTGGAAACTAGATCAGGGAACACTTATAAGAATTGAATTCTCATTATTTCTTCCATTCTTAAACATTCATGGAAACTTTTTTTTATAATTCTGACAGTTTTCAACTTTGTTTGAATACTTAGATCGAGTGCATGGGTTTTTTCATTCATTTATTTAGGTACTTTCTTTCTTTCTTTGTCTATCTATCTATTTATTGTTACACTTACGTTTTCACAGAAATGCAGTGTATCATTTTCGTTCATAAGACAAGTTGTTGGTGCTTCTGTTCAGTGTGTAGATGAAGACTACAGATGTGACGGGAGAAAAGACTGTGTGACAAACAAAGACGAGGCAGACTGCTGGTTTGACTTCAGTTACTATGTGTATCATAACATACGCCCTCCAGCTGTGATCCACCTGAACATGCATGGGGAGTTCACCATCACTCCCTACCAGAAAACAACCCACAGTGCCCAGACACTCATTTCCAGTGTCACCATGATGGCTACTGTCTCCCTGTCTACGTCAGGTGTAATGACATGATCGACTGCCCGGGTCGTGAGGATGAAGTGGACTGTGAACATTACACCACATGCCCAGGGTTTTATCGATGTCGCGACAGACAGAAATTAATCTGTATACACGTGAAAACTTGTGTGATGGTCAGCCACAGTGTCCACTGCATGATGATGAACTGGCGTGTGACATTGCCTGTCCTCAGCCTTGTGTCTGTTATGGTTTTGCCTTCACCTGCAACCGCACCTTTCTAGTTAGCTCTTTCCTAAATCTACGTTACCTGGAAACTTCAGGTAGTGGAATACATATGACTGACATCACCTCTAACTTCATGCTCATCCACCTGGGTGTACAGGCGTGTGGATGGAGGAGGTTAACACAGGTCTTTCTACTCAATCTTCACAGCTGGGATCTTAGTAAAAACCTGCTTCATTCAGTCAATTTTAGCGACTTTACAGGAATGCCTCAACTTCGAAGATTAAATGTGGCAGGTAATCCCATGACAGGTGGCATTCATCATGTCCAAAAGAAATATGTACACCCATCACTGGTGATCTTCAATATTTCCCACACCAATGTAACCTATATGAATATGAGAATCTTGTCAGCTCTCATGCCAAACTTACAAGTTCTAGATTTGTCATTAGGGTTATATTGGAGCAAGGATCGCTTCAAAATCTTCGTACTTTCAATTTACAGGGTTGTCCAATATCTGACTTTGATCCAGATTTCATAAAACAAATGACAAGTCTTGTGTATGTTTCTGCAGATAACTTTAAAGTGTGTTGCTCTGCAGTTTTACCAGACAATTTCCAAGGCAAGTGTTTGGCTCCATCTGATGAAATCTCGTCTTGTAGTGACTTGTTAAGAGCCGTTGCTTACCGTTATGCTTTAATCATCTTCGCTCTGTTGGCTGTTTTGGGTAACATTGGTGGCTTTGTCTACCGAATACATTTTTTGTCAAAAAGCATCAACACTGGTTTTGTAACATTTGTTCTGCATTTGTGTGTTTCTGACTTTTTAATGGGAGTGTATTTAATCTTTATTGGTGCGGCTGACCACATTTATGCAGGCAGTTATATTTGGAATGAAAATGCATGGAAAAGGAGTGTAGCTTGTAGCATAGCAGGGTTCTTATCCTTGCTATCATCTGAACTATCAGCGTTCATAATTTGTTTCATTACTTTGGATCGTTTTCTTGTACTTCGTTTTCCTTTCAGCCAAATTCGGTTTGGAAGGAGATCAGCTAACATTGCCTGTGCCATCATGTGGACACTAGGACTTACACTGGCAATGGTGCCTCTGCTTCCTGTAACCTCACACTGGGAGTTTTTCCAACAGTCTGGAATTTGTATTCCATTGCCTGTTACCAGAGCAGACTTTCCTGGTCACATTTACTCTTTTAGTCTCATGGTCGTTTGCAATCTGATCCTATTTCTTGCAACTGGTGTGGGTCAGTTCCTTATTTACTTGTCAGTGAGGAGTAACACAATATCTGCTCAGCTGTCAAAGACCACAGACGTAAGTACCATGTCTGTGCAATCCAAAGAGGCAGCCATTGCCAGGCGTCTCCTATCCATTGCAATGTCAGATTTTCTGTGCTGGTTTCCAATCGGTCTATGTGGGGTTCTGGCTGCTTCTGGGGTCGTCATTCCAGGGGAGGTCAATGTTGGAATGGCCATTCTCGTCTTACCACTCAATTCAGCAATCAACCCGTTCCTTTACACTTTGAATGTAATTCTGGAAAAACGGCGCAGAGCACAAGAACTCCGTTTTCTGAAACTGTTGCGTTCTCAGCAAAAAATGTGACACCTGGATTATTAAAAAAATGAGAACGTTAGAGATACTGACTAAAACTACGAGTGATGACGTGTATTCTGGTCCATAATGCAGTGAGACTGTCATCACATGGAGTTCAAAAGAAAAAAATCCTTTTGAATGAAACCAAAGTTGTCCTCATGAAAACATTTGAGTCGCAACTTAGAATTAATCTTGGCAGACTAATGTCACAGACCTGGTGGGAGGCTGACAGTCATCAAAGTGGTCCATCACAAACTGGTGAAACAAGTGGTGCAACCATTGAACGTCAATTCCTGTTTTCTCCCTTACACTTACGACTCTAGAGAACTAATAAATACCAATTCTAGCTTCCCCGCCCCTCAACAAGTTTCGGGGCGGGGAAGCTAGAAATTGGTATTTATTAGTTCTCTCCTAGTAAACCCTACAAACAAACATACTGTGTAGGATTATCCGTTTTCAATACTAATTTACTAAACTTTTCAGATTTTAGTTTTTGCTTAATCCTATGTTTTTCCTGATCATTTTCAATAACATCATTTTCGCGCAAACATTCATCAAATGAGTCTCTGTCTTTCATGTGAAATAAAACTACAGTCTTTAACTGTTCTCTAAAGTCTTTTAAAACCGAGTTATATTTTTGACATAAAATCCACACACTTATTCTAGCATGTCTTCCACTGAAAGCCAGTTTTGATAAAGTGTTTCTTTTTTTAACTATGTCTCTTTCTGCCGAACAGTCATCTATAATAAATAGTCTCTGCGTTCCTTCAAACAGTCTATAAAAGTGTTCTAAACACTCACTCAGTTTATTGCTAGGATCAACTAAATATATGTCATCATCTGTCCATATAAACCTTCTATCATGATATGCTTTGTTCCATTTAAGTGTTGGGCAGAAAATCACAATATAATCAAAATTATAGCGATAAACTGTTTGTAATAGGTCTAGGACAAATATTGTTTTTCCACAACCAGTCTGCCCACAAATCAATGAACAATGAGGAGTTTTTGTCATAAAGTTTAACTGCACCATAGTTTTATAACAGAATTTAATCTAATCAAGTTATTATGTTTATCATACTCTCTGTCAAAACTTGTTCAGTATAATAAAACCCTATAAGGCCTAAATGTGTAAGATTAATCCAATTTAGTTCTGTAAGATTGTTTCTATTTAGACTAATATTGATTTTGTCACTGGTTGTAATGACCTTAATATCCTCACCATTGTGAAGAATGACGACAGTAACTTTAAGTTTTTTAACGTCTAAGTTTTGCCAGCTAATTAGAATTCCTTTTAAAAGGACGTCACTAACGCCCACAACCCCATCCCTCCCCTTATCTTTTAAGACAGAAATTTCAAATATCATTGTGAACGTGTCTCCTAATTTCATTTGTGGAATGAACTGTAATTTTGTAGAAGCATCTTTCAAAACTGATTCTCTTCTGTGGAGGATGTACTGTTTATTCCCATACGGCTTTATTTCAATCTCTTTCCGACTATTGTCCTCTGGCATAAGACTTACATGTAAAGGACCTGAGTTGAATGCTTTTCTGAAACTTTTTTGACGGCTAAAAAATGTAAATGGGCTTATGAATTCAAATTTTATGTCCCATTCTAAATATGGTTCTAAGTGCCATTTGCTGTCAGGTTTTCGAACTATTTTATATTCATACTGGCCAGCATTATTTGCTTCTACATTACGCAGTTGTTCTAGTTTAGGAAACTTTTTGTTGTCGCCAACCTCTTTGCGTTTATAATCACCATCTATAGTGTACTCAAAACCATACAAAGCGCCTATCTCACCATTCTGTTCAAAGTCCACAACGTCTGCAAGGTCTTTTAATTCTAAAGTTATACACCTCACAGGCGCTAATGTAACTCCCGATTCTTCTGGTCCACGCGACATTTTTTAGAACAACTAATTATTTTATTTCTAAAACAATGTGCAGGTTATCACATTTCACGACTTTCCCTGCTTTGTCTGCGATTTTTATATTAAATGATCCGACCCTCCCACAAACTAATCTTTTAAACTGTAAATTAGGCAATTGTATAATTTCATAATCGCAATATGCAGCTTTCCCTGACGGAAGAGCTCTTAAAACAGTTGAGGGCCTTCCATCATATAAGTTTTCATCAGTGCTTAGCTCGTCCAAATGAACATAGAGTAATGAATGTAATGCAAGATCGAGCGGATTTTCCCCCTCATAAGTAGTTTTGTTTGGTGTAACTCTAAAACTATGAATGGGTCGATTGGCAGTTGTAAAGCCTAACATTTTAGCTAGCTCTCCATCAAAATAGTAACCTACTTCTTCTTCTTCAGGTTTGAAGGTCAACATTGTTTTCAGATACGCATGTTAAGTTTGAGAGTAATGTCAAAGTTACTCATTGCTTCTTTTAGTGAGCAAAACCCGTAATAACCATCAGGTATGGTTAACTGGCTAACTAATTTTCCTCTATTATCAACTTTTTTAATCTTATTATTCTCCTTGGATTCACTTATATTAAACCATACGACTTTGTAAAATATTTCATGGAGTGCGACCGTTCTGGTTCTGCAATCGTTATCAATAGCATGTTCTAAAAACGAAGGACGGTCTTGGGTTGTTATTGTTACAAACATTTTTTAAACGAAATAAAAATGATTCCCTTTAAATATACTGATGCAAAATATTCTGCTGGGCCGCACTACAATCTTAAAAATATAACAACTGATACTCTTGACATTTCTGTGACTCAGTCTGACGCCTTTCGAGTAAAGGTTAGTACTCCATTGAAGAGCTATCTTAACCCTCCTATTAAAAACGACCGCATCCCGAAAGTGTGGTTTAGTCATCCGATGCAGTTTTATCAGAACCAGTTAAACTTTGCTGTGTTTTGTGCATCAACTGGGTGTGGAGTGTCGTATGCTGATCACTTAAATCATCCTGATCCTTTGGTGAGGTCAGTGTACAGATTTCATTTTTATTACACCTTCAGACGTATTTTGACTGAACTGCAAGCACCATTACCAAATGACAAACCGTTTAATCCATTCAGCAACAGAATAGACATGAAGGCTTTTGAAAGGATCTGTAACGAATTCAATATTAAGGCCAAGACAGACTTTAGACAAAAGTCGGATCTTAATCATGGTCTAGGCACCCCTTATTTTTGGGGCGTGCACAGAAAGTATAACTATGACTGGAATCCTCCTTACACATCTTTCTCTTCAGGCACAGCTGTTCACCTCGGGTCCATAGAGCAAGAGCATAAAACAGCATGGACAACATTTATTTTAGACACTTCTAAGGGCCTAACTAAAGCAGGAATAGAACGAATAAACGACTCTGTTCGTACTTACGTTTGGTGTTTGCTAGGTTCGCAAGCACAAACGAGATCGAGCATAACTGATCCTTCTACTGGTTTTGATGCACAAAAACAATACTTAGCAAATTTAGAGGACGCCATTAATTCTACAGTTGATTTACCTTCAAGTATAAAAAGGTACCAAGATGTTTTACAATTTGCAAGATCGAAAGTAGACTTTGCTGTTGGCACTGGTTTATATATGCTGCCTTCTGACCTCAGGCTCCAGATAGGAACAATAATAAACTACAATAATGAAATCCTTGTGGCAGGCAATGAACAGAAAGTCGGAAAAAACGAAATAAATTCTGAGCCAGTAATATTGCAAGCAGTAAACAAACAAGATGACCCCCCAAGAATAAGTCATCCAATCCCCGTGGTCCAAAGCCCGAAGGCCGTTGAAGAACACGAAGTCAAAAAAAAATAATGACCATGAATATGAAAAGACAGCACTTGTTTTTGGATTAACTGGCCTAGGATTACTCCTTCTTTATTTTACTAAAAAATTAACCCAACTATTAAGAGAACTAATGTCCATAAGTGCTCGGCCATAAAGCCAACTACTTTGCCTGCAGTAGACAAAAGCCAGCTAACGACACTCCCTAATATACCTGGTAAAGCGTCCATGGCTTTACTGGCTAATTTTTTTAATAAACCGGCAAGATGATCAAGTTGTTTTTTTACCCATGATTTATCAGGTGGTGATGGAGGGGATGGCGGTGGAGGCACTGACCCGGGACCACCACCGCCCGTAATAGCCATCACCAGTGTACTTATTGCAAATCCTAAGGCGTTATAACGCTTACTAATGTGACTCCTTGCTCTCTAAACAGTGTTCGGATTCGTTCTGCTAGTGTTGTGTCTTCATATAAAATTCTTTGGATAGTTTCTCTTATTCTATTCACTTGAGTTCGTAATTGTTCTCGGTTAGTAGACAACACTTCTAGTCTTGCTGATCTTTCTTGTTCATGCTCTTTTAGTTTTTGGGTTATTCTTTCTTTAATATCATGCCCTAAGTTGGCGTCATCAGCCTCAACGAGTTTTTCTTTTTCTCTTTTTATTTGCTCATCTAGTACACCCAGTTTTGCTAAATTGTTTTCTAATTCACCTCTAATGGTTCTCAAAGCATGATCAAGGGCCACTAGGTCTCGCTTGGGTAACGGCGGATCGTGGATAGTTTTTAATGCTGTTTCTTTTGAAAAACTGGTTTCTGCTTCTATTATTTTGTCTGCTGTCTGACTTAAATCTTGAAGTTCCATGTTTTGTATTTGGTTATCTGTTGGGAGATCTTGTAGTGTGTTTTGAAGTTTAGAAACTGCCTCCCCCCTTAATTTCGGTCTAACAAGGCCAAGGCGATTTCGAACACCCACCCTAAGTCTTTGTCTAATTGTATCCATGGTTAAAAACTTTAATGGGTCTCGTTTATCTGTAAGCGGAACACGTTGTCCTTGATCGTTGTTCACATACAAATGGCCACCTTTTACTTCAAAATCATCAGGGGCTATAAATTCGGGAAGTTCTAGGCCTAAACTTCTGTAAAATGATATGACCTTAGGTTCTGTTAATTCATGCCACATTGAGGCCGCTGAGCGATGCTGTGTCAAAGGAGTCATTTCACTCATGTCGTCTCCAAGATCAAAAACATCATAATCTTCTTCACCTTCAATTCCTGACATGTTTTTAAATAATTAACTTTTTATTTTGTTTTATAAAAATGTCGCAAACATATGGTTCAATTCTTGACCCGCATAGAAGACTGAAAGAGCCCTTTGGCGTGAAGGGAAATAAACGGAATATTATTGTTCCAAATAATCCATCTACTATTGATGCAGATCAAATTCTTACTGTCAAATTTCCAGACCTAGGAGCAGATGAAGTGATTGTGCCAGGCTCTGCGCGACTTACTTTCAAAATAGAACTCGAAGCAGCAACAGATGCAAACAGGACAGTTGTGCAGAATCTGGGACGGGCAATCGTTAAGAAAATTTCTATAAAACTTGAGGGGCAAGAAATATTTTCTTTACACAATGCAGACATATTTTTAACATATTCTGATCTATGGCTAACCGCGAATGAAAGGGCTGACTTTGCGTTTCAAGGAATAGAAAATAATGAAGCACTAAAACATAGAATAGGCGCTGGAATGTTGGGGATGGTAACAAGGATGTAGCTGTAAATTTTGCGTATGGAAATCGCTTTTCCATTCCCTTAGATTTTGAGTTGTTAAAAGCGCATGCGCCATACTTTCAAGGAGCATTAAAAGACAGATTGTCTTATGAACTAACTTTTAATGAATACAAATATGTTATTATATCTACAGACACCGAAGCAAAGTACAGCATTTCTGACATCTCGTTAGAGTTTGACATTGTTAGCAACCCTCACTTAGCAAGGCTGATTGAGCAACAATATCAGTCAAAATTAGCAATATATTACGAAAGAGTGATTCATCATACAACATATCCTAAAAGCAAGGCAGACACTATATGGAATTTTAGTTTTAGTGCCGCAGCAAGATCACTTAAAGGTATTTTATTGCTGTGGAAGATGAAGAACCATTCAAAAGACAAGCTGAAAAGTTTATTAATCCAAAATAACGAAAGTACAATGTTCGATTGAGGGTAGTCCTAACCAAATCTACGCTAGCGGGCTTAAACCTTATCAACATTTTGATGAAATAAGAAAACTGTTTGGTGGCGGGAGGTGTAGAACACCAACAGTTGACCTTGTGTCTAAAGATCTACACCTTCACAGTGTTAGACTTGATGATTATTTAACAACGAAATACGGTTTATGGATTGACCTAAGGTCAACAGAGGATAATCAGTTGCATGGAAGTGGAGAACGGTTAAAGACGTAATAAACATTCAAATTGATAAAGAAAAAG
This sequence comes from Conus ventricosus, assembly GCA_018398815.1. Taxonomy (NCBI): domain Eukaryota; kingdom Metazoa; phylum Mollusca; class Gastropoda; order Neogastropoda; family Conidae; genus Conus; species Conus ventricosus. The sequence continues at coordinate 41,455,307 of CM031626.1, read as the reverse complement.
ATGGGAATAAACCACTTAATGTACATTTGTTTTTAATATATGATGCGCAGCTGAATATTCAAGATAACAGATTAAAAGATATACAATACTAAATTATTTTTTTATTTTTAAAAAAGCATGTCTGTTAAGCATTATCCAAAAGTACCTACAGCGCAAGAGTCGCCAAAAGAAGGGATAGTAGAAACCCCTGACATAAAAACCTTCAGATTAACCAACATCACACAAATGCAACAAAAACTAGAGCAGGACCTTTCAAAATACGGCAAAACCAAACGTAGGTATTCTGCTGTCTTTAATGCTGTTACATATGTTAATACTGGAGCATCAACTATAAGTGCTCTATCAGCGGGAACAAGTGTAGGCCTCTTAGCAACAGGCGTAGGTGCACCCGCAGCTTTACCTCTAGGCGGTTTGTCTTTAGCTCTTGGCGTGTGTTCATTAGCTGTAAGTGCTGCTAGCAAAAAATTAAAAACTAAACTCCAAAAGCACACAGCTATGGTTCAACTAATAACAGCTAAACTTAGTTCGTTCAAACTGACAATAAATAAAGCACTAGTTGACTCAAACATCACGGATGAAGAATTTAGTCGTTTACAGGCCGATTTTGATGACTATAAAAGACAAAAGTTTGATCTTCAAAAAAGGCAAGGGCAAGTTTTTCTCAACAGCCAGACACCGAGCAGATAAAAAAGGAATGTTTAAAAAAAGTAAACGAGACATTAAACTCTGTTCTAAACAGCTCACAGTAACAACATCAAAGGGCGTTTATACTTTAGTTTATGAGTCCAAGCACAAAAAACCGTTGATATTGATTCTGATTAAGTATTTTTTTATAATTTAAACAAATATTTTCAGTTAGAAAAGAAATCTTAAGATGGCTAAGATATATGAAGGACCGGACGAATTGTTTGAAGAATGCTTAAGGGAGAGCGTTTGTCAAAAGCTTTAAATGATATTAATCTAGAAGTCATTGATCCAGCAAACGTACAGGCAAGTGTTGTTCATGCTATTTCTCAAGTTCCAGGTAAACTAACAATAGACCCGCCAGTTAAAGTAATGTTAGCTGTTTTAATCGACTATATAACAATAAATGAAGAAAATCTAGAAGTCTGGTTTCAACTAAACAACGGGTTATTCTTTCTCATAATGACTTAACACCTGGTTGGGCAGACCAACTGCTTACACAGTTTGATGTGGCCGCTGAAGAAGCCAAAATGAGAGGCTCCGGTTGGTCAGAGGGCGAAGTCTTAGAGATCAGATTAAAACAGGCTAAATATGCACCGATTGTAGGCAAGTCTCACATTCCACTACCTCCAGCATTAGTTGCAAAAAGAGCAGTTCTAAAACATAAAGAATTCAGACAACAAATGTTTTTATGTGGTGTGTTCTTGCAAGGCTGCATTACTTCCGCAAAAACGCAGAGAAAGTATCTAACTATAAGCCTTGCATCAATGATCTTAACTTCAATGGAATATCCTTTCCTATTAGTGTGGACAAAATTAATCAGTTTGAAGAACAAAACAAACCAATAACTGTTAATGTATACACATGGTCTGAGAAAACAAATTTGGTGCCTATTAGAGTGTCTAAAGACAGCCCAACAATAGGTGATCCGGCCAAAAGCCATGTGGACTTACTACTAATGTTTTCATCGACAGGACTACCGCATTACACATTGATACGCACAATGAGTAGACTAATGCAGCATACTTCAAAAGATGGGCATAGACAAGAATTCTGTAGAAAATGTTTAACAAGAATTCCATCCGTTAAAGCCGAGCTTGAACATAAAAAACATTGTAAAAGTTCTGTAGACTGTAATACAGAACTAATTACACCCCCACCTGGATCAAAAGTTAGTTTTAATAACTGGAAACGACTGCAAACTAGTCCATATGTTGTTTACGCAGACTTCGAGTCGCTTATTGTTCCTTATGAAGGGCCAACCCCACAGAAACTTCCAAAAACTGTCTTAATGAGTAATCACCAGATTTGTTCCTATGCTTTTATCATTGTTATGTCGGATGGTGTCCATTCAGAACCAGAATTGTATAGAGGACCAGATGCTGCAGAAACATTCTTAGAATGCATGCAGCAAGTGCGTAACGCCTGTTCTAATAATCTAAACTTATCTGAAATCATAATGACGCCTGAAGACCAAGAACAGTATGACTCAGCCACACATTGTTGGATTTGTGGGCGGCCTTGGTTGCCGACGGTTTAGGCCTCTCATCAGACGCAGAGAATCCAACAGTAAGAGACCATGATCACATTAGCGGAAAGTTCAGAGGAGCAGCGCACAGTAAATGCAATCTTCAACTAAAGTTTGATCCTAAGACATGGAAGCTGCCCATCTTCTTTCATAACTTGCGAGGTTACGACTCTCATCTTATAATGCAAGCAGTAACCAGCGACTCCAGGGTGTCATGCATTGCACAGTCATCAGAAAAGTACATGTGCTTCACTATAAATAACATGTCTTTTTATGACTCTATGCAACACCTGATGGGATCATTAGAGTCACTGGCTATGTCCTTAAAGTCCTGCCCAATAACAGAAGAATATTTTGACCCAACTCTTGTTAGAAAGGGCGTTTACCCTTATGAGTACATGAACAGTTGGCAAAGGTTTGACGAAGATTCACTTCCACCTAAAGATGCGTTCTTTTCTAGTCTTAGAGGAAAGGGCATCAGTGATTCTGATTACCAGCATGCTCAAGATGCATGGCAGAAGTTAGATTCTAAAACGATGGGAGACTATCATGATTCATACTTGATGGCCGACGTTTGTTTGTTGGCAGACGTCTTTGAAAATTACAGAAAGACCTGCATGAAACATTATAGCCTAGATCCCACGCATTACATTTCTGCGCTCGGGATGAGTTGGGACGCTTTCTTAAAATTTACAGGAATACAGATTGATTTATTGTCAGATTTACCAATGATTCAGATGATTGAAAACGGATTGCATGGAGGAATTAGAATGGCGTCGCATCATTACTGTAAAGCAAACAACAAATACCTAGATGATTATGATCCAAGTAAAAGGTCTAACTATCTCATGTATTTAGATGCAAACAATCTGTATGGGTGGGCTATGGCGCAATCACTTCCATTACGTAACTTTAAAATGTACACTGGCGGCGGTACGAATAATATTCAAAAGGCATTAAAGTGGTTGAACAGTTTAACGCCCGATCAACATCGGGGCTTTATTCTAGAAGTTGACTTAGAATATCCTCATGAACTCCATGACCTACATAATGACTACCCATTAGCAGCAGAAAGTCTAAAGATGAATCCAACAGAGCCACCTAAACTTGTGCCTAATCTTCGAGGCAAAAAAAATTATGTCTGTCATTACAGACTTCTACAATTTTATTTAAGACATGGTTTAAAGTTGAGAGCAGTTCATCGCGTAATGCTTTTGATCAAGAACAGTTCATGAAACCATACATCATGAAGAACACTAATCTCAGAACTAAATCCACAGATGCTTCAGAAAAAGACTTTTTCAAGCTAATGAACAACAGCTGTTTCGGAAAGACTATGGAGAATCCGCACAAGCGTAAAGATGTCAGATTGGTCACCAAAGAGAACGAAGCAATTAAGCTGACTTCAAAACCTAATTATCAGGACTTTAGAAGATTTCATGATGGGGTTTTTGGCATAATGATGGAAAAAAAAGAAAGTCAAATTGGACAAACCTGTATTTATCGGGTTTACTGTTTTAGAATTATCAAAGCTTTTGATGTTAGAATTTCTTTATGACTACTTTAAACCCTCGTATCCAGAGTCCAGAGTACTTTACACAGATACAGACAGTTTTGTTATAGATATCCCTACTGAAGACATCTATAAAGACATGGAAATAGAAGTAGCTAAAGGGCATGCGGGATGGTATGATACATCTGATTACCCTAAAGATTCGCCTTTACATTCATCTGTTAATAAGAAGGTTTTAGGAAAGATGAAGGATGAATTATCTGAAGGGGTGATTAAGGAGTTTATTGGTTTAAGGTCGAAAATGTACAGTATTTCGAGCCAGGAGAAAACCATTAAGAAAGCAAAAGGAATATCTCGCAGTGTTGTGCAGTCAAACATATCACATGACAACTACAAAGAAGCATTGTTTGACAATAAGACTTTTCAACATGACAACGTAAAACTACGATCTAATCTACATGAGATCAACACAACTGTTGTAACAAAGAAGTCATTAGATAGAACAAACACTAAATGAGTATTTGTTAAACCAGAGTTTTCATATGCAATCGGGCATTGGAGAACAGCATAAACAGAGGGGTTTATATTTTTCATCAACTTTTATTATAAGATCAATCATATCTTCATCCAATTCAGCTAAATCTTTTTTCATGTTTGCTTGATGTGCTCGAATTTTTTTTTATTATTTCAAGATATTCTTTTTCCCAATCAAAATTTGGGATTTGGGGTTGTAGGTGATCTGGGTGTTTTAGCATGCATTGATTAATCCTCGCAAATGTTTCCCTAATAGCAGAACTCATATCATATGATTCCCGTATTATTTTCAAGGTCTCTTCCTTTATCATTCTTGTTTCGTTCCGTGCTTCATTCTGAGCTTCCATTTTAGACATAAATATATTTCTGTAAATTAATTAAGCAACTGGAACTGTGTCTGGCGGGATTATCTGCAGTTCTGCCTTCACAAAAGATCTTTGGGGAGTTGGTTGTTTTGTTGTGCCAGTTTCTCGTAAATAATACACGGGCGGATTCATTTTTACAATTCTTTTTATTTCATATGGATCAACACTCCAAACTGGATCGGTTGCCCTGATGCGAGTGTCCCCTTCTGCTTCTCCCGGTAAATAAAGGTACCTTACTTTTAAACCAAACAGTAATAGTTTGCCGGATGAACTGGCGTCTCCTTCAACAACATTTATTGTTTGTTTTTTGATTGCTTGTACTGGTTTTAGCCCTTTAAATTCTTCATTATTCATTGCGCGCAAAACTGAGGGCAGTCTTCTAACCCATTCTGTGTTGCGAGAATTGTCAATCAGCTCTCTGTGATACTGGTAGGAAAAAAGTCTTTCAGATAACTGTTTGTTAAAGTTTTCAACTAAAGCCTGTGATCTGTGAACTCCTGGAATGCCTCTTTTAATGGTAACTCTATGTTTTAACAATAATTGATTCACTCGACCTTTAAATTCTTTTCCGTCATCAACTTGAATCATGCGAGGATAAGTTAGCGGGCCTCGTTGGTATATCAGTTGTATGGCAACAGCAACAGCAGAAGCACTCTTTTGTGTTAATGGTTCCGCATCTTTGTATCTTGAAGCTATGTCAATGACTGTGAGTGCGTACTTAAATCTTTTTCGTCTAATCGTATCATGGGGTAAATATAGAAGGTCCATTTGATGGGTGTCGTTCGGTATTGTATTCACAAAGTGCGGTCTTTGTATTCGTCTAGGTGCAGGTAAATAAATTTGCCAAATCGCTTGTTTAGATAACCATTCCTTTGCTGTTTGTTCACTGACTCCCGCTGCTTGGCTTAGCTTTTTTATTGCCATGATTCCCTTCCAATATCCTTTTGGCGAATAATAGATTTTGTTCATTTTTATTCAGCCAATATTATGTGCAACAAAATACACAACGGTCATACCAAAGACGATAAACACGATTTCTTGCATCTTTTGTTTTTCTGATGGTTGATAAAAGTCACTGAATTTTGGTGGGGGTAATGTCTCGATTGGTTTGCCTGTTACAAGATAATATTCTTTTATTGCTTGATCAACATCTTTAAATGTGTAAGCTGCATGTCCCTGTTTTTTCAGTTTGTCGTTAATAAAATCTAACTGCTCAATTCTCTGCTTTTCATAGTTATCTTGTGCTGCGGCTAGTTGCTCCATAGCTTTGTTATGTCTTTTTCTCTCGCCGTCATCCCGCAGTTTACTAAATGCGTAATTACTTCTGCTAAAAGCAAGCACATTAACCACAGCGCCGCCTATCATCATTACGAATGAAGCCATTTTTATAACTGTATTTTTAAAAAAATTTTACATATTGATACTGTCAGGAATTATTCCTTGCTTAACTAGAAAATCTTTCGTAGCAAATGAAGCTGTAATAACAGCAATTAGCTTTGCTGAGTCTTCAAAGTCTAGTTTGCCAAGATCTGCTGGTTTAATTTTTAACAAGCTTTTACCAAGCATTGTGTATCCTATACTTAGGCCTCCAATAACAGCAGAATGGTATACAAGATTGGTAACAGTCTTTTCGGTGCTCATTTTTAAAAAATAAAATAATTATAATCATAAAAAACATGAACAGCGATGATCTACTAAACCTTCCTGAACTTATGATTACAAATGAACAGGTTGATGACCAAGCTATTATGCCCAAAAAGGAAAGGCTGTATTCTTTGGCAGCATGTGGAAAAACAAAACAGTTCCTCGGAAATGAATTCAGCATAGAACAAATTCAACAAATGTCGCCACAAGACATTGAAAAGTATCATAACAGGCATGAAGCGCAACTGGGATCAAGAATGGTAAAAAGTGTAGGGCAAACGGTTCTTAGTTTGTACACTAAACTAGTAAGTAAATTTGCGCCTATTGATTCTGAACAAGACTTTATGTATGATTTAACACAGGATCCAGTTTTAACAAAGTCATTAGAGTCTCTAGGATGGGATCTGTATTACAGATTTGGAACATTATTGTCGCCGCTAATCATGGGATTAGTTACTTTTAATCATATAGATTTTGTTTCCCTAAAAAATGACCGAGCCAGAAAATCAGCAGAATCAGAAAACATTGAATCATGTGGAGAAAGTGACCAGTAAAAAGCCTGGGCGCATTGCAGCAGGAGAAAAATTAGCAGAGTGGAACAAACAAAGAAAATTACAGTTACAATCACAGATTATAGCCCATAATGAAAAAGTGCTAGAGCCGCAGCCAGTTGTTTCAACGCCAGCTATAAAAAACACCAGAACAAGTTGATTCAAGCCCTACAACAACAGCAGGGCTGCCCACACCGCCAAAGTCTTCATGGAATATTGTACTTAAAGCAATTGTCATTTTTGGCGGCATTGCTGCTGGGGGTGGTTATTACGGTTATAAAATATATAAACAACGACAGCAAAAACCAAAGCAGTCCAAACAATCTCTACCACTAAAATACAGAAGCCGAACACAAAAGCATGCCAAAACCGCCAACAACAAAAGATCATTTTGATCCATTTAGATGGAATAATACTTTAAGAACTTAATAAATAATTATAAGTTGACTTGAATAAGAACTTGGTTGTACTTAGGGATGACTTAATTACAAACTTGAGGTGACTTAAGTTAAGAACTTGAGGTGACTTGATCAAGAACTTATTAAGAACTTGAGGTGACTTAAGTAGAAACTTAGAGTAACTTAATTAAGAACTTGGGGTGACTTGATTAAAAACTTAATTAAGAACTTGGGGTGACTTGATTAAGAACTTAATTAAGGACTTGGGGTGACTTATAGCATGATCTGGATCACACACACGCACATACGCACAGAAATCATTTACACAATAGACGGGAAGGTGTGTGGGGGAAAGTGAGGGGCTTTTTGTGGTTCAACTTGAACGGCGTAAATTCGAGACAGCCGCTAAAATCACTTATCAGAGTCCTGAATCAATAATCCCAAGATCTCTTCAAAGTTCTCTCAGCGGCCGTCTGAGACAGCCTTTAGAGGTGAAGGGAGTGTTGGCGCCGCTCCAGTAGGCGGGGTAGAGGTGGGCTTTGTAGGTCATTCAGGTGAAGCTGCCTGAATGACCCAGTTTTGTTGGGCGCTTTCTGGCAGTCAGGCTAGTAAACCTACCGCTGTGGAAGTGACTCAATTACTCCTGCCACGCAGGTTCAAGCACGTCATGTGTATCATACCAGAATGCTTTAAAGTTGGGGTTGGATTGCATGTATTTCAGAATGAGTTTTCGTTTGTTGTATAACTCATTGAAAGAAATCGCGAGTTTGTGAAATTTTGGATAAGAATAGAAACAAAATGACACTTCAATTAGTCTTCTTGCACGAGTTAGCTCAACCAGCAAATCTTCCTTCAGATAAGACTCCCAGTTTTTTGTTTTTGACCGTTTCAAAATTGTCTTTGCTTTCTGAAGCCAGTGTCCTAAAAAAAGAGCTTGGGAAAGAGATTTCCTTTCATCATCTTTCACTGAGTAACAAGCACTGTGCAAGAATGGAGTCATTTCTTGAATACTTTCAAAGGTTTTGGTTTTATCAAATGGTTCTGAAGGCAGCTCACAAAGCTGTGTTTTCAAATATTTGTCAAGATCTTCAACTGATAGTTCCGTTTTTTGCTGAGGGAACAAAAACGAAATGCTTCCTTTTGGCTTTAAGGGAGGAGAACAAGGCTCGCCACTCAATTTCTTTCTCAAAAAGTTTGTCATGGCCTCATGATAAACAAGGTGTTTTTTCACAAGATTGGTCTGTTGATCAGAAAGTTTTTCTTGCGAAGATAACAACAGTTCACCCATTTCTTGAGTAATATTAGTGTCACTTCCAGCACTAAGAGAACACATTGAAGCATCATTACCCTGACTCGCCATGTTTTTAACCAACACAAGTTCTCTCTCTGATTCTGTAAAGAAATGCTAGCACGCCAGCATACATCCACACAGCACAGCTCTTAAATGTGAAATGGCGTCAGCTCTGTCTTGTTGCTATCAACAAAAAAAAGTCATGTGATTTAAGCCCGGCAGTTGATTGGTTGAACGCGCGCACGCAACACTCGGCCCATAGCATTGACAACTAATTGCCTGTGTGCTGTGTTCTGCGTGAACAAACACCTCTTGTCTGTGCCAAGTCGTAAGACCCTAGCATAGAAGAGCATAAATTAAGTGATTGGGTGTCAGCCTAATGACGGGTCTCTATAGCCCCGCAGCTGCCTCGTCTCTGTCTGTCTGTCTGTCTCTCTCTCTCTCAGGAACATTTAAGACAGATTTATGCATTTTTATTATCGCCTTTTTTTGTTTGTTGGAGGTCGAGCATGTATATTCGAGAACAAGATTTCCTCTTGACGTGACACCATGAAACGTGAGGTGTCTGTGAGACCCCCGATTCACAACATCAGATAAAATAAATAAAGATAAATAAAGACAGAAAAAAGTCCGGGCACGAACATTGACATGGGAAGCACTCGCGCCCTATCACAGCAAGGTGTTGGTTTACCATATAGTCAGCCACGGACCCTCTCACGCCAATGATCCCTTCTTTCTTAACTTCCCACCTCCTCCCATCCCCCTACACAGCGGTAGTGTCGAAACCCGTTCATACGGGCCCAGTTTTAAAAGACTTTAGAGAACAGTTAAAACTGTAGTTTTATTTCACATGAAAGACAGAGACTCATTTGATGAATGTTTGCGCGAAAATGATGTTATTGAAAATGATCAGGAAAAACATGGGATTAAGCAAAAACTAAAATCTGAAAAGTTTAGTAAATTAGTATTGAAAACGGATAATCCTACACAGTATGTTTGTTTGTAGGGTTTACTAGGAGAGAACTAATAAATACCAATTTCTAGCTTCCCCGCCCGAAACTTGTTGAGGGGCGGGGAAGCTAGAATTGGTATTTATTAGTTCTCTACTCTAATGGTATGATACGAGTTGATGAAAAAACCAGGCAAATTGTTCTGTGCAAATTTCCATTGTCTCCTACTCTCCTACCCTCAACAGCCCAGTATCATATATCACAACTTCTTGCTGCGACCAGGGTAACTGTTTCATGCCAAAAACAATTCTTTACCACAGACTTGCACCAGAGAGAGGAGAGAGGAGAGAGAGAGAGAGAGAGGAGAGAGAGAGAGAGAGAGAGAGAGAGAGAGAGAGAGAGAGAGAGAGAGAGGGGAGAGAGATTTGTGCAAATATAACAGCTATTTCTCCTTATATACGGGTCAATGACTGACGTGCAATTGCATTCTTTTTATCTCAAACCCTATGATAGTAGTGGTGGCGTGTGTCTGTGTGTGTGTGTGTGTGTGTGTGTGTGTGTGTGTGTGTGTGTGTGTGTGTTCGTGTGCGTGTGCATGCATGTGTGTGTCTGTGTATGTGTGTGTGTGTGTGTGTGTGTGTGTATGTGTGTGTGTGTGTGTGTGTGTGGTGTGTGTGTGTGTGTGTGTGTGTGTGTGTGTGTGTGTGTGTGTGGCGAGCACGGGCGCGTGCACGCACGCGTGCGTACATTCACTCGTCTTGCATCCATGTCAACGAGTACACAAGCACGTGCATTCGTACATGCGCGCGCGCGTGTGTGCATGCGTACGTGCGTGTGTGCGTGCGTGTGTGTGCGTGTGTCTGTGTGTGTGTGTGTCTAAGTGCGTGTGTGTGTGTGTGCGTGTGCGTGTGCGTGTGCGCGTGTGTGTGTATGTGTGTGTGTGCATGTGTGTGTGTGCGTGTGTGTGTGTGGTGTGTGTGCGTGTGTGTGTGTGCATATGTGTGTGTGTGTGTGTGTGTGTATGCGTGTGTGTGTGTGTGTGTGTGTGTGGTGTGTGTGTGTGTGTGTGTGTGTGTGTGTGTGTGTGTGTGTATGCGCTGTGTGTGTGTGTGTGTGTGTGTGTGTGTGTGTGTGTGTGTGTGTGTGTGTGTGTGTGTGTGTGTGTGTGTGTGTGTGTGTGTTGTGTGTACGTGTGTGTGGTGTGTGTGTGTGTGTGTGTGTGTGTGTGTGTGTGTGTGTGTGTGTGCGCGCGCGTGTGAAATCAGTGTAGTACCAACAGCAGTAGTTGTAGTAGTAATAGTAGTTGTAGATGTTGTTGTTGTTGTAGTAGAATGGTGTAGCACCGAGGCTAATGGGTTAGTTTCGTGGATTTATTAATCATCGTCATGGTGGGAAGAGAATTATTGATCATATAACGTATTTATTTTCCAGAACTGAGTCAGTAGGTTCTCCAACCATCGATCCATCTTCTCCCCTTTCTAGCATCAATCAAACTGTGCGACCCTTCAAGCCCCGTTCGTCTGGTTGCGTCAGTTTTGTTTTCTTTCTGTCCACGTCTATGCGAATGGTGAGTTGGCCTCACAGTATCGTTTTCATGTTTTAGGCTTCCCAAACACAATTAACCATTCAAGCAGAAA